>BSBN01000703.1:22600000-23283333 GCA_027924645.1 Cunninghamia lanceolata
AGAATTCAAGATAGCCACACTCAAAATTTGAAGATGTGACAAGAACAATATTAGTAGTGGTTGGAATCTAATTTCTAAAATACTATTTTTTAAAATGGTGGAGATTAAGAGGGTCAAATAGGCGGAGCACATAAAGTGCTTTTGTTTTTGTCTAAAAAATATAACTAGCATCTGGTGTACTCCCCTTAAAATGTTGACTTTTTCAAGTATTTCACAAATCACTTTAATGAAAAATTAGCTAACATCACATAGTTTATGCCCAAATTTTCTGATAGTTTTTTAATGAATATATATGATTTTTTACTAATTTTCAAAGTAGACACATCCTAAAAAATTAAAAGTTGAGCATGCTTCCCCCTAATTTTTTTAAAAACTAATTGAAAATATTTTCTTTTGAATGTGTATATAATAGAGTCTAGAATATAAAAATGTAATTTATTTCAAATTTGGATGAGTGGATAAAAAGTGACACAAAAATTACTACACATAGGTTTTCAACAAAAAAGGAAGACACTAGCAAAATAAATTTAAGATGAAAATCTTAATGTTTTTAAATTTTAGAAAAAATTATATGGTTAGAAAGGTAATAAAGAGCTTGAAGTCATTATGGTATTTTTTTAAATTGACATAGAAAAAATGTGCAAACCTGATGGAGAGCATGCTCAACATTTAGTTATTTTTCTAGTTTTTCTACAAAACATGTATTTGGGCATGTAACATGTAGGTTCAACTCTTTGGGTTAGTTATAACTTGCTCGGGAAATTCCAACCCTTTTGGTTGGATGTCCAAGGCAAATTCCAACCCCCAAAGCAACTTATAATGCACTCATATTGTAACATGATCGTGTTGTTGTTTACATAAAAAATATAGCAATAACTAGTCTACAAAAGGTGAAACTATTGATTTTAGACCCACATGCTCTATTTATTCCTATGCAAGTTACATGTTTTAGAACATACAATTAGACATTTGATGCTTTTGAAGAATTACAATCATTGTTTGACAAAATTATCTTACTTTTTCTTTTTGTATTGATGTAAAAGATTCTAATTGCATGTTTTTAAATTGAATTTAATATTATCAATAATTGTTTTCATGTTTTGAGGAATTTGAATCATTGTTTAACAAAACTAACTAATTTTTTGTCTTGCATTGACATAAAACATACAAAATACAATATTTTTATTTTTATTTGATAAATTATTAATCATTATTTTTATTATTATGAACAATTATGGTAGATTGATATAGAATTCAACATCATGCCAAGGAAATAACAAAAAAATCAAATACTAGAGGAGTGTGAAATAAACAATATAGACAAAAGAGAACAAATGAGATACCTTCATGAAAATAAAAAGTTGAACTCCATAGATGAATACATACCATCTTTGCCAATTCAATTAGATCATGAAATCCATTGGAGCCATGGAAGAGAAGAATTTGGAGAAACAAAGGAAACAAATGCAAAAACTTTGTGCAAGTAACAATTTGTATCTGGGAGTTGAAGGTACATCATCTTTGCCATCTCAATTTGATATTGTATAAAATCTTCAGTCATTGATTGAATTAATAAATAATGAAACAATCAATGATGATGCAATTTCAAATATAAATTTAGATGTTACACCAATTGATTAGTCTATTGAAAACACACAAAATTTACCAAAATTTGAAGATGAATAAAATTTGTGTAATGAACAAAATTTATCTAATGAATAAAGTTTACCATTGAGAACACCTCCTAGAATTTTGTATAAAAAGCCTAAATTTTTTTATCGGTAAAACACACTGCGTGCAAAATATTATATTAATATCCAAAAAAGATTACATTCAGATTGAGCCAAGGTCGTTCATTACAAAAGCATAAAAAGATCATGTGCCAAAATGCAACAAAAAAATTGAACTAGTCCCAAACCCATGAGAGAATGTACAGAACAAACCCCAACCCCACAGACTCCTCACAAGCAACACCACCTTCACAATGAGCATCCTTGCTTTTGAGACCAAAATTGACCTGGAGATCAAGAAACCACCTACGTTGGCCAGTAGAATTCACTCGCATTAACCACTGCAACAAAATGCTCAATCTAAGTCATGGACTCCTCTTGATCAATCTCGATGGCCAGTCTCAGAAAATCGCTTCCCTGAGTAGCCCATCTTCAATGCCTAAACAATTGTTGCTCATCCAAATTCAAAAGGAACAACTACCTTTCTACCACCGCCTCCGGCTCGAACAACTTTTGCAGGTCTCCTGGCCATGGAATCCCAACACCTGGCTCCACGAACACCGTTATCCACATTATCCAAGAGAATATCTAGTTTGAAGACCTCTCGGAGGTAGACCAAAGCTTCCACCTTTGACTCCCCGAGATCAAGCAGAGAAGCAAGGAAGTGCAAGGAAATATTTGAATTTGCCCAATATTGATCTTCTGAAACCAAAAATTCTCTTCCCAAGACCATTTTCACGGCCTCTAGAAAGAGCTTGCTCTGTTGTTTGCAGATTATCATTAATCTACTATCTATAATTCTACCAAGGAAAGCAACCTGTTGCTTACTACTTCGAATCCTAATGGGAGTCCCCATCCTTCAATTAGAGAAAAATAGAAGAGTGCCGCCATCGTAGGGGACATTCAGTTAATAGGGAATTTCATTAATGTTCACATGCCTCAACAGAGAGAAAATTTAAGAAGGGTCTTGTTTTTCAGAGCTGGTGTCCTTCTGTTCGTGTGAAGATTATCCGAGCATCCTAGAGTGTCGAGTTGGCCAACTTGTCAGAGGGCTTCCCGCAAGGTGAAATTAATGCCGAGAGGAATGCCACCATTAGTTTGACGTGACTCTATGCCAATGCCACACTACACTATTCTAGCTCATTCTCCAGCATGTTCTTGGCTATCTTGTCAGCACCATCATTAGCCATCTTGTCAGCTTCGCAGTTCCCTTCCCTGTAGATGTGGTTGACTGTGTAGGCTTCAAAGTAGTTGAGCAAGTCAAGAGCTCGATCCAATAAGGATTTGAACTTCCATTTTTATGTTGCCCTAGTTCTGAGAGCATTGATGACCAATGTTGAGTCTCCCTTGATGTCTACCTTCTTACAATTTTGATCCTTGCACAACATAAGACCCTGAATTAATGAGTTGAATTTGGCCTCATTGTTTGTCCTTGGGGGAAGACGTTTGGTGAGCTTCTAATCACTAAGCATCTTCTATCTCTGAGAATTCCACCTACTCTTAAGGGTCTCGGGTTTCCCCTAGAAGACCTGTCAAAGTTCAATTTAATCCAACCAGGTAGAGGAGGGATCCACACAACTTTCTCTCTAGCTTCCTTTGAGGTTGATCCTCTTGGGCCACACCATGGAGGAATTTGTAGACCCTTCCAATTATTTCTTACCTTCGCATCCCAATCAATAAATGATCAATTCTTTGGGGCTCTATGAGAGAGTCTGTTGTTGATCACTTTAGTTATTGCATCTTCAACTTTGTTTACAAATGAAGCGAGATTCATCTCTTTTCCTTGGAACAATCTTCTATTTCTCTCCTTCCAAATCTCCCAGAGAAAATTTGAGGGGCACACTATCTAGAGGATTACAAATGTGGATGAGCTTTGGATATTTGGCTAGTATTTGAACAAAATGAGGATATCATCTAGAAGGGCACTTGACCATCCCAGCTTAGCACACAACCAATACCAACACTCCTATGAGAATAGAAAACCTAGAAGAAGATGACTGATTGTTTCTTCCTAAGCTCTACAGAGCTCACAATGGAAGGGACTGAGGAACCCCATCTTCTTAAACCTTTTTGTAGTGAGGATTCTCTTTTATAGTTCTTCCTAGGTAAATGCGCCTTCCTTTGGGATACACAAGTAACTCCAGCAGAGGTGGAGAGGAATATTGATTCTATAGTTCCTTTGCCAACCTCAAGTAACCTTATTTCACACTATATTGACTAGAGTTTGTCCCACACCAGATTAACTCATCTTTGCCTTGTCTGAAAACCAAAACTCTACCCTTCAAAGTATTGGAAAGGAGCTAAATGTCATCTGGTGGTAAGCCAAGTGTAGAGAAATCCTTCCACTCCCACCCGAAGGCTTTGTCACCCAGCTTGAACACCACGTAATTCTCCACATAATTACCCCAAGTTTTCTTGAGAAAGCTCCAAACCTGCACCATATTTAAAATCTAGTCCAGACTAGGATAGCCAGCCCAAGAGTTTTCCTAGAACAAAGCTTTCCTACCATCATGAATATCCCAGGACAAATAATTTGTAATCACTGGCTTACAATTTTGTATGAAATTCCACACTCTTGAACCATGGGGAGGATTGGAGGTGGTTAGGATACTGGAAGGTCTCCATCTAGGTATTTGCATCTCAGAATCCTTGCCCATTTCCTATCAAGTTCCTTGTGCATCCACCAAACTAGCTTTGCCCTGAATACTTTGTTCTATTAAAGGTGGTTCTTAATTCCAATCCCACCCTCCACTTTGGACCTACAGATCATCTCCCATGAAATTAGAGCTAGCTTGTCTTTTTCATCATTGCCTTGCCAAAAGAATCTCCTCATTTTCTTATCCAATTCATTGCTAACCCCAAAAGGTAAAGCTAGATAAGACATTAGATAAATTGGTAAGGCAGAGATTACTGCCTTCAGCATTGTGATTCTTCCTACCCAAGACAACCATTTTCCTTTCTAGGATGCCATTTTAGAACTTACTTTCTTTTTGAGGGGATCCCAAAGATTTCTAGTTCTTAAACCCTTGGCTAGAGGAAGTCCCAAATATGTGCAAGGAAGTTGACCCTTTTTGTAGGGAAAGATTCTCAAGATTTCTTGCTCCTTTCAAGGCAACGTGTGAAAAAAGAAAATTTCTAATTTTTCTTGACTAACTTCTTGTCCAGAAGCCTTTGAGTACTTGTCTAAGCTCTCCATTATGCAGAAGACCTCCCTTCTTTTCGCAGCCCCAAACATCATAGTAACATCTGCAAACTGTTGATGAGTGATAGGCAGGAGCTGGCTTGTTACTTAGATACCCCTTCCATATTTCCCATCTCCAACTCCTTTTTCAATTTCCTTCCAAGGGCTTCAACCATAATGATGAAAAGGAAAGGAGACAATGGATCCCCTTGATGGATGCCCCTAGAGGATTCAAAGAAACCTTTTGGTGAACCATTCAAAAGAATCAAATATCGAGGGGTCAAAATGTAGGTATAGATCCTATTCAACCATCTTCTGTTGAAGCCGAAGGTCTCCATTACCTTCAAGAGAAACCTCCAATCCACCTTATCATATGTTTTCCTAATATCTAATTTGACTAACATGCTCTACTTCTTAGTTTGGCGAATAGAGTGGAGTGCTTCTTATGTAATTATGACTCCATCGAGAATAGACCTACCGGAAATGAAGCCAGTCTATTCATCTGAAATTAGGTCCAGTAGGATCCTCTTCAGCCTATTTTATATGGCCTTTGACATCACCTTGTAGATGGTGTTGCATAAGGAGATCTATCAGAAGTCATCCAGGGTGCATGGTGACTCTTTCTTAGGAATTAAGGCAATGAGTGTATTATTCACCTCTTTGAGAATCTTTCCTAAATTCCAAGAAGTTTCAATGGCCTCAGCCAAATCTTGACTGACCGTGTCCCAACATCTCTGAAAGAAGATGGCTAGAAATCCATTCGGGCTATGAGATCTATCTGGGTACATTTGGAACAAGGCCACTCTTATCTCTTCCACAAAAAACTTCTCATTCAACATTTTGTTTTGTTCTTCTCAGACCACTACAAGAATGTTTCTGAGTAGGTCTTGTTGAGTACCAAAGTTTGAGACCTCATAATTGTTTAGAAGTTCGTTGAAGAAGGAGACTGTTTCCTTGGCTAGCTCTTCTGGATCATCCACAATTGACCCATATGAAATTCTAACTGAAGTGATTCTATTTAAGTCCCTTCTCTGCTTTGTTGAGTTGTGGAAATAATTCATGTTTTTGTCTCCTTCCTTGATCCAGAATTCCCTGGATTTCTATTTCCAAAAGATTTCTTCCTTAGTGAGGGTCTCCTCATAAACCAACATCAACTTCTTCTCCTTTAAGTAACTTCTATTGTTCATTCCTTCCCTGGCAATTTCTTCCCCCAAGAGCAGTAAATCCTCTTCAGTTGACCTTTTGGTCTTGAAGATGTTCTTGAAATGCTGTATATTCCATTCTTTGAGCTTATGTTTTAAATGTCTTAGTTTTGAGACAAAACAAAACATTTTTGACCCATTGAGAGTCTCCTCATTCCACCATTCATTTACTAACTTAAAAAAAATTTGGATCCTTCATCCACATGTTCTCAAACTTGAAAGGGTTTCGAGTCGGTTGCTTTTCTCCCAAAATATCAAGTTGGATCGGATAATGGTCTGATCCAGAGAATGGGATAATTGAAGCATCCAAGTCAAAGGGGAAAGCACCTCTATTTCCTAAAACGAAGTATCTATCCAATTTCTCTACAATGTTGTTAAAGCCCAACATCTGATTTGTCTAGGTGTAATATCCATTGGCCAAGTTAATGTCCATTAACTGATTCCTATCCACCCAATCTTTGAGATCCTTTTGGGACTAATTTTCTCCTTGAAGACCCCCCCTTTGTCACTATTGTTTAGGATAGCATTGAAATCTCCCCCAATCACACCAAATTGTTCCTCCAAAGTGCTTAAGAAGGAGTCTATCTCAGCCCACAATTCTCTCTTTTTGATGCAAGAGTTTGGTCCATAAACATTGATTAAGTTGAAAGACAAGTTTGAATTTAGGCTTTTCACCCTACATCCTAACCAGTTTGCTCCTTGTCCAATTTCAATTATACTCATAGTTTGTGGTTTCCAGAAGATTGCAAAACCCCCAGTTGCTATCGTTGCCTAAACTACCAACCCTTGATAAAAACCTAACTTTCTCCTAAAGAGATCTAGATCAGCCTTGGTCAGCTTGGTCTCTTGCACCTTGAAGACATCTTCTTTTGAGAGAACCATCCGGTGCTTGACCAAGCACTGCTTGTTAGGGGTGTTTAAGCCCCTAGCATTCCATGAGAGCAGTCTCATGGCTCCATAGGAAGGGAGGCTCCCTTCTTAGATCTCAGTAGCATTTTGATCTTAACTTGACCCTCTGCATCACCATCTATTGCCCTTTAATCCTAATGAGACTTCCTCCCTTTGGTTTTGTTTTTTCCACTATCTGGAGTGGCTTTGATAGCATCCTTCTGGCTGATTCCCAACTTTCCAACACCTTCATTCTCCATGGTGTTAGATTCTGTAGCTACTATTTCACTAAAGAGCAATTGCTTCTCCTCTTCTAACAATTCTCCTTCTTGCAACAATACATTTTGGAAGCCTATGAGTGCATGATTTACTTGCTCTGTCTCAGACCCACCCAATTCTAGACCAATATTTAAGGATTTGAGTTGATTCACTACAGCTTCCTAGAAGAGTTCATTGATATTGGCAGATGGTGTTGAGGGAAGCTCTAGTCCTGCAGCCATTGAAGGAGCCTGAGACTCTAACTTGGGAGAATATATATACTCTGCATGTTTTCCTCTTTTCAGGGGGAAGTTGGAGATTTCTTTATCTGTAAGTTGGGAGAGTCAACCTTCTCAGGTGAGCTGACTCCCCCTGCCTCTTGCAAATCTATGTCTTTGAAATTCTTGGGAGAGACCAGGCCCCAAGATTCCTTGAGCGGTGATGTTAGGGTTTTAGCATCCCTGACTTCCTTGGTCTTAGAATCCTCCATATTTACCATTTCCTGCCCTTGTTGATTGACCTTCAAACTAATGATACCCTTATGAGAGTTGCTCCAAAACACCAATTTCCTCTACCTCCCAGAGTCTATCTCAATTTTCTAAAACCACCTCCCATTCTCTGTGATGATTTCCAATTCATCCAAAGACCTCTCTTCTAGGTCAACCTCTACACAAATCCTGGTTACTTCATTCTATTCATCATCAAAGCATTCCTCATCAAAACCTAGGAAAGTCCCAAGGGCTTCTTCTATCTGCCTCAGGGAATCCCTCTCCCAGTATTTAGGGGGAAGGTTGTGTAATTTAATCCAAAGTGCCCTTTTCTTGATGCGATGTTTTAGTGGATCAAAGTTTGGTTCCTAATCTAATTTATAAAAACTCCAATCTTCAAAGAAGAGAGGAGTGTCATACATGATTTCTTCTTTCAAATTTTTCTATCACATTCTATATAAAAGAAATCATTGTCTAGGGTTTTAATTCTTACCCAGTTCATGAAAGACTGACTCCACCAGTCCTAGATCTGCTAGCTAGGGATACTCCTTCCGTTCCATTTGACAAACAGGGCTTGTTCTCTAAGAAGCTCTGTAATTGGCGAAAGGATTTTTGGAGAGATCAAGATTGCTTTGCTTTTTGGGGGTCCTCCATTGAATCTCCTTCCTTCTTCCTCTCTAACAATAGGATTCTGATTATTGTCCTTCCATGCCACCAATGAGGAGCCACATTACGTGCCTCTTTTGTCCTGATTCTATCCCAGTAGCCTCCACTAGAGCCACACTTTCCTTTTCCTAGCAGGATTGCATTTGCCCCCATGGTGAAAGGAAGAATTACTAAACAATTCAATCTTCTATCTTCTCTTTCTTGCCCATCTTTTGCATGTGATGTTTTTCCCTCTTTTTTGGGATCATATAGAAAACCTAATTTTTTAATTGAAATTGATGAGAACATTTTAAAACCAATGCCTAATAAGATTCTTGAATGTACTTATAGAAGAAATGTTAATAAAATATACAAATATTTTTTAAAAACTTAAATAAAATCGTTTGAAGATGTCAATTGTTTATTGAAATGATGAGAAATCTTAAGTTTAGACCTATCATGAAGATTCTTGGTCTAAGATCATCAAATACTAATAGTGAAAAATCTATTATAAAAAATCTAATCAATGCATATCAAATAGTGGGTTTGACCTCACACACTAAGGATAGTAGTGCTACACAATGTGTAATTACATCAACTCTAGTAACTAATCAAATAAATAAATCTTGATTAATAATTAAAACAAGTCAAACACTAAAATAAGTAGAAAAACATTAAATAAAGCCATTGGAAGGTATGTAGAGTTGAGGACGCAAATAGTAATAAATTATGGGCATTCTCTAGTAGACTCCCACAGAAAGATGAAGTCATAGTTGAAGCCTTAAAATCATTAATCAAAGAATTTTGAAAAAATAACACAAGAGTATCACCTAATCAAAGAGATGTTATAAAAAGGAAAATTGGTTGTCAAAATTGTGAGCTACATCTAAAACATTTTTTGGATATGACTCAAGCACAATTTTTTCTCTAAATTTGTAAAGGTTATTCTCAAATAAAAATTATTCAAAGGCATTTTGAAATACCAAATCATTTTTTATTTTAAAATAAATCACACATGCACAACTTCTTGTTGTGGAGTCCACATTGAATTTTCTATGCATTATGATGTTTATTGACATATATGTGTAGCTCAAGCATACTAATAATATTTTACAGGAGTGTATAATAGAAGCTCCACCTATATCGATAAGAGATTTCATTTCAAGCATTTTTTGTAAAAGAATAGATGGATGTAATTTTTTTGTAAGAAATCGTGTTTATATGGAACATGTGATAGCTGCGGTGGTTTGCAATGTTTGAGAAATTGTGTACATATGGAGAATACACATGCGATTGAAAATTAACTAATAAGTTTTGAAAAATTTATAAGTCAGTGGCATACACTCTAAAAAATAGTAGAGGCAAATATATGTGAAATAGTGATTGAAGAAATACTAGTATATGAATTTATGCCTAACTTTTGAGAGAAGATAGTGTATGCATATGTAAGACATACACATAGAGCTTGATGATTGGACTTGCAATTCAAGTTATGCAAGGAAATAATTTCTCTTAATACCATCATTTCATTTGTAGACTTTGTAAAGAACTATACACTACAACCATAGAATGAGATCCAATCATAATACTACAACTCCAATCAAGTTGCTATATTTGTGCATATAGCATTCATTCGTGCACTTTATAGTATAAAGGAAGATAAAAACATCTTGATGGAATATTATTTTTATATTAGTGATAATCACACATATTCTAAAGAGTTTGTGTAAGGTAGCTTTCAGATGTTTTATGATAATTTGAGTAGCAGAAACATCATATTTGGTCAACATACAATAGAGTCAAATAATTGTACATCACAATTCAAAAACTCATGGATGTTCTATTGGTTGAGTAGGATGCATATGATGAGTGGTGATCAACATATATGGAATGTCTATGGTGTCAGGAATGGAAAAGGGGAGCATGATGGTGCATGAGTTTGTATTAAAAGTTCTTTAGTATGAGAAGAGTTGAAGTACAAAGACAATGAGAAGTTGACAAATGCAACATCCATCATTGGATGGTGTAACTTTACAATTGGTCCAAGTAATGAATTTAAGTCTATAGTTCATGATTTTTTAGTCGGTACAAGAAGCTAACATTGTAAAATATAAAAATTGTTGTATAGTGACAAGATTGAGTGAGTTTCACTCTTTTAGAAGCTCAAATGCAACTTCATGGACTATTTATATGAAGTGAAATGCATGCATTTGTTCTTTATGTACATATTTTGTCTAGAATGACTGAGTCAAAAGAGTGAGTTGATGAATGTTGTGCTAGAAATTTAATCCCACTTGAGATGTATCAACATCTAGGAACACTAAAACTCATGGAGATGGAATCATCATTTGACTTTGACCATATTTCAGATCTAGTTCAAATAGGTATTATAGATGCATTATTAAATAAAAAATAATATTTTATCTTATTATGTAATATTTTTGTATTGTTTATTGAATTGATATTTTTTATATAATTCAATGCAGGGCATGTTTATGCAGTTATTGTAAATAAAGATAATGATGAATGAATAAATTATTATTTGTGTCATTATGTTGAGGCAAAAAAATTGGCAACCCCTATCATAGATGGAAAAGACAATGAGTATCCCATAGAGTCAACATTTGGTTGTTATTAGAACATGACTTAGAAGGTACCCAATGAATAAGTATGATGTGTGGTTGTTTGAGGTCTTTGACACACATAGGAAAATTCTTCATTATTCTAACCTTGTTGTGGCATTGAATATTTAATTAATCAATTATGGGGGTAGATCATTGAATAAGAACTTGTGGAAAGTTCATGAGTCTAACCATGAAGCAATACTTGACACCATAAATAGTAGAGCAAATCCGTATGGTTTATTGGATTGAATTAGTGGAATGACACAAAAGTTACATAGTTTTTAAGTATATGTTATGTATTTCACAAGTTTAGTGGTTTGCGTACATTTTTCTTTTCTTTTCTTTATTTATTTCTACTAATGCTATTAATGTAGAATTGTGGTGCCAAACAAGATTCCATCTTCTCATGTTTGGTTCTATTAGTAGAGAATTTTATATTCTTGAAGTGAAGAGAAGATTTAAAAACTAACAATATACTCACAATTTACAAAACAATTACCAATAATCCATCATCTGATTGCAAGACAATTCTTTGTTCCTCAAGTCTACCACATGACTAACTCCTATGACTAAGTCTTTCCTCTACTATACTCCCATGTATCAACTTTGTTTATCTATGAGAGAGATAAATTTCACATTCAAATTGAGTTGTTTATCTATAAGAGAGAGTTAGGGAAAGAGATAGATGACATATTCAAATTTAGTTGTTTATCTATATGGTTAAATGGTAAGGTCCATTGTTTAGGGTTTATAGTTTAATTTCACATGTTTATGGTTTAAATTTCAATGTTTAGTTAGAGAGAGAGAGAATGACAAAGAGAGGAAGTGAGGAGGAGAGGAAGTTAGAAAGATAGAATTAGGAGAGTAATTTTGTATTTTGCATCTTGTGGGACCAAATTAATGGTTCTAACACACTAGGGTGGGTGAGTTTTAATTCTAGTAGAGGTGTCTTTTTGGTGGCTAAATATCTTGATCCTTCTAGGCTATATTGGACTGAGAGTCTCTTAAGAGCCAAAAAGGAGCCAAATTTTTTCCCTATTGTTCTCTCAAACTATGGCACCTAGGAATGTCTTGATTGCACATACAAGTGGATGTCGGGTCCACCTACAAATATCTACCTTATTTTTTTCTAACTTGAATTTGTTTGCATTGGGTGGAAACAAACACAATTTTGTGAAATGCTTCATGAAAGGGTGCTAAGAGTGAAATTTTGCATTTTGCACCTCATGGAACTAAACTAATGGTGAGAAAATATCAAGGTGGGTAGGTGAATGCTAGTGGAAGTGTCTTTTTGGTGGCTAAGCATCCTAATCCTTTTGGGCTACATTGGACCAAGAAAATCTCTTAAGAGCCCTAAGACCAAAAAAGTGTCAAACTTTGGCCCGACTATTCTCTCAAACCATTGCACCTAGGAATGTCTCATTTGCAAGTACAAGTACCTACCTTAGTTTTTGCTAAGTTGATTTTTTTTGCCTATGGTGGCAATGAATACAATGTTGCAAAAATCTTTAGTTTCATTTATGGGTTTTGAAACCCTCTTTTAAAACCATTAGACTATTGTAAAGCCTTTTTTGGGAGGATGCGATTGTTTCCATATTTGCACATATGAAACTCTAGATTGGTTTATAAAATAGATATATTTCTTCCTTATGCATATGAGAGTTGTGAAATGCGAGATCTATTATATGTCTATTGTATGGAAAATAGATTTCTTTGTATAAATAATTGTACAAGAAACTACATTGTACATGTAAACGATTTTTCTTTTGTTCAACTATAATTGTAAGTGCATTGAAAAATAGAAATGTATTTTTGTAGTAAACAAAGAGGTTTATTTTTTATAGATGCATTCATTGTTAAGAGAAAAATAAATATAATTCATTTAAGAAGTTATCTTAGATATAAAAAAATACACGCATTTTTTAAGTGTTTTTTTTTAATATTTGAAAGTGTGTGCATGTGTGAGAGATCATATATGTGCATTGATTTAAAGTGTTGTAAAAAATAATTAAATAAATAAATTAGTTTATATATATATGAAATCTCATTTTTTATTACAGATTTGAAAAAAAATATAGAAATTTAAATTTAAATACTTCTATCCATTTGCAAAAAAAATTAGAATGTAATTTCCTCTCCTAGATTACAAGATATGAATTAAATAAAAGTACATCAATTTTTTTTGAAAAATAATATTATAGGGTCGACTCCAAATCATCATATCTTCCTTAATACTTATAGACACCTAAAATTGATCTTGTCCTTACAACATCACCTAGACATCCATCCTTGCGACACTTTCATTCTAGGCCCCTTTCATTATCCAATTAATTAAATAAATTATCTTTATTTATTTAATTAATTTTTAGTCCACATTAATCCATTTCCTAAATTAATTAAATAAATTATATTTATTTAATTAATTTAGTCCATGCTTCCTATTATCACTCCTGAGTGCACCCTTTGGAGAATGATATATCGTTCTGTACTCAGTTGATAAGTATGGAAACATCCTAAGGCCTGTGGGTTGCCTATAGGTTAGGATGAGTCTCTAGAGAGGGTTGGTTCCCTTGGATTTATCACCTAAAACTAATGTGCTACTACTGTTTTGTCAAGAAAAGAGAGGAAAAAAAAGGACATAAACTGAACCTATGTTTTATGGGGGTGATTCACCAAAGTTTGAGACTTAAACTGCTATTGTTTGACACACAAAATCACAATAAAGTAGCTATTTTACACATAAATCACACTCATTTGATGTTTGCTGACCAATATTTTATGAGAAGGGTTGATATTTTGCAGTTTTAGGAAGGAAATATTGTGTATTTTCACAACCTAGACTATTTCATATCATGACACATCTCATAATCCACAGAAAACATGCATTATCTTGGGACAAAGTGTTAGAAAAATTAATCTTTACTTGGTACTTAGGTAAAGCTTATATTTATTTCCTATTAAATACTTGTATTCATAAATACAAAGTATTTTTATTTAATGTGAGTATCCTCACACATGTGTGAGGATAACTCACGTCAATATTCCTCTTGGAGGAATATTTGATTTATTTAGCCACCTCCTTAAGAGGTTGACACTTTGCACTCACTCACATGAAAGGTGGCAAATGGGAGTTGCATGCAACTCCCCCTCTCACCTCTATTTATGAGGTCTCTTTATTTCATATTCATTCCTCTCTTATTTTCTCTTCTCATTCATTTCTTGAGGAGCTCCTCCCTCTTTTTATGTAATATTTTTATTTCATGGCTTCATGCCATCTTTCTTTCTTTGTTTTCCCCCCTTCAAAATGTCTTGTCTCCTTTGTTGAATCTGGGTAATGTTATCTTTCAAATGATGCTCCAACAAATTAGTTTTTCTTTCTTGTATTTACTTTTCTTTCAGTTTATTTAATTTTCCTAACATGGTATCATAGCAAGCTACGAATCTTGATGTGAGTATTGTTGAAGGTACCATTCAACTTGGAGACTTCATTTGGAGTTTGAGAGAAGAAGTTGTATTTTAATTTTTGTTGTGGAGGAAAGAAACTCTGTGCAATTTTTTTTGGTTTCCAAATAAGGGTTTTAAACCCTATATTTTATTTCATGTTCATTTTTGTTTCTAACCCTTTTAAATGCATTTTGCTTGCAGCAAGGGTTTATAGGAAGAATTTTTTCTAGATCTGCACATTCAACTGATCTGTGTAAAAAAATTTAGGTCCCCTAAACCCTGGTTGCTCTATCTCTTTTTTTAATAAAATGTTCCTACATGTTGAATGTATATATGTTATAATAAAAAAATTGATATAGTTTGTAAAAAAAATTTATAAGATTTCTACAAAAAAATCTTTTTTTCCTCTTTTAAAAAAAAAATTATGCTACAATCCTTTAAAAAAAATTCTATAGTTTTTTTTAATCTACAAAGTTTAACAAAAAAAAAATATAAATAAAAATCTTTTTAATAATAAATTAACACTTTAAAAAAAAAAATCATTTTTTTTAGGCTTCATAGGCCCTAAAGGCCTCGGCCCCCTTGCTATCCTTAAAAAATTGCATGTTTTATTTTTTAAATCCTAAACAAAAATTAATTTTATAAAACTTAACAAAAAAAGATAAACACAATTTTAATAAACAAATTTTAAATTTTTTAGGGCCTCATTGGCCTCGGCCTCGGCCGAGACTTAGCCCGTTCTGTGCCTGCGGGAACCTCTGCAAACGCCGCAAACAAAAAAGACCTTATTCCATTTTCATCCTTCCATTGTCCCCTACACTCAGCAAACAAAAAAAACCTTATTCCATTTTCTTCGTGTTTTTTCTTTAAACAAAAAGGTTTCTTTTTAACTTTGAGTTAAAATTCTTTTCTTTATATTTATATGGTAGTATATTTTTAACTGGAAACTTTTTTAAATATTTTAAGCTCCTTAAAAAAATAGTGTCATTTAATATAGAGTTTTTATTATTAAAGTTTTTTAAAAATACATTCTTTTGTCTTTATATGAAATTTAAAAAAAATTATTTTTTTGGCTTTTTTTTTTTAAAATTCCTTTTAATCAAATTTGCCTTTTATTTATCTAATTAGGCAATGTTCAAATCTTTTTGATTACTAAAGATTAATTTATCTTAAATACTTATATTGCTATGTATTGATCTATTTAAATAAATAGATGAAATTTGAGAATCCTTATGTCATTATAAATATTTTATCTCTTAGTCATCAATTAATTCTTGTGACAATATTTGAAATGCTCAATCTAGACCTAAATAGGTTTCATTTTTTCAACAAATTTGCTTTTTATTAGGCATTTTAAAAAAGTTGTCTTTTTCTTATGACATTTTTTTTAAGGCAAATTTTCAAAACTTTATCTTTTAAATTATTTTTATATCACACATGGACTATGTTATTGGACTTGATCAACCCAATAATAGTGTACGTGTTTTTATTCAATTGTATTTGGAATATGAAAAGAGGATATTCATGTAGTCGTGAATGCATGAATATCGTCTTGGAATGTATTTTGACTTACTTTATTAATGACTTATTTATATGTCTCTAATGTATATTGAGTATACTGTACTTGATAATCCATCACTTCATAGTATGTGATATGCATCCTTGTGATATTATTCAATCACAAATTATCGATATTAATTTTTGTGACATATTAAGGTGGCTTGATTTGTGCCCCTTCAAATTCCAATATATCTCTAAGCTCTTTCTATCACAATTTATGTCAAATTATCCTTTTGATTTATTAATTTATTATTCTGATTTATCAACCTAAGTCTTGATTTATCACAATCTTTAAAACAAATTTAGATTTTCCTTCTCAACTACAGTTATGTTGTTTTGATAAAGGGAATCTGAAATTTTATTGTGCCTCATTAGTAAAATCTGATATTTTATTGTGCTTCATTAATTTGATATTGTGCCATATTGGTAAATTTGCATTCTTATGGATTTTAATCCATTTATATTATTTTGAAAATTAAATGCTTTATCTAGGCTCATTGGAGTATTTTCCTTCTTGATGGATTTATTCCATCTATATATTTTTAAAATTCTAAGCTCATTAGAGCATATGCCTTCTTGATGGATTTATTCCATCTATATATATTTTGGAAAGTAAATGAGTTATCTAGTCTCAATGGAGCCTTTAATTATTTTATGCGCAAGACGCATTTGCAGTAATGTTGAATAGGGAGCCCTATCTATAATGAATTAGCTATTTTATCAAGTCTCATTGGAGTTTTTTTTGGGCCCCATGGAAAATATTTCCATCCACTTTGATGGTATGCACTTACATTTTTATGATGAACTGATCGTTGGGGATCAAGTTCTTAAAATTCTATTGAAGGCAACATGGTTTTTTATACCATTTTTATGATGAACTGATCGTTGGGGATCAAGTTCTTAAATTTTTTTATGAAGGCAATATGGTTTTTATACCATTTTCAGGACTATTTTATAAGTCCTTTGATATTTTATGAAGGCGTTATGGTTTTTAAAACCATCTATATGACTGTTTTTCAAAGTCCTTGATATTGAAACTAAAAATGAAGGCACTATGATCTTTAGGACTAATTTTCAAAGTCCATTATTATTATTAAACTTGATATAAGTTCCCTTTACAATTCAACAAATGATGTAGTGAGAAGAAACCTAGAACTATTATTGTTATGTCTATATATTGACATTTTATAATTTGGGCTATAAGCCATAATTTGTGCTACAACTTTTCCTAGCACTTTTACTCAAGACTTAAGGTTATTTTAGCTATGCTAACTTTGGTCTTATTGGCTTTATGACTTAAATTTGGATTCATTTGATCCACAAACTTTTATTATGCATTATGCAATTTGTATCTCTTTCTATGATTATACTAATTCAAAATTAGGAGATGATCCCAATGATGGGAAATCCATTTGTGGTTATGGTTTCTTTAGTAAAGCAGGTTCAATATCTTCGCAGCACAAGAATCATCAATCCACTTCTCTTGGTTGTAAAGGAGCTCAATATTTCGATTGTTCAGAGGCATCAATACAAGCACTTTGGTTCACTCAATTATTTGAAGACTTGGTTCTACCTCAAACTGCATCTAGCATCTTCTTCAAGCTTCTTTCTCAAAATCTATTCTTCTTCAATGTAAAATCAAGGCTTTCATGTCATTCTTGTAAATGTTGTAATCACCCCATTGCTGGATTTGATGTAATATTCCCCAAGTAAAGCTTAAGGGGGGATGTTAGAAAAATTAATCTTTACTTGGTACTTAGGTAAATATTATATTTATTTCCTATTAAATACTTGTATTCATATTTATACAAAGTATTTTTATTTAATGTGAGTATCGTCACACATGTGTGAGGATAACTCACGTCAATATTCCTCTTGGAGGAATATTTGATTTATTTAGCCACCTCCTTAAGAGGTCGACACTTTGCACTCACTCACATGAAAGGTGGCAAATGGGAGTTGCATGCAACTCCCCCTCTCACCTCTATTTATGAGGTGCTCTCTCCTTATTTCTTATTCATTCCTCTCTTATTTTCTCTTCTCATTCATTTCTTGAGGAGCTCCTCCCTCTTTTTATGTAATATTTTTATTTCATGGCTTCATGCCATCTTTCATAATTTATGGGGGTTTTTTCTTTGTTTTTTCCCCCTTCAAAATGTCTTGTCTCCTTTGTTGATTCTTGGTAATGTTATCTTTCAAATGATGCTCCAACAAATTAGTTTTTCTTTCCTGTATTTACTTTTCTTTCAGTTTATTTAATTTTCCTAACACAAAGGTATCCAATATGACATTTGCTTAAGGATTTACATTTGAACATCACATAAACATATATATCTATATTCACTCATACACAATGAAACAAGAGTAGAGAAGGTAAAATACTTGAAATTTTATTGCAAATAGGTGTTCTTACAATAGAATATGCCCAAAAAAGTTTCCTTGTTGCTTGAAAAAGATATTACAATGTGTTGTTCTACATCAAAACTTTGAGTTGCAATACTACTTTTTGGCTTCTTGAGCACAAAACATGAAGGAACTAACTCTAAAAGACTACCTAAGCCTTTCCTATACTCATCCCAACATGGGGAGACAGTAAGAGTCAAAATAGGAAGAAAATGATGACCAAAATTGGGTCAAACCTCCTTTAGGCACCCAAGAATTCTCCTGATTTGATATGGCTTCTTGTGTAATGCCCCGCCAAGGGACTCTAGAGAACAACACAATTACACTATACAAACAGGACAATTTTTTTTTTTTCAAATTTTTATGCAAGAAATAACAAGGTAACATTTAACATATCTATACTAAGTAATGTTCTCTTAGGGTTCCATGGTTGCATTACTAACAACTACTATCATGTTCTCTCATATGCCATGCATTAACTGACAACAATAAGTCATTATGTAACTATTGCATTAAATGAATAACCATATATATATTTCCATGACATCAAATAAATAATCATCCAGATCAAGTACAACTACAGTTTTTCCATACACATGAGGATACAACATAATATTGTTTACATCATCAACTCTTGATTACATTGGATTACAAACATTATGAATAATTTGATACATAGGATAGTACATGAGCATAAATAACTATCTTTATAGACTGGTACAAGATCTAAATCTACTACAGGAGATGCAACCTTCTTACACATGAATAATGGCAAGGAAAAACCAATGGAGATAAAGCACATCCACCTGACCATGTGGAACCCTAAGGTCCACCCCCCGTACTAGGAGATAACATAAGGTCCCAAAACATCAAATAGTCAGGTAGACAATTGCCTAATAGGAACAAGGACTAAACATGACTCCATTACAACACATGACAACATCACAAGCAACTCAATATCACTTCCAGAGGCAACACACGACCAATGGGGAGAATACAACTAGGGAATGCTAGGCTGCAGTAGGGAGAGTGTCATCGCACGGTCCTAACATGGGTTATCTTGATAGCCTCTCACTATGCGCCGGCCCCCATCTATGGTTATCCTGACAGCCTCTCACTAGGCGTTGGCCCCATAGGGTGACTCATGCGAAATCAACCTTCCTTTTGTGAGGACAAGGAAGTTGATCTTGCCAACCAGGCCTTCTCTACCCATCCTTAGTCTAAACGAGCACTACAGGCATGGGAGAGGAAATCCAATTATCTTGTTAATGTGTAATTTACCCTTTTCCCCCAGTTCATTTTTAGGTTTTCACTTAATTAACAACTTTCAATGGGTTATCTTGACAGCCACTTTGGGCACCGGCCCCACATTGAAAGCCACTCCCCTACCTGCATCTAGAAACCCTAACCATCAAGCAAGACAATCACTATCATACTGATAAGTATACATAAACAATGCAAGGCATTTACCTTTTTGCATACAAAACATAATCACAATGACCAACCTGTACATCATTGTCCCAAAACTTTTAGTTGATCAATCGCAATTCCCATAACAACACATATCCAGAGGAAGGTATGGATCATCTCGCTCTCAAATCTCAGCTATGAACCAAAATAGTTTCTCATTACAATTACAAGATCTCCGCATTTCCATACTAAACACAAGCTCGATATCAACACATACGTGAAGGAAATTTAAACCCATCATAATATATTCACAACACAGTATGTACATCATCTCACATTATTGTTTACCAAGACCCACATACATAGACAAGAGACATCATGTTCTTACAACATCTTCATTTCAAGACAACTATGAACAAAATACATACAATCAAATCATAGAACCTTATGCCTCTGGAACCTAAACTTGACAATTTACACATAGACCAACTCACATGAAAAATTTGCTTGCCAAAAAGCAATCTTAACTAATCAACTCATTGACAACATAAATTTTTCTTACAAGAGCAATTCAATCTCTTAGTTATCTTGTTACCTATAAGTTTTATTTATAAGGCTAAATTTTCAAGTACATTGTTGTTTAACCTAATTCCAAGCTTTAAATCCAATTTTGACTTAATAAAATCATTATAAAAGATCTTTACAAAACTAAATCAACTAGATTAAATTTCATCTACACTAATTATTTTGTCATATCCATTTACATTTAATCGTATTAGTAACTAGATTCAAGTTATACCTCCACCAAGAATTTCATAAAACCTAGGTCTAGTTTAATAAATGTTAATTCTATCTATTATATTAAATCAATCATCAATACATATAAATATAACCTTCAAGTTAAACAAATGCATAGGTAATATCAATTACAAATTCTTATAAATCAAATACTAATTACAACGTTTATACATCTAATTCCAACCTATTAATCCAATTCCCAGCTTGACAAATCATTATCAAGAAATCATATTAAAATCAATAACAATTTAAATTAAATTTATTAACAACTGAATATTACACATATCGATTGAAATAAATCAAATGCATCAAAAATAATTTATCTATCTTGAGCATATGCATTATAATTAACTTAATAAATTATTTCAATGTAATAAAAATCATTATATAACTCTTTTAATTGGAAACATCATGATATTAAACCCTAAACTGATGGGACACATGGTTTTGGCATACCTACGTGCATGCAAAACTAATTTCCCAAAGTGTGACACTGAACTTGGTGCACAGATTTAAACTGTAAGTCATGTGAATGATTTAGTAGAAAAATTCACTATTTAAATGTGATTGAAGATACTAATGATCATTAATGACATCCCTTCAGCAACCTACTTCTGTTCCTCATGTATCACAGTGTAATCTAAGGCAATTATCATTCTTCCTAAACGAATTAAATATGCACATTATGTAACAGACTTCAGTTCCACAATGTAACCATATGGCTATGCCTTGAGGTGAATTATCCAATGACTATATTACAATGACTTGACATAAAAGAAATATATGTGACAGAATTTCACTTAAAACAATTGACACTTCAACAATAATTGTATACAGATTTGTTCTAAGATAGCTGTGTGCGTTGCTAGTTATATTTGTCATTTGAAAACATATTAGACGCTATTTTAAATTTCATAAGATGAACTTCATATTTAACCAGCTCCTTTAATGATTTTGGAACACTTAGAATTGCATACTACTTTCTGGAAAACTGGCAGTGATGGAATTGCATTTTATCTACCTTGCAGATAAGAAAATGCAATATATATCCTAGGCTATAGAGTCAACAAAAAAAATAGATTTGTTTGTAAAACTTCAAAAAAAACTTTCAAGCGATTAGCAGGTATAACAATAAAACTCAACAACCATTACTCCATTTGGCTGGAGCGCACACCATGTAGGTTTAGTGGATGGGAACTAGACATACTCCAATCTCATTTGAACCCTTACTGCAGTATACTTAACAGTTGATCATTATGTGTGCAAGATTGACCTTATGGACCATTCTGGCTCTCCATAGGGCACCCTAAACTTTGTAACAAAACAAGTGTGCAGACTATTTAATCCAAGATACAGGCAATGCTACTCATTGAGACCCTAAGAATAGAGCGTTTACAAATTTTCATCCTAGTGCAGCAAGTTGGAGAAAGAGGTATGGACGTCCATCATCACAAAAAGGTAAAGGATCTCTATCAAATATTAAAGTTGGAAAAACTCTAGAGGACAGGTATACAAATATAAGAACAAGGATGTAACTGTCTGACGGATGTCTCAAGGAGATATTATCTCATAGTTTGCAAAGATTAGCAGAGTTTTGCACAAAACGGATCTGTTAAATAGGTTTTAGAAACTATTAAGCAAAAGCAATTGGCAAGCGAAGCACCAGATTACGCAACTTTTGCCACATTCTCCACGCCAGCCAATGAATGATGATATTGTTGCAAGTATGAGGTGAACCAGTGTTGTCATTGATGTCAACATACTCATATTGTATTGACAAGAGGGATTCGATGAGCAGTGTGCTGAGGATATTGAGAAAATTAGCCTCAGTTAGGAACAGTGAAGAACAGTGATGAGAAGAAGGCAAATGTATTGTATAGGATGCGAACCGGAGGATACGGATTAAAGGGTTTGTATATATGAGTCTTGAGATGCTTCAGTTAAGATTTCAGAGGTCCGCATGAAGATCTGAAGGAGTTGTGGCTGTCGGTGTGGAACCGGTTCTAGCAAGTGTTCAGAGGTGACAGAGGATCACAGAAAGGTCCGGTGAGGTCCGGAATTGTATAATCCTAATCTGCAGATTGGAAGGAGTGTTTGGGATGTCCTTGTGATGTGTCATCTCAAGTTGTGTATGATTTGGAGGTCCAGAAGTACCTTTTGCATTGTAACAGTGGCGACAAACTGTGTTCTTGAAGTTCCAGATAAGGAAGAGAAGAGATTCCAGTAAGTAGAGGAAGTACGAATGTACCTGGTCATTTAGGTAGGCTTGGAAATGTCCGTGGATCATGTTTAGGTTGTGTTGTTGGTCCGCATTGATGGTAGAGCCTGGAATTGAAGATAATCTTCCGGATAAAGTTCTTGCTCTGTTTAGCCGACCGGATGAGTTGTTCATCCTGCGAATGTTCTTGTGGTGGCCAACCGGATGTGTTATTCATCTTGCGGATATTCTTATGGTTGATTGCCGACTTAGATGATTGTTCCTAAGTCGATGTCTTGTATAAATAAAGGTTTGTGAGTTTATTTTGTAGTGTGGATTGTGTGGATAAGAGTGGTGTAGCGAAGAGAAGTGAGGAAGGCAGAGCAGAGGTTTTTGGGCTTAAATGGAACTGGTCCGGACATGGTAAAAATGTCATTCTCCAGTTCAAGACCATGATTCTTATCACTTTGTAGACAGTGTGTCTCCTTGTAGGCAGTGGGCCTCTTTGTGAGCAGTGTGCTTGGGCAGTGAGCCCTAATTGGCAAGTGCCATTCTTTTTCTTATTCTTTTAACAGAGAATAATCCTTGGGTTAATCACCCCGTGGTTTTTCCCTTAACCGGGTTTTCCACATCAAAATCTTGGTGTTCATTGTGTTGATGTTTATCTGCTCTTGTGTTTGTGCGTTTTACTTTCATGGATGATTAATTGATATGCTGTTAACTAACAAGACGAATCAAGTGTTTGAAATAGAAAGCAAGTTTGTATACAACTGATTCACCCCCCCTCTCAGTTGTATGCCCTAGATCCAACAAATATTGCCAGGTATTATGGTTACATGATAGGTACAAAATTGATTTATTGAGGAGGCTTAGAAACTTTCCAGCAAATGCATCTGGCAGTTAAGTAATGAGAGTTGAACATATTTTAATCACATTGTATACGTAATTGCAATACGTTTAAAGTTGATCATCTGGCTTAGAAATGGCTTCTATCAAAGCATGTAGAACAAAAAAATTCCATCAAATGTGATAGTGCAATGGCTGGTAACATGTATGCAAAAATACACAGAGTGGATTTATTGTTAGGGTTTTAGGAATTTTAAAGCAATTGCAATTGGTAGAAGTTTATATATCTACATATATTATATAAATATTAGACATGGTTGGATTAAGGGTGACAAGAGCACAACACTAGGGTTCTGAAGAAGTGAGCATGAATAAGGAGTTGATCTATTCTGCGTAGTATTCAACCAATATACAGATTTCAATAAAATAAAAGTATCCATTCTCAATTGAAAGCCACTCAGGCTCTAAAAACTGCTAGCAAAGGCAATTACAAATTGCAGGATGCATGCATAATGGATTTAATTAAAAAGCTTTAGAAATAATCAAGCAAATGTACTTGACAAATTTAAAAACAATTTCATGAATCAGAGATAATAAAAATGATGAGGGAACCTGGATTTGATGCTGAAATCTCTCCTACGTAGCCTAAACCAATCTTCTCGCTTGCAGCTCCTTCTCCCCCCTCCTTTTCTCATCTCCCCTAAATTTCTAATAGCAACCTCTCCAATATTCCAGCAACTACCCCAACTACCATACCTCCCCCATAACGAAATGTTCTTCCCCCCATCATCCAGAACCTTCCTCCATCATTATAGGAGGTAAGCACACGATCCTATGCTCTGATACCATGTTGAGACACGGACCAGCTAGGACTTGAACCTAGGACCTTCCATTGTTGCTGGAGTGCTCTACCACTGAGCTACTGGCCCCTCTTGGACCAGTCCATCGTCGGTTCGGGTGTGGCTTACACCAACACCCCCTTAAGCCACACCTCTCATGTGCTTAGGGCTCCTAGCCTGGCCTGGCTCTGATATCTTGCATGTCATGGTTGACTTTTTCTAGCCTTGCATGTTGTTCTTGAAGCTCCTAGATGCTTGGGAGCTGTTGAAACTACTCCTAGATTTGCTCCCCCTGCTGTCCTAGTCACCCAACTACTCATAAAAGACCTCAAACTGTCTCAACCTCCACCTTGCACAACAATAGGGCATATGGAAAAAGTTATGCTATTTTTGGAGTCTTCCAACTACTCAAAACTACCTCTTAAAGGATTAAAAACACTTATCACTTCAGCAACTACCCCTGCTAGGTCTTCAACAGGGTCTTTACTACCTATAGATGCTCTTAGACTAAATTTTTGTAGCAGCTCATAGTTATGAGAACTCCCATTTCGCATCTCTACCCTTTGGTTGAAATACATAGTGCATATTTCAACCAGCTACCCACTTGGTTTGTTTCCTTCAGGTCTACGATTTCTTGATCTCCCAGATTGCATGTTGGTGAAGTCTTAATATTGCCAATGTGTAAACAATGTTCTTCATTTCTCATTCAATATATCTTTGTTGTTCTGTAGGGTTTAGCAAAGTTTTGAAGATGTGTTTCCTATCTTATTGCAGTCCTCCTATTGTTTATGTCCATGGAATTCATGTTCACATCCATTTATGCTCAAAATGCTTTCACACCTTAGGATACTCACTATTTACTTGCTAACTCGCCACTCTATTCTTTATTGTTGGATTTTCCTCTAAACACTTTGAAGACAAGTTTAGCAAGTATACAATCTTCATTTTCTTTGTTGAACCTATTTATTGTTTCAAAACTTTGAAGGCTCCAACTAACTACTACCCTCCTGAATGAACTCACAGGTTAGATTTGACCACTTGATAGTTTTCAAGGTAAACAGTGACAGTCCCAATAATACATGTTTTTTACCAAAACTACAAACATATTTCCTCAGTCTAGGTCTTATCAATGTCAAAGACTATTCTTCACATCCTTCCATAGTATTGACTGCTCCATGATAAGGTGACTATTCCATCATAGAGTTGCAATCATTCTTCGACATTTTTTACAGCCTCTTGATCTTTCATCAATGACTGTCATGTGCATGCTGCTCATGACTATTTTTTGGTGCAGAGCCCACCGTGTCATGCCCACATTTTCCATGCAGTCACAACATGCATCACACGTGTCATGTCCACATCTGTCATGTGGTCATGACACGAAATATCAAAAATTTTCCCACGCTTCCCTAGAAACCCCCTCGCATGCATAAGCATGTTCGGTGGTGTATGCTCAAGGCGAAAACACTACAGTTGTCAGCGGGGTACTAGTACAATACGTTCACCCAGGCACAAGCAGTACAACAAAGGGGTCTCCACGACGCGGTTAACGTCGCTACAAGGTTTATAATTTCAAGGTTCCTAACCCTAAATCTTGGAAGATTCCGGCAGCATAACGCCTCACAGTGTGAGTGGGAATCATTAAACACTACACTTACTACGGGGTCCCCTGATAGTTTAACAACTTCCCACAATGCCTTATTCATCAAGAATTTACACTTGATCTTCCTATGTGATCATTTTTCAACAAAGCATGATTATCTGTATCATTTCTCATTTCCTGAAATATACTCCTCCTTCGGACTTAGTATTCTCAACAAGGTCAGTCATTTGCCCTCTCTTCCGTTTCTCTGGATCTTAATTTTGATTGTATTTCTATCATGTTCACCTTAACTATTTCTCTGAAATTTTTTTTTTTTTCATATTTCGGTCTCTCTTTTTTGGTTTCTAAGTTTTCTTTATGTTTATCCTGTCTTTTCTTCATGTTCTTCATCAATCAGAGTTATCACTGTGTATATATATATATATTTTTTACATTATTCCTAATTTCTGGATGGACCAGATCATATGAACTGGTTACTACTTCGCTGGACTCAGTCCCCTAGTGTTCTCTGCTCTAGGATTCACCTCTACGTTTGTATTAATTGTAAAATCATCTTATTTCTAAGCAGGATTATCAGAAGGGTAAATCTACTTAGTTCTCTTAGCCCAGTTTGGAAAATGCCGCGCATTTTCTCCTCTTTGTTTTCCAATGTTAGTTTTTCTTCTTCCTTCTCTCTCTTTTATTTTCTCAATTGGACGTTTACTAAACTATAGTTGAGTTTAAACTGGCCACACATGGAATGCTTGTGATGGCTTCTTTATGTTTATTTCTAGTGTTCTTTTCAAAGGGAGATGCATAATTTTCCTCTTTATTTTCCTGATTATTAATTTACGTTAATTGTTGAAACTTTCGAGCAACTCTTCTTAAAATAAATTATACATATATATATTTATATATATATATATATATATGTGTGTGTGTGTGTGTGTGTGTTTATAATATTTTTTTTTTTACATTTATATTATATTCTTCCCTTGTCATTATTAATATGAATCTCTTTTTTTTTATATTTGTGTTAAGGGAATTATGGCTTCTCTTTTAGATTTATAGCAAATAATTCTCATATATATATATATATATATATATATATATATATATATATATATATATATATATATATATATATATATATATAGGCTCTCCTCTTTATAAAAAGCCCAAACTAAGGAACCAAATCATATTTTATTTGGTTGTTTTGTTTGAACCCTAACTATCTTTATTTTTTTTTTGAAATAGAAAAGAACCTAACCCTTGTTTTCATTTGTGTTGGGTTGCAAGGTTAATGGTGACAGCGTTGGCAATGGGGGCGGCAGACCTAATGGAGTGGCCGCGCGAACTGGAGGGTGCAGGGCGGAGGTTGGGCGGAGGGGAGATTCAGGTGGCGGATTGAAAAATCTGCAGTGGCAGATGGTCGGCAGCGGAGGGTGGCTGCAGAGATAGCGGCAGGGGATGGGGTCGTGGTGGCGCAGCGGCCGCAATGGTGGCCGTGAAGGGGAGAGTCCGGGGTCCGCAGCTTAACTGTCCGCGGGGAGTTTTATATGTTGGCGGGGGTGTGGGGAGGGGCGGAGCCCCCACCCACATCCCACTACGTGGGGTGTGGGTGGGGGCTTCGCCCCTCCCACACCCATTATTAACAATTGCGATGGGGGTTTAAACCCCCACCCTTAATAAAACTTATTTATTATTATTATTTTTTTTTATCCTCTCTGTGTTTTAAAAAAAAACAGAGAATACAATTTCCATTAAATTTCATTTTGTATAAATAATTTAATTCTGTATAAACGATGTAATTCAATTTAATTTTGTATAAACAATTTAAAATTTAATAAATCTATATATATATATATATATATATATATATATATATATATATATATATATATATATTCATCTTTACTCAACTCAATGTTTAATCACAGTTTCACCAATTAATCTCCTGTCTAAGGTTAAAAGAAATACATTATTATTTAGTGGTTATTGACAAGTAATTTGTAGGTTAAATAACGAATTAACTTTATAATGAATTTATATACAATTGTATATTCAATACATCACCAAAATTAAACAATCTTTAGTAATCTACATATAGCGAATTAACTTTATAATGAATTTATATACAATTGTATATTCAATGCATCACCAAAATTAACAATCTTTAGTAATCTACATATAACGAATTAACTTTATAATGAATTTATATACAATTGTATATTCAATGCATCACCAAAATTAACAATCTTTAGTAATCTTCTTACAAGGATAATTAAAATTTATTTTCCTTCCTGATCTAAGTTAACTAAGAGACATAATTTTCATTCTAAAGCAATAAGTATGAGATAAACTTCAGTTAAACTTCTAATGCATAATTTTTATCCCAATTTCCATTTCATTATAATAGCTAAATTACAACTTCATATAATTTACAAAGAACTAATATTTTCACTAAATTTACAATGACATAAATTTTTTGTTTACAACTTGATATTTTTCACAACTCACTTTCAACTCTACTAATAGGATTGTAAGAAATAGACAATTCTAATTTCTTCTAAAAACCAAATTTTCTTTTCCTATTTTCCTACCAAAAAAAATGGTAACAACGTAGTAACATGAAAAATTACAACCAATAGTACATTGAGGGAGGATTTTCTTTCAACTCCCAAATAACAAGTTTCACAACAATAGAGAGTTAAATCTCTCCTCGTGGAAATCTACAAGGAAGGAGCTATTAAAGACCCAGCTCTCCTTCAGAGTAAAGACAAAATAACATAATTTCTCAGATCCAGTAATATCCTCCAAACTTCTCAACAATCTCCCAGAAGCCTGCATATCACACAAGAGAAGAAAACAAAACCACACAAGCTGCTCTCCTCCCTACCGTAGACCTGCAAGAGGGTCACCCCCGAGCTAGGGAGATCATACACACACCTAGTTAACTCAAGCAATCCACTTCACGACAAGGAACAACAACAAACCCAAAACACACATACTCCCGTGGATAAATTACACAACACAAAAACTCAACTACAGTGAGTTTCATAAGGGGTAGGAGAGTGGACACACTCAACTCCAGAGTGTCACCCTTACAGATAATATAACCAACACAATTTCTCTTGGCCTCAAGCCAAATTTGATAACAAATTTTCCAAAGAGTTCGTATTTGGACTCTCAAGCCAAATGACACAATTCTTTTCAAAGTCACACTCACATACCCTCAAGGCTTTCAACATCCCAAAAGAACCAGGTATGCACTTGAGGAGGATCACTCCTCCCCTACCCCACACTTGATGAGCATTTCTCCCAAGTGGGAGAAGCTCTGTCAACAACCCAACAACATTTCCCACAATAACAACATTTACATCACCAGCAAATAAATAACTTTCACACACTTTTCATGCAACACTTAGAAATACAAAAGGAAGATTATAAAACCAACCTTACAAAGCCCTTCAAGGATGAAGTTGATGTAGAGCTCCACTGAGATCTCCTCCAACCTAAGCCACCAAACTCCCTCTCCCTTTCCCTCTCAAAAGCAATTTTTTTTTTTGTTTTAAAAATAAAATAAAACTCTCCAAAATTCAACTAACTCCCTCCCCATCCCAAAATGGGATTCAAATAACCCAAAATTCTATGAGTTTAGAGGAATGGGGAGGTGACACTTGTCATCTCCTCACTCTTCCCCAAACTACTATTATGTCTCAAGGGATGAGTGTTGGCTTATGTCACTCACCCATCCCTAAAGTCCTCCTTATCCCTTACCTCATGTCATTTCTCTTACGCATGGGAGAAATAAAAGGAGTTAAAGGAGGAAAAGACAGGTGACCCATGCCTCTTCTTCCTTCCTTCATTATGGATGACCACACAACTCATGGGGAATCTCACTAATGGTGAGGGTGACTTCAAGTCAATTCCTCCATAATTGGTGGGTTTGTAGTCATCTCTTACCTTGGGGATTGAAGAGGGATGGGTTTGGGTGTTGGTACAACCCATCCTATCCCTCCCATACCTCCAAATTTCGTCACTTAACTTCAGTGTGAAGTTAAGATGACCATATGGAGGTTACCCAAGGGTTACCCATGCCAAATGGGACCCTAGACCCATGGGGTATAACCCAGGGTCAACTTTAACCTATTCAGTTATGAAAGACCACATTACAACACCACATCAAACACAGAGTTGATCTTGGTTCCTCGTGGAACCAGATCGGCTTAACAAGGGATAACAACAAAAAGGTGCGGAATGATCTCCAGTATCTATGGTTTGATTAGTAAATCCTGCACACTCAATTACAAGATCAGTTTCACATATAATCATCATAGCCGAAGCAACTTAAAACATGCATTACCATGACATAGTTCTAAATAGCATAAATGAAATCATATTACAATTTTCTTTCCATCATCACCTAATTAACTTTTCTGAAATGTAAACATTATCCAAACATCACCCAATTAGTTTTTCCTTTATCATAATAAAGTTTAATAGTTTGAAAATCTGGGAACTACTGTCCCACAAATATAAAAGTATCAGTAACAGTAATGTAAGTAGTCACAAGAACAGAAGTAAAAAGGGTAGTCCTCACACACTGTAATAAATTTTGGTTTTATCATAGCAAATTTTTTGGTTTTGTGCTCATTTTGAACCTAGGAGGATTTTTATTTTCCATTATGGTTGTAATAAAGGTCAATTACTAGACCACTCTTAATGTTTTGAAATCACATCATAGTGGAGTCTTAAGTTGTGGATAGTCTAATTTTAGATAGTCAGCCTTTTATGGATAACAGTTAGTTTTTTTGCCTTAATGAAGGCTTTTCCACGTTGGGGAGTGGAGATAATCATGGAATTTATTTGTAAACATGCTTAAGATACCTCCTACAGATCAAGCAAGGGGAATGGTGAAAGCTTGAAGAGAAATAATAGAAGTTTTGACAAATTTTCCTTCAATTTTTTGCATATTTGTTGTTCTCACTCCCTCCTTACAACCGTACTGTACTATCAAGAGCAGAAATGTGTGGAATCATATAATAGATGTCGTGAGATTTCATTTAAGTCATATTAGGAGGAATATCATAGATCTTTAAGCATTTTACAATCACATTTTTGATTTTTGGTTCCATACCCTAATTTTGAGGGTTTTTTGTCAAATCGATGGATTTCTTAACCTATTTCACCTGATTCAAAGCCAAAATTGGGTGGAATGGATTCAATAAGATTGTATTTACTTATTTTTTATATTTTAGGAGTAGGGGATTGCAAAAGAAGAGTGTTTGAAACCATTAAGGCCTAATATCTTCATGTATTGGGCAAAGAAGGCTAGGTAGCATAGGTGGGTATTGGTTTGATAAGAAACCCATGTATACAAATCCCAAAACCTACAAAAGTAGTCCATTTGTGATGTGTGGAAGATTTTAAAAGTGGGTTTTTAGTATTGGGTGAAGTAGTCATCATACATCCTTTGCAAAATAGGGCTAATTGCCCTCTAGGACAATAGGTACAATCACTTTTTAGGGTAGATGTTCCAAAATAACATACCTTGCATGTCAAATATGTTCTATAATTCCTTAATGGGTATCTAGAAACCTAATATTTTCATGGGTTTGTTCTATTTCCTGCAAGTTATCTCTCTAAAACCTCATTTTAAGGGCTACAAGCCATTAAGGCTAACTATGGAGAACAATAGGAAGATTGTGTTGCCTAATTTCTTGATGAGTCTTATAGGAGTCTATTGGTCATACTAAGGTAGTATGAGGTGCATTTGTAGGTTAGTTAGTTAATTAACCCATCTGCCCTTCAGTTATGCATATTTCATGATTTAGCAACCTTGTTCATTGAAGAGAAAAATTGCCATTTTGGGACAGTCAATATAGTGGGCTCAAAAATCCTTTTGGTCTGCCTTAGAAGAGTTGAATTAGTCATTTTTTGAGAAGATATCAATTGCCTAGAAAGGTTTAGCAGGTCTCTCCCACATTCAAGTCATAGTGTTTAACCTTTTTTCTTCAAGTCTTGAACTCGGTATGGTTGAGGGAGGACAGTCCATACCATGTTGCTCCAGTCAAGATAACAGTCCAATGGACAGTCACATCATCCCTTTCTCTACATCATTTTTTTGTTCTTATAATTGTCTTTCCACACTATATACAGTCTTCTTGAACCTTGGTTAAGGTTGTCTCTCATCCTTGAAGAGATACCTCCATGAGGTATAAGGCACACTTAGGGTATCTATTAACTCAATGCCATCTCCTTTTGATACCTTGTAAAACCTCCCTACATTTAGGGATCTCTGTCAAACTTGTCTGAATCTAAGTTTTGCATCTTTTCATGCTATTGACTATCTTTAAATAGTCATTTTGACTGTTGCTACTGATAGACTACTATTATTGATTCTTCACTATGTCTTCACTATCATTTGTTTGTCCACTTTTTTTGACATCAATGAAACCTTTGATAGTTGATAGATGTCCTCATTCTCTTTGCATGATTATTCTAGACATGATTGTTCTCATGCATGTCTTCACATGACTATCAACACAATCTCATATTTGGAATAGTCATGCTATGATTGTCACAATATAGTCTTCTTTATATGACTGCCCAATTTTCTTTTGTTGACTATTCCTTAATAGTTTTATTTTGTTACATATAGTCTTCTTGATTGTCTTCTTTGCCATTAGTGATTGTTATGATATTTATCACTGATGAGGTCTTTAGGACTGATTCAATCCTAGGTAGACTGGTACAGTCATAATTTATGACTGTCCCTTGAAAAAAAATACCAGGTTCATTGATCTTTGTCTCATGGGCTTATGCCAATCCCTTGTGCATGTATATTTCTTTCTCAAACATGTACTGCTCGAAGTATGTCATTTTCATGAACAGTTCTTTTCTTATTGTCTTGTACAAGGTTAGGGTTTCATTTTTGCACACTCTTGTATACAGTCACTGTCTCTTTGAAACACTTGAGACATTCATTCAAACAATGCATGCTACCCTCAATGTCCTTGGGCATGCTAAAATTTAGATCATAAAGTACTTTCAATCCACTATGAAAGATTTTGTGTTATCCATTGTTTCACATGGAACTCACTATTAAACTGTCTAAGAAAAAAACTTCCTCAATAGTCACAAAGACTATTTCAAGACTCAAAAACCCTAACAAAATGCTTTCACAGATTTATCAAAACTCAAGACTTGCTTAGGAGTTTTACCTTTTTTGTTGATATATCTATCAGGAGATCAAGTCCATGTTGATATGAAGCATTTTTTCAACCTAGATTTCATTGCAATAATGACCACTACATGAAAACTTGTACCATTACCTACCTGAACACACAAGAGAGTTGTATATGGATCTTGAAAACATCTATCCTCCTTTCCATGGACCATGCAAAGAAAAACTAGGTAAAAACTCATGAGAAGAAATAGGAGAAATGTTTCCAAAACATAAACCCTAACCCAACAAGGACTCAACAAGCTAGCTCACCTAAAACTTAAACTCAAGACCTAAACCTTGTAAGGAAAACCATGACCAAACTTGAAAACTCTTCCCTCCATTTAAGCATGTATGTGGTTTTTGACAAAAATGAGGTTTTGGGAAATGGATAAAAGATCTTCATAAATGGAATATGACCAAGTATTTCCCTTTTTACCTACATTCAATGTTGAAAAATCTCTTTTGGACAAATGAAAGCATTAAAAAATATTTACCTTAGACTATAAAACCTTCATGCAACATAAATGAGACCTCTTGGATGTAGAGGAAAGTAATTTGTTTCGACTTTTGACCCTAAAAACCTCATTGAAGCATGTACACCATGTGAAGAAGGCTCCCATCTCTGAGAGGAAAAAAATAACTTAGGATTTAAAAGACTAAAGGATGAATATAGACTCCAAGACTCTTGTTGTGACTATTTAGCCTAACGAGGAAAAATATATCAACATTTTGGTGACTTCTACTGATTGCTTTCCTACTGAGAAAAGAAAACTAGTACCCATGAGTTCTCCTTGGGCAATAGAGTCACTAAAACCTAAACATGACTCATAATAGACTTAGAATACTACTGCTAGCACCAAAACAACAAGACACAAAACTGAAACACACTCAAAACTACATGAAAACGTGACTGAAAAAATGTGCATCAACACTTGGAGGAATGGAAAGACTCCTAAAACCTATGTGCAACAACACTTATTGAATAAAAAAATTAGACTAATATGTACAATAGTACCTCAAAAACAAAGTTTGAGGTGTATCTCATTGACTGGGATAGGTAGAACTTCACCTTTTATGTTGGACAACTTCAAAGGCATTGTGATGTTTACACTCAAAAATTATGAATGGACCATCCCACATGGTATCAAACTTGGTATGTTTCCTAGGTTTGCTCTTGAATTCATCCTACTTGAGGATAATGTCACCTTCCTTGAAGTTCCTAGGTGTTGCACCCTTGTCAAAAGTCTTCATTTGCATTTGATGCACTTCCAGTTGTTGTATTGCTTGCATCCTAGTTTCTTCCAAGTCCAACAACTCAACAATTCTTACCTCCATGGGTCCTTCCTCTATCATTTCTAGCTCCTTCATAAGACCCAAAGCTGGTAATTCAATTGAAATAGGGAGCCTTACTTCCCTTCCATACACAAGCATGAAAGGAGATTGTCTGGTGGATGTTTTAGGTGTAATCCTATTAGCCCATAAGGTTGATTTCAACTTTGTATGCCAAGACCTTTGATTATCCTCAATGGTCCTATTGATGATCTTGATTAAGTTCTTTTTTGTAGACTCAGATTGTCCATTCCCTTGAGGATAGTAGTTAGAGGAGGTACTCAAATGGATGCCATGCTTAAGAGCCCAATTAGTTAGTTTCATTCCAACAAAAGCTAAAGCATTATCTAAAACAATAGAATCTGGTATACCAAACCTTGCAATCAAGTCCTCATAAAAATTTAGGGCTGCACTCTCATTTGCTTTTTTCAATGCCACATCTTCCGTCCATTTGGTAAAATAGTATGTATTTGTTAGCACCCATTTGTGACTAGAACTAGATGGTGTGTTAAATACCCCAACGAAGTCAAGGCCCCACTTAATGAAAGGCTGATCTACTGATATTGGATGCAATGACAAGGCTACCAACTTCTATTTACCTGCAAACATGGCACATTTGACACATTTCTTTACCCATGTATGCACATCCTTGAAAAGAGAAGGCTAATAATAACCATCCCTCATGATTTTCAAGGCTGTTGTCCTTGGTGCAAAATGACTACCAACTGGTCCATCATGAAACTCATGCAAGATTTTATCAATCTGATTTGATTCTATGCATCTCAAAAGAACACCATTATAATATTTTCTTAACAAAACACCATTTAGAAGGATATAAGGAATAGCTTTACATCTGAAATACCTTCTCTTGGCACTATTGACCTCTTTTGAGCACTCACCAGTTTGTAAATAATAGACCATTTCTTGTGGCCAACTAGTCCCTATTGCTGGGACAACAAATTGTGACTCACCAACAACCACGAGGATAGCTTCCTCTTGAGTTTCTTTGTCCTTTTCTAGATCATCGGCTATCTATTCACAAAGTCCCTTGCCTCTTACTAGCTTTGTGACTTTGATTTGTACGTCATACTCCATTACCTTAGTGATCCATCTAGCTCTTTTGTCACTTAAATCCTTGCTTAACAAGAATTCCTTAACACTAGGATGAGCAACCATTAGCTAAATCTTATTGTTAGAAACCAAATGCCTAAACTTATTAAGACTTAGAATAATAGCAAGCACATGTCTTTCAACAAAAGAATATCTTTGCTCATAAACCTCTAGGCCTTGGCTATAAAAGGCTATTGGTTGTTCCAAACCATCCTTATTTTGTTGTGTCAACATAGTTGAAAGAGTATCAATGTTTCCATAGGAATATAAGATGAAATATTTTAAAAAATTAGGATTAATAAGGGTGGGTGTTGCTGCTAAGGCTTCCTTAATAGCCTCAAAACTGTCCTTTGCCTCTTTTCACCAACTAAAAGTCACATTTTTCCTAAACATGGCAGTTAAAGGATTTAAAAGATTTAGACAGGTGCAAAAAGATGGGGGGCCAAAAAGTGGCCAAAATTATTAAAACTTTTTAAAAAGCCATAACATGAGTGCGTTATAACATTATGGTGAGCGAACACGCTCACGTTATGACTGTTTATAACAAAAAAAGCAACAATTATCATTTCTTTCATCTGCATTTTCTTGCAAACCCATGGCCTGCAAACCCTTGAGTGTGCACTCGCATTATTGGAGGCTAGATTCTTCACCAAATTGTCACCAATTCTTCATCAAAATGTTGCAACAATGTCGGGGAGGCCAAAGAAGTAAGTTTTGTTTGTTTTTTGTGTGAATTTGTTACTAAATAGGTAGATTTAAGTGGTTTTTTGATGTGAATTTCTTTAATTTATAGGAATTGATAATACACCTCCTCCTCCTGAAAATCCTCAAAATCCTCAATCACATGAACACCAAATACCTGATGAAGAACCCCAACAATGAACACCTCTAGTAATTCCTCAATATGCCCCTGGAACACAAGGAAATTTAATGGGGCAAATTGAAAATAATAAAAAAAAAAATTGAGGACATAATTGCAAGGTTGAAAGATCCTGCAACTTCAACCTCACATGGAGCCGCACTTGCTTAATCTCTTGAATCTATGTTATCAAATGTAGATTCAATTAGCAAGCAAATCTTAAGTTGGTTGGATAAGAGGAGAGATTTTAGACAATTCTATGCAGATAAGTTATCTTACAAACAAGTCAAAAATGAAAAATTACAAAATTTGACTTGTGTTTCTTTTTCACAGACCCATGAACAAATCAACCTCTACCCCTTACATGCAAGAGGTTCCCTATCCATTGGTACACCAACCAAGCAATAAAGGACCATTTTGGGTAGAGGTGGTGGATGGTTTTTGACTATCCTCCATGCAACAATAATGAGGTGCCGCAATATTTTTTGAGGAAACTCTACTGTGAGTTTATCCTCAATAAAGTGCCAAACTATTTTGATATGCAGGACTTCCAGGGTAAAGGTGGGGGTCAGCACATGATAGACCAAGGGCATGTCTCAACCCACAATAGCCAGCGAGACGAGCACTCACTAGACTAGCCCATGAGCAAGTGTCTATCCCTTCCATTATGAAGGAGAGTTTTGAGGTCAAGACACTACACTCCATTAGTTCCTTGACCCAGAACATCATAGACCATGCTAGTCTTGCAGTACAGCTTGAGCTAGGGGAGACTCTTAGGAATAGGGTTCCACCCCGTACTTGTTAAGCTTGTGGGTCAGCCTTTGGTTATGACCCCACAGGTAGTCAGTACGTAGGTGCATAGGCTACATCTACAGTTGAGCAGATGGTGATGACAAATGCCCTCCTGAATGAGACTTTTGGCCTTGATACTTAGGTAAATGTTAGCAAGTTCATTGAATTTATTTTATTAAATTTCATTTTTGAAATGCAAGATTAACTAATTTAGTTTAATGATTGTAATGAAATTTTAGGGTATTAGCATTCATTTAGTTTTCAGTGGTTCTCCACCTTCATATTACACTACGACATGTGCTGTCGATGAATGTAACTAGTAAACAATTATAAATATTACATGTGAATAGCATTGTTATATGAACGGTATTCTAATATCTGATTTTGGATATTGAATAGGTTAATCTTGGAGATTTCACAACAACACCTCCCAGTGGAGGTGGAGTTTAAAGCTTCACTTAGGTAATAAAACAAAGAGTTTAACTAATGAATTGTACTTACTAGATTTTTGTAGTTTATATTCATATCATTGATTACATTGCATTGCACATCTTTCAAACTAAAAGCATTACTATGCATTGCATAACTAATAAGTAGATGTTGATAGATGACAAAATTTCAATTACAATATAGTTTTTTAGAAAGTCAACATAAGTAGTTATGCAATTACTTCACATTACATAAGTAGTAACTAGGAGCAGCTACCAATTGCATTTTCTTGTCATGGCATTCCATGAGACCACATTTGTTGAGGTATTTTTTCAAACAGTTCACTGCCTTGTCTATGCTATGGGTGCTTGGAAAAAATCTATCAAAGCATAATAGTAAGCTATAGCATAGACAAGCCAATGAGTTGTTTGAAAAAATGCCTCAAAGAAATGTGGTCTCATGGAATGCCATGACAGGCAAATGCATAGACAAGGACATCACCATGAGACCACATTTCTTTGAGGCATTTTTTCAAATAGCTCACCGCCTTGTCTATACTACCACATTTTTCCATACATGTCTACCAAAGCATTTTATTAAACAATTCAATTCCTTGCTACCATGGCTAAAAACCTAAAACAAGTGCTTTTGAACAAACTATGGATGCTTCGAAAAAATCTATCAGAGCATAATAGTAATGTGGTAGCATAGACAAGGCAGTGAGCTGTTTGAAAAAATGCCTCAAAGAAATGTGGTCTCATGGTGATCAACTCACTGCCTTGTCTATGCTACCACATTTTCCATACATGTCTACCAAATCATTTAATCAAACAATTCACTTCCTTGCTTCTATGGCTAAAATCCTAAAACATGTGCTTTCAAACAAACTATGGATGCTTGGAAAAAATCTATCAAAGCATAATAGTAAGCAATAACATAGACAAGACAATGAGCTGTTTGAAAAAATGCATCAAAGAAATGTGGTCTCATGGTGATGTCCATCACCATGCTCGACCACATTTCTTTGAGGCATTTTTTCAAACAACTCACTGCCTTGTCTATGCTACCACATTTTTCATACATGTCTACCAAAGCATTTTATCAAACAGTTCTCTCAAAAAAATTTCAAACAGTTCACTTCCTTCTCTATGCTACCACATATTCATATACGTCTACCAAAGTACTCAAAATTTTGTTGACTATCTCATTAATTATAAGCCATGACCTGCATCACTATTCTAGTTTTCGTAATTGAATAATGTTGTTTTATTTTTAGATGATGCAGGCAGAGACACCTCCTGATGTTCATATGGCAATGGAACATGGTGTGTCTTCCACAATTGATAGATCGATGCCTTTGATGCGGGTATGAGGTAGATTAGTCAATTTCAAATTACATTCGTTGTTATAGTTGTTTATTATTGAAAAATCAAATGATTATTGTTTTTAAGTTTAATTTCTATCTGGATGGTTTCTATAGGACATTACAATGCCATAGCCTAATCCTATTACTTTGGCAAATGAGGAGAGAGATTATCTGGTAGTGGTAAGTGATTATTTTGTTAAATATTTCATTTTTTTATAATGTATTTCTATATATTAATGTCTATGCTTTTTATTGTAACAACTAAAGTTCCATGATGAACTAAATAGGAGGAATAGCCCACATGTTTGAAGTTGACCACTCTCATATGCGTCTCCATCCCATCAAAAATCAAAGGCCGCCCATGATCTATTTTCTTTGCCCAAAGGGGAATGACTTTTATTGGGTTCCTTTGTTGTATGCCTATATGGCATTTGTGGACATATATTTTGTATTGCATATAGTTGACATTGTATGCCTATATGGTATTCTTGTAAGCCTATATGGCTATTTTGTATATATGTTATACTTATATCGATAGATATTGATGTATGCCTATATGGCTATATGGTTAATACACATCTTTTTTGTTGATGGTGTCCATATTTGCATTATAAATCCATGCTTCAATGGATATTTGTAGATGGCTTACTTCAAATATTTAAAGTCCAATTGTATTACATGCACTCTTCCTTTATATAATTGTAAATATATAAATTTTGAACATTATTCTCCTCTAAGATTATTAAACATTAAATCAATCATATGAATATAATAATACATGATGCAATCTAATACCTAGGTCTCTCTACCACTACACATCTAAGCCCATACTCTGTAGGATCATTGTAGCATGGTAAGGAAATTCATGTAATTATACAATGCACTTTGAAGTATGCAACTAAAAATGAGTAAGACATTATTACATGTGACCTCATACCTCTAGAACTTTGTCATATAATTATTATAAGACATCTACCATTCCATGTGTATGCTTCATGCTACCATTCACATGTATGCTTCATGCTTCTTGTGTTTACTACATGTGTTCACGTGTATGACTCATGCTTCCTATGTATACTTCATGTTTTCACGTATATGCTTCATGCTTCCTATGTAGACTTCATGTATTATGTGTATTCACATGTATACTTCATGCTTCATGTGTATACTTCACATATTACATGTATTCACATGTACACCTCATACTTTGTGTATTAGGTTGATAAGCACTAACGTACAAGGGAGATAAATTTATCATTGAGAAAGACATCCATAACATCCTTGAAGAATATAATTAAGAATACAACCTTAGACAATATTGCAAATAACTAAATCTAGGTTCTCACGAATAGTGATGATATGATTTAGGTTCTGACATTTCAAAGGTGAAAAGTTGTGGCCCTTCAAAAATGAAAGACTATGACCATTTTATAATGAAGGGTGGTGACCATGCCTAGCGTAGATGTGCCCAACTTTACACTACATGCATCTACCAATTTTTGGAGCATCAGAAAAACATTCACCATGGGAAAATACCTCAGAGATATCAAAAACTGAGAGAGGTTATTGTAGAGGGCCTCATACGGATTGTTTTTAAGTGACATGATTTCTGAGTAACAACTCATCAAAGATTGCTACCTTTTTGTACTTTGGACTCTTAAGGGATATCACCAATACAATGTAGCTCAGACTGTTTCAGTATGTTTGGGTGTAAAATAGGACCATACCTAGCCTAAATATACCCATCCGGACATGTTGGAACTATCAATTTGGCCGCACGAGGAGCAAAACGAAAGTTACACCCCTTTGTAACTTTACACTGCGTGCATCTGACACTTTTTCCATCAACTAAAAATTGGATACCATGGGCAAACACCTCAAAGATATCAAAAACTGAGAGAGGTTATTGTAGAGGGGCCTTACATGATCATGTAGCCTCAGATGGATTGTTTCTAATTGACACACTTTCTGAGTAATAGCTTGTCAAAGATTGTTGCATTTTTGCACTTTAGACACTTAAGGGATATCACTGGTACAATGTAGCTCGAACTATTTTGGTGTGTTTGGGTGTGAAAAAGGACCATACCTAGCATAAAACTACCAATTTGGATCTGTTGGAACTGTCAGTTTGGTTGTACGAGGAGAAGAATGAAAGTTACACCCATTTGCAACTTTCCACTGCATGCATTTGACACTTTTTCCATCAATAGGACCATGCCTAGACTAAACATACCCATCCGGATGCATTAAAACTGTCAGTTTGGTCGCATCAGGAGCAGGATTAAAGTTACACCCATTGGGGCAGCAGAAAACCTTTCACCACGGGCAAATGCCTCAAAGATATCAAAAACCAAGAGAGGTTATTGTAGAGGGGCCCTACATGATCCTGTAGCATTAGACAAATTGTTCCTAATTAACATAATTTCTAAATAATAGCTCATCAAAGTTTGCTACCATTTTACACTTTGGACTCTTAAGGGATATCACCAACATAATGTAGCTCAGATTGTTTCATCGTGTTTGGGTGCGAAAAAGGACCATGAATAGCATAAAACCACCAATCTAGACATGTTGGAACTGCTGGTTTGGTTGCACAAGGAGAAGAATGAAAGTTACACCCCTTTGCAACTTTACACTGCATGCATCTGACCCTTTTTCCATTATTTAAAAACTTGACACCATGGGCAAACGCTTCAGAGATATCAAAAACTAAGAGAGGTTATTATAGAGGAGCCCTACATGATCCCATAGCCTTAGACAAAATGTTTCTAAGTGACATGGTTTCTAAGTAACAACTCGTCAAAGATTGGTACCATTTTACACTTTGGAATCTTAAGGGATATCATCAGTACAATGTAGCTCAAACTATTTCAGCATGTTTGGGTACAAAAAAGGAACATGCCTAGCCTAAACGTACCCATCCAGATGTGTTGGAACTATTAGTTTGGTTGCACGAGGAGCAGAACAAAAGTTACACCCCTTTGTAACTTTACACTGCATGCATTTGACTCTTTTTCCATCAACTAAAAACTGGACACCATGGGCAAGCGCCTCAGAGATATCAAAAACTAAGAGAGGTTATTGTAGATGGGCCTATGTGATCTCGTAGCCTCAGACAAATTATTTCTAATTGACATGCTTTTCAAGTAATAGCTCATCAAATATTTCTATCTTTTTGCACTTTGGACTCTTAAGGGCTATTACTTGTTAACACCCCCCGTTATTTCTTTTCATGATTTTGTAACTTAATTTTCCTATCTTTTACTTTGAGCTTTAGATTAGTTGCTCTATCATCAACACTTAGGACAACATCTCTTTGTTTGATAGAGTTTTTAATGTCTTGAATACTTTCATGTGTCCACCACACGGATTCTCTTTTTTTGTACTTACATTTGATATTGCTTATTCCTTATCATCTATTTCCAATTGTATTTGCTCCATGTAAGTCTTAAGTTCAAGAATTTTTGACTTCATTTGTTCAAATCCAATGATGATGACAATGATAAGATGATAAGGGTAGCCTAATGGAGAAAAGGACCAAGGTCTAAGGATGATGGTTATGATGACTAGCTTATGATGATGGATGAAAATGCTAAGATGAGGGAAAGATGATATATTTTGGATGGATATGATGGAAATGGTGGATGTTTCAGGTGAGATGATGGTTGAGGAAGGGTCTCCCAAGTTTGATCTAGGGTTGTAAGGGTCAAGTTTGTAAATTGAGGTCTCTAGATGGTCAAATGGTAAAACCATAAATACGCATATAATCTGCCCAATATTCACTGTATATGCGTAAAAATGTAGCAACAAAAAAAGACAAACATATGTAAACTTGGAACCAAAACATATGTAAACTTGAAATATAGAAATGAAAGGTCTAACTATCAACTGCAATACATTAATATCAATAACATGACTTTACAAAATCAATGTGCATACTTACAAATTAATCCAACGAACCATCCGGGTCTGCTCTACTCTTTATTGTGTCAAGTATTGCCTCATGGTCAGACTCACGCACCTTCCACAAGGTCTTGTTCAAAGGTCTACTTTGGTATTGTATCAAATGAAAATTGGATGCTATGACAAGGTTCAAGTAATGAAGAATCTTCCAATGCATGTCAAAGTCCTGAAACAAACAAACATTAACACTCTTATGTGGGTACCTTTTAAACCATGTTCCAGTAACAACCACTAAGCTTATAGGGTATTCGATGTTTTCTGCATCTGTAACTAGGGCCTCTAATTTCTTTTTGGCCTTAACACAACAGCACAAGTAATAATTTGTTCCCTCTTCATTGTCGTCATCTACAATAACTGTATAAACATGTCCTACATTGATATGTGCATCAAATTAGATGAAATTAGTCAAAATTACAAAAACACTAGAAAGTAAGATAACATTAGGAATTTCAAAAACTATGCCAGTAGATATATTACCTAGTTGAACTAGATCTGATATGTGGTCAAAGTCAATCGATGATTCCATTTGTGTCAGTTCCAGTGTCGTCGAGGGCCGATACGTGTGAAGTGGGCTAAGATAACTTAACCACCATTCATCAACCCACTCCTTTGACTCGCACTCATCCCAGGCTTGAATTGTACATGAAGAACAAAAACATGCCATCTTCCATGTATGGATACTTCATGAACTTGTATTTGAGCTTCTGAAAGAGTGTATCTCACTTGATCCTATCAGTGTACAACAATCCTCTGTTGCAAGTATGTGCCTAACTAGTGTTGTCATTGATGTCAACATATCTGTGTTGTCATTGGTGTCAATTGTACTCTTATTTTGTTGCTTTCTTGTAATGAGTTAGATGCTTTGTATTTTTCTATGTAAGTGTTAAAGATAATAAGTAAGTGATCCTGATGCTAAGGATATTGAGAAAATTAGTTCCTCCGGTGGAAACAGTGAGTTGCAGTGGAAACAGTGTATTGCAGAGTATCTTTGTTTATAGAAGAACAGTCCAACAGTTTGCTCTGCATTTCTTGTAGAATGAATATCTTTGTCTGTAGATTGGAATTTATTTAGATACATGTCTGAAGATGCTATATTCCAAGTTTGAGCCTCCGGTATAAAGATTTGAGTGAGTTATGTTCACCAGAGTAAAAGCTACTATTTTTGGGTATTCACTAGTGACAGAGAGATTGTATTCTACTTCGCATTCCTTTGCATTGAAGTTTCATAGTCTATGGTTCTAGAATCAAGCTGGTAATGATGTTAAGTGACTTCAACTCCAATGGTTCATGATTTGGTGGTCTGCAAGTGATTTTTTCCTTATGATAGTAACTGGTAGTGTTGTTTATGTGGTCTGGTTTGAAGAATCCTCTTGACAGAGTGGTTAGAGATTGTGCGGTTGTTCCTGGTGATTACAATGTGCTTGTGGATGTCTCCTGATTGTGTTCCTACATTTGGATTGGTCCGCAAAGAGAAATTGGGATCATGGATGAAGATTGTTCTTAGAAGACTTAATGTAAACACCAGTCTTGGCCGATCTGGTTGTTTTCACTATTTACAGAGATGCATTGAAGATTGTGTTGAAATAAACTAGACAACTGAGAGGGGGGTGAATTAGTTGTCACAAAAACCTAGTTTCATTTTAATATCAAACCATTAACAACTTAATTACTTATAATCAAATTTAACCATGAAAGCATGAAATCATAAACTTAATCACAATCACACATCCAACATAGTAGACACCATATTTTTATGTGGAAAACCCTATAAGGGAAAAACCATGGTGGGTGTTAGCCCATAGAAATATATGAGTTATAATAATATCGAAAAATAGAGGCTCACTACCTACAGGGCTCACTACCCAAATTGCTCACTGCAAAGAATGGCTCACTACCAAAGGGGTGAACTGATTAAGTAGCATCTACTCCATGATAGGATTTAGTTCCATTGAAGCATAGTATAACCTTTCTGCTCTACTCTTTCATACCTTTGCACTTATCTCTTCATATTTGCTACACACACACACACACTTTTTCACAACTCTATTACATGCTTTTATACAATTCAACCTTGGAATGTACATCAAGGTTGACATTACATTCATCAACCATTGGAACATTCTCCAAGGTCGGTATTACAAAACATTCACAGAAATAGGTCTAGACCTATTAAAAAATTTAGCCAAGGAAAGATGCAGAGAAGTATGATGAACATGCCATGCCTTAGATGGGACTCAAATGCAATCCTCTACACCACAACATGCTTCTACAAACTTCAATGAATCTCTACAAATAGTGAAATCAACCATGTCGACCAAGACTGGAGTTAACACTAGGTCTTCTAAAAACATTCTTCTTTCATGATCCAAACTTCTCTTTGTGGACCAATCCATAGGTAGGAACTTGATTAGGAGACATCCACAAGCACATTGTAATCATCAAGAACAATCGTACGATCTCTAACCACTCTGTCAAGAAGATTCTTCAAACTGGAGCACAAGAACAACACTGTCATCCATTGCCATAAAGAAAGGATAGCTTGCAGACTGTGAAATCATGAACCATTGGAGTTGAAAGCACTTAACATCATCTTAGACTTAACTCTAGAACCACAAATCAAAATACTTCAATGCGGAGGAATGCAGAGCATAATACTTTCTCCCTGTCTTTACCAATAATACATAAAAAGATTTTTTCACTCTAGTGAACATAACTCACTCAATTCTTCATACCAGAGGCTCAAATATGGAATATAACCTCTTCAGACAGACTTCTAAATAAATTCCAATCCAAAGAAAAAGATAATCATTCTACAGGAAATGCATAGCAATCTACTGGACTGTTCTTTTGCAATACACAAGAAACTCTGCAACACACTGTTTCCATCAGAGGAGAAAATTTTCTCAATACCCTCAATATCTAGATCTCTAATACTTACATAGGCAAATACAAGGTATCTAACTCATTACAATCAAGCATTAAAACAAGAGCACAGTTGACACTAATGACAACATTAAAATGTTGACATCAATGACAACATTGATTAGGCACATACTTGCAACAATCTCCTCTTTTATCATTGATGGCAACATATGATGTGAGAAACTGAAAAGATCATCAAGACAAGATTCTCCCCTTTTCTCTTTACACATCTACATTCTTTTTCCTTTTGAATTTTTCACATGATTTCTCTCCCCCTTTGAAATCAATGGTAAAGGGCACATACTTGCATTCTATTGCTCTGAACCAACTAAACTATTACCAACACATCTAACTACTCCCCCTGAGAGGTAGCTCCCAAAACATCAATCTAGATTAAACACTGAGACTTTGAGCACTACTGGATTGATGCATTCTCATGCATCTTAGTTTAGGGCAGGAGGGGTAATGACCCCTAACTAGTCTCTGAGATACTCAGAAGTATCCTTAAGCAAAGGCTTGATGAAGATATCTACAATCTAATCCTTTGTGGACACATATTCAAACTTTTTGTCACCTTTTATTTCAAAAAGTGATACCTTATAGATATATGCTTTGTTCTTGAGTGCATCACTAGATTCTTAGAAATATTTATGGCACTTGTATTGTCACACAAGATTGCAATTTGATCTTCATAAACAACTCTTATATCCTTCAAAGTATGCTTCATCCATAACACTTAAGTACAACAACAAGATGCTACAATATACTCTGCTTCTACAAAAAAGATTGAATCTTGTTTCTTACTTAGCTATGAAACCACTCTATTTCCCAAGATGGTATAGTCATGGTAGGAGGGTTCATAGAATGAACTGTCTGGACCGTGCAGCAAGAGTAAACACAATAGAAACAACTCAAAGAAATGGAACATATGCAGATTCAGTCTTTCAGTATATCATAGAATTCAAAATAGAGATCCGCTAGCAATATGCGGGCTTACAAATTCGGCTCACAGGCCTGATTACATACATGCGCAAGATCAAGCTTTGAAGCTCCTTCACACAAAATCTAACTATCAGATCTTTCTTATGTGAATAGATGCTTTCCTAAGGATCTATTACATCAATATATATCATATCTAGACCAATAGATTCCTCCACGTTGGCTAAGGAAGATCACAAACTCCAATGAAGGGCTATAATGTGTTCCTAGATAGGTCAAACCTAAATGCATAGAACACTTCCTCAAATGAATGGAACAATGTACAAACCTCTGGGAAGGGTCAGCTATGAACCAATGATCATTGAATGATGTGTCATTAGGATCCGCAAGTCAAGGAATGATCTGCAAACCTTCTCTTTTAGCTAATTATTAAGAAATGTTAGAATGCTCTACTCTGAGAAAATAATTAATCTTCTAATAGTGATATCTTTCTGGTAACTGATCTAAATGATCTAAATTCTTGATATGATGAAGATGAATGAATGTAGATGCTAAGTTCAGATCCGCAAGATGTGAAATGCCAAAACTGGACCACAAGATGAAACTACTTCTGACTGAACTACCTAGACTAAACTAGAAAATGAAAGAACTGAAATGTAAACAAACTAAAATGCAAATATTTTTGGTTGATGCAAGACTGTTCTTGAACCAAAGATGCTCCTGCATCAAACATCCGGGGTTATTGAAAAAGTGAGTCCCTCACTTTACTGGGGCTAGGAGAGAACCAAGATGGTCCACCTCAGCCTGAGAAATCCATGATGAATCTTCCTCCAATATGCCTTTCCACTTCACAAGATATTCTTTGTATTGTCTTCCTCTAGTGCTTCGTCCAACTCTGCTATCCAAAATGTCTTCAATTTGCTCCAGTGCTTTGTGTGGTAACTGCTTCTTCGGTTCTTTGTCCATGCTTTCACTAAACTCTGCTTCATGATATTGATGAAGATCTGCAATGTTGAAAATAAGTGATATACCTAATGTCTCCGGTAGATCTACTTCATATGCATTTCCTGAATCAAATTTTTTGAGTATCTTACAAGGTCAAAACTTCTTCATCTTCAACTTGTTATATGTCCCAACTAGAAATCTTTCTTTTCTCAAATATACCATTACTTCATCTCCCTCTTTAAATTCCTTATGTCTTCTCTTCTCATCCACATTTTCCTTATATTTATTGTTCATATCCTCCACATGCTTCTTCACCTAATTATGCACTGTCTTCATGTGATCTGCAAATTCTTCTACTTCTACACTTCTCTTTTCCTCTGTGCTAATTTCTCTTAATTCAGCAACTCCTCTAGGATTCGCTCCAGTAACAATCTCAAAAGGTGTCTTTCTGGTACTTCTGTTTACTGAATTATTGTATGCAAACTCTGCTTGTGAAAGAATCAAATCCCAACTTCTAGTTTTCTCTCCAACCAAACATCTCAACAAGTTTCTGAAACTCCTATTCACTACCTCTATCTATCCATCAGTCTGTGGATGAAAAGCTGAACTAAACTTCAAATCTACCTTCATCTTCTTCCGAAGCGTCCTCCAAAAGTATCCAACAAACTTTTTATCTCCATCTGAAACTATACTCCTAGGTAATCCAAGCAATCTCACAATCTCCTTAAAAAATAGGTCAGCTACATGCAGTGCATCAGTTGTCTTCTTACAAGGTATGAAATGAGTCATCTTTGAAAATTTGTCAACCACTACAAATATTGAATCATGTCCTCTCTGTGTCTTAGGTAATCTCGGTACAAAATCCATACTTATGTCTTCCCAAGGTCTCTCTGGTATTGTCAAAGGTTTATACAATCCAGTGTTCTGACTATTCCCTTTTGCAACTTGACAAACTCTACAACTCTACACAAATCTTAGAACATCCTTATGTATTTGAGGCCAAAAGTAATTTTCACTTACCAAAGCCACTGTCTTATCAATGCCAAAATGTCCTGCCAATCCACTACTATGCTTCTCCTTAATCAAATTATCTCTCATTAAACTTCTAGGTATGCACAACTAACTTCCTTTGAACAACATGTCTTCTTGAATGAAATAATCCAACCACTTGCTCCTATCTGCTGCAACAGGTTCCTTACATGCTTTCCAAGGTTCTGCAAAATTAGTGTCTCCCTCATACATATTCTTCAATTCATCAAAACCCAGTACTTCAACTCTCATTTCTGTCAACAAGTTTCTTCTCCTCCTCAATGCATCAACAACTTTGTTTGATTTTCCACTCCTATGGTTCAACACACATGTATAACTCTGCATGAACTCTACCCATCTCATATGTCTCTGATTCAACTTACTGTGACTGTTTAGATATTGCGAAGCTTGATGATCTATATGCAACACAAACTCCTTAGGCAACAAATAATGTCTCCACTTCTATAGGGCTTGAATTATGGCATAGAACTCCTAATCATAAACTGAATATCTTCTCCTTGCATCATTCAACTTCTCATTGAAATATACTATTGGTCTACCTTCTTGACTTAAGACTGCTCCAATTGCATTTCCACTTGTATCACAATCAACTTGAAATACCTTATTGAAATCCGGTAATGCCAAAACAAGTTATTTTGTCACTTTTTGCTTCAACAATTCAAAACTTTTATCTTCTCCAGATGTCCACTTGAAATCTTTTTTGTCACCTCTCATTGTCTCTGTCATAGGATTACAAACTAAACTGAAATTTTTTATGAACTTCCAGTAGAAACTAGCCAAACCATGAAATGATCTAACCTCTCCAATGCTCTCCGATGTAGGCCGTTCAACAATTGCTTTAACTTTCTTAGGGTCCATCTTCAATCCTTCTGCAGAAATCACAAATCCCAAATATACCAACTCTTCTTTCATGAAACTACATTTCTTGATGTTTATCAGTAATTTCTCTTCTCTCAACCTCTGCAAAACTTGTCTAATATGCCACAAATGTTCTTCCTTTGTCTTACTAAAAATTAGAATATCATCCAAGTACACAATCACAAACTTTCCCAAGAATTTCTTCAGAACTTCATTCATCAACCTCATAAAAGTACTCGTTGCATTTGTCAATCCAAAAGGCATCACAAACCACTCATACAATCTTTCATTTGTCTTAAAAGCAGTCTTCCATTCATCACCTTCTCTGATCTTGATCTGATGGTATCCACTCTATAAATCTATCTTTGTGAAATATCTTGCTCCACTCAAACAATCCATAATATCATCCAACCTAGGTAAGGAAATCTATACTTAACTGTAATCTTTTTTATTGCTCTAGAATCAGTACACATTCTCCATTCTCCATCTTTCTCCAGTGCCAAAACTGTAGGTACTGCATAAGGATTCAAGCTTTCTCTTATCAAACCTTTCCTCAACAACTCTTGTATCTGTCTATTTAGTTCTTCATTCTCTACCGGTCTCATTCTATGTGCTGCTTTGTTAGGCAAACTTGCTCCCGGTATAAGATCCATGTGATGACTAATACTCCTTATAGGTGGTAATCCTTCAGGTACATTATTTGATATGATGTCTTCATACTCTGTCAGCAATTCTCTTATCTCCTTTGGTTGTTCTTCTTCTTTCTTCAATGCTTCAGGGTTCTTAGGAATCAAGGCATAACACATATTCTCATGTCTCAAACCATCCAGAAATTTTCTTCCATCTACCAAATAGATTCTAGCATTCCCACATACTTCATTCTTAGGATCATCCTCCAAAGGAATCAAAGTAATTCTCTTTCCATTAGCTATTATAGTATATGTATTCTTTCTCCCATCACGTATTTCTTTTCTATCATACTACCAAGGTCTACCCAACAAGATATGACAAACATCCATAGGCATAATATCACACAAGACTTCATCATGATAAGATCCAATATGAAATTTTACCAAACATTGTTCACTCACCAGTACCTTATGATCATCCTGAATCCATGCTATCTGATAGGGCTTAGGGTGTTTCAATCTTTCCAACTTCAGCTTAGTCGCCATCTCCTTTGAAACTAGGTTATCTGAACTACCACTATCAATCACAACTTTACAACACTTACCTCCTGATTTGTATCTGGTTTTAAACAGACTTTTCCTCTATTTGAAATAGTTCTCTCCTCATCACCAATGATTCTCCTTTCTTCGAATTGCCAACTAAACAAGGTGATTCAACAGGTTCTTCTTCAACATAGGTTGCTCTTCCACTATTTTCTGTCCTCTTATTTGTACTATTCTGATTACACTCAAATACTCTATGTCCTTCACCTCCACACTTGAAACAAGTACCTCTGAATGTCCTCTTATCAAATCCTCTTCCTTCTCTTCTATATCCTTCATTTCGGTATGCACTAGGGTTTCCTCTCCGGTAAAATTTTTTATCATCTCTCAGGTAAGCATTGTTATCTCTGTCATCCTTCTTCAATGGGATGTCAAACTTGTTCTACTCTGCAAATGATCTATCTCCTCCGAAATAAGTCCTACCCCTTTGAAATTTACCTCCTCTGCCTCTCTGTCTTTGATCATGTCTCTTATTCAACTTCTCTTCAACTTTCAGGGCAAACTGGTATGCTTCCTCCAAAGATGTCATCCTTACCAAACTTATCTCTTCTTGAATGTTCAATCTTAATCCATTGATTTATCTAGCCACTTTCTCCTTGCTTGCTTCACTATGTCACGTTCTAATGATCATTTTATGAAATTCTTTAGTGTACTCCTTCACAGATTTCTCCTTTTGTCTTAGGTTTTGCAATATTTTCAACAACTCCAGCTCATAGTCAGCACGTATAAACTGATTCTTCAACTTTGTCACCATCTGGTCCCACTTTGTAATCTTTTCCTTTCCTCCCCTATTCCTTTCCAACAAAACTTCTTTCCACCATATATCAACATGTCCTTTTAACTTTGTCTTTGCAAATTTCACCTTCTCCGGATCTTCAATTTCCTCATATTCAAAGTATTCTTCCATGTCATTTATCCAATCAATCAACTCTTCCAGATTCAAATTACTAGTATAGTTCAGTACATCCACTCTAGGTCTTTTCCCAATCTTTGAAATAGCTCGCAACATCTTTACTTGATCTGATTATTCTTCTTCATGACCTTCTAGGGTTTTGCCAGTTTCAAAAGATTAAAATTTTTCTTCATCATCACTTTCAACATTAGGTCTAGGTGTCAATCCTCTTTGCATGTCTTCCTCAACAACATCCAAATGAATTCACATTGTTCTCATCAATTCCATCATCTCATCCATTATATTAGCCATTGTACAAACAGGAGGAACTTTTTGCAGTGACATCTTCCTAGGATCAAGTGCAAACCACCTCAGGTTGGCAATTGGGCTACAAGTGACAACTGCCTCTCAATCGGTAATCGGTTGTGCACAAATAACCTACCTCATATCGGTGATTTACTTACAACAAGATCTTATGGAATCCCCTTTGCCAATTCACTCCAAAGAATCATCAAAGCTTTGATACCACTTAGTGCAGTCATGGTAGGAGGGTTCACAGAATGAACTGTCTGGACCGTGCAGCAAGAATAAACACAATGGAAACAACTCAAAGAAATGGAACATATGTAGATTTAGTCTTTCATTATATCATAGAATTCAAAATAGAGATCCACAAGCAATATGCGGGCTTACAAATTTGGCTCACAGCCCTGATTACATACATGCGCAAGATCAAGCTTTGAAGCTCCTTCACAAAAAATCTAACTATCAGATCTTTCTTATGTGAATAGCTGCTTTCCTAAGGATCTATTACATCAATATATATCATAGCCGGACCAATAGATTCCTCCGCGTCGGCTAAGGAAGATCACAAACTCCAATGAAGGGTTGTAGCGTGTTCATAGATAGGTCAGACCTAAATGCATAGAACACTTCCTCAAATGAATGGAACAACATCCGGACCTCTGGGAAGGGTCGGCCATGAACCGAGGATCATTGAATGATGTCTCATTAGGATTCGCAAGTCAAGGAATGATCCGCAAGCCTTCTCCTTTTAGCTGATTATCAAGAATTGCTAGAATGCTCTGCTCTAAGAAAACAATTGATCTTCTGATAGGGATATCTTTCTGGTAATTGATCCAAATGCTCTGGATTCTTGATATGATGAAGATGAATGAATGTAGATACTAAGTCCAGATCCACAAGATGTGAAATGCCAAAACTAGACCACAAGCTGAAACTACTTCTGACTGAACTGCCTAGACTGAACTGGAAAATGAAAGAACTAAAATGTAAACAAACTGAAATGCAAATATTTTTGCTTGATGCAAGATTTCTCTTGAACTAGGGATGCTCCTACATCACAAGAAGAAAGAACTTCCACTTGATTCTGAAAACCTCCTTCATTCTAAATACATTCTTATCCACAGACATGGGAACATGTTCCCAAGTCTGATTCTTCTCAGGTGTTCTTCTGCAACCCTTGCTTTTGTCAGTCGCCAATGATTCAATCTTTAGTTTGATGCTCTTTCCATAAATCCCATGGGTCTTAGAAATCCTTTCCAAAGCTTCTTCATCCTGTACTTTCTTTCCTTTTTCTTCACTGCTTCATGAAGACTCAACTGGTTCATATCCATTCACCTTAGAGTTTATCAGGTATTGTTAATTATCATGAAAACTTGTTCTGTATTGGGAGCAATTTTGTTCTATCAACCCAAACTTTTTGCACAATTCTTCTTGTATCCTTCACAAACATAGTCTCAGTCATGAGTTAGACTTTTGCTATTGATTCTTGACCTTGTCTCTTTGTGTTGGGTTATTAGCATCAATCTTTTAGTAGGGGAGGAAAGATTTTCAATAAGACTCCCCTTGATCTGGAGCTCCTAATTTACTTCTCGAAAGAAATATCTACACTAGAAGTTGGTGCAAATCCATCCTTGACCTTATTTTCATCCTTCTTAATCCAAACTTTGCTCATTTCCTTTTTTATTTCTGCCAGATCCACCATGTCTTTCCCCTTATCTTCTCTCTCCTTTGTTTTCTTCTCATCTGCAAAATAGTTTATTTTCACATTCTTGCTTCTGCAAGATACTGCAATATATCCTAGTTTGTTGCAATTGTGGCAAAGAATATTCTTCTATTCATGATTCCATCTATTTATTGGATTTGATCTGCATTGATTAGCCATATGCCCAAATCTATTGCAAGCAAAGCATTTTCTAGTGAATGATAGAGTATTCCTTGCATTGTAAAAACTATTCCCTACCAGACTTTTGTATTCATTTGATCTATGACCAATTTTCTTGCAATTGAAGCATTGACCAGAGAATGAGAGAGCATTCTGATTTATTCTACTCCTACACTGAGTAGCCTTATGACCAAACTTTTTGCAATTGAAACAATAGCCATTGAAAGAAGGATACCTCTATGCATTTGGTTGCCTGACTGGTGGTCTTCTTAGTCTATTCCTTTGAGTCTGAGTCTGTTTACCTTTGTCCTTCTTAGCTTTAACATTTTCTTCTTGATTTTCTCTAGAACTTCCACTTATTTCAGACATTACATATTCTTTTCCCTCACTCTCCATAGCCATTTGCCTATTCCATCTAGCAGCTCTCTCACTGAGTTTGTCTCGCTCAGCCCATGAGTGTTTTAGATTTGTCTTTAGATCAACAACTTCTTCAAGATTTATGCAATCTGTGGTTTCTCTTATCAAACATTCTTCAATTTTTTCCTTCTCTTCATTTGCTAACCTTAGTTCTTCATTATTTTCTTTGAGTCTTTTCTTGAGCTCTTTCATTTTCTTACATAGCTCCTTGATGTATTCATTTGCTTCTGTTAAGTTTCCCTTCAAGTCCATACTTACATCTTCATATCTCTCAAGGTTTTCAGGAGTATTCTTAAACCCTTCACTTTTAGAGGACAAGTATTTGTCTTCAGGAGTTTTCATTGTGTTGCAGGCTTCAGTTGGTGATTTGGCAATCAAGCACCAATTTGTTTGTATTTCAGTAGATTTGTGTTCATTTGTCTACAATCTTTTTCATTCAGTCTCTTCCTCTTCAACCTTAACATTTGCACTTTCAATGATCCTTTTCAATTTCTTGTTGTAACACTGATAGGCCTTACTCTTGGTAGAATCCAAGGAAGACCCCTTCATCTTATTTAGTATTGCTTTTATCAACCACTTCTTCTCTTTTGATATAGCATTTGCTTCCAAAGACTTTAAAATACTTTACAGAAGGAATCTTACCATACCACAATTCATAAGGAGTTTTTGTATCATTACCCTTGACTTGAATTCTATTTAGAGTGTAGACAGCAGTATGTATGGCTTATTTCCAATAGTCTTCTAGTAGGTCAACTTCCTTAATCATTGTCTTAGCAGCTTCTTGAACAATTCTACTCATTGTTTCCATCATTCTATTTTCTTTATATAACTATTTTTTATCCCATTTGTCTCACAGAATAGATTGAATTTGCCAGAGGTAAATTCTTCTCCTTTGTCAGTCTTCAAGAATTTGCTTTTCATATTTAACTCATCTTCAACCATAGCTTTAAAGGTTTTAAATGCTTCTAAAACTTTTGATTTTCTTTGAGGAAACTTACCCAAATCATCTTAGAATAGTCATCAACAAACAACATGAAGTACCTATCATCATGAAGACTTTTCACTTTTGTGGGACCATAGAGATTTGTATGAATCAGTTCCAGCAATTTATTTGAGGATTTTTCTTCAACCTGTAAGCTTCTTTCAGTATGCTTTTCAACTTGACACATCTTGCAGGTGAAGTTGCTAAAATGTATCCTTATTGGCAGATCTTTCACAACTTGAGCTGAGCTTATCCTTGCTAGGTCATTAGGATTAATGTGACACAATTTCCTATGCCAAATCCAACTTTCATGATTCTAAGTTATAGAGTAGGTAAAGTCACCTTCTCTAATATGATAAAGATTTTCTTTTGTCCTTTTTCCACCAGCTATTACAACTCCAAATTTATCTCTAATTTCAAAGGCATCATTCTGAAATATGAAGATGTATCCTTCTTTGCACAGTTGATCAACGCTCAAGAGATTTTGTCTTAGGATTTCAACATAGAGAACATCTTTAGTATGTTGTTTTCCATCAAAACTAACTGAACCTTTTCCATATATTTTAGTAGTACAATCATCCCCAAATCTAACTAATCCTTCTTCATCCTCCACAAAATCAATAAACTTGTCTTTATCACCAGTCATCTGATTTGAGCAGTTGCTATCAACAACCCAATAGTTCCTTATGCATATACTTGCCTTTAGATCAAAATTTTCATCATTTTTGTAATTGTCATCCTTTGAATTAAGACAATAGTCATCATCTTCATCTTCTTCAACATCATAAAATGTTTTCTTGGACTCTCTACATTGGCCTTCTTCATAATAAATTTTTGAGTTTCTTTTTAGACATCTGGAAGCATAGTGACCAACTTCATCACAATTAGAACAATTGAAAGATAATTCATCCTTATTTAACATCCCAAATCAATCTCAAGATATCAGGCTTTTCTTCTAAGGAACTTGGCTTTGATACCAATTGTGGAAATACACTAGACAACTAAGAGGGGGAGGTGAATCAGTTGTCACAAAAACCTAGCTTCATTTAAATATCAAATAATCATTAACTTAATTACTTATAATCATATTTAACCATGAAAGCATGAAATCATAAACTTAATCATAATCACACATCCAACACAGTAGACACCAGATTTTTACATGGAAAACCCTAAAAGGGAAAAACCCCGGTGGGTGTTAGCCCATAGAAATATATGAGTTATAACAATACTGAAAAATAGTTCACTACCTACAGGGCTCATTGCCTAAATTTCTCATTGCAAAGAATGGCTCACTGCCAAAGGGGTGAACTGATTAAGTAGCATCTACTCCATGCAAGGATTTAGTTCCATTAAAGCATATTATAACCTTTCTACTCCGCTCTTTCACACCTTCGCACTTATCTCTTCATATTTTCTACACACACTTTTTCGCAACTCTATTACATGCTTTTATACAATTCATCAACCTTGGAATGTACATCAAGGTCGTCATTACATTCATCAACCATTGGAACATTCTCCAAGGCTGGCATTACAAAACATTCACAAAAATAGGTCTAGACCTATTACAAAATTTAGCTAAGGAAAGATGTAGAGAAGTATGATGAACACACCATGCCTTAGTTGGGACTCAAACGTAATCCTCCATGCTGCAACACGCTTCTACAAACTTTACTGAATCTCTGCAAATAGTGAAATCAACCAAGTCGGCCAAGACTGGAGTTAACACTAGGTCTTCTAAGAACATTCTTCTTTCATGATCCAAACTTCTCTTTGCAAACCAATCTAAAGGTAGGAACTCGATCATGTGACATCCATAAGCACATTGTAATCATCAAGAACAACCGCATGATCTCTAACCACTCTGTCAAGAAGATTCTTCAAACCAGAGCACAAGAACAACACTGTCACCCACTGTCATACAGAAAGGATAGCTTGCGGACCACAAAATCATGAACCATTGGAGTTGAAAGTACTTAATATCATATCAGACTTAACTCTAGAACTGCAGATCAAAATACTTCAATGCAGAGGAATGCGGAGCATAATACTTTCTCCCTGTCTTTGCCAATAATACAGAAAAAGTTGTTTTCACTCTGGTGAACATAACTCACTCAATTCTTTATACCGGAGGCTCAAATCTAGAATATAACCTCTTGAGACAGACTTCTAAATAACTTCTAATCTACAGAAAAAGATATTCATTCTATAGGAAATGAGGAGCAATCTATTGGACTATTCTTCTGCAATACACAAGAAACTCTACAACACACTGTTTCCATCGGAGGAGAAAATTTTCTCAATATCCTCAATATCTGGATCTCCAAGACTTACATAGGAAAATACAAGGCATCTAACTCATTACAATCAAGCATCAAAACAAGAGCATAGTTGATGCAGGAGCATCCGAAAGAATTCAAAACAATTGAGATAGTTGACAGTGAGTTGTAGAATATTGAGATGGTGGCCTAGAGAGATACTGCATTTTACTGCATTTGAGTATAAGAGGTTGTGGAACTGGACTTAACATCTAGACATAGGAAGCTACAACATATCAAGAATTTAGATTATTTGGCTTTGATTCTAGAAAGATATCGTTATCAGAAGATTGACTGTTGTTGCACGTTTGACAGGGCAGAGCCGACTGTGTTCAGTGAAGTTTAATCAGCTTGCAGAGAAAATTCGTGACTTGCGGAGCCTAAAGGAACATTATGCAATGTAATATAGGACCTATCCAACCTTCATGGAGATCCCCGTGAAGTTCTATGTACCTATGGAGCAATGCCTTATGTTTAGGCTCGACCTATTTGGTGTACATGTTACCCTAACTAGCCATTGCAATTAGGCCAACTTGATAATGATTTGAAGGCTTGTGGAGGATATAAATAAGAGATAAAGAGTTGTTTCTAGGCAGTGATTGATAGCACGAAGACATGAAGCAAGATCCTAAGCTGTTACGATCTGAATGAGTAGCAGAACAAAGTAGGAGGCACGACAGGAAGTAGAAGAAGTTGCAGAGCAGAGAATTGAGAGGTAGAAGAGAGAAATCATGAAAGAATATTGTTGTATGAGTCTTTTGCAACTCTTGGGCTGCAGCCTAGCATCTGTAAAGCCTGAGAGGCATATGTAATGTGTTTTGAGATCAAATATATGAAGAATGAGCTTTGAAGGCTGGGTTTTTCCCTTTTAGGGTTTTCCCAGGATACATCTTACATTATGTGTTCATGGATATCTTTTATTTTTTTGTTGATTAGTTGTAAGCTTCCATTGCATATATGTATGATCATAGTGTTAATTGTCTAAGGCTACAAGGTTGGACAGTCCCTCACCAGACCCTCCTACCTTGACTACATCAAGTGGTATTAGAGCCAATTTATGAATCTGTTGGGCTGGTTGCGAATTTGTTAGAAGGTGGCGGATCTAATAAAAGTGTTGAAAGAAGTGTGAAACCCTAGAAGTAACAAGTGTTATCGCTAAAGAGGATCAAGGCAAAGAAGACTCGGTAATACTTTTAAACTAAGTTGTTTATTTGATTTGTTTCAATGGGGAAGATTGGAAAAAGGATGAAGAAAGAAAATGAAACCCTAATATGCGAAAGGGATATATTGGAAGAAGAATTATGCGAAATTAAAAGGTGTAATTTAGAGTTGTTGGAAAGGATGAAAGAACTTGGAGAAGACAAGTATGATGCTCTTGAAGAAGAACTGAATGATGCAAGAAGGAGAAATGAAGAACTAGAAGCACAGTTGCAGTTGTTTGAGGATATTGAAAAGAGATTTATAGAATTGGAAGAAGGTTTCAAGTTGTTTGGAAAGGTGGAAAAGAGGAATAGAGATCTTGAAGAAAGTTTGGAAGAATTGAAGAAGGAGAATGATTTGCAGAAAAATGAAATATCAGATCTGAAGGAACAAGTTGATCAGTTGGAGCAGTCACTAGTAGAATCAAAAAAGAAAATGAAAATCTAAGATCTAAGCCTAAACTTTATGATTCTTGTGATACTAATGATTTGTGTGATGTTGTAGAAGCTTCTTTAGAAAAGATTGAAGAAGATAGTGTAACTGAACCTATAGTTGTTGGTGATGGTATTAGTTTCAAAATCATGCAGAGATTTGGATATGAAGGACAAGGATTGGGAAAACATCAGCAAGGAATTAAAGAACCTATTGAACCAGTAATAAGATCAAGAAGTGAAGGCCTTGGATATGACAGAGGCAAGGATGTTATTGCAAATTCAAACAAATCAAATAAGGGAAGAAGAGGTTGTTGATAACTGAGAGGGGGGGGGGGTGAATCAGTTATCCTAATTGTTTCCTTTATTGAACTTTCCTTTTAATTGATGCAGCATAAAATCAAACATAAAACATTAACCATAAAACAAGAAACACATGACACAGTATTTTTGACGTGGAAACCCTGTTAAGGGAGAAAACCACGGGGTGATTAACCCAAAATTATTCTCTGTTAGAAGAATAGGAAATTACAAAGATGGCACTTGCCAATTAGGGCTCACTGCCCGAGCACACTGCTCACAAGAGGCCCACTGCCTACAAGAAGACACACTGTCTACAAAGTGATGAGAATCACAGTCTTGAACTGATTGGAAGCATCTGCATATGCTAGAGTTCAGTTCCGGTTAGGCTCAGTACACTGATCTGCTGCACTTCATCTTTCCTCTGTTCTTTATTCTGCTATCTTTCACATACCGGATCCTTTTTGCTACCTCTGCTCTTTATCTGGACTTATTCGCATATCTCTCCACAACTTCTACTTCTTCACAACTAAATCCATCCTCTATATATATCCGCACAAGTAATTTCATCACCTTTCTAGTCGGCATCCGGAACAGTCTAGTTTCTTATAAACTTTCATTCTGTCGGCTGAATCCTTCCTCACCAAGCAATGCGGATCAAGCATATACTTGTAGATATCATTAATCATGTCGGCCAAACATGATTCATGCCTTCACAACCTCTGTCATCAATAGTAACCCATCCGGAAAGCAGTCTGATACTCTGCCAGTCAGTTCTTCCTCTGTTTTCACTGTCTCTCAGGAATCCGGTACTCAACCATTCATATCTTTTTCCTTGTCCATCACCGGAGGCTAAATCCTTGGAATATACCACTCAAGGTAGTCCTCTTGACTTCCCCAAATCCGCACTGCACCAAGACACTTCCTCTGAGAGGTCCGGACCAATCTGTCGGACCTTGCCACATGCTCTGTTCTTCTTCACCGGACCACAACATTCTTTATTCTGACTTCCGGTAGAGACATATCATGTCTTGCGGATATGTGGGATGACCTTTGTTGCCATCAATGACAACAACCATGAATCCATATAGTGTCTCTTGCCAACAGAGGTATGTATTGTTCTCATTGTAATAGACATGGGCATGAAAAGGAATTGTGTTGGGATCTATACCCTTGTAAGTTTTGTGGATTAAGGAATCATTCTGAAAGGATGTGTTGGGATAAAATGAGGAGGAGAAAATCTATGGCAAGTTGTATATAGAAGAATTATGGATGGATTGATGGACATGAATAGAAACATGTTACTTGTATGTTTAGGGGGAGGTATAGGCTAAAGTATTCATGTGTTGGATTAGGATGCAGAGAAAGAAGACCTTATGCAGAGCAGAACAAGGACAGTAATTCATACTACAAAGGGAGAAATGAAAAGATTCACAAGTCTTATCACAATGAAGGATACCAAAGAGATGAAAGAGGATTTGATAGAAGACCATTTAGAAGAACTTATTTTCAAGTTTGAGGGAGAAAAGAATCAAGCAATGAAAGTCATCAAGAACCTATTACCAAAGAAGCTAATGAAGGAGAAGCAGTCAATATTACAGGGATAGTTTATGCAGAGGAAGAAGAGCCTGTTGATACAAAGATAGTTTATACAGAGGAAGAGGAACCTTTTGAGACATCAAATTTGATAGAGAAACTAGAAGAACGTGAAGCATTGATCTTAAGAAGAATTTTGTTGTAGACTAAACATTTGAGAAACTAGTGCAAGAGAAAGTTTGTATGGACAAGTATGTTCATGTTGTAGAAAAGAAGGAATGACAAAATATTCTACTGAAAGAGAAAGTTTATGTTCTGGAATGAAGTAAATATGGATAAAGAAACATAGATGAGTAAAGGGAAAGTGTATGTAGAGAGGAAACTATGAGATTTTGATGAGTACGGTAGAAATTGTGACAGGAACCTAGACTTAGATAGAGTTGCAGAGAAGAATTCAAGAATGTATCAAGAAATAACTGATTGTTCTAGAGGATGCATGTATGCATTGATTGACTCTTAATTGATTGAAGCAGATATTGATCTTGAGGCAACTTGCTTAGATCACCGATCATTGAGGTAGTGCAAGGCTTGCTGGTAGACCGCCAAACCTAGACCATGACAATATTAAGAATTTGAGGTAGCTTGTGGAGAAGACTTGCTCAGACCACTGATCATTGAGGTAGTACAAGGCTTGCAAGTAGAATGTTGAACCTAGAAGAACCAAAGCATTTTTGCAGGATGGACTTGAACAGACCGCCGACTTAGAGGCACTTGCAAGTACTAGAAGACAGATCGCTGAACGTATTTGATTTTGGCATAATATAGACCAAAGTGAAGAGGCTCACTTTTTAATTAACCCTAAGAGTCTAATGCAGGAGCATTTGAAAGAATTCAAAATAGTTGAGATGGTTCACAGTGAGTTGTAGAATATTGAGATGGTGGCCTAAGGAGATACCACATTTGAGTATAAGAGGTTGCGGAGCTAGACTTAACATTTAGACATAAGAAACTACAGTATATCAAGAATTTAGATCATTTGGCTTTGATTCTAGAAAGATGTCATTATCAGAAGATTAACTATTGTTGCAAGTTTGACAAAGCAGAGCCGACTGTGTCTAGTGAAGTTTAATCAGCTTGCGGAGCAAATCCGTGACTTACGGAGCCTAAAGGAACATTATGCAATGTAATATAGGACCTGGCTGACCTTTATGGAGATCCATGTGAAGTTCTATGTACCTGTAGAATAATGCCTTTGTTTAGGCCCGACCTATTTGGTGTACACATTACCCTAGCTAGCCATTGCAATTAGGCCAACTTGATAATGATTTGAAGGTTTGCAGAGGATATAAATAAGAGATAAAGAGTTGCTTCTACGTAGTGATTGATAGCATGAAGACATGAAGTAGGATCCTAAGCTGTTGCAATCCGAATGAGTAGCAGGACAGAGTAGGAGGCAGGGCAGGAAGCAGAAGAAGTTGTAGAGTAGAGAATTGAGAGGTAGAAGAGAGAAATAATGAAAGAATATTGTTGTATGAATCTTTTGTAACCCCTGGGCTGCAGCCTAGCATTTGTAAAGCCCAAGAGGCATATGTAATGTGTTTTGAGATCAAATATATGAAGAATGAGCTTTGAAGGCTGGGTTTTTCCCTATTAGGGTTTTCCCAGGATACATCTTGTGTTATGTGTTCATGGATATCTTTTATTTTTCTATTGATTAGTTGTAAGCTTCCATTGCATATTTGTATGATCATAGTGTTAATTGTTTAAGGATGCAAGGTTAGATAGTCCCTCATTGGACCCTCCTACCTTGACTGCATCAACAGTTGACACAAATGACAACACTGATATGTTTACATCAATGACAACACTGATTAGGCACATACTTGCAACAGATTGTAGAAGCATGTTGTGGTGTGGAAGATTGCTTTTGAGTCCCAGCTAAGGTGTTATGTGAACCACATACATCTTTCCCTTAGCTAATCTTGTTTAGGTGCAGACCTATTTTCTATGTATGTTTGTAATGCCGACCTTGGATATTGCTCCAATGGTTGATGAATGTAATGTCAACCTTGATGTACATTCCAAGGCTGATGAGTTGTATAAAAACATGTAATGTAGTTGCGAAAAAGGTGTTAGAGTGCAAAAATGAGAAGGTAGGTACGAAGCTGTAAGAAGAGCAGAGCAGAGGTAATATATTTTGCTTCAATGGAACTAAACTCAGGCATGTAATAAATGCTATCAATCAGTCCACCAATCCTTGGTAGTGAGCCACTCCTTGGCAATGAGCCGATCTTGGTAGTGAGCCCTAACATTTGTAGTGAGCATTTTGGGCAGTGAGCCCTAAGGTAGTGAGCCTCTATTTTTTGATATTGTTATAACATATATATTTGTGGGCTAACATCCACCATGATTTTTCCCTTATAGGGTTTTCCATGTAAAAAATCTAGTGTTTCATTTGTTGACTATGTTATTGTGTTGAGCTTCTTATTTCATGCTTTCATGGTTAAATTTGAATAACAGTAAATAAGTGTTTAATGTGTTGATGTTCATAAGTGTTCAAAGTTTTAGGGACAACTTATTCACCCCCCCTCTCAGTTGTCCATTGCATTTCAACATCCTCATATGGTTAAATGTTAGTATCATCTATCAACCCAAAAAATCTACGAACTAAAGACTTACCTTCATTACCTGGACCCATCGAAGCATTACAGCACTCGATGATTGATTTTCCATCTGTCAACTTTGCATTGTCTTTATACTTTAACTCTTCTCGTGTTATGGCTCTTTTGATACATGCTCCTACACCATCATGCTCCCCCTTTCCATGTGTGGCCTCACAAAAGTTCCACATATGTTGAACACTTGTAATATTATACATCCTGCTCAACCAATAGAACATCCACGAGTTCTTAAATTGTGATGCACAATTATCTGACCATATGATATGTTGACTGAATGATATGCCCCTTCTAGCCAAATCATTGTAGAAAACATGAAAGCATCCTTGCACGAACTACGTAGAATGTGTGTGATCATTACTACTATAAAAATGATACTCCCTTATGATATTTCTATCATCCTTTGTACTATCATTCACATGAATGAATGTGATGTGCACAAATATAGAAACTTGTGTGGAGTTGTAATATTGTGATTGCACCTCACACTGTGGCTATAGACTATAGTTCTCTACAAATTCGACGACTAAAACAATGCTACCAAGTGGAAATGTGTCCTTGCATAACCTGAATTGCAAGTGAAACCATCAAGCTCTATGGATATGCCTTGCATACTCATACACTATACTATCATGAAATGTAGACAAACTGATACACCAGAATCTTTTGAATAACCAAATCACACATCTGTGCTTCTTTACCATCTTTTGTATTATAGGCCACTATTTTATACTTTCCAAACTCTACTAGTTCATTTCCAACCGCATGTGTGCTTTCCATATGTTCACATATTGGCATACATTGCAATCCACCGCAATGCTGACATGTGCCATCCAAGCATAATTTCCTATAGAATATTTGACCTTCCTCTCTTTCACATAAAATTGTTGATATGAAGTCTCTTGAAGATGTTGGTGGGGCATGTATGCCACAATCCTGCAAAACATTATTAGTAAGCAAATCTAAACATATAGACCAATAAACATCAAAATGGTTAGAAAATCCAATATGTAATCTATAACAACAAGTAGTGCATGTGTGATTTATTTTGACATAGAAAGGTTTTAGCATTTCAAAATATCTTTAACAAATTTTAATTTGAGGATACATCTCTAGAAATTTACCAAAAAATTGTGTTTGAGTCATATCCAAAAAATGCTTTAGATGTGGTTCACGGTTTTGACTATTGATTCTCCTTCTTACGACATCCCTTTGATTCAGAGATACCATTGTGTAATTCTTCCAAAAGTCTTCAATTAGTGATCTCAATGCTTCAACAATTGGTTTATCTTTTCATGGTAGTCTCCCCAAGAACGTCCATAATTCATTGGCATCGGTGTCCTTGATTCTTTGACACCTTCCAATGGCTCTTGATAAAGTTTTTCTATTAATTCGCAATGCCTGACTCATCGTTCTAATGAGACAAGTTTTCCTTGTTTGATTACTTACTATTGTCGATGTAATGACACGTCATGTGACATTACTATCTTTTTTATGTGAGGTGTTACCCACACTCTCATATGCAATCATTAGATTCTTGACAATAAATTTTTCACTTGAAGCCTCTGATGTTCTCAACCCAAGAATCTTCATGATGGACCTATACTTTATACTTTGCATCATTTCAATGAATAGTTGACATCTTGCGGTCTCATTTAACTTTTCAAAGAACACTCTCTAAATCTTATGAGCATATCTTCTACAAGTGTGTTTTGGAATCTTACCTTCTATTGGTTGCAAAATATTCTCATCAATATCAATCAAATACTTTGGCTTTCTATGAAAAATTCTAGGTGCTGTTATGAAAGGTAAATTCATCTCAACATTAGGAATTTCATCAATATTTAAATGAGATGGGCTATATGGCATACCTTCGATCAGAGATGGAGTAGATGACATACCTTGAGGTTGAGGTGGGAATGATGGCGTACCTCCTTCCTCACATGTGAGTGATGATGTACTCTCAACTTGAGATGCGGTAGATGGTGTCCCTCCATCTTGACTTGCACTAGAGGATATGTCTCCAACTACAGTATTCAAATCTCTCACAGCACAAATTTTTTGCATTCGTTTCGTTTGTGCTGCCAATACCATATCTCTTGTTGATGGTTGAGGTTGCTCTTCAATTGGCATGTCTTCGACAATCGTGTCCAATTTCCTCTTCTCATGAAATTCCCTCATACCTATTGCTTTATTTGTATTCTTAGCTTCTTTCTCTTCCTATGTTGGTTTAATCCTTGATCATTTCCTCGGCATGATGGAGAATTTATCTATAGCATGATAAAGAGACAAATATTAGTTCCTAAAAAATGAATCCATAAAAATAAATGAAATATATGTCATTCAATCCTTCATACAAAATGTACACACAATCATCATGTAGAAGAGTGGTAGCATAGACAAAGCACATGAATTTTTTGATGGAATGCCTTAAAGAAATGTGGTCTCATAGAATGCCATGCTTGCAAGATAAGTACAAAATGGATTTTTTAAAAGATGTTAAAAAATTTCAAGAAAATACAATTGGCTTGAGTATAAATCCAAATTCCACAACTTTTGTCAACATCCTACCTTTGGAACAAGGTATGGGAATCAATCAAATCATTGAAAGAAAGGGGTATTTTTGTCAAATGTTATAAAATTGCAACTCCCTTCACAACAATGTATGAGAAATGTGGAAGCATGGACAAGGCATGTGAATTGTTTGAAAAAAAGTATCAAAGAGATATGTCATGGATTGCAATGATTGCAGGTGTTGGAACTTGTAAAATTTACCTGATTCTACCAATTTTATAAACCTTAAACACAAAAATTCATTGTAAAGGGTCTTAATCCTTCTGCCACTCATATCCTAAAATCAAAAAATCTATCCTAATGTCCTCATTGGGTCATTTTCCATCGCACCTATGTTGTATCCTTGTGTTTCCATCTTGACATATATATGGGTCAAATACCGCATCCCCACGGTAGTTTGTAGTCACCCCTAGTAGTCCTTAGCAAGTTTGCGGGAGCTTGAGGTGCAGTGTAAATGTTCACCGCAATACCACATCAGTCAGTAGGGGTATGTGCAGGATGGCGGTAAGAAATTAAATAACCATAAGGTGACTTGTAACTCTGTGAGAGGTATACCATGACATCAAAGGTGATGTGTAGTGTAGCAGGATGGACTAAAATGTGAAATCTATGTGGTCTCGCTGCCCCACAGGGGTCTTGATCTATTGTGGTGGGACTGCGGTATAGGTTGGCATTGCATTTACTGCAAATGTAGAATTAATTATATGGACTTTTGACCATTTGATCTTCTTAGATCAAGGATGCATATTCAAACTCACACACGATGATCAAACATTGCATCTTTCAACATGAGTTAGCATTAATGGTGAAGTGACTGAGTTTAGGAGCTAATACATTTGGAATTTGGTGCCATTTTTATCAATCACAGTAGTTCAGTGTGTATCAATTTGATGTTTTCTTTGTTATTTAAATTAGTGTATCAAGTATATATCTGGTTTATCAAAGAAAATTTATGTTTTGTGTGGTTTATTTGATTGGTTTCTTCAAGTAAGAATAAAATTCATTTGAATAAGTCACAGTGACCTGGAAGATTCATTTGGATTAAAAAGAAGAGCCTAGTAATTAATTTCCTTGCACGTTTATGCAAGTCAGTTACATCAGAGTGCCAAACAATTTGAATTATAACTAGTAGGAGGACACATATCAATCTATAGTTTGACTCCGTTACCTAGTGGAAGAAAGGCACTGATCATTTTATCCCCAAAACAATTCCTTGTAAAAGCCTTTCCTATATATTTTAATTTCTAGTTGTACGAGTAGGAGTAGCAGTTAGTTTTGTATTTTATTGTCTATTTCAAACCCTAATGCCAATGTGAAATAGATTGTTAGAGGATGATTTAATTGAAAAAATTGTGATCACACAAACTCTACAAATTTGTATGAGGTTTTCAATCTACTTGATTATCATCAGTTAATCCTGGGGAGTTAACAATCATTGGTGATAAAGGTACACCCACCTAGGCATAACAGAGCCTAAAGAGTAGGGAATTTTAGACATCTTGGTTAATTTCGTTCGTTGGCAAGATCACTTGTTGAACCTAATTATAAATCTTGGAATACTTTTATTTGATAATCTATAGATTTGGTAACCAACAACAGGATATGCACAAAATTGATTTGTTGAAGAGGTTTTGGAAACCTCCCAGCAAATGCAATCAGTGGGTGTGAAGCCAAATTCTACAACCTTTGTCAAGATCCTCCTACCCATGCCAAGATAGGATCTTTGGAATAGGATATGGGCATCCATCAAAGCATTAAGGATAGAGACATTTTTTAAATTTATAGTTATAGCTTACCCTAGTAGATGTGTGAAAAAAATGTGGAAGCATAGACAAGATAGGTGGATTTTTGGAAAAATGCCTCAAAGAGATATGGTCTCATGGAGCATAATGATTGTAGAATATGCACAAAATGGATTTGTTAAAAAGTTTTTAGAATCTTTCAAGCTAATGCAATTGGAAAGTGTAAAGCCAAAATCGACAACCTTTGATAGCATCCCCCTACATTTTCCAAAATGGGCTATTTCAAACAAGGTATGGGCATCCCTCAAAGCATAATGGAAGGGGGTTTTTGTCAAATGTTATAGTTGCAAATTCCCTATTAGACATGTATGCAAAATGTGGAAGCATAGACAAGGCACATGAACTATTTGACATATAATTGCTCAAATAAATGTGGTCTCATAGAATGCCATGATTTTATAATATGAACAAAATGATTTGGTGGACATGTATGCAAAATGTGGTAGCAAAGAGAAGACATTGAGTTGTTTGAAAAAATGCCTCAAATAAATGTGGTCTTATGGTGATGGACAAGGCAAGACATCACCATGAGACCACATTTATTTGAGACATTTTTTCAAATAGCTCAATGCCTTCTCTATGCTACCACAATTTACATACATGTCTACCAAATCATTTTATCAAACTACATAGACAAGGCAATGAGCTATTTGAAAAAATGCCTCAAATAAATGTGGTCTCATGTCCATCACCATGAAAAATATTTTGAAACTTCCAAGAAAATGTAATTGGCAAGTGTAAAGAATTGTGTAGTTTAAAATGTGCCAAGAGGGGCTAAGGTTATAATGAGAAACAAACAATGATGAACATGGAATATACATTATAAAAAAATCAAAGCATTGTATTAAGCATGTATGATAAGGGATGATAAATAAACATAATAGAATTAAGGAAAATGTAAAGAACATGTGTAAAGACTTGAAATACCTAAAAAATGGAGATTCGAATGGAGGGACTACCCAATTATGTAGTCTTTTTTCTTCTTGCATCAAACTCCTCAACAATTTGAGTTTTTCACTAACTTGCTTCCTTTTCAATGTTCAACTGTATATCACTCAAATAGAATTACTAACAACAATTCAATTAATCAATGTATAATGTTAAATTCCTACAATTCAATCACAATTAACATTGCAACACTACAAAAATTGAAACTTGAATTGATATATATCAAATTTGCTGTGAAAACTATGTTATTTCCTCCTTCCTAAGTTGGCAAACTAGAAAAGGTGGTGGAAAGTTCATGCAAAGGTGGTAGAATGTGAAAAAATTGCATGTACACTTCCCAACATCATCAAAAAACTTTTTTTTATTGAAACACGTGCATAACCAGGAGAATAACAGAGCATGTAGGCCTAGATCATGGGTGTCCCGGCTATTTTACCATTTGTATGGCAAGCCAAAACATGCTCGCATTATAACATGGGCATGTTTTATCTTTCTATACAAAATGGCCATATTTCGACTTCTTCAAGAAGTTGATTTCCTAAAGGTTTCCTAACTCATTGTCTCATTACCCACCCCTATCCCCATCTATCTCTCTCACACCTATCTTTCCCCCTATGTATCTCACCCCTCTCCCTAGGCTATAGGTCTCTCACCTCTATATCTCTCAAATGGATCTCTAGTTATTTCCCTTCCTCTCCACCTCTCTCCCTCCTCCTTACCCATATTTCCCTCAAGTTGTCAACTTCACTCTCTCATTTTCTTCTATCTCTCCCCTCACCTCTCTATCTCTCACTTCTATCTCCCCCTCACTTCTCTAACTCTCCCCTTTCCTGGTCTCACAGTCACTCCTTGTCTGTCTCTCCATCCATCCTTAGCCATCTAGGTCTCTCACTTAACCCTAAACCCTAAACCCTATCCCTAAAGCCTCAATCCTCAACCCTTAAGCCTTGAATCCTAAACCCTATTCCTAAATCCTCAACCCTTGACACTATACCTTAAATCCTAATCCCTTAAACCTAAACCCTAAACCCTATCCCTAAAACTTCAACCCTCAACCCTTAAACCTTAAATCCTAAACCCTATCCATGAACCCTAATCCCTTAACCCTAAAACCCTAATCCCTCAACCATTAAACCCTTAATATCTCAACCCTTTAACCCTCAACCCTTAAACCCTAAACCCTTGACCCTTAAACCCTCAACCCTTATCTACCCCTCTCCTCCCCTATCTTTCTCACCCCTATCTCTCCCCTATCTCTCTCACCCCTCTCTCCCTAGGTTGTAGGTCTCTCACTTGTATATCTCTTAGGGCTCTCTATATATTTCCCTTCCTTTCCACCTCTCTCCCTCCTTCTTACCCATCTTTCCCTCAAGTTGTCAACTTCACTCTCTCATTTTATTCTATCTCTCCCTTCACCTCTCTATCTCTCACCTCTATCTCCCCCTCACCTCTCTACCTCTCCTCTCTCTAGGTCTCTTAGTCACTCCTTGTCTACTCTCCATCTGTCCTTAGCCATCTAGGTCTCTCACTTAACCCTAAACCCTAAACCCTGTCCCTAAAACCTCAACCCTCAACCCTTAAACCTTAAGTCCTAAACCCTATCCCTAAACCCCCAACCCTTGACACTATACCTTAAACCCTAATCCCTTAACCCTAAACCCTATCCCTAAAGCCTCAACCCTCAACCCTTAAACCTTAAATCCTAAACCCTATCCCTAAACCCTCAACCCTTGACACTATACCTTAAACCCTAATCCCTCTACCCTCCACACTATACCTTAAACCCTAATCCCTTAACCCTCAACCCTTAAACCTTCAACCCTAAACCTTCTACCCTCAACACTACACCTTAAACCCTAATCCCTCAACCCTTAAACCCTTAATCCCTCAAACCTTAAACCATTAAACCCTAAACTCTCAACCCTTAAATACTCTTAAACCCTTAATCCTAAAACCCTTAAACCCTGTACCCTATACACTTAACCTTGGACACTCAACCTTGAACATTATCCCTCAACCTTCAAACCTCTACCCTATACCCTCAACCCTATCCTTATGCCCTAAACCCTTAACCCTCATCCATATGCCTTATACCCTCAACCTTAAACCCTAAACCCTATATCTTATACACTCAACCTTGAACATTATCCCTCAGCTATAAACTCTCAACCCTCTACCCTATGCCCTCAACCATATACTTAAGCCCTAATTCCTCAATCCTCAACCCTATACCTTAAACCCTGAAACCTACACCCACAAACCCTCATGCCTATACCCTATAACCTCACACTTATACCCTAAACCCTAAATATTGTACCTGAACCCTATATACTTAAAACCTAAACCATACACTCTCAACCAAGTCACCATATGCCTTATATACTCTCAATCTATATCGTAAACCCTAAACCCTAATCCCCATACCTTACACACTTAATCTTATACACTCAACAAGTTGAATATTATCCCTCAACTGGAACCCTCTACCCTCTGCCCTCTACCCTCAACCTATTACTTAAGCCCTAATCCCTCAACCCTCAACCCTATACCTTAAAACCTAAACCCAAAAACCTCAACCCTAAAAACTATACGGGCTCAGGTCCTTATATACCCTAAACCCAAAACCCTTACATACATACATACATACATACATACATACATACAAGTATATATACATACATACATGCATGGATGCATACATACATACATACAAATATACATACATACAAGGATGCATACATACATACAAGCATACATACATACATACATACAAGCATACATACAATTTGGCATACATAAATACAAATATATATATAAACATACATACATCAATCATACTTACCAAACTTAAATATAAAACATTGAAAGCAAGATATAACGCAAGCACATTATAATGCACTCGCACGTCATGTCAAACTTGACAAACATCGGGCAAACTTTTTCAAAAAAAAAAATGCAAAGCAAAACATAATGCGAGCGCATTATAATGCGCTTGTGTTATATGTTGCTTGGGAAATCCCAAGCCTTAGGCTCAGGATTCACTTTGGATTTCCAACCCAAAGGCTTGGAGTGCCTTCCCAACATCCAAAGATGTGTTTTTGCATATTCTATGTAGGATTTCACATAATCTCGTTTGTGCTAATCATCAAGTTTGCACGTATTTCAAGGTCAAACAAATTGAACACCTAGTTAATGCTAGGCTTTCTCTTTGTTATTTAATGATGTAATTTTTTTCACATTTTGATAATGTTAAGCCTTTCGTCTTTACTTTCTTTTGTTTGTGTCTGTTTTTTGGCAAAAACCAGTGTTCGGTATTTTTTCTTTATAAATTAATTGTTCATTGAAATTTCTAATAAATTACATTATCATAAACTAGACTCCATTCTACACATATTTAAAAAAATTGATTTTCAATTAGTTTTCAAAATTTATAGGGGTAGCACGGCCAAAATTATGTTTTTCAGGATGTGTCCACTTTGAAATTAGTAAAAAATCAAATATTCATTAAAAAATTATCAGAAAAATTAGGCATAAACTACATACTATTAGTTAATTTCTCACTAAAGCGATTTTAAAAATACCAAAAAAAAAAGTTAACCTTTTGAGGGAACCACCAAACACGCTATGTTATGTTTTTTTGACAGAAACAACACCAATTTTTGTGGCTCCCTTTTTTGAACCCCTTAATCTATACCATTTATAAAAAAATAGTAGTTTAGAAAGTAGACTCAGAGCACTATGAAAATTGTTTTTATTGCATCTTAACTATGCTCAATTTCTCATCCAAGGTCAGTATTTCCTGATTTCAGAAAAAAAGTGGCCACTTAAGACCCCTTTTTGGCCCCCCATCTTTCTGCACTTACCCATTTGCAACATTTGGTATAAACCTTCTAACAAATAAATTTTTCCAAGAAAACTTTGCATTCCTTTTTTGTGACTAGGCAAAGGTAAAGTAAGAATGACACTCTTTCTAGATCAATGGTAACTCCATGTTTTGAAACCACATGTCCAAGGAGTTTACCTTCATGGACAACAAAGATACATTTTTGGGATTGAGAGATATTTCATACTCTTTACACCTGTCAAACACTTGTCTCAAATGGGAAAAGTGTTCATTAGCATCTTTTGAAAAAATAGTAATGTCATCAAGATAAACAAGTACTATTTTATTGATTAAACCTTGGAATGCCATGTCCATTGCCCTTTGGAAAGTTGCACCGGCATTGGACAACCCAAAACTTGCATTTTCTTATAAGCCATTGTTCCCCACTTGGTGGTGAAGGCTATTTTAAAGTGATCCTCCTCTTTTACCAACACTTAATTATATCCACAATAACCATCAAGAAGAGAGAACCTCTTCGAACCTGCAACAACTTGTAAAATCTGCTCTATAGAGGGTAGTGGGTAATGATCCTTAAGTGAGGCCCTATTTAAATCCTGAAAGTCAACACAAAGTCTGATCTCCCCACCCTTTTCCCTAACAGGAACAAGATTGAAGATCCATGAGTTGTGCTTGATTGGGAAAATGATACCACCTTCAATCAACTTACTTAGTTCTACTTTCATGAGTGGCTCTAGCTTGGGGTTTAAAGGCCTTTGCTTTTGTCTCACAGGTTTTGCATTTGGCTCAAGTTCAATGGTAAGTTGGGCTATTTTGGGGTCAAAGCCTTTTAAATTAGAATACTCCCAAGCAAAGATATCATGAAATTCTTGGCAAAGTGAAACAAGATATTCTTTATCCTCTTTAGAACAAAGTTTACCGATCTTAAGAAGCTTACCTTTGTAAATTTCCACTTCTTCATAGTGATCTTGCTTGACATGCATGCTAGTTTTCCCTCTTTTTAGCTGATCATCTAAACTGAAAATGGACTCCAAAGTCACCAAACCTTTTGTTAACTTATTTATTCTTAGCTGTATGATCTGATCACCATACCATTGTTGTAGTTTTTCTTAGTTTCCAACTGAAAACTCAGCTTCCTCAAGCAGAAAACTAAGCAACTGTTCATCACTGTCAAAGACTTGCCAATGCACATTATTATTAGGTATAGATGGCCTAACTACTACCTTCACATGTTGTTGTACCTTATCATTTTTTATTTCATTTGGGATATCAAATTGAGCCCCTATGGTAGCCAACCTATCAGCATGCTAATTTTGATTTCTAGGTATGGATATCAAGTTGAAAGCATCAAAGTCCTCTAAAACATTCCATACCCTATGCTTGTATGACTTTAAAAGATCATTTTTTGTTACATGCAAGCCTCTTACCTAGTTTACAACCAGTTCACTATCACCAAACACTTGTAGGCAACCTATTTTATTTTTCCTTGCCCACTCCAAACCTTGTATAAGAGCTTCATACTCAGTTGTGTTGTTAGTAAAGCTAAAAGAAAAATGAAAAGCTAAGTAATACTTTTCACCTTGTGGGGATACAAGCATAACACCCCCACTAGCTCCATTTCTACTTTTTGAACCATCAAAAAATATTTTCCAAACCTCATTTTGTTGTTGTTCTAGCTGATGTTCATCCTATTTTTGCAGGTTAGGAATAATAGGCTCATGTTCATGGATCACATAGACACCTAGGCCTACTACCTCCAGATTTGCGCTTGGGTCATCCTCTATGTTTTCAGCTGTCCACTCATCCAAAAGATTATCTAGAATGTTCTCAGTTTGGGTACTTGGCTCTTGAGCAACAAAATGCTCTCCATGGTAAAAAATGGTATAGTTGGCATTGGCATCACAAGGTACATTTGGTTCTATGTGGTTCTTTGCTATGGGTTCAGATTTGATAGTTACCTCGATTCCATACCTTGTCCTAAAGAGCATGTGTGACCAATCTAAAGATAGGTAGCCACCTATCTTAGTTGTGAAGTCCCTTGAAAGGCATAGAGAAAAGTAAGGTGGCAATTCAATCACATAGATGCCTTGTGAAATGGAAAAATTAGGACATGCATGCAAGGTGAGGCTCAAGTTTTAGATAACCCCTACAATATTTATATCTATTCCATTAAGTTGGACTACCCCTTTTGTAAATGGTTGGTATTTCACACCGAGGTTATCTACAATTTGTTTAGGCATAACAAAACTACTAGCTCCTAAATCAATCATATAATTATGAATAAGATTATCTCCTACGATCAAAGACACGTAGAAAGGTGGTGGTTTGACTTCCTTACTTGGTTGTCCACTGCTGTTTTGAGGAGTATTGGTAAGCACAACTTTATCTTGAGCACTTGGCTATTCATTTGACACACTTACATCTGATAGGGCAGCTTGTAATAAGTCTCTTTGTCCTGGGATAGACAAAGAATCCCACATAGATATGCTAACATTAGGTTTCTTCATGTATTCAAGTATGTTGAAAGGAGTGACATTTACCTTTTGATGAGATTTTGCAATAGCAGTATCTCCTTGCAAGTGAGTTGGTTGGGACTAGTTCACAAGTTGTTCCTTGGTTGTCATATCATGGTCCCTTTGTAGGACTTGTGCCACATTGGATGTAGATGGACCAGCAACACCTTGGTTTCCTCTAGCATCTTGATAGGGCTCTTTATTTGTTGCCTATCCCATTTCAACAACCCTCTTTTTATCTCTTGTGTTGGATGCTATGGAGGAATAGTCTTCATTAACTCCACAAAACTCCTCTCCTTGCCAATTTAGTAATGCAATGTCACTTGGAGGGGCATCTTTCTATTGTGTGGGTGTTTCATATGGTGCATTCAGCTGCAAGTTAGGTATATTTTGCACCATTAAGGCTTGGTTAATCACCCCATTGGAACAAGTAGACTAGTTATGGGGTTGATTACAAGGAAAACCCCATTTGTAATCTTGAGCAAGGTTGTTTCGGACAGGAACCAGCTCTCTAGATGTACTTGCCACATTTGGGTTGTATGCTTGGAAAGGCCTTGGGTTAAGAGCTTTCCTTTGGCCTTGGTTATTTGCATGTTAGGGAAGCCTATTTTCTTGATTTGGTTAACCCTGTGCTTGATTAGGGGCTTAGTATTGTCTATAATTTTTAAATTGTTGCTTCTTGAGGTTTACCAACTCATTACCAAATGTTTGAAGGAGGCCTTTAATCTCTTGTAGATCAAAAAAATGGGTCAGGACAACTTTTGCTTGTGCTAGGATAGCTGGTAAAGGGGTTATTTGTGGCATTTGCATGGGCATAGTATGTTGTACTTCAGTAAAGATAGGCATTGGAGGTCTTAGGGCAATTTTCCCAACTTGTATGATGTTGTTTTCATACCTTATAGCTATTTCATATGCACCAGGGAGAATGTTTGCACCCATGGTTTGAATCATTGCTACAATGTCACTATTAAAAGCCTTTAAAAAATATAGAAAAGCATGTTGTGCTGAGGGTATTACCAACTGTGGGATTCTATCCCAAGTCCTTTGGAAACATAAGTTAAAGTCTGTCATGTGCTCATGAGGAGCTCTCTTGATGGTTCTCAGCTGCTCTACCAAAGACAAATGGTGTGATTTGTCTTCAAATTGTTTGCAAAGAAGCTCTCCAAGCTAATCCCATGAGTCTATTGAGTTCACCCTCAAACCTCTAAACCACTGCAATGCCTTGCCTTTGAAAGAGGCTTCCAACAACTTGAAAGCCATATTTTTAGCAGTGATGTGATGCACAACACATAGGTTTGCCACATCTTGATATGATCAATAGGTGTGGTTTGGTCCTCTCCTATGAAGAATGGTATGCTTTTGAGGATTGCCATTGGAATGTCATCATGGTGTGCCAAGTTCACTGGGTTGTCCTGATCAAATGGCACAAAAACCTGGTTCTTGGGTAGAGCCATAGGTTGCAAAGGTGTTTGATTCTTTGGAGTATGAGGAGATACCCTCCCTGGGGGTGGTGTAGAATGAACTCTTCTTGTGAAATTTGGGCTCTTTTGCAATAGTCTTCTTCTCCTCCTAGGTGGAGATAGCTATAAATATTCAAAAGGAGATGAACCTTCTCTAGTTTGTATCCTTCTCATATGTTGTTCGTGCACTGAATTCTTCAAAACCATCCAATAGAGTTTCCAGATATGCTCAAAAAGATTCAAAAAGATTAAAATAAGCTGGCCACATATCAATACCAGCAATTATAAGGTTATATTATGACTATTTTGAGTTTAAAAAGTCCCACCGGGCATGCTAAAAACTTTTATCACTTCTGAGTGCACCCTTTCAAGAATGATATATCATTCTCTACTCAGTTGATAAACATGGAAACATCCTAAGGCCTCTGGGTTGCCTATAGGTTAGGATGAGCCTCCAAAGAGGGTTGGTTCTTGTTGGTTGATTTTAAATCCCAACCTTATCTCATGAAATAGCCTATGATTTATCCACTTTCAATGTTCAACTATCATGAGGGGATGGCCAGCACATAGGTGAAAGTTAAAATAACTTTCCCTCTTCACTTCAGGCTCTGCAAAACCTGGGAGAGTAATCCCTTAATAGTATTCAATAACCTCCTCTTGGTGCCTACATGAACACTCAGGTTTCAAGTATTTAAATTCGCAGGCACCTTCCATGAAAATAAAAAAATTCTAAGTCTTTGGGCCTTCCCAGTTGAAAAGTGCAAAAAATAGTTTTAAATATATGTATCTTTGTATATACAAAGGGGTTTGTATGTACAAGTCCAAATATACATTGGCGGGCTTGCAAAAATTTTCAATCGGCCTTTGAAAACGGTGAAAAAATGGTTGTATGCATCTTTGTATGCATACTGGGTTTGCATGTACATTGAGGAATCTATCGCAGATTCCTAGAATATTTTGTGCTTGTATATCAGGTTTGTATATTGTGATATACAACAGAAAGATACATTGGAAATATACAAGGGTGGAATATACATTAAAGATTCCCAGAATATTTCGTAGTTGCATCGAGCGAGATTGTATGCATGTTTTGTTGTATGTTCAACATACAACGCGAAGATACATTGCGGATCTGAAAAAAGGTTCAAATCGGGCTAAAGTGGTGGTCGGGTCTGCAGATATGTGCAAGTAGGATTGAATGTATATTTGACATGCAAAGTAAAGATACAAGGGCTGATATACAATTGGTGGGGCCCGCGGATATACAAAGGTGATTGTATGTGTTCGACATACAATGGCGACGTACAAAGTAGAATGTATATCGGGTAGATGCGCAAGTAGCAAGTAAAGAAAAGATACAAGGCCTGGGGCCCACAAATTGTATGTATATGCAAATGTATGTTTGCATATACAAGGTGCATATATAGGCCGGACCTGATTCAAGGGTCAAATTTGGCGAATTCAGCGCTGGCGTCCGCAGTTTGCATGTATATGGCATTTGTATATGCCGATATACAAAGAATGAAGATACAAGTGCTAGATTTCAAAGTTATTCAAGTTTGCCTCATAATGAGCTGGAGTCCATATTGTATGTATATTGCATTGTATATGTGCAATATACAAGGCCAAGTACAAAGGTAAAACATACAATGCCCGGACCCGATTAAAACTTCAATGTGCTTTATAAAATTTGGAGTCCAGGGTGTATGTATATTGTGTTTGTATGTGCAATATACAAAGCGATATATGCAAAAGGAAGATACAAGCCAGACCCGAATGATATTGTGATTTGTTTTATAAATATTTGGGGTCTGCGCTTTGTATGCAGGTAGTTGTATGTATATGCATGTTCTTATGCATATACAAGGCGAAAAGGGGTGAAAAGAGGCAAAATGCATGTTGCGATGGCGAGAAAGTCAGCAATGGAAGCACAGGGTGCCTACGTGGCACATTCTTATTGGTTGGCAACTTTTTAGCATGTTTTGGCACTATTGATCCTGGTGATGGGAAGGAGATCGACGGCCATGTTTTAAACTTTCAGTGAAGGATTTTCCTGTGCATACACAACCATTTTTGGGCGGGAAAAGTTCTAAGGCTCGCAGGCTGCTACAGTCTAGGAAGCCATGGGTAGGTGAGCCATTGATGGCGAGGTGCAAAAGTATGGGTCAAGTTGACACGTCAACCACCAGGTTTGTGAAGAAAATCCTCAGGCGGCAGTGCGGATCCCGAACTCACCTGTTTCTCCTTCCTGTTCTGCTTGCACTTTCAATGTTTTGAGCACCATTTTTCGGTTTGGTGTATTTGGCAGAATTTTGAAGTGCCATGTAATTATTGTTGAGTACATAGTCTTGTTATAAAATGCAAACTGTGTTACTCATTTGTGGTTGTTAAAGACTTGGGCATTTTTGGGGGAAATATAATGAAAGATAGAGCATTTTCTTGGCTATTTTATCTCTTTTGGAGTTTATGAGTTGCATTTGAGTGCACCTTGCACATATGTTCAGTTTCTTGTCATTTTATATGAAAAATGCATTATTGCATGTGTTTATCTGTCTGTCTCCATGTGTTGTACACATTCTCTTCTTTTGAATCTAGTTGCTAAGGGTTTCTCAGATTCTAGGGTATAGATTTATGTATCACATGCTTAATCTTTAACTTCCATTCAAGGAGCAGATTAAAATGTTTTAGGTTGAGTATGGAGAAGATTGCATGTCATCTGGGATGTATGTAAGTAGAGACAGTCAAATACTCAGTCTTGGGTGGTGTTTGTAAGGCAAATACCAGTCCTAACCCCTTGAAACTTGAATGCCAGTTGCAAGCCATTCTCTTGTATACGTCTAGTTGACTTCTTGCCCTAAGATAGGCACCGGTCTGCTTCTGGATTAGTAGTTATGATCCAAAACCCCCTTGTCTTGCATCCAAAACATTAAATCAAATCCTTTCATAATTCCAACCTGTTAGTTGTAGGAGTAGAAATAGGACCCCTGCATACTCTCATCCTAAATCAGTTAGATACGTCCAAGAAAGTTGTCAACCATGTGATTTATCACCCAAATCTTGGTCCATACATGAGAGTATTCTCCCTATTCTGAAAAGCTAAATCTTTCTATCATTGGGCGAGTCTAGTTTAAATCTTTAGCTAATAGGGATACCCCCCCTTGGTGTGGCAGAACCAGAAGTGAAGGGAGGCAGCTCACACAACCTCCTGTATTAGTTGGCTGAATCTGCCTATGCATGGGAACTGGCAAACCCTCTGCTGATTCGAGAACTAACAGATGGCAACTCTGCTAGGGATGTAATGCCATATCCATAAAGGTATGAATCTAGAAGATTGAAGAATCAGACCTGGAAGTGCTTTGTTGCAGCAAAAGAAAAAATTTATGTGTGACTCTGCTGTGGGAGAATCCAGAAAGAAAAGAAATGAATTTTCAGCTTCATGTTATTTGAAGCTTATTCCTCTGCCAAGGAGGTGGCGACTCTACATATAAGAACCCAATAAAAGACACAAGATGTGTTAAATTTTCATTCTCTCAGTCAGGGAAAATGAACCTATAGGTAGCTACAACATATCCAGGTATTTGTATAAATTGTAAAAAGATTCCCTATTTGGTGAAACAACACTGGTTGAAAGGGAAGTGTTAGTGAAAGATTGCATGCTTTTGTAAGAACCTAGTTTCTATTTCAAAAGAAGTATGCAATATTGTTAAAAGACTCATTTAGAGGACTTTAGGAAATTGGAAATAATAGTTTGTATTTTAAAGGCTTAAGGTCATTGATGTGATTAAAATTTGAGTTGAGAAGAGGGTTGCAAAAACACATAAAGATGTATTATCTACCCATGCACCCTTGTGAGGTGTCAAATGCAGTAATGTATAGTGATCAATCCCAACCATATAATAAGAGAAGTTTCAGCATTGACAGATATAGGCCCATAAATTTCAATGGCATTTGTGGTTATCCAAATCCTTTTCTATCTAAAATTAGAAAGTATTTGCCCAAATTCAATGGTATAAAGGATGAATCAGCTAAAAGACACTTGCAGCAGTTTATAAATGTTATAGATGATTTTGAGGTTGACCATGAGGATGTAGTTATGAGATTATTTGTTCAATCTCTGGATGAAGATGCAAGGGACTGGTTCTCCTATCTTCCAGCTTACTCTGTCAACTCTTGGCAAGAATTTAAATATGCATTTCTAGAACAATTTGGTGAAAGAATTTCTAAATATGCAGTTATCAGTGATTTCATGTACATCCATATTGAGAAGGAAGAATTAATTCCAGCCTTTAACCTCAGATTTATGAAGGCATTAAAAAGAATTCCAGAATGCATGAGGCCTAATGATGCATTGTGCCTAATGGTCTATCTAGGAGTATTTGATAAGAAAATGAGCTATAGATTGAGAGATAAGGGGCCTACCACATTGTATCAGGCACATCAGTTTGCAGTTGACATTGAAAACAATTGGAGGTACGAAATACAAAAGGGTTATTTCTCTAAAAATTTCTGCTGCCCTGTGGTCCCCAATGTTAATGAAAGATACAATTTAAGTATTGGAGATGACTGTCAAAGCAATCACACCCCTGCTATCCCTGCCATAAAGGAGGATGCACTGATTTGCCCAGCAAATGAAGTTGATAATAATGATTTTTCAAGTGATATTAATATGCTAGTTCTCAGCAAAAAGCATTCATGTTTAAATGATCTAGTTGTGCATGGTTTTGATCATGTGGATCAACAGTCAATATCAGTTTCATCAGGAAGTATTAGAGGGCTGGAAAGTGATGTGGATAGTTCAGCTTCAGAGTGCATTGAAGTAGCAGAAATCTTGTATGTGGGGCAATCAGATGATAAGAATGATATCCATATGGATCAGGTTTGTTCTTCTTATGACTATAGGTTTGATAATGATGAAAAAGAGATGGATTGTCATGAAGAAAAAATAGAGACCTTTGCAATGAGTATGAATCCCCTTTATGATGAGCCTCTAGATGCATTGAATGTCGTGAATCATGACCTTCATTGGTGTAGAATTAACCCTCTTTTTGAGGATGATGATGAATATGAAGGGACAACTGGCATAGGTGCTACATCAGTTTGTGAAGAGGGGACATATGAGTCAGCATCAAATATCTTCAGCTCTTGTGAAGATAATATGGATTTGCAAATTGTAGATAATGAATGTTCATCATCATTTGGTTTAGACATGGGCAACTATGGGTGTGTAGATCAAGATTTGTTTTCAATGTCAATAAGTGGTATAAATGATATTGATGGTCTCATATATTATGGGTGTTCTCAGTTTCTAGATCAGCTGGATGAATCCCTGGCGATGTTCAATAACCAGGTAGATGATGAGGAATGCCAAATGCAATATGAGGATATACTATCTAAGGAATATGACATGCATACATTGCCTAACGCTAAAGAATTTTATAGTATGTATGGTTATATGTCTAATTTTGAGATGCAGTACTGATAACGGCAACTTTTCAAAGATAGTAAAGCATGTAATTGATAAGATGAGCTCGTGGGAAGATTATTTTGATGTTTTCAGTTGTGGTTGGAATTATTCAGATTAGAATCAGGCATTTGACAAGAAAAAGTTGTGGTTCTTCATTTTTGGCTGCCCAGGGCTGCCAAAATAATGTTTAAAAAATGTGATTTGTGATGCAGGTTAGTACAGTTTTGACTATGTGCCCAATGGATAAGGGACTGGTCTGCATCCCAGAGATCTATGGTTCTCACCATGCCTGTAAGAGGCATGCATCCCTAGATAGAGCCAGTCTTGGTGCCTGCATGAACACTCAGGTTTCAAGTATTTAAATTCGTAGGCACCTTCCATGAAAATCAAAAAATTCTAAGTCTTTGGGCCTTCCCAGTTGAAAAGTGCAAAAAATAGTTTTAAATGCATGTATCTTTGTATATACAAAGGGGTTTGTATCTACAAGTCCAAATATACATTGGCGGGCTTGCAGAAATTTTCAATCGGCATTTGAAAATGGTGAAAAAATGGTTGTATGCATCTTAGTATGCATACCGGGTTTGCATGTACATTCAGGAATCTATCGCAGATTCCCAGAATATTTTGTGCTTGTATATCGGGTTTGTATATTGCGATATACAACAGAAAGATACATTGGAAATATACAAGGGTGGAATATACATTGAAGATTCCCAGAATATTCTGCAGTTACATCGAGCGAGATTGTATGCATGTTTTGTTGTATGTTCAGCATACAACGCAAAGATACATTGCGGATCTGAAAAAAGGTTCAAATTGAGCTAAAGTGGTGGTCGGGTCCACAGATATGTGCAAGCAGGATTGAATGTATATTCAACATGCAAAGTAAAGATACAAGGGCCGATATACAATTGGTGGGGCCCGCAGATATACAAAGGTGATTGTATGTGTTCGACATACAATGGCGACGTACAATGCAAAATGTATATCGGGTAGATGCGCAAGTAGCAAGTAAAGAAAAGATACAAGGCCTGGGGCCTACAAATTGTATGTATATGCAAATGTATGTTTGCATATACAAGGCGCATATATAGGCCAGACACGATTCAAGGGTCAAATTTGGCGAATTCAATGCTGGCGTCCGCGGCTTGCATGTATATGGCATTTGTATATGCCGATATACAAAGAATGAAGATACAAGTGTTGGATTTCAAAGTTATTCAAGTCTACCTCATAATGAACTAGAGTCCGTATTGTATGTATATTGCATTGTATATGTGCAATATACAAGGCCAAGTACAAAGGTAAAACATACAATGCCCGGACCTAATTAAAACTTCAATGTGCTTTATAAAATTTGGAGTCCAGGGTGTATGTATATTGCGTTTGTATGTGCAATATACAAAGTGATATATGCAAAAGGGAGATACAAGCCAGACCCGAATGATATTATGATTTGTTTTATAAATATTTGGGGTCCGCACTTTGTATGCAGGCAGTTGTATGTATATGCATGTTCTTATGCATATACAAGGCGAAAAGAGGCAAAATGCATGTTGCGATGGTGGGAAAGTCAGCGATGGAAGCACAGGGTGCCTACGTGGCATGTTCCTATTGGTTGGCAACTTTTTAGCATGTTTTGTTGCCATTGATCCTGGTGATGGGAAGGAGATCGACGACTGTGTTTTAAACTTTCAACGAAAGATTTTCCTGTGCATACGCAGCCATTTTTGGGCAGGAAAAGTTCTAAGGCTCGTAGGCTGCTGCAGTCTAGGAAGCCATGGGTAGGTGAGCCATTGATGGCGAGGTGCAGAAGTATGGATCGAGTTGATAGGTCAACCACCAAGTTTGTGAAGAAAATCCTCAGGTGGCAGTGCAGATCCCGAACTCACCTGTTTCTCCTTCCTATTTTGCTTGAGCTTTAAATGTTTTGAGCGCCATTTTTGGGTGTGGTGTATCTGGTAGAATTTTGAAGTGCCATGTAATTATTGATGAGTACACAGTCTTGTTATAAAATGCAAACTGTGTTACTCATTTATGGTTGTTAAAGACTTGGGCATTTTTGGGGGAAATATAACGAAAGACAGACCATTTTCTTGGCTATTTTATCTCTTTTGGAGTTTATGAGTTGCATTTGAGTGCACCTTGCACATATGTTTAGTTTCTTGTTATTTTATATGAAAAATGCATTATTGCATGTGTTTATCTATCTGTCTCCATGTGTTGTACGCATTCTCTTCTTTTGAATCTGGTTGCTAAGGGTTTCTCAGATTCTAGGGTATAGATTTATGTATCACATGCTTAATCTTTAACTTCCATTCAAGGAGTGGATTAAATTGTTTAAGGTTGAGTATGGAGAAGATTACATGTCAGCTGGAATGTATGTAAGTAGAGACAGTCAAATACTTAGTCTTGGGTGGTGTTTGTAAGGCAAATACCAGTCCTAACCCCTTGAAACTTGAATGCCAATTGCAAGCCATTCTCTTGTATACGTCTAGTTGACTCCTTCCCCTAAGATAGGCACCGGTCTGCTTCTGGATTAGTAGTTATGATCCAAAACCCCCTTGTCTTGCATCCAAAACATTAAATCAAATCCTTTCATAATTCCAACCTGTTAGTTGTAGGAGTAGAAATAGGACCCCTGCATACTCTCATCCTAAATCAATTAGATACGTCCAAGAAAGTTGCCAACCTTGTGATTTATCACCCAAATCTTGGTCCATACATGAGAGTATTCTACTTGTTCTGAAAAGTTAAATCTTTAGCTAATAGGGATACCCCCCTTGGTGCGGCAGAACCAGAAGTGAAGGGGAGGCAGCTCATGCAACCTCCTGTATTAGTTGGCCAAATCTGCCTGTGCATGGGAACTGGTAAACCCTCTACCGATTTGAGAACTAACACCTCCTATGCCTTTTTATTATCAATACTATGAAAAGCATATTGGTTCTATGCATATTTGCTTGAGGATTATGAAGATATGAAGACTTGGCTCAAATCAATCAAGATTTTACATTCCTCAAATCCATAGAATAGGGAAAAACATCAAATAAACAAACACTTAAGATTGATTTTAGCGATTTTAAAGTATTTGGGTGTCTGACTGATTCTGGAGTGTGAAAGCTAGATACAAAGACAAGAGATCGGTACCTTGTCCATTGGGCAACAGAGTCAAACCAAGTGTAATTGAAACTTGATAATAGTATTTAACCTGAGCATCAAAGAGATTTATAAGATTGCCTTACAACATTATACTCAGTATTTCTAAATCGCTCATTCTTATGATATCCTTGCATACATTCACACAAATCTATATTCCTGGTAAAGCATTTAACTCATTCTTTGAATAAGAGCTTCAGATAGAAAAACACATCCACAAGAAGTTTATGGAGACAAAAATGAACAATCTTTGATATATTCACTCATAATTTGTGCAAATCACATCTCTGGAGACAACTAAATTTAGAAACTTTCCAGTATATTCATGGTGTAGGAGCACCTAGGAGAAAGGGGCATTTCACATTGTCAAGACATGTACATAGTTGTTTATAGTGTTTGGTTGAATTTCAAGTATATGTGGGTTGTAAATAGGTGTTAAATGATAGTTAAGTGTGTGTCAAGACTAGTTGAGTGTAGCAAGGCCTAAACTAGGCAGTTTTTGTTATGTTGATGTCATTTTTGTATGTTTCTATTAAAACAATGCCATGTCAAGAGGTGAAATATAGAAGGTGAAGATACAAATAAGGTCTTTTTGGTTGTAAAACATTTGGTATTCCTTGAATGCATGTTGTAGAGGATGAAAAACCATCGAATGGAGTTTGTAGAAGGCAGAGAAGGAAGAATAAAGAGGAAACAATATAGATTTACCCTATTTTTATTGCATTTTTTACTATTTTTATGTAGGTACGGCCTGGTATGGCCCCATGGTACCCTGCACAACACATAAGTGGATAGTACTCTGTGTTATCTTTCTACTGCATATGATTTTAAGGGATAACATGCTTGTTTAAGGATTTTATACACCATTTTCTGTGCATAGCCTTGAAATCTAGGGTTTGGTAGAGTTAAGAAGAAAATCTACATTTTAAGAGATTTAACCATGGGAAAATTGTAAAAATCAGTGAACTGATAGTTTTTTAAGTCCTCTAACTATTTCATACACATGTGGAGCAAAGTAATGTGACTTAAGGTGGTTTAGAGCAAGCCCTAGTGTTATTTCTCTATTTTTTTGTATAAGGGTTTTGGGCATTGCATGTATGAATTTCATAAATTAAATGAAGGTATTGTTTAAACCAAAGGCTGAATATAGCTATTGATGACCCTTTGAAGGTTTCCAAGTGCAGTTGGGAAGTTGGGAAGACCAAAATCAAGGAGTTCCTTTAGAAAAGAGGCCTAATAGGCCTAAAATTTGACAAGAACAATGAATTATTCTCTATTTTCTTTGAAGAAGCTTAGGGAATGGTTTTGATATGTTGAGTAAACCCTTAATGGGTATCTAAAAATGTAAAGTTTCTGTGTATTAGGTATTGCATAAGAAAGTTAAGGTAGAAATACCCTTTTAGGAGGGCTACAAGGCAAATAGGGGTATTAGAACAAACTACAATAACCAAGGAAGATTGAAACTTGTAGTTTGGTTCATTTGACATTTGAAGACATTCCTTACTTTGTTTTGCATCAATTCATTAGGATGCTAGTACTATTAAAACAAATTTACAAATACATACAATTTAGACTCGGGACCTACAAAAAGCAAAAAACCTCTATTCCATGTGTTCTACTGCACAAAATCTTCTCAGAAAATCAACCAACCAACCCTGTGTAAATGGCCCTAAATTCCTTTTATAAACAAGGAGCAACAAACTTCAAGCCATTACACATGTTACTTTTTTACTTGACACTCATAACAACAATCTACCCATTCATTGCTAAGCAATCTGATCCAATATTCACTTCTAAGCACATTGAATGCAATCAGTTACAGAGTAGAGATATGTGTGAAAAACACTAATTTAGATAATCAAATTTTGGTTCAAATTCCAGACTGCATTAAAACCTTAGGATCAGATCTTCCACCACCTAATCTGAATGCAAAGAATTTCTCGCTTGGAGTCTCCTGGCGATCTCCACGAAGGATATGAGCCTTCTGAAGCATTACATGGGTTTCCATGTTGAAGTCAACTACCTTCCTACTATTTAAAATTCTTTGTTGACGCCAACTTATACATTACCGCAATCCCATGCTTCATATATGTCGCTATGCAAACCACTGCGGGTTGTATTCTATGCCTTTTTACCTATTACCACCAACCCGCACACCTCTTCATTAACCCATGCAGGACTGTGAGGAACACCATATGCCATATCCATCCCTTTACTTCCATCCTATAGGGCAAAGAAAAGACTCCTACGGTTATGCTATATCTTAAATCCCACCGCCATCCTGCATGGCGTCTTTGTGACAGCTGCAGTGATGCGGTAATTGTCTTAATGCTTACTGCCATCCCACAGACCTTCCCACTAACTACCATGGTACAACGGTGATGACTTAGTTCCTTACCGCTATCCCACAATCCTCTCCTTTAGTCCCTTTGGTAATGTGCTAAACCTTATGTGTTGGCTTTAAATCCTTACTGCCAGCCTGCAGACTTCTTTGTTGACTGCCACGGTAGCGCGGTAAGCATTAGTTTCTTACCGCCATCCCGTAGGATTCTCCCTTAACCATCGTGGTAGCACAGTGATGGTTAGATCCTTACCGCTGACCCGTCATGCTTCATACAAACTATTGTGGTATTGTGGTAAGTGATTTAGATCACTTATTTTACTCTCGCAAGCCTGCAGACCTTTCAATTGACGGTCGCGATAGTGCAGTGACTGCATCGTTACTTACCGCCATCCCACCACAACCCATATAGACCGCTACGGTAATGCGGTGAACAACTATACTACACTTTTAGCTCCCACAAGCCTACAACATTCATTAGACATACCCACGGGGATGCGGTAATGATAAAAATTGCAAAGATTTAACATACCATGACAGGAAATGACACAGCAAGGCTTGAACAATGGTTTTTGACTTTACAATAATGAGCAACAGAAGGATTTAAAACAAATCTAATGAAATTATGGAATAGGGTTTAAGGGATAAGATCTTCAAAAAAACATTTAGACCCTAACCAAGGAGTCATAGGTTATGTAGACCAAGTGCCAAATCCATTGGGTAGCTCTATAACTGCTCCTTTATTCAACTTTTTAAACCTCATTTGATGGCCCCAGGCCACCAAATGAAAAGAAAAACCAATGTTCGCCTCTCTCAAACACCAGCCTGTTGAAGGAACTAATTTCCCTCAACCTAATTTACCTATATCACACCACTGCAATGAGTATAGCCTTCTTCTTACAAGCATAAATATGTGATTACCACTGAACAAGTAAATACTTGCTCCACATTTGACCCTGTTGTTGCATGGAAACCACATAACATAGGCCACCACATTGTCATGTGGAAAAGATTTCGTTTTTGTCTAGTAGGTGGTGGAAAAACTTGAAACCTCAAGTCAACACCATATGAAAACATGGAACATTTATAGCTGTTGACCTTCTTAAATGAATCAAGGCAAAAAGAAAATGCCTCCAATTCACATGGAAAAAAAAAATATGCCCCTTCATTATGTTGACTTGGAGAAGGAAACCCGTCTTCTCATGTCAAACTTAAAACCTTGAAGTTTAGGCATATAAGAAATATGAGCAGCCAGAGAATCACCAACCTGGATAACTTGTTGTTGCTCATCATCACTACAAGATATATGCTAGATCCAAGTGAAGTGCTCAAATTCAGGAACATTGGGATTCACATTGTGAGAAACTACATCTTCATCACAAAGGGACACATCATACTTAGCTTCACTTAAAACAGGGACCATAGGTGACTAACATATCTTGGGGTCATTTATGCTGATGTAAACCTCATCAACACTTCCATCCATATCATGAGACATTTTATGTGAAGAGCCATGCTCCTCATATTGTCTCTCTATTTCAATCTCTTGGCAATCTGTTGAAACATATGTGCCATAAAAATCAGACCTGTGACACATGTCTGTCATGCTTAATTCAACAACATTGCCCTCCCATGACTCATTTGAATTACACTATTCATCAAGAAGACTAGAAGTTGCACATCTAAAAAAAGGCTCTCATATGCATCCATGTGATTGACACAATCACATTCTTCAAGTGCCAAATCATCATAAAAATTGTCATCAGTTGCACCAACATTTGTCTTTATATTTTCACTTTCATGTACAGCTACATCAATGCTATCCTCAGGCAAACATTCAATGATAACTTCAAAATCAGAAAGAGGGATAGAAGAAGGTAAAAGATCAAACAAGAAAGTAATTCCTTGTTCACCACTTACATGACCAACATATGCATGCTCTACACAATCAACTACTTGAACCGATTCATCCAATGAATCTCTTGTACATATATCTTCTTCTTTGTCCACACTGCTACAACAATCAGTAGGGTCATATTCCTCACTATCAAACTGAAAATCATCATTTATTTCTTCATTAAAGCTTCTCATGGATGATTTCTCCAAATGAAAATAATTGCACACTCTATCATTTGCATCTGACATGCTACTAATCTCAAGAGTATGACCCATGTTTTTAGCATCTATCCTTTCCATACAAGATTCTAAAAATCTTATATCACCATCACAATTTGAACTAAGATAATCATTCGAAGGATTATGAACACCATCACATATTTTCATAACATCACCATGCATTTGTGAGCCTTGAAAAATGTTGTCATCATCATTATTGAAACACTCCTTACTTAAGGAAATCAATTCTGCCTCCTCTTCTTGAGAGGAATCACAGTCACTAGGGCTGTAATCTTCATCTGCATGTATCTCCTCCATGGGTTGATTAGAAAAAACATCTTCCCCTCTGTCAAATACAACATCATTCTCTACTATATCATGTTCACTCTTTTGGTCACAAAGGGGAAAAACACCATCACTCATTATAAAGATAAAATTATTTCCCAATTCAATTTTGATGTCTTCATAAATTGAAAGCCATGGGTATAAATGTTTAACAATTGGAGGCTTCAAATCATGTGATATAGTACTCAAACCTAGCTCAAGATTTTCACAGAATAAATCAATGCAAAATGATTCATCAGGTCTTTCTAATTCTGGCACTGCAAATAAAGATTTTTATAAATCTTCTATGAAAATCATATGAGGTTTCATCCTTATACTTCTTCATATTACACAATGCATCGAAAGATGATATGGATTCAACCTTGTTTTCAGATTGGTCTCCAAACTCTTCTTGGATATGTAGATGTCTATTGTCAAACAAGCATACATTGTATGCTGATATTCCTTCAAATTGATCAATAAAAAGTATTCTAAGCTCACGCCATGAACATATGAAATGCATTGGTAAACTAGAAAACCAATATTCAGCAACATTTTCTAAAGTTCTCACAAAAAGCTTCATGATAACATCCTCCTCTTCTATTTGACAGTCCTCCATCAAATCAATGAAACTTTGTAAATGATGTGATGCTAACTCTTCGAGATCTCCTCTAAACCTAGGCAAGTATTCATTCATTTTTCTTGGGATTGAGTGTGGATAACCTTGGATTTTACTGAAATCTAGAGGGTTATATCTTTCATTAGAGAACATCCTTCTTTGAGGGCATGACTGTGTTTCAGGCATGACATTAAAGCTTGTAGAGGGAGAACCAGAATATTCATACATATTTACAAATGAGTTAATCCCTTTTGCAACTATCTACTTCTTGATGCTTCTCTCAGAATATCATTTCCCTTTTCTACTAGTACCTTAGACTATTGGATAAGGGACAATATTTACTAGAACCTTTGTTGCAAACCTTCATACAAAAATGTTGCAATAGAAAAATACTTGAGAACTGATGCAACCAACTCTTCTGATGATATGGACTATTATGCAGAGTCGCCACCTCTTTGAAAGAGGAAAAGATCTTCAAGTAGCAAAAACCTTCTTCCAAGATCTAGGTATTTCTGAGTTCTCTCTAGCAACAGAGCACCAAACTTCAAGAATACATCAAAAACGTTGCAACAATCTCCTTCTTCAAGTATGCAAGTCCTTGGATCATCTGACCCAAAACTTTAGATCAACAAACCTATTGACTCTTTTCAAATGGATAATACTGGAGTCCCCAGTAGAGTCATCATTTCTGTTGGTTGTTTTTAAATCCCAACCTTATCTCATGAAATAGCCTATGATTTAGCCACTTTCAATGTTCAGCTATCATGAGGGGTTGGCCAACACATAGGTGAAAGTTAAAATAACTTTCCCTCTTCACTTCAGGCTCTGCAAAACCTGGGAGGGCAATCCCTTAACAGTATTCAATAACCTCCTATACCTTTTTATTATCAATACTATGAAAAGCATATTGGTTCTATGCAGATTTGCTTGAGGATTATGAAAATATGAAGACCTTGCTCAAATCAATCAAGATTTTACATTCCTCAAAGCCATAGAACAGGGCAAAACATCAAATAAACAAACACTTAAGATTGATTTCAGTGATTTTAAAGTATTTGGGTGTCTGACTGATTCTAGAGTGTGAAATCTAGATACAGAGACAAGAGATCGGTGTCTTGTCCATTAGGCAACAGAGTCAAACCAAGTGTAATATAAACTTGATAACAATATTTAACCTAAGCATCAAAGGGCTTTATAACATTGCCTTACAACATTATACTCGGTATTTCTGAATCACTCATTCTTATGATATCCTTTCATACATTCACACAAATCTATATTCTTGGTAAATCATTTAACTCATTCTTTGAATAAGAGCCTCAGACAAAAAAACACATCCATAAGAAGTTTATGGAGACAAAGATGAACAATCTTTGATCTATTCACTCATAATTCGTGCAAACCACACCTCCGGAGATAACTGAATTCAAAAACTTGCTAGTATATTCATTAGGATGCTAGTAGTACTGTTAAAACAAATTTACAAATACATACAATTCAGACTCAGGACCTGGAAAAAGCAAAAAACCTCTATTCCCTGTGTTCTACTACACAAAATCTTCTCAGAAAATCAACCAACCAACCCTATGTAAATGGCCCTGAATTCCTTTTATAAACAAGGAGCAATAAGGTTCAGGCCATTACACGTGTTACATTTTTACTTGACACTCATAACAACAATCTGCCCATTCATTGCTAAGCAATCCGATCCAATATTCACTTCTGAACACATTGAATGCAATCAGTTGCAGAGTAGAGATATGCATGAAAAATGCTAACAAATAATCAAATTTTGGTTTGAATTCTAGACTGCAATAAAAGCTCAGAATCAGATCTTCCACCGCCTAATCTAAATGCAAAGAATTTCTCTCCTGGAGTCTCCTAGCGATCTCCACGGAGGATATGAGCCTTCTGAAGCATTACATGTGTTTCCACGTTGAAGTCAATTGCCTTCCTACTATTTAAAATTCTTTGTTGACGTCAACTTATACATTACCACAATCCCATGCTTCATATCTATTGCTATGCAAACCACTGTAGAGCTGCGGGCTGTATTCTATGCCTTTTTACGTATTACCACCAACCTGTACACCTCTTCATTATCCCCTGTGGGACCGCGGGGAACACCATATGCCATATCCATCACTTTACCACCGTCCCGCAAGGTAGAGAAAAGCCTCCTGCAGTATAGCGGGTAACCCCATATGCTTTATCTTAAATCCCACTACCATCCCACATAACGTCTTTGTGACCGCCGTGGTGGTGCGGTGACTATCTTAATGCTTACCACCATCCCATAGACCTTCCCACTAACTGTCATGGTACAGCAGTGACGGCTTAGTTCCTTACCGCTATCCCACGTTCCTCTCCTTTAGTCCCCATGCTAATGCGATAAACCTTATGTGTTGGCTTTAAATCGTTACCGTCGGCCCACAGACGTCTTTGTTGACTGTCACGGTAGCGCAGTAAGCGTCAGTTTCTTACCGCCATCTTGCAGATTTCTCCCTTAACCATTGCAGTAGCGCGGTGATGGTTATATCCTTACCGTTGGCCTTCCATGCTTCATATAGACTATTGCGGTATTGCAGTAAGTGGTTTAGACCACTTCTTTTACTCCCATAGACCTAAAAAATGACAGTTGTGGTAGTGCGGTGACTTCATCGTTACTTACTGCCACAACTCATATAGACCACTGTGGTTATGCGACGAACAACTATACTACACTTTTAGCTCCCGCAAGCCCACATCATTCTTTAGACATACCTGCGAGGATGCGGTAATGATAAAAATTGCAAAGATTTAATATACCATGACAGGAAATGACACAGTAAGGCTTCAATGATGGTTTTTGACTTTACAATAACAAGGAGCAAAAGAATTAAAAACATTTTCTAATGAAATTCTAGAATAGGGTTTAAGGGATAAGATCTTCAAAAAAACATTTAGACCCTAACCAAGGACTCAAAGGTTGTGTAAAAATTAGGATTTTACCAGAGTCCTATTAGTTATTAGTTCCTTTGGATTTATCACCTAAAACTAATGTTCTACTATTGTTTTGTCAAGAAAAGAGAGGAAAAAAAGGATATAAACTGAACCTATGTTTTATTGAGGTGATACACCAAAGTTTAAGACTTAAACTGTTATTGTTTGACAAACAAAATCTCAATAAACTAGTTGTTATACACATAACTCACACTCATTTGATGTTTGCTGAGTAGTATTTTATGAGAAGGGTTGATATTTTGTAGTTTTAGGAAGGAAATTTTGTGTATTTTCACAACCTAGACTATTTCATATCATGACACAACTCATAATCTATAGAAAACATGCATTTTCTTGGGAAAACGGTATCAAATAGGACATTTGTTTAAGGATTTGCATTTGAACATCACATAAATATATATATATTCACTCATACACATTGAAACAAGAGAAGAGAAGGTATTAAAATACTTGAAATTTTATTGAAAATAGGTGTTCTTACAATAGAATATCCCTGAAAAAGTTTCCTTGTTGCTTGAAAAAGATATTACAATGTGTTGTTCTACAATAGAACTTTGAGTTAACTACAGTACTACTTTTTGGCTTCTTGAGCACAAAACATGAAAGAACTAACTCTAAAAGACTACCTAAGCCTTTCCTATGCTCATCCCAACATGGGGAGACAATAAGAGTGAAAATAGGAAGACAAATGATGACTAAAACTGGGTCAAACCTCCTTTAGGCGCCCAAGAAGTCTCCTGATCTGATATGGCTTCTTGCATGTCATGATTGACATTTTCTAGCCTTGCAAGTTATTCTTGAAGCTCCTAGATGCTTGGGAGGTGTTGAAACTACTCCTAGATTTTCTCCCCCTGCTGTCCTAGTCACCCAACTACTCATAAAAGACCTCAAACTGCCTCAACCTCCACCTTGCACAACAATAGGGCGTATGGAAAGAGTTATGTTATTTTTTGAGTCTTCCAATTGCTCAAAATTGCCTCTTAAAGGCTTAAAAACACTTTTGACTTCACCAAATACCCCTGCTGGGTCTTCAACAAGGTCTTTATTGCCTATAGATGCTCTCAGACAGAATTTTTGTAGTAGCTCATAGTTATGAGAACTCCCATTTCTCATCTGGGCAGCTGGTTGAAATACATAGTGTGTATTTCAACCAGCTGCCCACTTGGTTTATTTCCTTCAAGTCTGCAATTTCTTGATCTCCTAGATTGCATGTTGGTGAAGTCTTAATATTGTCAATGTGTAAACAATGTTCTTTATTTCTCATTCAATATATCTATACTGTTCTACGGGGTTTAACAAAGTTCTGAAGATGTGTTTCCTATCTTATTGTAGTGCCCCTATTGTTTATGTCGATGGCATTCATGTTCACATCCATTTATGCTCAAAAGGCTTTCATACCTTAGGATCCTCACTATTTACCTGCTAACTCACCACTCTATTCTTTATTGTTGGATTTTCCTCTAAACACTTTGAAGACAAGTTCAACAAGTATATAGTCTTCATTTTCTCTGCTAAACCTCTTCATTTTTTTCAAAACATTGAAGGCTCCAACTAACTACCACCCTTCTGAATGAACTCACAGGTTACATTTGACCACTTGATATTTTTCAAGGTAAACAGTGACAGTCCCAATAATACATGTTTTTTAACAAAACTACAAACATATTTCCTCAGTCTAGGCCTTGACACTATCAAAGATTGTTCTTCACATCCTTCCATAGTATTGATTGCTTCATGATAAGGTGATTGTTCCATCACAGAGGTGCAGTCATTCTTCCACATTTTTGACAGTCTCTTGGTCTTTCATCAATGACTGTCATGTGCATGCTACTCATGACTATTTTTTTCTCTTATAACTATCTTTCCACATTGTATACAGTCTTCTTGACCCTTGGTTAAGGTTGTCTCTCATCCTTGAAGAGATACCTCCATGCTCGGTATAAGGCACACTTAGGGTATCTATTAACTCAATGTCATCTCCTTTTTATAACTTGTAAAACCTCCCTGCATTTAGGGATCTCTGTCAAACTTGTCTAAATCTAAGTTTTACGTCTTTTCATGCTGTTGACTGTCTTTAAACAGTCTTTTTGACTGCTTCTACTGATAGATTGCTATTATTGATTCTTCACTATGTCTTCACTATCGTCTGTTTCTTCACATTTTTTGACATCAATGAAACCTTTGAAAGTTGATAGTTGTCTTCATTCTCTTTGCATGATTATTATAGACATGACTGTTCTCATGCATGTCTTCACATGACTGTCAACACAGTCTCATATTTGGAATAGTCATGCTATGACTGCCACAATATAGTCTTTTTTATATGTCTGTCTAGTTTTCTTTTGTTGACTGTTCCTTGACAGTTTTCTTTTGTTATATACAGTCTTCTTGACTATCTTCTCTACCATTAGTGACTGTTATGACATTTCTCACTTATGAGGTCCTTGGTAGACTGCTACAATCATACTTTATGACTGTCCCTTGACAAAAATGACCCTTCGCTGATCTTTGTCTCAAGGGCTTATGCCAATCCCTTGTGCATGCATATTTTTTTCTCAGACATGTACTTCTCCTTGTATGTCATTGTCATGAACTGTTCTTTTCTTATTGTCTTGTACAGGGTTAGAGTTTCATGTTTGCACACCCTTGTATACAGTCACTGTCTCTTTGAAACCCTTGAGACATTCATTCAAACAATGCATGCTACCCTCAATGTCCTTGAGCATGCTGAAGTTTAGATCATAAAGTCCTTTCAATCCACTATGAAAGCTTTTGCATTATCCATTGTTTCACATGGAATTCACTATCAAACTATCTAAGAAAAAATTTCCTCAACAGTCACAAAGACTATTTCAAGACCCAAAAACCCTGACAAAATGTTTTCACAGATTTACCAAAACTCAAGAACTTGCTTCGGAGTTTTACCTTTTTTGTTGATATATCTATCATGAGATTAGGTCCATGTTGATATGAAGCATTTTTTCAATGACCTTTGAGGTACTGTGGATGCTTTTGAACTCAAATTTCATTGCAACAATGACCACTACGTGAAAAGTTGTACCATTACTTGCCTGAACACACAAGAGCACTATATATGGCTCTTGAAAACATCTGTCCTCCTTTCCATAGACCATGCAAAGAAAATCCAAGTAAAAACTCACGAGAAGGCATAGGATAAATGCTTCCAAAATAGAAACCCTAACCCAACAAGGACCCAACAAGATAACTCACCTAAAACTTAAACTCAAGACCTAAACCTTCTAAGGAAAACCATGACCAAACTTGAAAACTCTTCCCTCCAAAAGCATGTACGTGGTTTTTGACAAAAATAAGGTTTTGGGATGTGGATAAAAACTCTTCATAAATGGAATATGACCAAGTATTGCCCTTTTTACCTACATTCAACATTGAAAAAGCTCTTTTGGACAAGAGAAAACATTAAAACATTAAAACATCTTTACCTTGGACTATAAAACCTTCATGCAACATAAATGAGACCTCTTGGACATAGAGGAAAGCAATTTGTTTCAACTTTTGACCCTAAAAATCTCATTCAAGCATGTACACCACGTGAAAAAGACTCCCATCTGTGAGAGAACAAAAATAACTTAGGCTTTAAAAGACTAAGGGATGAATATAGACTCCAAGACTCTTGTTGTGACTATTTAGCCTCACTAGGCAAAATATGTCAATACTTCCTTTAGCCACATTAATTAAATAATTTATTTTTTATTTAATCAATTTATTTCTCCCACCTAGTCCTATAATTAATAAAATAATTTAATTAATTATTTTTCACTTATCCTAATTCTTATACACTTTTACCTATTAGTCTTAGCCGGCCTCATAAAAATAGGTCATATCCTTCCCACATCCAAGATCATAAGAGCAACTACCTAAATCTATCCTAGAGCATTTTGAGAATCACATGAGTTTTTCAAGTACTGTTATACTGTTAGTTTGAGTAATCAATATTATCGATTCAAAGATCATTATCAAATATCAAGGGCAACAAGGACTCCTTTGGTAATATTGTTTCATTTCCTTTCATTAGTTACTTGCTCTTGATGTGATGTTGAATATGGAGTAGGTTCATTGATGCATTTTTTCTGGTTATTTGGTTTTCATTTTCTGCATACACAATACTAATCCAAATCTTTAATGTAACTACTTTTCAAAAAGCTTTCAAAGTGCTCTTACTATTGAATCTGTTTCTTTTTGTTTGAAGTCTTGTGTAGGACATAAACTCTTTGCAAGAAATTTGACCCTTCTTTGTTGATAAAGATATGCTCTTGGATGGAATTGATGCAATTGCTCATGAAGTCATTCAAGATTTCAATAACATGTATTTATATCATACCTTATTTATGTGGTGAGTTATTAGAGTTAATATTTTATATCATATCTTATTTTTAGAATTTATTGGTTATGCTCTGATTTTCTAATATTTAATTATTATTTAGAATTTAATTAAGTTAGTTGAGTGATTTAGTATTTATTATGTATAAATTAGATTTTAATTATATTAATTATGAGATTAAATTAAATTAAGTTTTAGGGGTTTTGTTATAATTTAATTTAATTAATGTGTTTTAGAAAATTTAGTTGAGTATTAAGTTATATAAAAAAATATATGCTTTTAAAAAGGATGCTTGAATTATGGCACACAGGGTTGGTAAAATTTAATAAATATCGTTGACAATTTAATTAATCAATTTAAATTAAATTGGTCTCGTTGGAAAATAGTTAAATAGAAATAAATAAATAAATAATAATTAAACAAAGATTTCCATATAAAAATGTAGGCTAGTTAATGGAGTTTTTACTTTAATTCATTTTAACCCAAAGAGGTGTCTAGTTTAAGAGAAATAGTTTGGATATGAAGTAATTAGTTTTGTTGACATTTTTAATAACTGGTAAATTAAGTTGTTTTTATTTTGTGACTTTATTGTAAGATAACTAAATAGTTAAGATGATAAATAAATAATTAAATGAGATTAAGTATGAAAGCAAATTTAAATAAGCCTCAATTACACTTGCAAATTTTAATTTTTCTTTGTGAAACTTTTCAATTTAAGTTGAATTGAAATGTTTTTGATAAAGATAAGCAATGAAACAAGGGTGTCGAACCCTATTACAAAGAAACCCAAAAGATTAAAAACAAGGGGCTAAACCTAAAACAAACAAGGCCACAAGGGAAAAAAATAAAACAGACCAAACACAGCCAAGCTGCAAGAACCAAATCCCAGAAACAGAAGACCAGGAACAACAAATCAACAGCACAGGCACAGTAGCCCAGCTAGAAAACAAACAACACTGATCTACATAACACCATATCCCAATCTAGAACACCTAATACCTTTGCCACTAGAGAGCAAAGGACCTTTCTTCCTATGTTGTACTACTATCCAAGAGGGATCAAAACTAGGAACAACAGAGAGAGGAGAGGGTGGAGCCTCCCTCAATGCCACAAGCAATGAGGGCTCATGGAGAACTCCAACAGTCACTAAAGAATCTGGACGTAGGGATGCCGAGCCTAAAGAGGGCAAACCTGAAGAAGAAGAAGTCAAAATAGAAGAAGCAGGCTGACCCAAAGTTAGAAGAGCAAACAAATGAGCAGATACAAGATCAGAAGAGTCCAGAGCGAGTGAGGGAAACATAGCAGCAGTCTTCACCATCCCCTCAATAACATTCTTAGCAAGAAGCTCAATCTCCTCAGAGGAATCATCCCCCTGAGACGAACAGTCCTCCGGTGAAACATTGATAGTCAAGTGGTCCACGAGAGCATCCTTCCACCAAGTTGCAGCTCCCTTGCACCACTAGAGAGGATAGCCAGAGGCTAAATGACCGGTAGAAAAATACCTTCTACATCTAAAAGGAATACACTCGTAATCCAATAGTTGTTTCCAGGGCCTATCCCCTACCATCAAGACCACATCCCCATGAAGAGGTTTAGAAATGTCAATATCCACAAGGATGCGAGTAACCATGGAATGTCCCATGAAAGAAGTTGTAGAATCGACCTTGAGGAAATGGCCAATAGCATTTCCAATGCTCTTGTAGCAAGAATCCTCCCAAAATTGGAGAGGGAGATTTAGGAGACGGACCCAAATAGGTTTGATGTTGAGCAGCTTAGTTAGGGGATTAAATGAGAGAGTCCAGGGCTTGATGGAGAGGGAATGCTCCCCCCACAACCTAACCCTACCATCGAGCACTAAGTCTCGTTGCTTCGAAGAAGTAAATGTCACAATAGAGAATCCTCTTGCACAAGGAAACAACTCAATCTTACCTTCAACAAGTGGCTTCCAAGACTCCATGACCCAGTTGTAGAGATTGGGCAAAGAGGGCCAAAATCTATTAAATCTGCAGATCACTTTAGTATTGCGATAAAATTCTTCATTTTCAGTGACCTTAGGTCCACACACCACAATAGGGGACTCTTGGGCACAAGGGATAGGCCAAGAATTGAGCCAGGGTGAGCGGGACCGAATGCCAGAACTAGTCACAGCGGCAGAGAAAGATTTCTTTGGGCCCCCAAGACCCCAAAACCCCTCAGCAGGCCTGCCAACAACATCAACCCTAGCTGAATGCATGTTGATAGCCACACCAGAGTCATAAACTGGTTCTGTGAGAGGTAGAGCCCCAAGACCAATGTTCACAAGAACATTCCCCTATCCAACTGAAACAGTCACACACTCACCACCAGTCACCTGGACTACCACTACCTACAATCTAGGATCAACAGCAACCCCCGAACGACCCCCATTCGGCGCTGGCACCTCAGGCAACGAGCGTACCAATTTCTACCCATCACAGTTTGAGCGTTCGTTTTCTTACTTAGCGTTCATTTCAAATTTCTAAATTTACATCTAACTTGTTGAATTGAAATGTTAGAGGTGAAGAAGACATTAAATTGTGATAAAATTTAATGTCTTCTTAGAGGGGGAAGAGGACATTAAATTTTATTACAATTTAATTAGGAAATAGGGTAAATGCAAGGAGATGGGGGACCAAAAAGTCGCCACCATCTCCAAAATTAAAACAAAACGTGAGCACATTATAACATGCTCATGTTTTGCTTTTAATAAAAGAAAAAAAAAACATTTTCTGCTCAATCACCGTGCGATAGTTTCTCTCCTCACAGTAGCAAAGAAACCAAGGAAAAACACGATCGCATTAAAGAAGAGGCCATTGAATCAAGTGCACATGAGAAAACAAGAAATTCACAATGCCACCTCGCCACCAAGGACATTGTCGTGTAAATTTGGAGGCTCTAGCATAGGAAGAAGGTAGGGTTTGTCTGATTTTGTTAGTTTTAGAACATTTTTTTAGTTTTGCAATGTTTGATTTGTTTTTATATTGCATTTATAGTTATTAGAGAAGTAGAAAACCTAAATCTAGTTGAGGAGGGTGAAAACAACCCCCAAAACCCTCCAAACTCTCAAAACCCACCTTCACCTCCTTTTTCATGTAAGGGATGGTCAAGAACATTACCTAGGGATAATAAAGAAAACAAGAAACATCTTGAAACTATTATTCAAACCCTAAACAATCCAAGTTGAACCATTGAACGTGGGAGGGCACTTGCAAAATCACTACAGGAGATTGTTTCCCACACAGATTTCGTGACAAAAACAAATCACCAAATTCCAAGACTATAGGGAGAGGAGTCGGCAATATTATGCCAACAAGTTGTCATATGAACAAGTCAAGAAGGAAAAAATTACAAAATCTCAATTATGTGCAGAATTTATTAATCCCAAAACCAGCCAAAGATTAGAAGAAAGTTGCAAACGGTTTCCTATACATTGGTGTAGGAATAAAGACATATCCTGAAACTTTTGGGATAGATGGTACAAGGTCTTTGATGAGAAGCCATGTAACAATGATGAGGTACCACAATATGTCTTGAGGAAATTCTATTGCAAGTTCGTCCTCAACAAGATTCCAAATTATTTTGACATTCATGAGTTCCAGGGTAGAGGTGGTGGCTCTACCCAAGATAGACCTAGGGCTCAGCAAGATGAAGACCATGTGCCTATACCTTGAGTGAGGCCAGAATGTAGGTCACTCCCTTTGGCTTTGAAGGAGAGTGTTGAGTTGGAGACTTTACATTCATTGACTACTCTAACCCAAACTCTATCACATAATGCCGATGATTTTAGCCAGGCTGATGAGGGCGAGAGTAGTAGGCATCATGTGTCCCCACATTTGTGTAGTACATGTGGGAACCTATGTGATTATGGGATGCAGGAGGCATGACAGGACTCTACGACACAGGGGCAGCATGCTGCAACACAGGAGCAACATGATGCGACACAAGGGTAGGACATATTGGATGATCTTATTCTCAATGACGATCTCTTATAGCATACATTTGGTATTGACTCTCAGGTAATTTGTTACAAGTTTCATCTTGATTTAGTATATTGTTATTTGAAATTTGTAATTAATTTTATATGGTTATCTATATTATAAGTCAAAAATAATGTATGTAATTGTTTGTGCAATGAAATTCCAAGGTCAAAGTCTTCAACCTACCTCCGTTAGCCGTCCATTGGCGGGCTACGAGAGGAGGTCAAGTCAACAGGTATGTAATTTATCACATAATCGTAATTATTGTAGATATGTCAATGGTAATATTATTTTGTGATAATTTGATGATTTCAACAGTCACCAGCACCTCCACGGTTTCCTTGGTCCCCTGGACACCAAACCACCACTTCTATGGAGGTAAATTTAACCAGTTCTAATCATTATGCATTTTTAAAATAGTGTTATGTATTTATTTTGTTTGAATAATCTTGAACTTGATTTTTAGATGTTGAATACAGTAGAGACTCCTCCTCATCTTTGTGAGTCAACGCAGATAGGCATTGATGCAGCCATGATGCCTACAAATCCTTTGACTGAGGTATGAGCCAATAACATGAAAATATCATAATTTTGTATTTCTTTTTTTATCTCATGTCATTTGATGTACATAAATGATATTTATGTTTAGTCAAATTTACTTCTTGATGCTTCTCACACGAGGTCACAACTCCATCTAGTCCAACTACGGATGAAGAGAGAGACAAGATGATGGAGAGTGATCATTGGTTGGCTATAAGTGATCAATTACATATGTGATGTTATATATTTCATACATTTTCTATACTAATGCGCATATTGTTTGTTTGTATTAATAGGTGTAACTGGATGAACTTTATTCAAAGAGGTCTACTCAATGGCAGAGAGAGGATGTGTCACTGACTGGCTCTCCATCTTCACAGTCAAAGAAGGGCAGCCGATTATTTCCTAAAAGTCCATAGGAAACTAGTTTTTGGCAACTTATTTGTATGCCTAGATGGCTTTGTATACATACTTTTGTATGTTAATCCGATGTATATTTTTGTATATTTGCCTATATAGCTTTGTTTGGACATGCCTATATGGCTTTTTATATGAACTAGATGTTATGTTCATGACATTATGTATATGACAGTTTATATTAAATATTTAATATGATAATCAATTATTGTTACAATTATTTGGTTTTACAAGTGTCAATTGCATTTGCTTGAAAGTTTATAAATCATTTTCAAATAATCCATTTTGTGCATATCTTGTAATCATTGAATTCTGTGGGACTGTGCATTTATTTGAGGCATCATTTCAAATAGTTCACATGCCTTGTCTATGTTTCCATACTTTCCATACATGTCTACAAGAGTAACTTTGCAAATACAATACATGTGACAAAATTCCTATATCATTTATGCTTTGATGGTTGTCCACACCATGTTCTCTAGATCCCATTATAGCATAGGCAAGGAGGAAGTTGGTTAAGGTTGTGCAATTTGGTTTTAGATGTGCCAAAATTTGCGTAAATGGTGGAAATTTATTTTTGTGCATTTGCTTGAGAGTTTTTAAAGCCTTATGAAAAATCCATTTCATGCATATCTTGCCATCATTGCATTCCATGAGACAACATTTCTTTGAGGCATCATGTCAAACAGTTCATGTTCATTATATATGCTTCTACACAAGTTGCATACATGTCTTGGAGGGTACTTACAACTACGACATTTGACAAAATTCCTATATCCTTTATGCTTTGATGGATCTCTATACCGTGCTCCAAACATACCATTTCTAAGGTTTTAGAATTTGGCTTTACACTTGCCAAATGTATTTTCTTGGAACTTTCTAAAGGCTTATTCGTAAATCTATTTTTTTCATATCTTGCAATCATTGTATTCCATGAGGCAACATTTCTTTGAGGTATCATGCCAAACAGTTCACGTGCCTTGTCTATGCTTCCACACTTTGCATACATGTCTCTGATGGCAGATGCAACTACAACATCTAACAAAATTCCCATATGTTTTATCCTTTTGATGGATGTCCATTTTGGCATAGGCAAGAAGGATACTAGCTAAGGTTGTGGAATTTTTCTTTACACCCGCCATTCGCATTTGCTTGAAACTTTCTAATGCCTTATCAAAAAATCTATTTTCTTCATATCTTGCAATCATTGCATTCAATGAGGTGAGATTTCTTTGGGGCATCATGCCAAATAGTTCACATGCCTTGTCTATGCTTCCACACTTTGCATACATGTCTACAAGGGTGATGCAGTAGGTAAGGAGGACGACTCAACAACATGGAAATATATTTCATGGTGCAGGAGCACCTTAGCCATAGCCAATCTTGGCTAGGAGCATGTCATAACAAGGTCCTAGGACATCATAGGACAAGTTTGATGGTCTTGTGTCATCATTTTGCATGTAATAAGGTCAAATGATCAATGTCATTTGTGTTTGGAGTCATTTTTTATGTTGTCAAACAAAAAGTCTAATAATGCAAGTAGTGGTAAGAAGTTGCTTTGTCAACTTAACAAATCATGTAATAAGGAGGTTACCCAATGATCAAATAGGTTGAAAATCAGTTATGATCAATTGGAACTATTGTAAACATTTATAAAAACCTTCACACACACCAAGGAGGGGTTGGTGAAGAAGGTTTTGAAGGGCAAAGTTGAATAAAACTAAGTTTTCTGCTACTTTTCCTAAAATTTGACTATTCCAGTACATACTGCTCATCCATATAGTACTGTCATGGTCTGAAACCACTTGCATTGTGAAGGGGAGTGAATGACCTTTCATTTAGATCTTGTTTGAGGCATTTTCATTGAATTTGGAGGGAGAAAATCATGTTTTTTTGGAAACTGTCACAAAACCCTGAACTAGGGTTTTGAGGCTAAAAACTATTTATTTCTTTTCCATTCCACCAAGTTAATCACCCTAGATTGGTGGAATGGGATGGAATAAGGTAGGATCACTATTCCCAATAAGCCCTAGGTTAGGAAACAAGAATATAGCAGAGTATGAAGATGCAATGGCCTAATATGACCATGTATTAGGCAAAAAAAGGGTGCAATCCATACAATAGTGCCTTAACAAGTGTTTCAAAGGCCAAAACTAGTGAAATTGGTTCCTTTTCCATGCATTATAGGGTTACCAAGTGGTTTGGTGTGGTGGGTTTGCATTGGCATAGTAGTTGCCTTGTAAAGGAGGCCTAATTAGGCCTAGTTTGAAACTGAACTTTCATGAATTTGGAGCCTCCTGTCCAAAACAACCCATGTCCCATTTTTGATTTGTTGACAAGGAGGATAATTGGCACTCAAAACTACTCTTACCTTGCCAAGATTCTATCCCATGTGAAAGAAAACCTCTGTCAGACCCAAAAACAGGGCTACAAGGCTTGAGCCCTGTTTGTGAAGGAAGTCTCCATAATCCTTGTTTTCTATGAAAGGTAGTGAATGGGGAAGGTTGGTAGGGTTGTGTAGGTATCCCAATTGAATCATTTCACAATAATGGGATAAGACCCGAAACCCTTTTTCAACTAGACATGAACTCAATCAAGACTACAAACCCAACACTTGGTTCAAAATCTCAATCTTTGCAAACCAACTCATGAAATGTTGGGAATTAAGGTGTCTCAACCTTGGTAATTCCTTGTATTATTTCATTGTATTTATTTATTTATTGCATATTGTATAATTAGGATACAAATCCTATGTTGTCATATCATGGGAGTTGGCACGGTGATGTGTCATCCTACATGGCATATGATGACATGTAAGAGTCAGAAATAGAAGATACTATGACAGGTATGGACATGTGTTGAGAAGCATCTTTGAAAAAGGCATATTTAGGCACCCCAAGGTGGACTATGACATGTTGCAAGAGAATATGCTATTTATAGCCTATGTATGACAGATTCTCTTATAGTTGTAAGTTATGACAACTATGACAGATTCTATGATAGTTGTAAGTGTCGTAAGAGCATCTGTCATAGCCCATATTGGAAATAGGCAACCTCCTTGGGATGAGGTGACTTGGAAAGTGTTAGGAACATTATACAGTGTTGGACAAGTGTCTATAAGCATGGCTTTTGGGCCATGACGCCATGTTGGACGCCCATCTAAATGTGGAGCCATTTTTTGCCTTGTATTTGTTATATAAATAGGTGCTTTGGAGAGGTGATGTATTACAGGTTTGATTGGTACTGTTATGCTGCTGGATCATCTCTAGATACAAGTGTCAAAGACTCCTACAAGAGTATTGTCTCTGTGATTGTATTATAACCTTCACTGTTTACGTAATACATTTGAGCTATGTTTTGGAGTGTGGGGTTTTTCACCTGTAAGTGTTTTCCCCACGTATATCTTCTGTCTCTCTTCTTCTGTGTCACTTTCTTGTGTATGTGTTTGCTGCAATATCTCTGTTAGTGGGTTAACATAATCTATAATTGTAAGGATAAAATTGAATTTGCACTCTCCTCCCCTCATTAGATTAGTGTAGGAAGCAATTTCCACACACCTAGCTTCCTTTTAGTTGGTATCAGAGCTTGATCACCTTTGGTCCTAGTTGTTGGGTAGGGGTTTTTTGAGCTAATCTTAGGTTGAGTGGGAGTCTGTGTAGAGTATTTTGTATCTTGTTGCAGGAAGGAGATGGAAACCTCATTTGGAAGATTAGAGGTGGAGAAATTAAATGGCACTAATTTTGAGTTATGGAAACTTAAGATGGAAGACATGCTTGTTGATCATGACCTATGGGAAACTGTATCCAGTGTAAAACCAGCTACAATGGCACAAGCTAATTAGAATCTCAAAGATCAAAAGGCTAAGGGTCTCATAAGACTTAATTTAGCTTATTCTGTCTTGTTAAATGTCCATGAGGAGAAGATCACAAAATACCTTTGGAAGAAGTTGGGTGATGTTTATCAGGCTAAATCCCTGGTGAAAAAACTTTTTATGAGAAAGAAGTATTCTCTGAAGATGAAGGATGGAGGATCTGTTGAAGATCACCTGAATGCCTTCAACATGTTAATTGCTCAATTGACATCAGTTGGTGTGAAGATGGAGGAGGAGGATTGTTGTATGACCCTGCTTTGTTCTTTCCCAGACTCGTGGGATCATCTTGTGATGGCTATTGGAAGCACCACATCCACTTTCACAATGGATGAAGTGGTGTCTTCATTGTTATCTGAAGAGATGTGGAGAAAGTCTTCTAAGGCAACCAAAGAGACTCTTGCGGTTCGTGGAAGACCCAAGGAGAAAGGAAAAAAGAAGGACAAGAAAGTTGAGAAGGGCATATCCAAATCCCATGGGAGATCCAAATCTCCTAGAAAGTCCAAGGCTCTCTATTGGAACTATGGAAAAACTAGGCATTTCTGAAAGGAATGCAAAGAGGAGAAGAAAAAGAAGAAAGAATGCTCCTGATTCAGATTCTGACAAGTCACAAGATGATGGTGATGCCTTCATCACAGCCCTGGCCACCCATGCATCTAATGATGTGTGGTTGACTAATTATGGTGCATCATTCCACATGACCTTGCATTAAGACTGGTTTACAAAATATGAAGAGTTTGATGGTGGAAGAGTGTACCTGGGTGACGATTCTCATCTGAAGATTGTTGGTCATGGAAGAGTCTCAATCTGATTCCCTGATGGATGAGTGAAGGGGGTCACTGGGCACATCCCAGGCCTGGTACAGAACCTGCTTTCTGTAAGTATGTTGAATGATGCAGGTGTGTAGGTTGTCTTTTCGAAGGATTGATGCAAGATGACAAGAGGATCTATGGTGCTTGCGAAGGGTACTCGGAGAGGTACTCTATTTCAGCTGAAGGCATGCACTGCACAGTGCAATAGTTCTTCTGACTTGAATAAAAGAGCTGCAGTCACTTCATCCCCACTATATGAAAGAGCAGTGAAAAAATCTGTTGTAACTGGTTTTGATGGTAGTGCACATGCTTTGGAAGTTAAACTTCCTGCTAAAAAGACTATGTTATGGCATTTGAGATATGGCCACATTGGTGAGAAGGGTCTGTGTACCCTGAAAAATAAAAACCTCATTGAGGGATTAAATGATTGTAATCTCGAGTTTGACTTATGTGAACATTGCATTTATGGAAAGCAAAACCATGTTCAGTTTTACTCTAGTTCTCACAAGTCTTATGGTGTATTGGATCTTATTCATTCTAATGTGTTTGGTCATGTTAATGTTCCTTCGATTTTTAAATCTGTATATTTTGTATCTTTCATAAATGATTACAGTAGATGGACGTGGGTTTATTTTATCAGAAGCAAGACTGAAGTCTTTAGTCGGTTTAAGGAGTTTAAAGCCTTTGCTGACAATCTGACTAGTAAAAAGATTAAGTGTTTGAGAACTGACAATGGTGGTGAGTTTTGTTTGGCAAAGTTTGATAAGTTCTGTAAAGAGCAAGGGATTGAAAGGCATAAGACAACTCCATACACCCTACAGCAAAATGGAGTTGCAGAGAGGATGAACAGGACACTGATGGAGAAGGCTAGGAGCATGCTTAGTGGAGAAAGCCTCAAATAAAATTTTTAGGCTGAAGCTGTAGCCACTGTTTGCTATCTGGTAAATAAATCTCCTACATCAGCTCTTGTTGGTAAGACACCTATGAAGGTGTGGTCTGGTAAGAAGCCTTCAGTTAGACATCTTCATGTTTTTGGTTGTGAGGCATATGCACATGTGCCTTGGGAGAAATGGTCTAAATTGGAGAACAAGGTTGTTAAGTGTGTCTTAATTGGCTATGGTGTCAGTGTGAAAGGATACAAGCTTTGGGATCCTATGGATGAAAAAGTGTTGTATAGCAGAAGTGTTATCTTTAGAGAGCTAACACCTTCTTTAGTTGTTTTACAACCAGAACAAATAGAAAAGAAAGAAGATGTGGTTCAGTTTCTTTCTACCCCTGAGAAGACTGAATCGACAGACCCTGTGAGACTTGATGATGAGCAGAGCTCTAGCAGCTCTGAAGGATTGGAAGAAGAAGCATAACCTCAACCTCAGCCATTGAGGAGATCTACACGAATGAGAAAGCAACTTGATAGGTTTGGTTATTCATTAATTGATTCTAGTTGTGCTTTTGATTTACTTACTAACATTGATGAGCCTAGAACTGTAAAAGAGGCTATGGGCATGAAATATGTAGGTTCCTAGAAGGAGGCCATGGAAGATGAGATGGCTTCTTTGGAAAATAATAAAATATGGGACTTGGTGCCTTTGCCTAATGGACGGAAACCCATTGGATACAAATGGGTGTTCAAGAAGAAATTCGGTGCAGATGGCAGTGTTTAAAAGTATAAGGCTAGATTGGTTGCGAAGGGGTGCTCACAAGTGGAGGGAATTGACTATGGTGAAGTTTTCTCCCCCATTGCAACGCTGGCATCCATTTGTTTCTTGTTATCTCTTGCAGCTGCTTATGACTTAGAGGTATAACAGATGGATGTGAAGACAACTTTCCTTCATGGTGATTTGGAGGAAGAAATCTACATGTCATAGCCAGAGCATTACATAGAGAAAGGTAAAGAAAATTTGGTTTGCAAGTTAAAGAAATCTTTGTATGGTTTGAAGCAGTCTCCTAGGATGTGGTACTTGAAGTTTGATGCCTTTGTGTTGTTGATTAGATATCTAAGATCGAAATCAGATCATTGTGTGTATTATAAATTTGACAATGATCGCATTCTCATTATTGCATTGTATGTTGACAATATGCTGTTGATTGGGAGTGGTAAGAATATGATTTCTGATTTGAAGTCTCAGTTGTTAGTATAGTTTGAGATGAAAAATATTAGGGCAGCCAGGTACATTCTGGGAATGGAAATTAGAAGAGATAGAGTTAACAGAAAACTTTGGTTAAGCCAAAGTAAATATGTGAAGACCATGTTGGATAGGTTCAGCATGGCAGATTGTAGACCATTGTGTGTTCCTGTTACATTGAGGACAAAGTCGTCTGTTAATTATTGTCTAAAATCTCCTAGTGAGGTGGACATGAGCATAGTACCTTATGCTAGTGTTGTTGACAGTTTGATGTATGCTATGATTTGTACAAGACCAGACATTGCCCAAGTAGAGGAAGTCCTTAGTTGGTTTATGGCTAATCCTCGACGAGTACATTGGGATGCAGTTAAGCGAGTGTTCATATATTTGAGGGGTACTTTTGAGTATTCCATATGCTATCATGGTAATGTTATAGGACATCCGCATTCAGTTTGTATTCATGGATTTGTGGATTTTGATTGGGCAGGTGACATTGACAAAAGGAGATCCACCAGTGCCTATGTGTTCACTATGTTTGGTGGTGTAATTAGTTGGATGAGTAAGTCAGAACCTGTGGTTGCTTTGTCCACGACACAAGTTGAGTACATGGCAGCAACTCATGCTTGTAAGGAAGCCATTTGGCTCAAGATATTGTGTTCAGATATTGGTGTTGATACAAGGTAGATTACGATTTGTTGTGACAGTCAGAGTGCAATTTGCCTTGCAAAGAATCCAACTTTTCATGCCAGAACAAAGCATATTGATGTACAGTTTCACTTCATGCAAGACATGGTAGAGGATGGGAAGGTAAATTTGGAGAAGGTAGATACTTTGAAGAATGTTGCAGATGTGTTGACGAAACCAATGGGCATAGAGAAGTTTAGATGGTGTTCGGAGTCTATGGGCCTCTCGGCCTATAGCAGTTAAATCTTGTTAATTCTATTGGCTCTTACAACGTGTTAGACAAGTGGCAGAATGTTGGGAATTAAGGTGTGTCAACCTTGGTAATTCCTTGTATTATTTCATTGTGTTTATTTATTTATTGCCTATTGTATAATTAGGATGCAAATCCTATGTTTTCATATTATGGGAGTTGGCACGGTGATGTTTCATCCTACATGGCATATGATGACATTTAAATTTGTCCTCACATGAGGAGATAGGCATCCCACTTAGTGGTAGGAATATTTTTCCATGTGTTAGTATCTTGGAATGTGTGTAAGGGAATATTGATCTAAACGATCATGACAGATTCCTATGACAAAGTTATGACATGTAAGAGTCAGCAATAGAAGATACTATGACAGGTATGGACATGTGTCGAGAAGCATCTTTGAAAAAGGTATCTTTGGGTACCCCAAGGTGGACTATGACATGTTGTAAGAGAATATGCTATTTATAGCCTGTGTATGACAGATTCTCTTACAGCTGTAAGTTATGACAACTATGATAGATTCTATGATGGTTGTAAGTGTCGTAAGAGCATCTGTCATAGCCCATTTTGGAAATAGGCAACCTCCTTGGGATGGGGTGACCTGAGAAGTGTTAGGAACATCCTATAGTGTTGGACAAGTGTCCATAGGTGTGGGTTTTAGGCCATGAGGCCATGTTGGATGCCCATCTCAATGTGGAGCCATTTTTTGCCTTGTATTTGTTATATAAACAGGTGCTTTGGAGAGGTTATGTATTACAGGTTTGACAGGTACTATTATGTTTCCAGATCATCTCTAGATATGAGTGTCAAAGACTCCTGCAAGAGCATTGGCTCTGTGATTGTATTATAACCTTCACTATTTACGTAATACATTTGAGCTATGTTTTGGAGTGTGGGGTTTTTCACCCGTAAGGGTTTTCCCCACATATATCTTCTGTCTCTCTTCTTCTATCTCACTTTCTTGTGTATGTGTTTGTTGCAATATCTCTGTTAGTGGGTTAACATAATCTGTAATTGTAAGGATAAAATTGAATTTGCACTCTCCTCCCCTCATTAGATTAGTGTAGGAAGCGATTTCTGCACACCTAGCTTCCTTTCATGAAACACCCTTGTAATAATGAATGTGACATAAAAAGACCATTCATGGTCACCAAGAACATAAACTTTGCATATAGGTTATTCTTCCTCATAAATTGCCCTTACAAGCTAGTAGCCCTCCAAAAAACTAATTTTTGGAACATAACTTACTCATACATGACCTCTGACACAAAGGAGGACAAATCAGGATACCTATTTGGATGTTTTACAACATATCTCAAATGTACCATGTGTTGTTTTGGAACATTCCCTTCAAAAATGGACTGGTAATTTGTATATGAGGCCTAATTAGCCTACTTTTACAAAGCATCAACTACTATTCTTGACCCCTAAACTAAAAATTGCACTCCATAGGTTGAGTTAGGTCCTATACGGACTGAATCACTCATTAGCATAATTATTCAAGACCCTTCTTTAACCATTTTTCAAAACCCTCATCATTGCATTGTCAAATAGACCAAAAACACATAGACTACCTTATTTTTTGCAATTTTGCATATTTGCCATATTGACAAGTTTTTTTGACAACATATACAACTTGTTAAAAAAACTTACATATTTGACCTTTTGACATGACAAATGGCCCTCATAGGCCTTATTACATAAAATGGATGCACAAACACTAATTTAAACAACTATTACAACTATTAGCCATTTGGTTGCAAGAAAAGTTGCTTGACAATTTTTCTTGCAACTTGACAACTTTTGTAGCCTATGACCTCCTAAACTCCAATGACCCTTATTACATCAAGAGTGGTCTAGTATGACCTCATTACAATACCAAAATGACTCAACACATCAAAATTCATCATTTGATCATGTTCATGAAATAGGCTAGGTGCCCTTACACCAAAGGGCAGCTACAATTACAGCATGCGACAAATTTCCTATATCCTTTATGTTTTTTATGGATGTTGATAAGTCGTTCCAAACATTCTATATTGGTGTACAGATAGGGAGGATGTTGGAAAAGGCTGTGGAATTTAGCTTTACACGTGCCAACTACATTTACTTGAAAGTTTCTAAAGTCTTTTCACCAAATCCATTTCGTGCATATCTTACAATCATTGCATTCCATGAGACAATATTTCTTTGAGGCATCATGTTAAACAGTTCATGTTCGTCAAGTATATGCTTCCACATTTTGCATACATGTCTGAAAGGGTACTTACAACTACAACATTTGACAAATTCCTATATGCTTTATGCTTTGATGGATGTCTATACTGTGTTCCAAAGATACCATTTCGAAGGTTTTGAAATTTGGCTTTTGGTGCAGGAGCACTAACACCATCTTTTACAAAATTGGGTCATTTGAAGGTCTTGATAGGTTGAGTCTAGGATGTTTTGAAGTAACTTGAGTCTTTTTGCATCAAATAAGGTCATTGTAGACCATGATACATGTAATAAGGTCAATATGACCAATTTTCTATGTTTTGGAGTCGTGTTGAGTCATGTTTAGTCAAATAAAAGTCATGTAATGCAAAGGTTTCTAAGGGTTGTTTTGAAAATGCAATGTATACATGTATTGGAGAGTTGGAAAATGACCATGTGGTTGGTTGTGGTAGTTGTAGGTCATTTGAAACTGCTAAAAACATGTATTAATTCCCTCACATACCCTGAGTAAAGAAGGGAGATGAGTTTTGTATTACAAAATTTGAATAAAAATTTAGTTTTTTCTAATTTTTCTGCAAACACGCTGTTCCAAGTTGTACCATGACCCTGTACAGCCCAGACATGTGATAAAATATATCAAAAGTGGTAATGGTATGTATTAAATTTCAAATGCACTTGGTTTGAGGAGAAACCATTGAGTTTTGAGTGAGATATCTTCATTTTTCTGAAACTGTGCAACCCTCAAAACAAGGGTTTGAGTGTGTAAAGGGATGTTTCAGACCATTCCACTTGTTGTATGACCCTGTAAATCATTAGAATGGTTTGGTTTGGATGTGTTTTAGATGCCCATGAAGTCAGGGAAGCAGGAGATGGAGTTTGACCAAACTATGGTGTTATCCTAGGCAAGTTTTGCCTTGTTTCCAAGCAAAAAAAGGCAGTTTTAGGCTAGGGTTTGTTAAAAGAAGCTTGGAAAGTACTAGGAGATGGTTCCTAAAGCATATTCAGACCATTTTTTAAGTGTTCCAAGTGTTGGTAAAGTCTGAGAGTGTGTGGAAGGTAGAGTTTCAATAAACCCTCCTCAAATTGGCCTAGATTGAGGATTTTTGGGGTTTGGTATGTTAATGAGGGTTTCTCTTGAAATTAATTATGGTTTTGAGAGTTTGGACACATGGGAGATGCTGCCCCATCAAGTCTAGGGGGTTGTTGGATGTTTAGAGGTATGTTTCTTCACAAACTAGGCCTAATTAGCCTAGTTTAGACAGCGAAAAATGCCATATTTGAGGTATATGGTCCAAAGGAGTCACTATTGGTTTTGAGATATGTTATGTAACATGGAAATGGGTATCTAAATATTTATATAGTTTGGGAGGTCTTTTTAAAAGTTTGAAAAAAAAACCCCAAAAATAGGGTCTGTTGTCCTACTAGATTAGGCCTGATTGAAACATGAAAAGTATGAAGATTGAGACTAGGCACTTTGAAGGTTGTTTGATTCACATGTAATTGATTTTGTTGAATGGTCCAACAACCCCTCATTGCATTAGCTTTACACCCGCCAATTTGGTGCAGGGGCACCAAATTCATTTTTTTTCTAAGTTTGGTCAAATGAGATCTAATGATAGGTTTTTTTTTGGGTATTTTTAGTTTATTTGGTCTAATATGGTCATAATAGACCATGTGCAAGGTCAATAGAGTCATTTTGAATTTGTTTTACAAAAGTTGTCAACATGTATACAATGGAAAGGTGCTAGGAGTGACATTTTGCATTCCATAGCTCGTGGGACCGAACAAACTTCACCAATGCGTCAGGGTGGGCAGGTAAATGCCAGGGGAGGTCTCGTTTTGTGTGCCAAGCGTCGCAGTCGTTCGGGGCAGTAGGCTACTGGTGTAGGACACCTAAGAGCATTTTGATAAGTTGAGGTTCTTGTTCAATGTGTTTTGTAATAAGGCTTTCTAGCCATGGTTGTAAGGTCCATTTTGTATGGTCAAGAGGTTTGGGGTAACCATATAAACCTCAAATCATTCTTAGTCCATTTGGACCCTAGTTGTGTCACTTAGGCCTAGTAGGTCTAATGATGGGTTTTTTGAGTCTATTTGGTAGTTTTGGTGTTTTGGCATGTTTTAGAGGGTATGGTGGTTGTTTGGGTTCCATTGGACAAGTTGAACCAATCAGGATCTTTGTGTTAATGCAAAATGCCATAGTTGTCAAATGTTGTCAATATTGTCATGACACATTTAGCCGGTTGCAACTCACTTTTGATAGTTGAAACTATTTTTTGAAGTTGCCTACTGACTTGGATCGGTTTATATTGTTGTCTTCTTACTCCAGTGAAGAGGAGAAGATTCTGTACGGAGATTTGGGCACAAAAATCAATAAAAGTGACTATTTTCCCCAAGAATTCCTGTTGGTGTACGGCCTGTACGGATTGATCAATTGGATCGATGTGGTTTTTCTGAAACTAGTTTGAATTAGGATTCTAATGCATCAAGTTTGAAGTTTTGAAGTGATCTCAGTAGGAAGATATTGAATTTGGAATTCAAACTAGTCTGAAACCCTCATTCCAAGGGTCTGTCATACAAATTTAGCCCTAGAATGCATTCTAACTGATGAAACTTCATGCCACTCGGTGAGATGTAGGCTAGGGATGTATATTTTATGATTCCAAAAGCATTTTGTTGGGAAGGACAGTCCTCGACTTTTGGAGTGATGCCCTAGGCGAAATATCCCTATGTATTTGACCAGAATTGTGCAATTTGGTGATGAAAGTGACAAAAACTGATAGGGTGGTTGAATGGATGGTAGTTTTTTGAGATATTTGGATGTTGTGGAAGTGATCCAAGTTCATGTCCCAGGTTTATGACCCCAATTTAGACCACTTGCTTTGTAACCTAGACCTAAATTGATCAATTAGGCCTAGAGACCTAGTGGGTGTGTTGAGTTGGTGGAGTAGAGTTGGAACTGGAGGCTTGGAGGTCTATTGGAGTTCCCAAAAGGGTATTTGAATCCACCATTTATTTGCCTGACCCTTAAGAGTTTGTAAAGTTGTGTAGTGAAACCCGGATTAGGAGGGCTAGTAGCCTCACTAGGCCAAGTAAGGGTTGGAGAGTTGTGAGAAGTTGGGGATCAAACCAACTATGGGGAAGGTGTTTGCAGACCTATCTTAAGGTGTGGAAGGAGTCTTGAGGATTGGATAATAGCCTGGATAACAAATCCTTAATTTGCCAATAGGTGTGAGCTTGGTTGGATGAATTGGTGAAGTGGGTGAGTGGGCAGAGAAGAGTGAACCTAGTTGCTTCCTTTGTGCCACTTTGTATCAGGTGGTATTAGAGCCATCAAAGAGATGGGAGATAAAGAAGAAGAGGAGGAAGTTCCTCAAAGGGTGACTAATGTCGAATTGGCAAAGATAGTCAGAGAACAAGCAGCCAAGAACAAAAGGATGGAGGCCGAGATAGAGAACTTGAAGAAGGATAAGGATAAGAAGAAGAAACTAGAGGTCGTCTTAGATTCAGATGAAGAGGATCAAGATGAAGAAAAAGGAGTGCCCATGGAAGAGCCACAAGGAGGCATGTCAGAAAAATAATTCCTAGATGCACTTGGAAAGTTGAGTAGGAAGGACAGTAAGGTGGATTTACCTATGTTTCCTCGCAAGATGAACCTAGAGGAGTGCCTTGATTGGATAGAGGTAATGGAGAACTATTTTGAGTGTGAGGAAGTGGCAGAAAATCAGAAGGTGAGGATTGCCAAATCTAGAATGAAAGAGCCAGCCTTGAGTTGGTGGAACTTCATTCAAAATGAGAGGATAGAGGATGATAGGAACCCTATCACTACATGGAGGAAGATGGTGCTTGAAATAAAGAAACAATTTGTTCCTGAAGATTATGAAGTCAACTTGCACAAAAAGTTGCAAAACTTGAGACAAAAGGACATGGATGTGAGCACCTACACCGAGGAGTTTCACAAGATGACCTTGAAAGCCAAAATGCCTAAGAATGAAAAGCAAAAGCTTGCAAGGTACCTAAATGGTCTTAATTTCTCCTTTCAAGATGAACTAAGTCTCTTTAACCCTAAGACAGTGCATAAATGTTTTCAAATGGCATTGAGGATTGAGGACAAACAAAGAAGGAAAGGTGATTCAAACAGTAGGGGTAGAGGCAATATGAATTTCAGAGGTAGAGGCAGGTTTCAAAACAGGGACAACTTTTCTAGACCCCAAGATGGCAGATCACAAGAAGGCAGTCAAGTGGAGGCTGACAGAAATAGTGCTAATAAGGGCCAGTTTAGAGGGAGAGGTAATGGTAGAGGAAGAAGTGGAGGTAGGGGTTCCAATGTGTTCACAAGAAGGTGCTTTTCCTGCAATCAAATAAGACATCAGTCCTTTAGATGCCCGGAGAAGATGGGGAATAATTCTGCAAACCAAAAAGATAGGAGGGTGCAGCTCCTTCAAGAGGATGACTGTCAAAGCACCACCTCCTATCAAACTGCCTCTTCCAAGCCTGCAGCACCAGAGAGTGGAGAATGCATCATATTCAACCAGTCTCTCATCATGCCTACCACCAAGGAGCAACCCCAAAGGAACAATCTGTTTAGAACCACTTGCAAGGTGAAAGGGAAAGTTTGCAAGGTAATTGTAGATTCAGGTTCTTCTGAGAATTTAGCTTCTAATGACATGGTGAATAAATTAGGATTGCAAAGGATACCTCATCCTAACCCCTATAGGGTCTTTTGGTTAACCAAGGACCAACAAATTGTGGTGAAAGAACAATGTTGGGTTGAATTTAAGATAGGTGAATATTGTGATAGGATCCTTTGTGAGATAGTAGATATGGATGCATGTCACCTTCTTCTTGGAAGGCCTTGGCAACATGATACAAGTGCCCAACATGATGGTAAGCAAAATGTGATTCATTTGTCTAAAAATGGTGAAAATTTCACAATGACCCCTTTGATTGATGACTGCAAGGAAAAGATCATTCCTAGTTCAGTTATGTTGGTAGGTGAAAAGGAGTTTTTGGCTAACCTCAATGAGGAGAAGGTGCCGTGTTTTGCAATGGTCATCAAGCCCAAGGATACAAATCCTAAGAAGATCAAAGTACAATAGCCTCTTAGGAGGATTGGACCAAAATAAGTGGAGTAACTATTGGAGAAGTTCCATGATGTGATAGCAGATGAAAGTAAGGATGCCCTTCCACCAAAGAGGGAGATTAGTCATTGCATTGATCTCATCCCTGGATCCACCCTACCAAACCAAGTAGCCTACAAGCTGACCCCAGAGCAAAATGCAAAAGTGGCAAGACAAATCCAAGACTTGTTGGATAGAGGGCTTATAAGGAGGAGTATTAGCCCATGTGCAGTACCTGTAGTACTTGCACCAAAGAAGCAAGGCACATGGAGACTATGCACTGATTCCAGGGCCATCAACAAGATTACTATCAGGTATAGATTTCTAATGCCTAGGATAGAAGATTTAATGGATTTCTTGGGTAGGGCAAAATATTTTACCAAGATGGATCTGAAAAGTGGTTATCACCAAATTAGGATAAGGGAGGGGGATGAGTGGAAAACTACCTTCAAAACCAATGAAAGGCTATTTGAATGGGTTGTGATGCCTTTTGGCTTATCAAATGCACCAAGCACCTTCATGAGGTTGATGAATGAGGTGCTAAAACCTTTCCTTAATAAGTTCATTGTTGTTTATTTGGATGATATATTGGTTTTTAGTGACAGTAAGGAAGATCACATAAGACATATCCATCAAGTGCTTAAGAGGCTTCAAGAGGAGAAGTTGAGAATTAACCTAGACAAATGTGTCTTCCTACAAGAAGAATTGACATTCTTGGGGTTTGTCATCTCTAAGGGCAACCTCAAGATGGATCCAAGCAAGGTGGAAGCCATTCTTAATTGGCCCACACCTACTATAGCCTCTGAGGTAAGAAGTTTCCATGGTTTATGCAGTTTTTATAGGAAGTTCATTAGAGGGTTTAGTGCTATTTGTGCTCCACTTGTTGACACTACAAAAGGGGGCAAGAAATGTGTATTTATGTGGACAAATGAGGCCAATCAAGCCTTTGAACTGTTAAAGAAGAAAATATCAGAACAACCGGTACTTGTACTGCCTGATTTTGATAAGGTCTTTGTGGTTGAGTGTGATGCAAGTAAGAGGGCTGTTGGGGAGTCCTAAGTCAAGATGGGAGGCTTGTAGCCTTCTTTAGTGAGAAGTTAAATGAAGCAAAACAGAACTATTCTACCTATGATCTAGAATTATATGCAATGGTCGAATCATTGAGGAAGTGGAGACACTATTTATTACCCAAGGAGTTTATTGTTTTTACTGATAACCATGCTTTGAGCTTCTTGAATAGGTAGGAGAAGTTAAACCACAGGCATATCAAGTGGATGGAGTACATCCAAGCATATACTTTCTCAATTAAGCACAAGAAGGGAGTGGCCAATAAGGTAGCAGATGCCTTAAGCCGGAGGAATCTTGATGTTCAAACCATTCAGTTGGAGAGTATAGGTATACATGCCATTAAAGATCAGTATGAAGAAGATGAAGACTTCAAGGAACCTTACCAAGCTTGCAAAGCCATGACAGGTAGGTACAATACTGATTTTTGTGATTTTCTGATAAAAGATGGATTTCTTTTCAAGGGCAGTTTGTTGTGTATCCCAAGAGGGTCTGTTAGAGAGAACATCATTAAGGAGAAGCATTGTGGCAGCATGGCAGGCCACTTTGGCATTGATAAGACCCTAGACTTGGTTAGAAGATACTACTATTAGCCAAAGTTACCAATTGATGTAAGAAAGTTTGTAGAAACTTGTCAAATTTGCCAAAGAGCCAAGGGGCATACATCAAATGTAGGTCTATACACTCCACTACCTATCCCTTCAAAGCATTGGGATTCCATAAGCATGGATTTTGTACTTGGTTTGCCTAGGACCAAGAATGGACATGATAGCATCTTTGTGGTTGTTGATATGTTCTCTAAAATGGCTCATTTCATTCCATGTAAAACCACACATGACGCCTCACATATTCCTGGTCTTTTCTTCAAAGAAATAGTCAGATTACATGGTTCACCTTTGTCAATAATCTTTGATAGAGACCCCAAGTTTATAGGACACTTTGGAAAAGACTAGGTGCAAATTTGTCATTATCATCAGCCTATCATCCTCAGTCTAATGGTCAGACTGAGGTGATTAACAGGTCACTTGGCAACCTTCTAGGATGCCTAACTAAGGAGCAAGGTACTAGTTGGGATTTAGTTTTGGCTCAGGCAGAATACTCCTACAATGACACTGTGAACAGGAGTACCGGCATGTCACCTTTTCAAATCATTTATGGCACTCATCCAAGGGGTATTTTGGAACTCAGAGAGGTTAAAGGACTGGAGAAGAGCAGTGCATTGGCTGAAGATTTTGTCCAAGTGATGAGAGATATCCATGAGCAAGTAAAGGAGAAATTACAATCTACTTCTAAAAAGTACAAACAGACTGCTAATAGAAAGAGAAGGGATCTTCAGTTCAAGGAAGGGGATTTGGTCATGGTACATCTTAAAAGGGAGAGACTCCCTGTAGGTAAATACACTAAGTTGATTATGAAGAAGATTGGGCCTTGTGAAGTGCTAAGGAAATGTGGAGAAAATGCCTACAAAGTCAGACTACCGGATGGTATTGCTTTATCACCAATCTTCAATGTATCAGACCTCTATCCCTATAAGGGATCTGATCCTCAAACAATTGTTGTAGAGGAACAAACTGATCAGACACTTCAGGACTTGATTCCTTCATCTCCTGATCAGATTGAATGTATTTTGGATCAATGGATTGCTAAATAGACTAGGAGGCACACCTATCATGAGTATCTGGTGAAGTGGCTCAATAAGCCTCAGGAAGATGCCACTTGGATGAGTAGAGAAGCCATTGAGAAGGCAGGATTTACATTTGACAACATTCCCAACTCAAGAGACTTGAGTTCTGTTTGACAGGGGGTGTATGGTGCAGGACACCTAAGAGCATTTTGATAAGTTGAGGTTCTTGTTTAGTGTGTTTTGTAATAAGGCTTTCTAGCCATGGTTGTAAGGTCCATTTTGTATGGTCAAGAGGTTTGGGGTAACCATATAAACCTCAAATCATTCTTAGTCCATTTGGACCCTAGTTGTGTCACTTAGGCCTAGTAGGTCTAATGATGGTTTTTTTGAGTCTATTTGGTATTTTTGGTGTTTTGGCATGTTTTAGAGAGTATGGTGGTTGTTTGGGTTCCATTAGACAAGTTGAACCAATCAGGATCTTTGTGTTAATGCAAAATGCCATAGTTGTCAAATGTTGTCAATATTGTCATGACACATTTGGCCGGTTGCAACTCACTTATGATAGTTGAAACTATTTTTCAAAGTTCCCTACCGATTTAGATTAGTTTATATTGTTGTCTTCTTATTCCAGTGAAGAGGAGAAGATTCTGTATGGAGATTTGGGCACAAAAAGCAATAAAAGTGACTATTTTCCCCAAGAATTCCTGTTGGTGTACGGCCTGTATAGATTGACCAATTGGATTGATGTGGTTTTTATGAAACTAGTTTGAATCAGGATTCTAATGCATCAAGTTTGAAGTTTTGAAGTGATCTCAGTAGGAAGATATTGAATTTGGAATTCAAACTGGTCTGAAACCCTCATTCCAAGGGTCTGTCATACAAATTTAGCCCTAGAATGCATTCTAACTGATGAAACTTCATGCCACTCGGTGAGATGCAGGCTAGGGATGTATATTTTATGATTCCAAAAGCATTTTGTTGGGAAGGACAGTCCTCAACTTTTGGAATGATGCCCTAGGTCAAATATCCCTATGTATTTAACCAGAATTGTGCAATTTGGTGATGAAAGTGACAAAATCTGATAGGGTGGTTGAATGGATGGTGGTTTTTTGAGATATTTGGATGTTGTGGAAGTGATCCAAGTTCCTGTCCTAGGTTTATGACCCCAATTTAGACCACTTGCTTTGTAACCTAGACCTAAATTGATCAATTAGGCCTAGAGACCTAGTGGGTGTGTTGAGTTGCTGGAGTAGAGTTGGAACTAGAGGCTTGGAGGTCTGTTGGAGTTCCCAAATGGGTATTTGAATCCACCATTTATTTTCCTGACCCTTAAGAGTTTGTAAAGTTGTGTAGTGAAACCCGGATTAGGAGGGCTAGTAGCCTCACTAGGCCAAGTAAGGGTTGGAGAGTTGTGAGAAGTTGGGGATCAAACCAACTATGGGGAAGGTGTTTGCAGACCTATCTTAAGGTGTGGAAGGAGTATTGAGGATTGGATAATAGCCTGGATAACAAATCCTTAATTTTCCCATAGGTGTGAGCTTGGTTGGATGAATTGGTGAAGTGGGTGAGTGGGCAGAGAAGAGTGAACCTAGTTGCTTCCTTTGTGCCACTCTGCATCAGCTACTAGCAAAGTCCCCTAAGATCCCTAAGACAAAAAAGTGCCAAACTTTGGCGAAGCAGTTCTTGGAATTCGTCACATTTGGGAACGTTTCATTTAGACATACAGGTGTAAGTGGGCTCCGTCCATAATAACCTCTCTCAATTTTGGTCAACTCCAGTCCATTTGACCGTGCCGAAATCAAATGTATTCTTGCAAAATGCTTCAGTTTCATGCAGTGGAAAGGTTCTAGGAGTGACATTTTGCATTCCATAGCTCGTGGGGCCGAATGAACTTTGCCAACACATCAGGGTGGGTGGGTAAATACCAGGGGAGGTCTCGTTTCAAGTTCCAAGTGCCGCAGTCGTTCAGGGTAGTAGGCTACTGGCAAAGTGGAATTCATGGCATTTGAAAATATTTTGTTTGGACGTATAAGTGCACGTGGGGTCCATCCACAATAACCTCTCTCAGTTTTGGTCATTTCCAGTCTGTTTGACCGTACTGAAATCAAATGCATTCTTGCAAAATGCTTCAGTTTCATGTAGTTGAAAGGTGCTAGTAGTAACATTTTACATTCCATAGCTCGTGGGGCCGAACGGACTTCAGCAGCACTCAGGATGGGTGGGTAAATGTCAGGGGAGGTCTCGTTTCATGTGCCAAGTGTCGTCATTCCGGACAGCAGGCTACCAGCAAAGTCCCTTAAGCTCCGTAAGACAAAAAAATACCAAACTTTGATGGGGCAATTCTCAGAATTTGTGGTAGTTGGGAACATTTTGTTTAGACCTACAAGTACATGTGGAGTCCATCTACAATAACCTCTCTCAATTTCGTTCAACTCCTATCCGTTTGACCGTGCTAGAATCAAACATATTCTTACAAAATGCTTTAGTTTCATGCAATGGAAAGGTTGCCAGGTGCCATATTTTTTGTTCTACTCATCGTGGGACTGAATGAAATCTACCAACATGTTGGGGTGGGTGGGTAAATGCTAGGGGAGATCTTGTTTCGTGCACCAAGTGTCTCAGTCATTCCGGGTTGTAAGCTACCAACAAACTTGAAAAGTGCTAGATCTCGGTAGCTTGCATGCCAGAGTGACTGGGATGCTTGGCACACGAAATGAGATCTTCCCTACCATTTACCCACCCACCCCAACGTGTTGGCATAGTCCATTCGGCCCCATGATGAGCAAAACAAAAAATATGGCATCTAGCAACCTTTCCATTGCATGAAACTGAAGCATTTTGCAAGAATGTGTTTGACTCTGGCACAGTCAAATGGATAGGAGTTGATCAAAACTGAGAGAGGTTATTGTAGAAGGACTCCACATACACTTGTAGGTCCAAACAGAATGTTCCCATCTACCACAAATTTTGAGAACTACCCCTTCAAAGTTTGGCATTTTTTTCATCTTAGGGAGCTTAAGGGACTTTGCCAGTAGCCTGCTGCCCCGAATGACTACGATGTTTGGCACACGAAATGAGACCTCCCCTGGCATTTACCTGCCCACCCTGACACGTTGATGAAGTCTGTTTGGCCCCACGAGCTATGGAATGTAAAATGTCACTCCTAGCACCTTTCCACTGCATGAAACTGAAGCATTTTGCAAGAATGCATTTGATTTTGGCATGGTCAAATGGACTGGAGTTGACTAAAACTGAGAGAGGTTATTGTGGATGGATGCCACATGCACCTATACATCAAAATGAAACATTCTCAAATACCACGAATTCCAAGAACTACTCCATCAAAGTTTGGTAGTTTTTTCATCTTAGGGATCTTAAGGGACTTTGCCAATAGCCTACTGCCCCGAATGACTGCGGCACTTGGCACACGAAACGAGACCTCCCCTAGCATTTATTCATCCACCCCGATGTGTTGGCAAATTCCGTTCATCCCCATGAGCTATGGCATGCAAAATATCACTCCTAGCACCTTTCCACTGCATGAAACTCAAGCATTTTGCAAGAATGCATTTGATTTCGGCACGGTCAAAGGGACTGGAGTTGACCAAAACTGAGAGAGGTTATTGTGGATAGACCCCACTTGCACTTGTATGTCCCAACAAAACATTCCCAAATGCCATGAATTCTAAGAACTACTCCGTCAAAGTTTGATAGTTTTTTTGTCTTAGGGATCTTAAGGGACTTTGCTAGTAGCCTGCTGCCCCGAATGACTGCAGCACTTGGCACATGAAAAGAGACCTCCCCTGGCATTTACCCACCCACCTCGATGCATTGGCAAAGTCCGTTTGGCCCCACAAGCTATGGAATGCAAAATTTCACTCTTAGCACCTTTCCACTACATCAAACTAAAACATTTTGCAAGAATGCGTTTGAAGAAATCCTTGACACATGAAGACACTGAGAACACTGAAGACATGGAGACAAAGAAGCATGAAGACATGAACAAACTCTTTTCATGAGGAAGAACCACAACCCAATCCAACTCCTAAAAGCATGACATGTTACGATGAAGAACCACAACCAAATCCAATGATCCAATGGCATGAACCAATGACATAAGAAACTATGTCCTACTATTGTAACATGATAAACATGAATGTTATGAATTAATATCCAAACCCTGTGACATGAATCTTGATATGACATGAGTGAAACACAAGTGAACAGGATATCCATGACTCATTCTCTCTCTGCCATCGAGTAGACCTCTTCGACAGTTCAAGCTCATGCAACTCCACCTGTTAATACAATCAAACAATATGTACATTACTATAACAAAATGTACATGAAATATATAACATCACATATGTAATCGATCACTTATTGCCATCTAATGATCACTCTCCGTGATCTTTTTTGGAGCTTCTTTGTCTGTAGTTGGATGGACTGGAGTTGTGACCTCCTGTGAGAAGCATCAAAAGGCAAAATTGACTAAGCATAAATGTACTGGAGGGAAGCAATTCATACTACTATTTGTATACAAAACAAAGTACAAGTAACCATCTAGGAAATTTTTATGCATACTTACAAATTAATCCAACGAACCATCTGGGTCTTCTCTACTCTTTATTGTGTCAAGTATTGCCTCATGGTCAGAGTCATGCACCTTGCACAAGGTCTTGTTCAAAGGCTTACCTCGATATTATATCAAATGAACATTGGTTGCCATGACAAGGTTGGAGTAATGAAGAATCTTCCAATGCATGTCAAAGTCCTCAAACAACCAAACATTAACACTCTTATGTGGGTACCTTCTAAGCCATGTTCCAGTAACAACCACTAAGCCTGTAGGGTATTCAATGTTTTATCCATCTGTAACTGGGGCCTCCAATTTCTTTTTGGCCTCAACATAATGACACAAGTAATAATATGTTCCCTCTTCGTTATCTTCATCTGCAATAACTGCATAAACATGCCCTACAAAGATATGTGTAGCAAATTAGATGAAATTAGTCAACATTACAAAACTACTACAAAGTTTAAGATAACATTAGGAATTTCAAATTTAACTATGTAAGTAGATATATTACCTGGTTGAACTAGATCTGATATGTGGTCAAAGTCAACTAACGATTTCATCTCTATCAATTCTAGTGTCGTAGGGGGTCGATACGTGTTAAGTGGGCTAAGATAACTGAACTGCCATTCGTCAAGCCACTCATGTGACTCGCACTCATTCCAAGCTTGAATTGTACATGGAGAACAAAAGCACACCATCTTCCACGTATGTATACTCCATGAACCTACAATTGAGCTTATGATAGAGTGTATCTCACTTGATCCTATCAGTGTACAATAGTCCTCATATGGTGCAATGTTAGTATCATCTATCAACCAAAAAAATCTACGAACTAAAGACTTACCTTCATTACCTGGACCCATCGAAGCATTATACCACTCAATGATTGATTTTGCATCTGTCAACTTTGCATTGTCTTTATACTTTAACTGTTCTCGTGATATGGCTCTTTTGATACACACTTCTGCACCATCATGCTCCCCCTTTCCATGCCCATCCTCACAAAAGTTCCACATATGTTGAACACCTATAATATTATGCATCTTCCTTAGCCAATATAAATTCCACAAGTTCTTGAATTGTGATGCATAGTTATCCGACCATATTATATGTTAATTGAATGATATGCCCCTTCTAGCCAGATCATTGTAGAACACCTGAAAACAACCTTGCACGAACTCCGCGAAATGCGTACAATCATCGCTTAAATAGAAATGATACTCCCTTATGATCTTTCTGTCATCCTCTATACTATCATTCACATGAATGAATGCGATGTGCACAAAAATAGAAACCTGTGTTGAGTTATAATATTGGGATTGTACCTCACACTATGGTTGTAGACTATAGTTCTCTACAAAGTTGACAACTAAACAATGCTACCAACTGGAAATATGTCCTTGCATAACTTGAATTGCATGTCCAATCATCGAGCTCTATGGGCATGTCTTACATACTCATACACTATGTTGTCATGAAATATAGGCATAAACTGATACACTGGAATCTTTTGAATAACATATTCACACCTATTTGCTTCTTTACCATCTCTTGTATTATATGCCATTGTTTTATACTTTCTAAAGTCTACTAGTTTGTTTCCAGCTGCATGTGTTGTTTCCATATGTTCACATATTGGCATACATTGCAAGCCACCGCAATGCTGACATGTGTCATCCAAGCATAATTTCCTGTAGAATATTTGACCTTCCTCTCTATCACATAAAATTATTGATATGAAATCTCTTGAGGTAGTTGGTGGGGAACGTATGCCACAATCCTGCAAAACATTGTTAGTATGCAAATCTAAACATATAGACCGATAAACATCAAAATGGTTAGAAAATTCAGTATGTAATCTACAACAACAAGTAGTGCGTGTGTGATTTATTTTAACAAAGAAAGGTTTTAGCATTTCAAAATATCTTTGAGAAATTTTAATTTGAGGATACTTCTCTAGAAATTTACCAAAAAATTGTGTTCGAGTCATATCCAAAAAATGCATTGTATGTGGCTCACGGTTTCGACTATCGATTCTCCTTCTTACCACATCCCTTTGATTTGGAGATACCCTTGTGTAATTCTTCCAAAATTCTTCAATTAGTGATCTCAAAGCTTCAAAAAAACTTGTCTTTTCGTGGGAGTCTCCCAAAGAATGCCCACAATTCTTTAGTGTTTAGATCCTCAACTCTTTGACGTCTTCCAACGGCTCTCATTAGAGTTTTCTATTTATTTTCAATGCTTGACTTGTCATTCTAATGAGGCAAGTTTTTTTTGTTTGTTGGCTTACAATTGTCGATGTAATGACACGTCATGTGGCATTACTATCTTTGGTGTGTGAGGTGGAACCCACACTCTCATACGCACTCATTAGATTCTTGACAATTGATTTTTCACTTGACGCATTCAATGTTCTTAGGCCAAGAATCTTCATAGTGGGCCTAATTTTTAGATTTCTCATTAGTTCAACAAAGAGTTGACATCTTCTGGTTTCATTTAAATTCTCAAAGAGTTCCATATCTTATTTGCATATCTTTGGTAGGTGCGCATGGGAATCTTATCCTGCATGGGCTCCAATACATTCTCGTCAATATCAATTAGAAACTTAGGCCTCCTATGCAAAATTCTAGGAGGCCTTTTATCTGGTAAAGTAGACTGAACATTAGGAATTTCTTCAATATTTACTTGAGATGGGATAGATGACATACTTTGATTTGAGGTGAAAAGGTTGAAAATGACATACCTTTAGCTTGAGGTGTGAATGATGGCATGTCACCAACTTGAGAAGAAAATGCAGATGTTCCTTCTACTTCACCTGTGAAAGATGGAGTGTCTCCAATTCGAGAAGCTAATAATGGTGTTCCTTCAACTTGACCTGTGGATGATGGAGTACCTCCAACTTGGAGATTCACTTTCCTCATAGCACGGAGGTTTTGCATTTGTTCCCTTTGTGCTGCTAATTCCATATCTGTCTTTGCTTCGTTAGACGTGTCACATTCCTCTTCAATTGGAAATGGTGGAATGTCTTCTTGTATGGTTGACAATTTCCTACTTTCTTGAATTTGCCTCATTCTTTCTCTTTTCCTCTCATTCTCAACTTCACGCTCTTCTGGTGTTAGAGTCTTTGCTCATTTCCTCGACATGATGATGATTTCTACAAGCATGAAGAATAAGACAATGATAATTAGAAATTTTATAATGACAATAAATACAACAGTCAGAATGAATAACAAGGTTTTACAAACTTCTGAATAAGACACCTCATATCAAGATAACTTGAACATACATAAGTCATGGAGTATGCATTTAAACACACATATAAGTCATGTAGTATACACTTGAACATACAAAGTCATAAATGGTGTAGGAGCGCCTAGTCCCTTAAGGCCAATTATGGCAAATGCAATGTAATTGAGTCCAAATGTTTCTTTCCATGTGTGGAATCCTATTTTGATGTAATAAGGTCTATAAAAGACCATTTGTATGTCTTAGAGTCCTTTAGGGGGGTCAAGTAGTTAAGTTTTGTCAAGTGTCATAATATTGCTTATGCAAATTACATGTTTTGTCCATTTTAAAACAAATCCAATGGTCATATCCTCCATAAATGTGGTTGGATCAGCTGGAAAATGGTTTACAAATGATGTAATAAGTCTCCAAATGAAGACACAAGGAAGAAGACATGAATTTTGATGAAGAAAGAACAACATTTACTTTGTTTTTATGTTGTAACCACGTTTTTCTCTATATTTTCTCTGTTTCAGACCGTACTATGGCCATGTACGGTACTATCTAGACTTAAAATTCATTTGATGTGTTAGGGGTCTGTGTTAAATTTATTTTGAATCAAGTTTGAGAGGTTTTCATAGGTTTAGAGGGAGATTTAACCAAATTTCCCAAACTGCCTATATAAGGCCAGTGAGGGCTCTAGTTGGGGTTTAAACAATGTTTTAGTCATTCCACCTACTGTCATGACTTGTATCTCAATGGAATGACTCTTCAAAGAGTAATCTAAGTGTTCTCATGATTTGGTAGTCAGACAAGATCAGTTGGTGTGGTTTTAGTGTGATGCCCTAGAGTTTTAAAGAGTGTTTTCATGTGGGAAAGAGGAACCAAAGAGAGTATTTGACAAAATATCAAAAGAAAATATTTATCTGATGGTTTTGTGAGCATGTGCAAGTGTATTTTAAGGTGTCTAAAGTAGTGGTCTGAGGAGAAAGTGTCAGGAACCATTATTTTCAATGAACCCTCCTCAATTTTGCCCAAACTAAGAGTTTTGTGGTTTGGTATGTAGGTGAATGTTTCTCCTGAAACAAATTAGGTTTTTGAGGGTTTGGACACATGAAGAATGCTGCCCCAACAAGTTTAGGGGTCTATGGAAAGTTTAAAGGCTAGTTCCTTTGTAATATAGGCCTAATTAGCCCTCTTAGGACAACCAAAAAAGGTCATTTTTGAGGCACACAGTCCAAAGACGTCAAGGTTGAGTTTGAGATATGTGATGTAACTTGATAATGGGTGTTCAAAACATTGATTAAGTTTTGGGTTTGAAACCATATAAGGAAATTAGGTTTGGTTGTGTTTGGTTGGTGAACTTAATCTTATTAGATACCTCATCAAGCCCATGTGAAGGTCTGAATCCTTGAGTGCAAGTTGTAGACCTTGGAGACCTAATTCATTGAAGGGTCATTGTGAGAGTTTGTGAAGCCAATCTAGAACACAAGTGTGTGAAACTTTTTTGTTGCGAGAGTTTGTGGAGACCATAAGGTGTTGAGAGATCGTGCTATGTAAAGGTATATCTCTAATACTAAGCCTCCATTTGACCCTATCAACTCTTAAGAACATCACCTTGACTGCTCTTGACTGTCTTGCCCCTTGAAGGTCGTTGTTTGGACTCTTATATGAGTAGTAAATCACTATTTTAGGTTTGGAAATCATGAATTGTATGGTTAACTTTTTACATATATGAGTTGTATGGAGGTGATTTTGAAGGATGACAAAATGAATGCCATTGAAGGGGACTATAATCAACATAAATTAATTATCCTAATAGTCTTAAACCAGTCCAAAAACTTTGTGATAGTCAAAAGAACATTAACCATTGAAGATAACCTTCTAGATACTCATGACAAAAGATCAAAGACATCTTAAGTAATGCATAAATTAAAAACAACTTCATGATGGTCATGACTATGATAGTGGACGGTTACATAGAATTGTGACTATCCTATAGTCATGAAAACCTCCTTTTTAGTGTTTTATCTCGTTGTAACTCCCTTTGTATCATCTTGTGTCATAATGCTTGTATGTCCATACATATTTGTATATAACTCTCTTCTCTAAAATTTTGTTATGTTGATGAAGTAAATACATAATCTCCATCATATTTTTTATGGATTGAGTGGTATCAAAGTGAGTTTTAACAATTTGTCAAATAGGTTGTGGTTCTCATTTCCTCCATTTTTGTAAGAAAACTATCATTTCATGCATGGTTCTATTAAATGAATTGAATTATTGGTGCAGGAGCTCCACAGTTTAATCATTGTGTTGTTTTTCCTAGTTGATTTTCATGTTATTTGTTTACCTCTAAGGCTTTGAAATCCATTTTGATGTGTTGAAATAAAGACTTAGTCATTTAGAGTGACTAGTCTATTAGAATGTTAATAAGACCTATTTTATAGGAAGGTTTCTTTTTGAAACTTAATGTTTTTTTTTTAAAAGGCTAGCTCCAATGGTTCACTGCCTTTCTTGAGCAGTTGTATGAACTGTTGAGAAGTGGAAACGTTTGGGAAAGTTTCCTTTAAATTTTTGTTTTGTAAAACATGCCAAAAATGAAATGAAGGAAGGAGTTTATTAAGAAAAAACTATGTTTTTTGCCTTTTTAGTGAAGACACCCATTCTGTACGGCCTAGTACGGACTGCCAAGGGAAGAGGGTTTGGAAAATGTTTTAGTTCTTTGAAGTAGCTCTCATTTGCATGTGGTGTAAGTTCTTGAAACATTTTGTGGTGCTTGTTTCATCCCATTTTGCAAAAATTGGTTTAAACCCTCATTATCTAGGGTTTTGAGATAGAATGGAGTATTTTTCCTCTGTCCTCTGAAGATGAACAATCATCTTTCGATGAGATGGAGGAAATTATAGTAGTTTTCATGTTTTTGAGGTTTGTTTGGTTATTCTTCTTCCTCCATGGTGATTGGTATGCTGCTATCTAGTCAAAACAGTGACTAGTTAGTCAAGAAAAGGCATAAGACAACAAGAGGGCAAGAAAACAGTCATAGGCTTGATTAAATGGTGATGATCTTTGTGTTTTATTAGGAAGGTAGACCTACATAGGAGCCCTACTAATCCAAACAAAGGGTCTTTGAAACATATCTTTCTCTTACCCTCAAACTAGAATGATTTCTAGAAGAAAAATAGTTTGCTGATATGAAAAAATAGTCTACTTCCTAATCCATGCTGACAGAGTACGGTCCTATACATTTGCTGCAGGTGAGGAATCCAACTTGGATGGTTTGATGGGTAATAGGTCTGTATACTCATTAGAAGGTCAGAGAGTTTGGTTTTATGAGGATCAACCTTAAGAAATACCAAAGTAGCCTTCCTTGACACTGTCATAGGACAGTCACTTAGTTATTTGTTGTCTCCTGTCCTATACCGTACAATGTGGGTCTGCATGTGGGAAAATGGTTTCTTTTCACATGGGGTATTTGTTAAGCATTAGGCATTGATGGTCATTTGAAGCCTTTGGAAGGTTATTGAAGGTTTAATCATTGTTTATGCTACAAGAGAATGGTCTCCTTTTTGACACTGTTGCAAGACAGTCACTTGGTAAATAGTCCTATATAGATTATAGTCATTTTGTCATAAAACTCTTGTTGGTACTATCCTCAGTAGGTACATGTGGTGGTTGGTATGAAGATTATTGTGGATAGGGAAGTTAATGCTAGTTTTGTTCATAAAGGCTACATGGTAGAAGCTTTCTTGACACTGTCAAAAGACAGTCATACAGAGACTTGCTGTCCACTATTTTATTAGGAGTGGAATGAGTTTTTTTGGTTAGTGACCTTGTTTCATGCATGTCATAAGTTAGTGTATGTTGATTTATGTTGTTGTCCATGTTGGTAGAGGTAGTGGTAGTAAGTGTTGAACTCTTGAAGGTGGGTTGTGCTTCTAAGTTGGGTTGAGCTGTGACTCCCCAAAGTGAGTGGTGAGTAGCCTGGGTGGATGACACCAGAGGGTGATCCTAGGCTAAGCTGATTCCTGGAGCAGTCTTGTGAGGCTGATAAACACAAACACCTTGTAAACCTTTTGGAGAAAGTTGAGTGACTTAAGTTCATTGAGTGAACTTCTACAATCTCTACCTTACCTTTGCATCATATTGGTATCAGAGCCAATATTCTGATTGGAAGCAAGTGTATGTCAGAAGAGGAAATTGAAACAGAGGCTAGTACAATGCCTCCCAAGACAATGAGTCAAGATGCCATCAAGAAGTTGGTTGAAGCAAGATTACAAGAAGCAAAATTGCAGGAAGAGAAGAAGTCTAAGGGCAAGACCAAAGAAGAGGGAAGTTCTTCAGACACAAATGAAGAAATAGAGGCAGAAGAAGATCCTCTGGAGTAGGATATGTCTGCAGATCAGAAAGCCTTCTTGAATGCACTTAAGGGTGCTCATGGAGATAGTGGTGATCCCAAGATGGAGGTGCCTACCTTCCATGGCAAGTTGGATGGAGATGTTCTCACCGACTGGATAGAAGCTATGTGCAACTTCTTTGATTACAAGGAGTTTGATGACAACAAAAAGGTCAAGTTTGCCAAGACAAGGCTAAGAGGTTCTACACTAGTATGGTGGAACTATATGCAGAGTGAGAGGGAGAAGATTGGGAAGAGTCCCATCACTAAATGGAGCAGAATGGTGGCTATTCTCAGAAGCAAGTTCATGCCACCTGACTATGAGATTCAAATCATAAGGAGATTTCAAAATTTGAGACAAAAAGATATGGATGTGGCTGCCTACACAGAAGAATTTCATAGACTCAGTATGAGGGCAAATCATAATGAAGATGAAAAAGGGATGGTGGCTAGATACCTGAATGGACTGAAATACAATCTACAAGATGAGATAAGTTTGGTGTTACCAAAGGCAGTCGATGAATGTTTCTTATTGGCCTCTAGAGTAGAGGAAAAGCTGAGAAGGAAGAGTGACCATAGTGCCAGAGGTAGAGGTGGCAGAAACCAAAGAGGAAGAGGCAATTTTGGCCATGGACAGTTCAACAAAATTGAAAATAACAGTCAACAAGAAACACAATCAGCAACAAAGCATAGAGGAGGTTTTAGAGGTGGTAGAAGTCATAATGGCAGAGGTAGAAATGGTGGAGGTGGTAGAGGACCAGGAGTCTTTACTAGAAGATGTTATGGCTGCAACCAATTTGGCCATACAATGAACAAATGCCCAGGGAAAGCTAGCAGCTCTCATGACAGTGGGAAGAGAAATCAGTTAGTGAAAGATGATGACTGTGAAAGTGTGAATTCACCAATGGGAAGTGATGCACCTGTTCTAGATGGAGAGAGTATGATGATAAAAAGGTCTATGTTGAAGATGTCATTGAAGCAAGAACCCCCTCAGAGAAAGAATCTTTTCAGAACCCAAGGCCTAACCTATGGGAAACTCTGTAAAATCATAGTGGATTCAGGGTCTACTGAGAATGTGGTATCCACTGAGATGGTTGAGAAGTGTAAGTTGAAGAGGCTGCCTCATATCAGTCCTCACAAGATTTCTTGGTTAAACAAGAACCAAAGTTTCATGGTGGAGGAACAAACTTGGGTTGAATTTGCAATTGGTGACTACAAGGACAAAGTGCTATGTGAAATCATCCCTATGGATGCATGTCACCTGCTTCTTGGCTGCCCATGGTAGTATGATGTTAAAGCTCAGCATGATGGTGAGAAGAACACTTATGTCATCACCAAGAATGGAAGGCCATTCAAAATGGATCTTTTGTTGGAGCAGCCCAGAGGAAAGGAAAATAACAACAGTATCATGTTGGTGAATGGAAATGAGTTCCTAAACATCTTGAAGGAGAATGGCAATCAGGGGTATGCCTTGGTCATGAAGCCCAAGAGTGGATCAGATCAGCAAGATCAAAAATAGAAGGAGATTCCATTGGAAGTACAACAACTTTTGGATAAGTATCAAGACCTTGTGGTAGAGGAAGTTCCCAACTCCTTACCACCCATGAGGGATATTAGTCATCAAATTGACTTAATACCTAGTGCTACATTGCCTAACAAGGCTGCATACAAGCTAACTCCACAGTAAAATGAAGAGGTGGCAAGACAAATTCAAGATCTTCTGGAGAAAGGGCTGATTAGGAAGAGTCTAAGTCCTTGTGCAGTCCCAAGTGTACTTGCTCCTAAGAAGGATGGAAAGTGGAGGCTATGCACAGATTCCAGGGCCATAAACAAGATCACCATAAGATATAGATTTCCAATGCCAAGGATTGAAGATCTCTTGGATTACCTGGGAGGATCATGCTATTACTCAAAGATTGATTTGAAATCTGGATATCATCAAATCCGGATCAGACAGGGAGATGAATGGAAGACTGCTTTCAAGACCAATGAAGGTCTTTATGAATGGCTTGTTATGCCATTTGGTCTTAGCAATGCGCCAAGTACATTTATGCACCTGATGAATGAGGTATTGGTTGAATTCATTGGTAAATTTGTTATTGTTTATCTTGATGACATACTAATCTTCAATAGGACAAGGGAAGACCATGTGAAGCATGTTGGTCAGGTGTTGGAGAAGCTGCATGAGCACAAGTTGATGATCAACTTAGACAAATGTGAGTTCATGAAAACTGAACTTGTATACTTGGGATTTGTCATTTCTAATGGCTGTTTGAAGATGGATCCCTCTAAGGTTGAGGCTATTCTCAGTTGGCCTACCCCAAAAATAGTGGGAGATGTGAGAAGTTTCCATGGATTGGTGACTTTCTATAGGAAGTTTATCAGAGGTTTCAGTCACATTAGTGCTCCCATCCTCAACACCATCAAGGGTGGAGTCAAATGTAGATTCTAGTGGACAAAGGAAGCTGATGATAGTTTTGAGTTGTTGAAAATAAAGGTGGCTGAGTTACCTACATTAGTACTCCCTGATTTTGATAAGGTGTTTGTTGTTGAGTGTGATGCCAGTCAGCAAGCTATTGGTGTTGTTCTCACCCAAGAAGGACATCCAGTGGCATTCTTTTCAGAAAAGTTGAATGAAGCCAAGCAAAGGTATTCTACCTATGACTTAGAACTCTATGCAATGGTGCAAGCTCTTAAGAAATGGAGACATTATTTTCTGCCCAAGGAATTTATTTTGTTTACTAACAATCATGCTTTAAGCTTTCTTAACAGTCAAGAAAAATTAAACCATAGACATGTTAAATGGATGGAACAGCTACAAGTTTATACTTTCACAATTAAGCATAAAAGAAGTGTCTCTAATAAGGTGGCTAATGCATTGAGTAGGAGGTTGCTTCTTATTCATGAAATTTAGTTAGAAAGCATGGGTATTGGTTGTTTAAAAGAGCTGTATAAAGAAGATTCTGATTTCAAAGAGGCTTATGATGTTTGTGTGAACTTGGCTAACACATTCCATGGAGAGTAAGCAGATTTTGTTTTGCAGGAAGGCCTCTTGTTTAAGTGCAATTTGTTGTGTGTCCCTAAATGCTCTATGCGGGACAACATCATCAAGGAGAAGCATAATGGTTCTTTAGGAGGACATTTTGGCTTGGACAAGACACTAGAACAAGTCACAAGGTTCTATTTTTGGCCAAAGGTGCAATCAGATGTGAGAAAATATGTAGCTAGTTGTGCAATCTGTCAGAGAGCCAAAGGTGTGTCTTCAAATGCAGGTCTATACCAGCCCCTTCCCATTCCCAATAGACCTTGGGAAAGTATTAGCATGGATTTTGTGCTTGGGTTACCCAGGATAGCCAGAGGGGTGGATAGTGTGTTTGTCATTGTTGATAGGTTCAGCAAGATGGCTCATTTTGTGCCATGTAAATGCACAAATGATGCATCTCATGTTGTAGGTCTATTTTTCAGAGAGGTAGTAAGGATACATGGTATACCATTGTCCATTGTAACTGACAGAGACTCTAAGTTTGTAGGTCACTTCTGGAGGACCTTGTGGAAGAAGCTGGGCACACAGTTATCCTTTTCATCAGCCTACCATCCACAAACTAATGGTCAGACCGAGGTGGTTAATAGGTCACTTGGAAACTTGCTAAGGTGCCTTACAAAGTAGCATGGTTTGGCATGGGACTTGGTTATCAGTCAGGCTGAATATGCCTACAATGATTTAAGGAATAGGAGCACTGGTAAAAGTCCTTTTGAGATAGTTTATGGCTTTCATCCAAGAGGGCCACTTGAGCTGAAGGATCTCCAAGGTTGGGATAGAACGAGTGCACTTGGTGAAGAGTTTGCTGCCTCCATGAAAATAGTTCATGATCAAGTCAAGTTACAACTAGAAAAATCAGTCACAAAGTACAAGGAAAAGGTAGATTTGAAGAAAAGAGAAGTACAGTTCAAAGTTGGTGACTTAGTCATGGCGTATCTGAGGAAAGAAAGGTTGCCAAAGGGTCAGCCAACTAAACTCCTGATGAAGAAGATTGGACCATGCATAATAGTGCACAAATTCGGTCCAAATGCATATGAGATTGAGCTACCAGATGGCCTGGGTATCTCTCCAATTTTCAATGTTTGTGATTTTTTTCCTTTCAAACCTCCATTGCCTGATGAAAGTGGATCAGATGTGGTGGCTGAAGATGCTGATTGGATCAAGGATTTGCCCCCAAGCAAACCTTTACAGTTGGAGTACATTTTGGATTCCAAAGTTATCAAGAAGACTCGGAGATGTGTCTATAAGGACTACTTGGTGAAATGGAAGGATCTCCCTGACTCAGAGGCCACCTGGATGACTGAAGTAGATATCTTGAAGCATGGCATAACACTTCAACAGTTGGCAACTCAAGGGACTTGAGTTCTTCCTACAGGGGGAGTATGGTGTAGGAGCTCCATAGTTTAATCATTGTGTTGTTTTTCCTAGTTGATTTTCATGTTATTTGTTTACCTCTAAGGCTTTGAAAGCCATTTTGATGTGTTGAAATAAAGACTTAGTCATTTAGAGTGACTAGTCTATTAGAATGTTAATAAGACCTATTTTATAGGAAGGTTTCTTTTTGAAACTTAATGTTTTTTTTTTTGAAAAAGGCTAGCTCCAATGGTTCACTGCCTTTCTTGGGCAGTTGTACGGACTATTGAGAAGTGGAAATGTTTGGGAATGTTTCCTTTAAATTTTTGTTTTGTAAAACATGCCAAAAATGAAATGAAGGAAGGAGTTTATTAAGAAAAAATTGTGTTTTTTGCCTTTTTAGTGAAGACAGCCATTCTGTACGGCCTGGTACAGACTGCCAAGGGAAGAAGGTTTGGAAAATGTTTTAGTTCTTTGAAGTATCTCTCATTTGCATGTGGTCTGAGTTCTTGAAACATTTTGTGGTGCTTGTTTCATCCCATTTTGCAAAAACTGGTTTAAACCCTCCTTATCTAGGGTTTTGAGATAGAATGGAGCATTTTTCCTCTGTCCTCTGAAGATGAATAGTCATCTTTTGATGAGATGGAGGAAATTAGAGTAGTTTTCATGTTTTTGAGGTTTGTCTAGTTATTCTCCTTCCTCCATGGTGATTGGTATGCTGCTATCTAGTCAAAACAGTGACTAGTTAGTCAAGAAAAGGCATAAGACAGCAAGAGGGCAAGAAAACAGTCATAGACTTGATTAAATGGTGATGATCTTTGTGTTTTAGGAGGAAGGAAGACCTACATAGGAGCCCTACTGATCTAGACAAAGGGTCTTTGAAACATATCTTTCTCTTACCCTCAAACTAGAATGATTTCTAGAAGAAAAATAGTCTACTTCCTAATCCATGCTGACAGAGTACGGTCCTGTATGTTTGCTACAGGTGAGGAATCCAACTTGGATGGTTTGATTGGTAATAGGTCTGCATAATCATTGGAAGGTCACAGAGTTTGGTTTTATGAGGATCAACCTTAAGAAATACCAAAGTAGCCTTCCTTGACACTGTCATAGGACAGTCACTTAGTTATTTGTTGTCTCCTGTCCTGTATCGTACAATGTGGGTCTGCATGTGGGAAAATGGTTTCTTTTCACATGGGGTATTTGTTAAGCATTAGGCATTGATGGTCATTTGAAGCCTTTGGAAGGTTATTGAAGGTTTAATCATTGTTTATGCTACAAGAGAATGGTCTCCTTTTTGACACTGTTGCAAGACAGTCACTTGGTAAACAGTCCTATATAGATTATAGTCATTTTGTCAGAAAACTCTTGTTGGTGCTGTCCTCAGTAGGCACATGTGGTGGTTGGTATGAAGATTATTGTGGATAGGGAAGTTAATGCTAGTTTTGTTCATAAAGGCTACATGGTAGAAGCTTTCTTGACACTGTCAAAAGACAATCATACAGAGCCTTGCTGTCCACTGTTTTATTAGGAGTGGAATGAGTTTTTTTGGTTAGTGACCTTGTTTCATGCATGTCATAAGTTAGTGTATGTTGATTTATGTTGTTGTCCATGTTGGTAGAGGTAGTGGTAGTAAGTGTTGAACTCTTGAAGGTGGGTTGTGCTTCTAAGTTGGGTTGAGCTGTGACTCCCCAAAGTGAGTGGTGAGTAGCCTGAGTGGATGACACCAGAGGGTGATCCTAGGCTAAGCTAATTCCTGGAGCAGTCTTGTGAGGCTGATAAACACAAACACCTTGTAAACCTTTTGGAGAAAGTTGAGTGACTTAAGTTCATTGAGTGAACTTCTACAATCTCTACCTTACCTCTACGTCAATTATGAATGTATTAAGGAATAAATCCTTCTATATCATCCTAGGGAAAAAATTAAGAGTCTTCCAAAATCAATTTTGTTTCCATGTATACACTCGAATATGAGTATGACAAAAAATTGTTCACTAAAATTATTTTATGAAGTATTTGATAATGTTTTTCTCTTGTATAGCTGAAAATAGGTGAAATGAAGGCATGAAGGGCCGAAACAAGGTGGAAACATGAGGAATTTGGAGTCTCTTTGACTAGACTAACTGATATACCTAGACACATATATATCTTAGAACATAAAGAACATAAAAAACATAAAGACATAAAGACATTTAAAGACATAAAGAACATAAGAACATATATATGTGAATTAAAATGAACATTTAAATTGAACATACCTTAGAATTTGATATTGCAGTTGACCAATTCTCCAAAAGATGGCTTCAAAATCCTCAAATTCTTGTTTTTCGCAAGTTTGATTATGAATTCTATATAATTCTATAATAGGATTAGTAAAATTTATGGAAAAAACAAACATATATCATCAAATTCAATCTATATATCAATGGTAATTAGCTTTGAAACAAAATCACACATGAAACATGAAACTTTCAATTTAAATAATCAAATTTTCTCCAAAAACATGAAAAATCACTTCTTCTATGTTGAAAAAACAAAAATGGTGGTGGATTCATATAAAAATGATTCTCAATTAGTCAAACAACATGAAAAGTGTTCCTTTGTCTGATATACTCGTGAAAACAAGGAATAATAGTCATGTGGGGTCTGAAACACAGATCCCACATGCTTTTTTACCGTTTTCCATGCTTCCCAGAACGTGATCGCGTTATAACGTGAGCGCATTCTGGGAAGCATGATAACATAAAGGTAACCTTGCATCTACATGGGAGAGTCTCTCTCTCTCTCTTCATTTCTCTATCCTATATATAGAGAGGGATCAGGAGACATACAGAGATAGAGAGGGACATGGAGATAGAGAGAATAGGTGAGATAAAGATAGGGAGAGGGAGAGATGGGGATTGAGATAGAGAAAGGGGTCTATAGAGGGATAAAGATAGAGATACACATATATAGAGAGGGGAGATATAGGGAGATAGATCTAGCAAGGGAGAGATAGATAGGGAAATACAGAGAGAGAGGTAGAGAGGGGTCTATTAAGAGACAGTGTTATGAGGATAGATAGTTCGATAGGGAAAGAGATCAAGAGATGTCTAGAGACATAGGGAGAGAGATTTCAAGAGGTAGAGGGATGGGGACAGAGATAAAGAGGAGGAGAGAGAGGTAGAGAGAGATAGATTAAGAGATAGGGATCCATATGTCCAGAGAGATAGAGATAGGGATCCCTATTCAACCCCTCTACCTAAATTATAAACCTAAACCTCTAAACCCTAAACCATAAACCCTAAATAATGCCCCTAAACCCTAAAATTGAGCAACCCTAAACCCCTAAACCCCTAAACCCCTAACTCATAAACCCTAAACCCTAACCCCTAGACCCTAAAGCCTAAATAATTCCCCTAAACCCTTACCCAAAACCCTAAACCCTATTTACTTGAGCAACCCTAAACTCATGTAAACATTAAATAGTGAGGGAGGGAGAGATACAAAGGTAGAGTTAGAGAGAGGGGATCGAAAGTGATCTAGCAAGATAGAGAGATAGTGAGAGAGAGATAGAGAGGTAGGTATAGTTAGAGAGAGGGATAGAGGAGACAGAGATATCTCTCCCAGTCTTGGTTTCCTCTATAACTCCCTATTCACCTCTCTACCTAAACCATAAACCTTAACCCCTAACCCCTAAACCATAAAACCTAAACCATAAATAATTCCCCTAAACCCTAACCCCTAACCCGGGATAACTTTAAGGAACACCTCCTAGAAACACCTATAAAATCCTGGCTAATCCTAGCTAAGTGCTATAATTTTCCTAGCGAATCTTTCCTTTTTTTGAAAAAAACTATTAATTTTTCTACCAAATCAATGCACATTATTAAAAAAATTGTAAAATTATGGCGAATCCTATTGAAAATTCACTAAAAAAAAAAAAACCAATGGCAAATCCTTCCTTTAAAAAATTGCATATTTGGTCAACGTAATCCCCAATATATATATATATATATATATATATATATATATATATATATATATATATATATATATATATATATATATATATATAAATTTTAAAGCAGAGACCTAGGGGTGGTAGCCACCGATGAGGTCAAGGGGTAGCGCCCCCTGTGGGGGTCAAGGGGGAAACACCCCCTTGTGGGGTTCGAGGGGGCAGTGCCCCCTCACAGGGTCTGGGGACAGCGGCTCCGGCGCGCACCAAACACAAATTTAATATCCAAAATGCATTAGATTAATTATTTTTTTAATATTTCACTTTAAAAAAAGACTAAAATGAAACTAAATTGTTGCCATTGATTATCATTTTGATCAGACAGTTATAGTTGAATTCCATGGCCCTTTTGGCATGTGCCTTTTAAAAGGCTTGCTGGGGCCCAAAATTTGTTTTGGGCAACATGATCATAATCTAATCATGTGGCCCAAAACAAATTTCAGGCCATAGTAATCCTTTTAAAAGGCACATGCCAAAAGGGCCGCATAATTCAACTACAACCGTTTGGTTAAAATGATAATCAACAGTAACGATTCAAAGGCATATTCAAAGTTAAATTAGCCCTAAAGTATATGAAAAACCACTTTAATAATGGTGATGTTACCCCTAAAGTAATGATAAGAATATAATATTAATGGTGAATCCAATTAAGATTTATAATTATATTAAAAACTATTGGCAAATCATCTCTAATGACGCATAATTTACTTGGTGAACCAATTTAATTTATTGGTTTAAAAAAATAATTCTCTAGCAATTTAACCCATAAAAAATATTTTTTTGTAAAAATCGGGTGATTTAGCCCCTCGCTGGTGGTAATATATTCACCAATTTTGAATTCCCAGATTTGAACTATTCACTAATTGGTGAAGATTCGCCACTAAAAAAATCCCTGCCCCTAACTTCTAAACCCTAAAAATGAACAACAGGCTAAACCCTTAAACCCCTAACCCCTAAACCATAAAACCTGGAAGAAACCCTAAACCTCTATCTCCCTATCTCTCCAAATCTCTATAACATGAAAGTTCATGAAAACATTAAGCTTTCATTCCAACCAAGTTCATTCCTAATCAATCCCAAATCATCCCTAATCCATTCAATTTCATCTCTAATCATCCCTAAACCACTTCTAATCAACCCTAAACCACTTCACACCATCCCAAATCACATCCAAATCAATTTAACTTCATTCCTAATCATTTTCAAATCAACTTGGATTTCATCTCAAACACCATCCCTAAACTATTCCTAAATCATTCTAATCATTCCCTAATCAGCACTAAACCACTTCGAACCATCCCTAAAACCATTCTAATCATTCCCAAATTGTTCCTAATCTAGTCCTTTTCATCTCTCATCATCCCTAAACAAATCCATTTCATCCCAACTCCATCCCAAATCAATCTAAGATCCATCTCAAACGATCCCAAAAATAATCAAAATCAAACAAATACCTCACCAGGAGCCATTAGAAGATCATAGTGCCAATCTGTTAGTCATTTGCACCATTTTGTATATTGTATGTGCCAATATGCTCCTTAGTAGCACCTACCTATCAATCACAAACATCATTCTACACCTAGCCAATCACAGGTGTCATTCTACCCTCTGGCAGCTACATGAGCCATCAGAACATCATAAGCGCCAATATGTTAGTCATTTACACCATTCTATACATCATATAGACCAACCATAAACCCTAAACCTGATCAAACTAAACCTGATCAACCCTAAACCCTTATCTCCTTGTCTCTATCATCTCTCTACCTCTCAATCTCTCTACCTATGTATTTGGCCATGTCCATCACCCTCTATCTCCCTATCTCTCCCTCTCTAAACTCCTAACCCCTAAACTCTAAAGCCGATCAACCCTAAACCCCTATCTCCTTTTCTCTATCATCTCTCTACCTCTCAATCTCTCTGGCTATGTCTTTGGCCATGTCCTTCACTCTCTATCTCCATATCTCTCCCTCTCTACACTCCTAACCTGGCTAAACCCTAAACCTGATCAACCCTAAATCCAATCAACCCTAAACCCTATCTCCTTGTCTCTATCATCCCTCTACCTCTCAATCTCTCTACCTATGTCTCTGGCCATGTCCCACACCCTCTATCTCCCTATGTCTCCCCTCAGTCTCCTCTATATCTCCCTATCATTCCTCTCTCTCTAAACCCTAACCTAAACCTCTAAATCTTAACCCCTAACCCCTAAAACATAAACCTGAAGTTACCCTAAATAATGCCCCTAAACCCTAAACCCTAAAATTGAGCAACCCTAAACCCCAAACCTCTAAACCATAAACCCTGGAAGCAACTCTAAACCTCTATATCCCTATCTCTCCCAATATCTATTGATCCCCTCACTCTCTCTCTCTCTAAACCCTAACCCCTAAACCCTAAACCTGAGCAACCATAAATCCCTAACCCCTAAATCCTAAACCATAAACTTGAGCAACTGTAAACCCCTAAACCCTAAATAATTCCCCTAAACCCTAACCTAAAACCCAAAACCCAAAACTTGAGCAACCCTAAACTCATAAACCATAAATAATGGCCCTAAAGTTCTAAGCAACCCTAAGCTCATAAACCCTAAATAATGACCCTAAACTTGAGCAACTCTCTCTCTCTCTCTCTCAAACCCCTAAACCCTAAATAATGCCCCTAAATCCTAACCCTTAAACCATAAACCATAAACCTGAGAAGCCCTAAACCCCCAAACCCTAAATAATTCCCCTAAACCCTAAACTCATTAACCTGACCCACCTTCTCTCTCTCCAAAACAAGAAAACTAGGACTCTCTATCTCTCTCTCCCTATCACCAAGTATCTCTCCCCTTTCTCTCCCCTCCATCTCCATCCTCTCTCCCTTTTCCTCCCTCTTGCTCTCCCTTGTCGACAAAGAACATGGAAACAAGAAAAATAGGACATGTAAAGATGGATGAGGATATAAATTGGGATGATGAAATGGAAACAAGATAATTTATGAAATTTCATTGGATGGGAAGAATGAGGAGGAGAGGTAGAGAGTGGGAGAGAGGGTACGAGGTAGAGATAGGAGGGAAGTAGAGAGTGGGAGAGGACCGTAGCAAGTAGACAGGGGAAGGAAGAAGAGAGAGAGGGTAGGAGGTAGACATGGGAGGGAAGCAAAGACTAAGAGAGAGGGTAGGAGGTAGACAGAGGAGGGAAGTAGAAAGTGAGAGAGAGGGTAAGAGGTAGAGAGGGAGGGGGAGAAGAGAGTGAGAGAGAAGGTAGGAGGTAGAGAGGCGAGGGAAGCAAAGACTTAGAAAGAGGGTAGGAGGTAGATAGGGGAAGGAAGTAGAGATTGAGAGAGAGGGTAGAAGGTAGATAAGGGAGGGAAGAAGAGAGTGAGAGAGAAGGTGGGAGGTAGAGAGGGGAGGGAAGTAGAGACTTAGAGAAAGGGTAGGATGTAGAGAGTTGAGAGAAATAGAGTGAGAGAGACGATAGGAAGTATAGGTGCCCTTGTAGACATGTATGTAAAGTGTGGAAGCATAGACAAGGCATGTCAATTGTATGACGTAACACCTCAAAGAGATGTTCTATAATGGAATGCAATGATTGCAAGATATGCAAAAAATGGATTTGTTGAAAAGGCTTTAGAAACTTTCAAGCAAATGTAATTGGCATGTGTATTGCCAGTTATGCTCATCATAACACGAGCATGTTATATGCACTCGCGTTATGTGAAATCACATAACGCGAGTGCATTATAACGTGATTGCGTTATTAATTTCACTTAACGCAAGCACATTATAACGCCCTCGCGTTATGCTCAGCTATTTTTGACATGTTTTTATTAGTTTTCAGCAAAATCTGGAGATAATCTAGAGTGTGCTCCCCATCAGGATGGCACTTTTTTAATGAAAACTCAAAAAAAAATACAACCATAATCTTAAGCTCTCTGTTAGCTATCTAACCATATAATTTTTTTCACATTTTGAGTACGTTTAGTATTTCATTTTGAATTTATTTTTGTAAGTGTGTCCAGTTTTTGTCAAAAACCAGTTGTATACACCTAAAAATGACATAACTCTATCCAAATAAATATTCTTAATATTTATTTTAGTTTAATTCCTCTATCAATAAATAAACAAATCAATTTATTTATCTGATTCACATTCCTCCACAAAATTAAATAAAATCATTTATTTAATTAAATCCTTCATATACCTCTAAATTAAATAAATTCATTTATTTAATTAAAGTCCTCCAAGTTCTTCTAAATTAAATAATACTAAATTATTTAATTAATTCTTCCAAAATTCATCTAAATTAAATAATATCAAATTATTTAATTACCTCTTCTAAATTCTAAAGTCATTCTAAATTAAATAATGTCCAATTATTTAATTAGTTCTTCTAAACTTAAATATTTAAATAAATCAAAACATTTATTTAGATTATCTATTTCCTCTTAAAAATGGATTAACACCAAAATTAATCCATGCAAATCCATGTGCACACTTAATTAAATATTTTAATATTTAATTATTTGTTCCCTCACCCACATGTCTATTTATCCTCCAGTTCCAATTAGTTAACTCATAAATCAAATCTGTTAACTAGTTAGTCTTTTCTGTTAACTAGACAAGCAATTTAGTTAACTCTTCATTCTATTTCTGTTAACTCCCCTGTTGCATGAAGGAACAGGACACTTGTCCTCTTTTGATTCACGCACACCCTCTCAAGTTTTCTCAACCATTGATCTTCTTATTCATTCTACATCGTTGATCTTCTCTCTCTCAAGTCTATAAGTACAACCCCTATTCCTCCATTTCAATCATCCAAGCTTTTAGTAAACTTACTCTGCAGAATTTACAGCGCGCCTTTGGCACGAACACCATATCCATAGCTTGCGATCACCATTTTTATTGTATTGAAGCTCTTCTTCATTACAAGAACTATCATAGCCATTTCTCTATTGTCATCTTGAAGAACAAAGTAAGGAAGTGCGCTTTCTGAGGGCTTCATTCATAACAAAAGATCAATTTGAGATTAGGCAAACAATGGAACCTGCGAAGTAATAAGGTTTGCAATGTATCTTTCTTTGTGTTTAAATCTTGATTATTGCAATTTCTATTGAGTTATTGGGTTATTATTAATCATTGATGTTATATCCACATTTTTCTATAATATTTTTGGCACCCACCATGGGGCCTTGCCCCAATTTAACCTTAAAACTGAGTTTTTGTGCGTTAGGTTCCGTACACAAGAAGATTCTGCGCATCTGTTCACTAGTAACATGCATATGTCCTCTGAATCAATGCATCTATTCGATCAGTGCATATACTCATTGGATTAGCGCATCTATTCTTTGAATCAACGCATGCATTTGACCTGCACATGTGTACTCTGTAACTACGCTTTTATCATCTGTAACTGTGCATATATCATAAATGCGCATCTATTCTTTCTTTCAGCACATTTATTCTTTGTAACTACGCATATACCAGATCTATGCATCTGTGCTCTATATCTGCGCATATATGATTTGTAACTGCGCATTTGTTCTGACAGGGTCCTTGGGTTATTTCTTGTGATTTTTCGCTAACGCTAACATCTCTGACAGGAATATTCTCAGATCTATCTACAGGTTAGGGGCTGGTTAGTCATATAGTTGCATTGTTAACTTACATCATAGATCTAATTAGCAAGGAAAGTAATTGGATTGTTCATGCAAATCTTATCTAGATCTAAATATGAAGGTTGTAATTTGAACTTGTTGCATCAACAACTCAAACATAGTCCCAACTAGGAAGATCTAAAATTGAACCATTGCTTTCTATTTGCTTTCTTCAAAGTTAACAAATTTTGTGTGTGCCCAAATAGCATAACTCATTTAGTTTTTTTCTTTTAAATAGGATTAAAGAACCATTGTTCTCCGTGTTTTCAAAATGATAGTAGGCCTATGCTCTCCTCTTTCTTGGGTGACCATAATGCCAAACCTATCATTTTGCATGTTTAATCTTTAGAGAGGCCTGCCCTTGGATATCCTTCCATTCAAGTGGGAATGACCTTAAGTGGTAATAAGCTAAAGCCAAGCTCTACCTAGCCACTATAAATAAATTGTGCTTGAGGCGAAAGCTTCATGTAATGAGTGTTGATTAGTTATATCGACAGCCAACCTCCCCCAAAACCCTCCAAGGTGCAACCCTTGAAGGCTGGGAGAGTCCATAATAGAGAGTAGCATTGTTGTACGTATAACCACCTGAACGGTTGCCGTTACTACTTATCCATTGTTTTAGAAGCCAAAATCCCCTATAATCAGTGTTGAAAAGAGCAATTATCATCTTCCTAAGATGGCTCACGTTCTTATGATTCAATAGTAGAGATAATACAGAAATCCTAAGGTTTGCGAGCCTTGGGAACCTAGAACTTGGTGTACTAGAGAAGTTTGTGCACTTGTAAGGGGGAACCCGTGTCCCAAGTTCCTAAGTTATCCGCTTTGAATAGCATAGCTGGTGTGAAAACCAAGTGAGAATTCAGTTTATATTGCCCCTACTATCCTAGGATTTGTACTTGTTTTTAGTCAAAAAAGTCAAAAATCTTTTAAAAAAATTCAAAAATCATGAAAATATTCTTTGTGTTTGCTACGTTTTTCTTGCCATAGTTGAAAAATCAAATCAAAAAGACCAACTTTCAGCCAAAGAAAACCGAAAACATCAAAAAACATGCCAAAAACATTGAAAAATCAACCAAAAACACAGAGCTATGCATTTGTTCACTCTTGCTGCGCATTTATTCCATCATGCAGCGCATCCGTATTTTGTTGTGCATTTATCCAATCCTGCTGCTCATCTGTTATCTGTTCCTGTGCATATATTTTGCATCAGGCTTGCACTTTTGTGATTTGTTGCTGTGCATTTATCTTCTACTACTGCGCTTTTGTTCTTGCGCATCCATCACAGTAGGCTATTCTGTACATTTGTTGAGAAAAACAATTTTCTTTTCGAGCATCCATTTCATCCTTGTTTCAGTTTCCTAGATCATATCTACCATGCAGTCACTTATCCCATCCAATTTTGTGTCATACCCACTTTTTCGTTGGACATCTTGACAAAACACTTCACCAATCTTCCCAAAATCAAACCAAGTATCAAAACCAGGTTAGTGCAAAGCAATTCTAGATCATATCAGACTCAAACAAACCTAGGAAGTCTCCACTATCAAGGATATATCATCCTTCTCTCTCAGAACTTCACTAGTGGCTTGTACAAAACTAGTCTATATCAAGTAATTAGATCCCAATCATCCTTACTTTTGGCTACCATTTTGTATCAACCAACTTGTTTGACACCATTGGTCTAAGGAAACCCTTTTTCAAACCTCATCACCACAAGTATCTGCTTCACCGCAACCTCCTAGCATACCTTGTCAAGCCTTCCAATCTCATGTCACCCCATCCCAATTCACATTGCATGGTCCTAACTAGATCCCAAAAACAAAAAACAACTTGAAATGGCGGGCACATCTAACAAGATTGTCACATCCCCTCACGACAGTGATGAGGAGATTTCTCATGAGGACATTCTAGAAGCTGAACAAGACTGAAAGTTTGAATGTATGATGGACAAATTGCTCAAAAGACCCTAGCAAATTCTTTCTTTACCTAGCGACACAAGGAGCCAAACTCCCCAAAAACTTTGATGTCAATGCATTAAAGGAAACCGAAGAAGAAAGAATCCCTAAGGAATGCACACGAGAGGAAAGAACCATAGACAAAGGCAAAATGACCATTGCCTCTACAAACCCTCCAGGCTTATTGACTCAACAAATTCAAACCTTGCAGCAACAACTTGCAGACATTCAAACCAGAGCATCAACAAAACACTATTCTCTAAAGGATATCTCACCATATCCTTTTGACAAGACATTGATCATGATACCTTTCCCCTCAAAGTTTGAGGTACCAAAATTTGACAAATATCGTGGAAAGGGTGATCCAAGGGATCACATTAGAGAATTTAGTGCAGCATGCCTTGAAGTCACCCACAATGACACCTATCTCATGCGACTATTCCCAAGGAGCTTGGGAGGACAAGCTATGGAGTGGTTTTCTTGACTACCTCCCGGCATTCGAACCTTCAACGAACTAGTGGATAAGTTTGTCATACACTTCTTCTACAACATTAAGCATGACATCTCACTTTTAGATCTTTGTAACACAAAACAAAAGGGTGGAGAATCCTTCCCCTCTTTCTTACAAAGATGGAGACAATTGGCAAGAAAATGTCCACATCAAATACCAGAAAAACAAATGCTAAAAATGTTTGTCCACAACCTCCACACTGACCTTAGTTACCAAATTCAAATACAATGCCCTGCTTCTTTTAGCAAGGTCATTGAGATGGGTTTACTCATTGAAAAGGTGTTGATAGCGAAAGGTCAAATCAAAATTTACAAGGACACTCCTAGTGCAAATGTCAACACAGATAAACCACGATTTTGGACTAAGAATAAGAATGTCATGAATGATGGGGTGGTAGATGCCAAAAATGTGGCGTCAAAGCAACCAATTTTCACTTTAACAAGCCCACAAAATAACCCCCCACAAAACAAACCACGAAACACCGAATCATGGTTTACAAACTATCCACCTAGGAGAAAATTCACACCTCTAGGAGAAACATTGGAAACCAACCTACGGAAGCTAATATCAAATAAACTCATAACACTTCTAGCAGTGTAGGATTATGAAAAAAAGGTCAAACCTCCTTGGTGGAATGATAGTAACTTCTATGAATTTCACCGAAACAAGGGACACAAAACCAACAATTGTATAGCACTCAAACACACCATTCAAGATTTGTTGGACTAGAAAAAGGTATCACTTGAAGGGCATGCCTCTAATGATGATCACTTAGCATTCAAGAATCCACTTCCCAATTATGAGCAGGGGGTCTTCTAAACAAAATAATAGTGGAGCTAACAACACCAATTATACGAATGTATCATTTGACTATGTGGTTAACCACATTTCAGAGAGTGATTCACATATCAATGTAATCACTATAAATAAAACCCCTGATTGTAATGTGACCACTCACGGTAGAAAGGTTACTCTTAAGAGAGTCCCGTCCAAGCCATCCTCTCCATCCAACCAATATAATGTCCTGGACGAACCTCACAAGACACCCGCACACATCTCCATCTTGGAACTTCTGGGTTTGTCCCCACCCCACAGAGCCATACTTGACCAAGCTCTTTCAGAAGCCACCATCCCAACAAACCTCACCGAAGAGCAGTTTTAGACCATGGTAGGTCAGATTACCACACCTCATTTCCTATCATTCACTGAAAAGGATGATATGTCCCTCACCCAACCTCATAATGTATCTCTCCACATAGAAGCCTTCATCCACAAACACAAAATAAAAAGGGTTCTAATCGATGGAGGAGCCTATTTAAATATATGCACCTTAAAGCTAATCCTTGCATTGGGGTTTTTAGAGAATGCTATCGATCCTAAAAAGAAAATCACCATCAAAGCTTATGATGAAGAGGAAAGAACTTCAAAGGGAACTATTGTTTTGCCTATCAGAGTGGGACCTATAGTAAAGGATGTAGTGTGCCAAGTCCTTGATATGGAGCTTGCATATAATATTCTCCTTGGGAGACCTTGGATACATGCTATGAAAGTAGTACCATCAACTTATCACCAATGTATCAAGTTCCCCCATGAAGGCCAAGAAATCACCATCCAAGGTGATTCCAATCCATTTCAATATTACAACTCCATGCAATCTAAACCTAAAGTTGTAATTCCCCATAACCGTGCCTCTACTTCATCTTCATCCCATGTTGAACCAACTTCACTCCCTTCCACATCGAAGGCACCCCAATCTAACTTCCAGGTCAAAGACAAGGGTCTCGGTGAATACACAATTGCACAATCCTTTGTTTATCACAGCTCCCTATCTCCCCCAGATCCTATAGAAAGCCTTCCATGAGCAAACCCAAGGCATTAGCAACTACTGAAGGTCCATTTGTCAAATGGGGAAGCCTTGAAGACGAGAGTGATGAAAAAGACATCCTATAATGGTTATATAAAGATGAAGATAGTCTACCCAAGAAACAAGATCATCACTCCACAATACAAGCTGAACAGTATGGTCAAGGATTCTCAATATTACAAAGAATGGGGTATCAAGGTCATAGGCCCATTGGATTGAGAAAGGAAGGTATCACTGAACCTATCCAACCTCATACATTAACAGCCTGAGACACTACAGGGCTAGGATACACCAGCAAAGCAAAGACCAAGGGACCAGAGAAGCATAAACACCAACAACTAGAAACATCTACTACTAACCTAGTAGATCAAATTCACCAACTACAAGGATGGAGTGAGACTGACTCCAATGAGTATGAATGGGATAGTCTCTCTGAACTATCTTGTGATGAAAAAGACATAGATGTGGTCCATGAGTATGACCCTACCCATGCAACTAATGAGAGACAAAGTCCAAGGGCTAGACCTCTAGAGTTTGACCCGCATCATAACGATAGTGAGATTTGTGAGGAAAGAATGATACTGCACTTGACAGATCAACTAGTGGAGAGTACCATCATAGACATTGTCAATGCTTATAATAACCACCTTAACTCCTCCATCTTCACCGTAAATATCCTTGAACTAGACCAACCCAATGACCATCTACCACTATTGAATCTAGAACTCAAAGATTGGAACTTACAAGATACTACCCTTCAGCTAGATACCTTCCAAACCAATGAAGCCATCATAGACTTTCTAGAGCTTAGGGAACATATACCCGTAGGGGATCAAAGGGCTGGCTATGCCATAGAACTCAACAACATGGCTTATTTTGGAGAGAGTGCCAAGCCTTTCAGTCTCAAAAATGTAAAAATGAAAAATAGATCTAACGGTGAAAACCGCTCTGTGGCAGTGTTAGATCATGATAATAGTAAAAATATGAAAGATGTATCCAATGGTGAAAACCCCTCTGGGGTGCCAAAGGATGAAAGGCTTGACCCTCTTCCCAATATAACACATCAGGAGAGATCCTCAATCTTGATAGAACTAGCAGAATGGATCAATGTCAGCATAGGTGACAATCCAAGGATGATCCATATGGTACAATCTTTAACTGCACAAGAAAAGCCAGAGTTCACTGACTTATTCAAAAGGAAACAAATCAAATTTCCTTGGTCATATGCAAATATGCCAGGGCAAGATCCAAATCTCATAATGCATCACTTGTCATTAGCTCTAGGAGCTAAGCCAGTTAAGCAGAAACTCAGGGAGATGCATCCGCAGGTCGCCCTCATGGTAAAATCAAAACTGAAGAAGTTGCTAGATGTCAGGTTCATCAGACCAATAGACTATCCTGAGTGGATCTCCAATATAGTGCCTGTTGCCAAACCAGATGGAAGAGTTCGACTGTGTAATGACTTCAGGGACCTGAATAAAGCTTGTCCAAAAGATGATTTCCCTTTTCCAAACATTGACATTATTGTAGATTACACAGTAGTGCACACCATGTTGTCACTAATGGATTGTTTCTCAGGATACAACCAGATCAAAATTGCACCTATAGACCAACACAAGACCGCATTCACATGTCCATGGGGCACCTATTATTGGTGTGTCATGCCAGTTGGATTGAAAAATGTAGGGGCAACATATCAGAGAGCTATGAGCACAATCTTCCACAACATGATGCACACCATAATGGAAGATTATGTAGATGACATCTTGGCAAAATCACTCACAAGAGAAGCACACCTGGCAATATTAGATAGAATCTTCACAAGATTGGAGCAGTTCAATGTGTGCCTCAACCCAAAGAAGTGCGTATTTGGAGTCACATCTGACACACTTCTAGGATACATTGTGTCTGCAAATGGAATTGAAGTAGACCCAACTAAGGTGAAGGCTATCTTGGAAATGCCACCTCCCAAGAATCTTAGTCAACTAAGGTCTCTATAGGGAAAACCGCAATCTGTCTAAAGGTTCATTTCTCAATTGGCAGACAAGTGTCACTCATTCACACACCTCTTACATAAGAACATCCCTTTCAAATGGAATGATTCATGCAAACAAGCATTTCAACAATTAAAGGAATATCTCATGAAACCACCTATATTGATGCCACCAATCCAGGGTAAGCCTCTGCTACTTTATATCTCTACCACACCAACAACTCTGGGAGCTCTCCTTGCACAACAAAATCATGAAGGGAAAGAATAAGCAATTTATTACATTAGTAGAACATTGGTTGGCTATGAGATACAATACATGCCAATTGAAAGAGCATGCCTCGATGTAGTCTTCACTTCACAAAAATGGAGACATTACATGCTATCGCATTCCATCAAGCTAGTAGCAAAAAATGACCCATTAAAGTATCTACTCAACAAAGCTGTCCTTACCAGTAGATTGTCCAAATGGGTCATGCTTCTCAGTGAGTTTGACATTGAGTATGTAGACAAGCGCGCAATAAAGCATCAAGTACTTGTAGATCAGATAGCAAATGCACCTTTAATAGATGATAACCCTTTGAGCTTCAAATTTCTAGACGAGTCCTGTTAGGTCTCAAAAATGCAAGTTGCTAATCCTAAGAGGATGCCAGGCTCTATGTTTGGATTTGCAACGTTTTTGAACTAACTTGACGAAATCAACCTTCAAGGTTTGATGATTTCCTACACTTTAGGTCCTGCTACACCTAGGTGGGTGAACCTTGAAATATTAAAGCAGTATGAGTGTGGATGAGTGGACTAACTAGATCTATCTACAATGGCACAGGATGTAAGATAGATGAAAAAGCTGACTACTTAATTCTATGTATAATGTTTAATAAATGATTGGTAGAAATTGTATAAGCAATATCAAGGTAAAAGGGTTTTAAATAATGAGTTGAATGAGACCAGTGCCTTGTTGGGTAACAGAGTCAATTTGAAGGACCTAGACCAGTAGTTTCTTAATGGTAATAATTATAATTGCTTGGCACAGCTTTGGTTTATAGCTTGTATAAACGTGCAGGAAAGTGATTGACAAACTCTTCTTAGCAATCCAACCAATATAATCAATTATCTTATAATTCACCAGAAGGTATTTTAATCCTTACTTGAAGGAACCAAATGAAATGAATGGGCAAGATTAACAGATAATATTTTCTGGAGACAGAATGGTAATCCTAATTATATGGCTCTACCTAGTAATCCCAACTTACTACTTCCAAGTTACTGCGACTAAATTAGAAGGGTTTAATTCCTCAGATGGACACCAACCAAATTAATCACATAGATATAGCAAATGTGTAGTGACAGATCAACTATATACTTGATATCTTAATCTGAATAACAAGGAAATGCAGAAATGGAGACAGCCACACAATTGAATATTTTCAACAAACAACTGATACCAAGATAGAAACACTGAATCAGAGAACTTCAAACTTCTTCTTCAAATAAAATATGCAACATAGTCACTTTGAGACATTGTATATTATGTATATATGAAAAAATCTCCTACTGCTGATGATCTTTTCAGCATCGATTGTTTAAACTTATATAGATATTTCTATGAAGAGATACAACTCTTCAATAAGTCTCTTGGGAACTTAACAAGTATTAACAATAATTACATAAGCGTAATTAGGCTCTATTCAGCCATAAATAAACTTTAGCCAGATGATCTAGGTACTCTTGATCATGGTGAGAATCAGTAAGCTCAATAGCACTTCTGGTAATTACATCAAGAGTAACCATCTCCTCTAATTGTTTGCAAGCTTCTTTAGATGCAGAGGCTTTATCTTTCAGAGCTCCTGTGGCTTTGTGCAATATAACCTGACAATCAACAGTCCATTCTTCTTTGCTCTTCACCTCTCCGTTATCTTTGAATATCCTGGGAACTCCTGCGTTTGAGGCATCAGTCCCTTCCTTAGCATCAGCTTTAAGTTTGTCATAATAATTCTGGTGCTGTTTGAACAATGCTCTTGCATCAGAGATATCTATACCATCAGTGGCACTTCTGTTTTGTAACTCAATCATCTTCTCCTATATCCTCTTATCAAGCCTCTCATGTTCTTTGACTACTTTATGATTTTCTGAGTAGTTATCCCAAAACTGGTTTAACCACCGTACCATATTTGCATACCTTCTCTGCAGTACTGTAACAAATGCGTCTATCTGAATTTGTGCAGCCTGATCAGGGGATATTACTTGACTACCTTGTGAGCTCTCACCCTGAGTTATTCTTTTTGTGGATTGGCCAAAGGTACTCTTAACAGCATCCTTCAAATAATCATTTTCTTTTGTTAATCTCTCACAATTCAGTTTATAAGAATCTCTTTCTTTGATCAGCATCTGAGCTTGTGCTTTATTTAACTTTGCAACATTGATACCAATGTCTGCAGTAATTATAGGGTCAGTTTCACCTGCTCTGAAAGTCATAACATGGCCAAAAGTTTTTTCAGTGTCTATGATGGCCGTCTTCTTATGGGGAGGATACAACGCCCATATCATCAGAGAATTTTCATCATTATTGTATCTAGTCCCCATATATACTTCATTAACTCCTTCTGGAGTAAGCTTATACTTGTCATTAGTACTATTCAAAAAGCTATCAAAAACAAGAGCAGAATTTAAATCCAAGCCAAGAAAAATCATAACCCCTGCATCTTTGAGTAACTGTCTACCCTTGCTAGGTGTCATGTCCTGCATTTCTTTATCTACTGTTTGCTTCAACATATCTAATAACTATTTTTCATTATCAGCAGAAACATCATCTACTGATTCTCTAATTTCTTTTCCTTTATATTTATACAGGAATGATTTAAATTCCTTTGACTGAATGAATGTATCATCTGAAACGAAAGAATCATAAGCCTTTTGTCGTGGATCTTCATCAGCAGACCCCTCCTCGTCATGTAGCACAACTGGAGGCTGATATTGTTGCATTTTTCTTTTAGACATTTCTATTGTTTTATCTTGTGGCTGCTCTTGTTCAGTCAATTCTTCCTCTTCAGAGGATACCACTTCAACTTTTGCCAACTGCTTTTTCTTTTCATTCAAATCTCTGTTATATTTTTCTACCACTAAATCGACTTCAGCCTCTTCCAGATTTCTAATGACATCATCATGTGGATAATGTATGTGCATGTATCCACTGAGATTTTGTTTTCTTCTTGCAGAGTCAATGAAACCTTCAGGGTCAAACCCTTTCCTCACCTCAGCAGTCACCATGTTATAATGCATTAGTTTGTCCAAAATGAGATTGTATCCTTCTTTTGAAACCACAGTAAAATCACCAAAACACAAAGTGCTGGGCATGAACGATTGTTTATCATGCGAACTTAGATGCATCACATTCGAACAATGCATTTGCCTAATTATTTCTAAATATGCAAGTCTGTCAGGGACAGTTTTAGGCAATATAAATGGAGTATCCTCAAATCCATAAACTCTGATCATAGTGGCATCCTCAAAGCAGTACCAGTCTCCCCAATTATGAGTGACAGTAGGGGGACCACCAAAATCTTTAGGTCTGAGGAACCTTTTTATTTCATTCGAAATTGAATATTCACAGGGATGGCTGAAATACCTATATAGCACTTTAACACAATGCTCTTCAAATTGAGCATAGCTGGAGTTGGCATACCTGCTATCCCAGATTCTGGTCCACATTTGTACAGGTATCTTTTCCCCTTTTTTATCCGCAGCAACAACTTGAAACTCACTTGGCCACAATCCTACTTCCTGGCCATAGTATAACACCATATGCATAAGCATCGAGTAATGCTCAAAAGAGCATGCTGGAGCATTGTTTTTTATTGCAGATAGACCAGAGTCTATTCTAGTTGCAACATAGGAGGCATAATCAAATTGCCTGGCATTGTGACATTGAATATCAGAGGCTATGACCATCAGAGGAATAGTCATGAACTCAGGGACCTCTGAGCCAAGGACTTGGCCTACAGAATAGTAAGTATATTGTATGTATGGTTCAAAAATGGCCACATGAAAGGGAGGGCCATCATTCTCAGTCAAGGGTATCACTTCTCCTTCAATCCTGGGCCTATGAATGGGTAACCTCCATCCATTGTAAGTTGTATCCATTCTCCAATATTCTTTATCCAAATCTTCATAAACAATAGGGACTGTGCACAAATCATCTAAATCATACACCTCACAAATAGCATTTTTGGACAGGTGTACAATTGGTTCTCCTTGAGGGTTGCAGATAGCTTTTAGGCCTGGGTTGTAATGTCTAGCTAGCAGTTGAAGGAGCTCTACATTCAAGAATACATTAGGTACAACCAGTTTGCCTAAATTCATGTGCCATGGGTTTGACACAGGAGCATTTCTAAACCGTCTATTATGGTGAAATTTGAAAAGCTCATACCCCCGAATTAGGGTCCAGATATCTCCCAGGCGTTTATGTTTATCTTCCAATTTTTCTACCTCTGCTCTGAGTTGGGCAGACCTCCTGGCCTTGGGAGTTGACCCAGGCAATTGATCAATCGGGTCCTGATTCAGTTTTCTATCTTTCACTTTCTCTTCAAGGGTTTGATCAGTTTTTTGTTTTTTAGGCTTACTGGTTTCCCCTTGTGACTTTCTTCCTTTTCCCTTCCCCGGAGTTTCCATTTTAAAACTTTGGCAGGAAATTCAAATACAGGCAATATAATGGTTTGTGTAGGTGTACCTGCCGTTCGGTGGCTGGAATTGGAAGCCCTTGCTTTTGCCCTAAGAATTCCTCTGTATTCTCCTTTCGGATGGTTTTTTGCAATTATAGTGATCGTATGAATTTCGTAGTCGTTTTGTTATTAATCACCTGATCAATTCAATGTTCATCACTGTGAAGTGTCACATCACCATAACTCTGCTTATCGGCGTGATTTTTGAAATGTCTAGGCGACCTCAACATTTTTTATGGCGCGAACAGTCAATCGGCGTGACCCCTTGGTTGTATTCCCGACGCTATGTAATGTCATGTTTTAAGTGGGCGCGGCCATCGGCATGACTTCTCTCATTGCCAAGTATTTTAGATCTCTCTGCGATATAGCAAGTCCCACCGACATGATTTGCTTATCGGGGTGATTAATACTATCGGGGTAATAAAATTATGTTCTCTCGATCTTTATTGTCTCGCCGATAGTCATTTTCATATATGGACTTTATCTTTATCGGAATGACATACACTATCGGGATAGCTAAATCAAGATATCCCGATTCAAATCATCTCCCCGATGGCCTTTTTCATATCCTTCATCGGACAGAATATGTTGAAGTGTTACCGATGCCTTTTGATCGCCGTGACTTGTGAATCGGCCAGACCTAATTCTCTTATCCCGATATGCAGAGTCATCCCGATAGATGTGTATCGCTGTGAGTCTCGCCGAAAGCTTTCTTATCGCTAAGACTCTAATCATCGAAGACTTACTTGTTTGCTATCCCGATAGTTTATTTCTTGCCGATGACTATTTGCTTCGTTACCCCCACAGGATGTTCGGTGAGACTCCTGCCGAAATGCTTCATCGGTGTGATATATACCGTCGGGGCAACTTTTAAAAATTTATCCGATAGGTATTTGTCATACCGATCGGTATGACCACTTGCCTTTCTTGCCGATGTAATGTCATCGGCATTACTCACTCCATCGGTGACTTCCATAATTCTTCTTCCGATCTCTATTCTCACGCCGATGGTTGTTTTCAAACGATCCTTATGTATCGGTGTAAGAAACACAATCTCTTGCCGATGGATTGATTTTGATGAAATTTGGCACCGCTTATCCATAGACACCTTGTGAGAAAATTTTTTTATTATGGTCTTTTTGGGATATTCTTCAGGATTTATTCAAATATGATGGGGTAAGAAGATAGTAAAAATTTCAAATTTTTACTGTACTAACAAGTCCATCTTTTACATAACAACATGGAAACTCTACTTCGATGGCTCCTATACTTAGCATGGGTCCAGGGCAGGTATCTTGTTGATCACACCTAATGGCGACACCATTCCAAAATCATATAGACTACTCTTTCCTTGTACTAACAATGTGGCAGAGTATGAAGCTCTAGTCATTGCCATCAAGCTGGTAGTTGAATGGAACATCATAGAACTTTAGGTGTATGGTGACTCACAACTAGTCATCAACCAAGTGAACGGCGACTACCAAACAAAGGATGAGAAGTTAATACCATACAAACGAATGGTAGGTGACTTCAAAGAATACTTTGTTGAGATATCTTTGACTAGATACCATAGATAGAGAACAAAGTAGCAGATGCCATGGCAACGATTGCATCTCTCCTCGACATCCCTGACAACCAATCATGTTATGAGTTCTTGGTAGAGCTAGTCTCCCATCCTGCATACGACTCTCCTGAATCCCACATCATTTGCCACATTGTAGGATCTAATTCTCCCCTATATGAAAAAATATTTGCCTATCTACAAGAGAATATCCTACCCCCTAATCTGTCAAATAATAAAAAATGAACCTTCATTCGCCAAGCATCCCGTTATGCCATTATCTCCAACACCTTATATCGACACGGTCTTGATGGTACTCTCCTTAGGTGTCTTGATAGCGAGGAATATCAAACTGCCCTTGGTGAAGTGCACGACGGTATATGCGGGACCCACTCTAATGGTCCTACCCTAGCTAAGAAACTCATACGCATGGGATACTACTGGCCAACTATGGAAAAAGATTCCTATCATTTTGTAAAGAAGTGCAAGAAATGCCAAATCCATGGGAACCTAATACATGAACCAGCACAAGAGCTGCAACCTTTAACGACTCCTTGGCCTTTCTGTCAATGGGGACTCAACTTAGTGGGCAAGATCCACCCTCCATCATCCAGCGGCCATAAATTCATAATCACTGCCACCAAGTACTTTACAAAATGGATTGAAGTTGTACCCCTCGCCAATGTCACAGGCAAACAAATTGCCTCTTTCATCTTGAACTACATCATTTGCCGCTATGGTATCCCTTTATCCATTATCACAGATAATGGACGACCATTCAAAAATTAGGATGTCAAAGAACTGTGTGAGAAATTCCACATCCAACACCGCTTTTCCACCTCGTATTACCCCCAAGGAAATGGCTAGATGGAGGCATCAAACAAAACCATCTTAAAAATCCTAAAAAATACTATCAATGATGCTGGTTGTGATTGGCACGTCTAGTTGAATCCTATGCTGTGGGCCTACCACACAAGTATCCACACACCCACAGGTGCAACACCATACTCCCTAGTCTACGGATATGAAGCCATGTTGCCCATTGAAGTCAAGATCCTATCCTTGCGAGTATCATTAAAAGGCCTCATAACAGATGAAGAGTATAGAGTATCTAGACTTCAAGAGTTAGAGCTACTGGAAGAAAGATGGTAACATGCCTTTAACCATCTCAAGGCTTATCAACAAAGGATGTCTAGAAGTTATAACCACAGAGTTCGTCCACAGGTATTCAATGTTGGTGATCTAGTGCTTAAAGAAAATCCATGCAATCAGCTGGACAGAGAAAAGAAAGGAAAGTTTGAATCCAACTGGCTTGGTCCCTATGTCATCATTGCTGCCTATGGGTCAGGTGCTTATCAATTAGCTGCATCAGAAGGTTAACTGTTTGATGATCCCATCAACAGCATGCATCTTCGCAAGTTCTACACTTAAACCCCAATGCAAGGGAGTCGAAAATAACAAAAAAATAAAAAATAGATCAAAAATAGCAAAAAAAATCATCTTTTGGTGAAAACCTGGAAAACAGGTGCCTTGGATAGGTACCATGATGAAAACCTAGCAAACAAGCATCATGTGTACTTTTAGCTTTCATGCAAATAAAAACAAGTGGTGAAAACCTGGTAAACAAGTGCTACTTGTGATAAACCACCTTCTCCATCTTTTCCATCCTTGTTCCTCATTCATACCTCCTAACAGCATCCACCCAATCACATCAGTATACCTACCATGGCTTGTTGTTCGCTTGTCCTTATCACCTTCTACTATCGGGCTGCCAATCCAGACTTGCATACATCGTGTCATCCAGTCTTGAGCTAATCCATTGAACCGTTGTCGAACTATGTCACCTCTGAGTTGTCACATAGGCAAGGCCATCTTGTATCGATGCGCCCCCAAGGCTCCAGCCCACTCCTTTCCCATCCATTCTAGACCCCTTTTCACCCATCCACTAATCCATCTGCATCCACACCAATTCCCATCACCTAGGTCCCAGGTTCACAAAAGTCCATCACCTCGAACTATGTTGCCTCTGCATCATCACGTAGGCAAGGCCATCTATTAATGCACCCCCAAGGAACTAGGTTAGTCCCTTAGGGCCCATTTATTTGTATCTACTATCAGTTCATCCATAATAAGTTGATCCTTTATCTAACTAGAGGCAAGTCCTTGACCTGGTTATGGAATTGGATTCTTGAATGCTACATGTTCTAAGAGGACACCAATAAGGATTGTGATACCTTTCACTAGACACAAACATGCAACAAAGCACACTTCCAAGAAAAAATTTTGACGCAAAGTATCAACCTATCCACAGCAAAGCAAACACATGCCTAAACACTCAAAGTGATTTTATCTCAATTATGGCAAGAAAACACATCTAAGGTAAGAATGTTTTTTCTTTATGAATAGGTTAAGTTATAGCGTCTTGATTTTTGTTATTATGTCTTTCTATGCTACTCAAGGATGTCAAAAACTAAAGATGTTATGATAGGGGCATAATCATTTTCTTTGTTTGTTGTTTGTGGGTTTATCTTTAGTAATGTGAAACCTTGTCTGAAGACATGATCAACATAATGATCATCGAGGACATCAGACGTCTAAACATGAAATGGGTGTAATCCTTATCTATTGACACACAAGCAATACTCAAGTCATCTTGGTTCAATTATACTTAGATGCTTGTATTAACTTGCTAAATCAAAATCCATGTAAGCAATACTCAGGTCATCTCGATTTAATTATACCTAGATGCTTGTATTTTCTTACAACATTTTAAAACACAAAAATAACAAAAAAATTGCCCAATGATGAAATAAAGCACTTCAAAATACTTGCAATATCAAGATGACATATTTCTACATCCATAATGCCTTCGTAAATACATCCATTTACATTTCGCATACCATTCATCAATAAAGATTTGGTTCGTAGTGTTAGTGTTTTCAAAAGCTTGTGAGTCCTTCTGTTGAGTCATTCTTCTATCAAATTTCTCTTTTTGTCTCTCTTTGTTTCTCCTACTAAGTCTTTTCTACTTTGATTGCATACACTTGGACATATCAAAAACATGGTAATCATTTTGCATTAAGTGAAATAGTCATTAATTAGATTAAATCATTTGCATTCATGTAAGTGCATCAAGTGATCCGTTTGTAATCATTTTGCATTAAGTGAAATAGTCATTAATTTGATTAGATCATTTGCATTCATGTAAGTGCATTAAATCATTAGTTTGTTATCACCTTGCATTAAATGAAATAGTCATTAACTTGATTAAATCATTTGCATACATATAGCTGCATAAGTCAACATATCATTGCATTTAACTAGAAAACATCAAAAACATAGCTATAATCATAATGTCTGCATTAGATCATCATAGAATTTGAGCATATAGGTGCATTTAAAATCATCCATTTACGTTAGTGTCATCATAACCTAGATGCATACATAATATCCCATTAGAAAAATATCAAAAACAGAGCATATAAACATAACAAGTAAAATTGCATCCATGATCATAATAGAATGCAACATACATGTAGGCCAATCATAAGTTGCATCATCATATAAACAATAAAAATGTCCAAGTGTACAATATCAATCTGTCATCCATGAGTCACATCATAAAAGGGTCTATATATACATACAAAATGATAATGATACATGTCTCGGTCGCTATGCAAAATACAAGTGATATATACATATAGCAGGCTATTCATGAGCCATCAAAATAATGTATGTACAAGTGCAAAATCTGTCCAAGTAGCAGCTACCCCTACTATCGTGGGGCACTACTCCCAATGTTGTCCCCTCCTCCTCCTCCACCATGGCCTAACCCAGACTGCTATGGACCCATCACTGATGCACCCGAGAGTAATCCACCTACCCTCTGCGAAGCCACTGACTGACTCCTATAGCTCGGTGCCCGCTGATCTGCTGGCACCACCCCATGATACAAACCTCTGTAATACTGGGTCTATGCCTGAGCTCTAGCTAGCTCTCTTGACACTCATGTAACTTGGGCTTGGGCCTATCACCTATGTAACCAGAAAAGTTGTGGCCACATCTGTACCCTGGGTAGCTATAGCCACATCCCTCTCTGATGTCAAGGCCTACACCCTAGCTAGTGCTACGTCTCTCTCCCCTATCAATTCCTGTACCCTAGCCAAGGTGACATCCCGCTCTACGGTGATGCCAGAAATAACTCCTGCGTCTCTATCTCTCTGGGCCTCTGCAACTCTCAACTATGCTCTAAGCTATCTAACCTACCCTCAAAGCATGTCCACTACATCTCCCTCTACCTATTGTTGTGTGTGGAACATGTGCCTGTTACAGAGCAGCTACCTACTATGGCACCTACTGTTGTGCTACCTATTGCTGTACTACTTGTTGAGAGGGGCCTTGCCCCACTCTCTGTTGATGCCTCAGCCTCCCATCTCCTCCGTCATCCCCTCCTCGGCCCCCTCCTCGGCCGTCTCCATTCCCTCAGCCTCTGCCATCTCCTCCTCTCCTCCTCCTCCTCCTCCTCCCCCTTTGTCTACCTCCATCACCCTCCTCCTTAGACTCCACCTCCTCCAGGAAAGGAGCTAGCTCTCCCGGTCCTAAGTATCTAGGGAACAGGTGGGCTACGAACCAATCCTCGTAGTCTCGAGTCATGCATGCATCCACAACCTCTCGCCTCATCAGCCATGCTTGGTAAGGTATCTATAGAAAGTCAGTCCTGGCCTCCTTGTAGGAAGCCACCGGTCCCCATCACCGCTACTCTACATGAGCCTTGGCAAAAAGGGCCCGCCCCTGTGGTTGACTCTAAGTCCTCCCAAAATGCCTCAGAACCTAGGTGACTATCTGTCGCTCTAGTATGTGTGGTGTCCTGCCAACCAGCCACCACGTCTAAAAAACATAATGGTACAGGAGCACCTATAAAATCATGTTTTGTGTTGTAATAAGGTCTATTGACCAATGCATGTCATTTCAGTTTATATCTAGAACTCTTTTTGTAAGTCCCAAGTGACTTAGGGTGCATTTGTCAAGTTGTTAATCAAGACGGTTAGTCTCCCAGCCGTTTGGAATCAGTTGGTCTTCCTCAGGGTGAGTTTATAAACCCAGAGGAATGAACCAAATGAGATTATTTGGTAATCAAATCGTAGAGGAGAGGAATGTGATTGTGTATTGTGTTAAGAAGAAATAGAACGATTATGTTCCATCAATTTGATTTTCGTTTCCTATAACTACAAATTTTATAGTTGTAGATTTCCATTCTTTCTGTGCTTCCGTTGTTGCAATATGTCGATGTGAAGCATTCCATTGGTAAGATTTCTATCGAAATCAATGGAATGGCTTTGTTGTACAAATATCCATTTTTGTTTTCTATTTTGTTTCATTGCTTGATGGTGTAGAGGATCCAGACAGTGCGAGTTGCATAGTAGGTTGACCTAGCATCTCCATGTGCTAGGGTTCGGGAGAAGGTAAACTGTGCATCAGTGTATCAACAAAGCAAACCCTAATGTGGCTGATAGTAATTGTCTCGCCGACGAGTGAAGGTTAAAGGTGACATTGGAGTGATCAGCACATCGGCCAAAGATTGCAAGTGTTTGCCAATAGAACAAGTCTCACTGAAGGTAAATGCCATCGGCACATCGGAAGACAAGTTAAGAGTTTCACCAATGGGAAGGGTCTCACCAATAAGGTCACGACCAACCAATGTGGAAGCCGTCACAGTTGAGATGAGGAGGAGCTTAACCGTCATCAGGCATCGGCAGAAGGATGAAAGACTTGGCCGATAGGAGAAAGTCTCACCGAAGATCAAGCGAAGTTGAGTTATCGGCTTAAGGTAGAGAGATGAAGAGACTTTAGTAAGTCATTCTGACTGACAGTTGTCTGACTGATGGAGATGTATCAGCAGCTCATTTGTTAAGTCTTGCTGAATGTAAGGAAATAGTGACCCATTCTGCATTTCCCACTGTGCGCTCCCCATCATATTAGTATCAGAGCCCGAAAAGATTTGGGGTGGCAAGTCGAATTGAGGATTTGCAGGAGTGTTGATGTTTGGGTGCTGTCTGTGAATAGTGTATGTTAGACAGAGAAAGCGAGATAGAGGCAAAGAGGATGCCTCCCAAAAGTATGTCATAGGACGCCATCAAGAAACTAATCGAGGAGATACTTGAATCCAAGTTGGGAGAGTTCAAGTAGTCCAAAAGCAAAGATAGGGAAGATGAAAGTGATAGTGATGAAGATGATACAGAAATTGATGAAACTAATAAGAGGACAGAGGAGATACCAGCAGACCAGAGGGAATTTGTAAATGCATTGAAGTCAGTTAATAGGGACACCATAGATGGGTTACCTATGTATAGTGGAAGTATGGAAGCTGAAGAGGTGATTGACTAGATTGAGGCATTGAACAATCACTTCAAATACAAAGAAGTCCCTGATGATAAGAGGGTTAAGTTGGAAAAGGCAAGATTGAAGGGATCTGCTCTTGCATGGTGGAATTATGAGCAAGGAGAGAGAGTCAAGGAGGGGAAGACTATGATAACCTCCTGGGAAAGGATGAAGACCAAAATCAAAGCACAATTCTTACCCCTAGACTATAACGTATAGATGTATAAGAAATTGCAGAACCTCAGACATAGAGACCTTGATGTGAATGCATACACACAAGAGTTTCATAAACTCAGTCTCAAGTCAAAGAGACAAGAAGAAGAGTTAGAGAAGGTGGTAAGGTATCTGAATGGCCTAAGGATGAACATCCAAGATGAGATCAGCATCTTAGCACCAGAAACAGTGAACAAGTGTTTCCAAATGGCCTTAAGGGCTGAAGAGAAGATAAAGAGAAAGAGTGAGCAGAATAATAGAGGTAGAGGTGGAAGAAATTTTAAAGGTAGAGGCAGTTTTGGAGGAAGAAGTCCTAACCAGAGGCCTAGTGGTGAGTCTAGCCAAGAAGAGCAAGTTGGAGACTGCAGTAGCAGAGGAGGCTACTGAGGAAGAAGGTCTAATGGAAGAGGTGGGACAAATGGATCAGGTAGAGGATCCAAGTTCTCCAATATGAGATGTTATAACTGCAATCAGATAGGGCACCCAGCCTTCAAGTGTCCAGAGAAGGCCTCAACTTCTCATGGCGGCGAGAAGAGAACCACTTTGATTCAAGAAGATGCAAGGAGTGTGACATCTCCTGAAGTGAATCTAACATTAGAGATGGGAAAAAATCTGATGATCAAGAGGATGCTGCTCAAGGAACCAGTGCAGACTGAACCATCTCAAAGAAGGGATTTGTTTAGAATCAACTGCAAGATCCAAGGTAAGGTTTGTAAAGTTATTATTGACTCTGGTTCTACTGATAATATTATATCTCTGGAAGTAGTGAATAAGTTGAATCTAGACAAGATACCCCATAGCAGTCCATATAAAGTCAATTGGTTGAATAAGGGGCAGCACATACTCATCAATGAACATGCATGGGTAGAATTTAGTATTGGGGGGGTTTAGAGAGAAAATTTTGTGTGACATCCTTCCAATGGATGCTTGCCATCTTTTGATGCAGGAGCATCCAGTGGTGTAAGGGCAATCTTGCATCACCCAAAAAGAAGTTAATTCAAAATTATTGTAGTTGTTTTCATTTCTTTCCATAATTAGTGTTTCTGATTCCATAATATCTAGAATAATGATGTAAGACTTTCAATTTTTCCAAAACTGCTAAAAATAGCAACCTGCCTGTTTTGGAAAGTCTACCTACTATTTTTGGAAAGTTTGCAGTTGGGCACGGATTGAAGTGAAAACTTGCAGAAAGTTACTAAATGGAAATATAAGACCTTTGGCAAAGGAATCAGGCAAAGATCATTTGTGAGCTGAAAGATATTAAAATTTTTGTTTTCTGAAAAGCCCCTAAAAATTTCTGAAACGAGATATGAGGCACTAAAACTTCCCTAAACGTCCTAAAAAGTTGACAAAAATCCATTTACAGATTTTTGGTGTGATAGTTCACATCGCGAGCTTTCCAACGCCTAAAACGGTTCATCAATCGGACACCCGGATCAAAAGTTATGCTTCCCAGAAGTTTACCTACTTTTATAGGGAGTTGTAAATTTTGAAATTTAGCTGGAGGCCACCAAAAAGTGTTATTTATGGCTATTTTGGGGACCCTGGGAAGTAGTAGAGTTAAGGGAGCAAGTGTAGAGTTAAGAATAGGCGGGAAAATAGAAACCCTAGCTGATTTGGGGGTTACAGAAGGCGAAAGATTCCAGAGCCTGGTGATGGTAGCTGTAGTGTGTTACAGCCTATGGAGGACTAATTCCTCTGATTGTAATTAAGCTTCTGTAATGTAATAAGTTGCCCAGATCGATAAAAGAAAGTTCTATTCTCTGTGTTCAATTTTTGTTATTGTGTGTTTATTGATTTACCCCCTTCATCGAGTGGTATCAGAGCAAGGGTTCTTGAGTGTGTAGATAGATCGCCGACCGTGAGGCAGTTTGCACCAGGACCTGAGGTTGTGGGTTTGCTGCGGAGACTAGGATGCCACCACGAAGAAATCATGTTGGGAGGAATGCTTTGACAGAAGAGGGTTTTAGAGCCCTGCAAAGGCAAATTGATGCGTTACAAGAGGAGCTACGAAGAGGGTTTGAGCCGAGGATAAGAGACAAAAGCGAAGATGAAGCTAAAGAAGAGCTATCTGAGGAAGAACAAGAAGCTGGCGAAGATCCTGTAGAAGTTAGGTTGTTGAGGGCTATTTCAAAGATTGGAAAGAGGCCCAGGATCGAGGTTTCTACATATTCTGGGGATTTAAACCCAGAACAGCTTATTGATTGGATCAATGACATGGAGGAGTATTTCGAGTATGAAGATGTGGAGGACCCAGATCGGGTCAAGTTTGCAAAAACAAAGTTGAAGGGCCATGCCAATATTTGGTAGAAGGAGGTCCAACTAGAGAGGAATAGAAGAGGAAAAGGAAAGATCACCAGATGGGATCAGATGGTGGAGAAACTAAAGAAGTAGTTCATTTTTGTGGATTATGAGATGGAGTTACTAAAGAAGTTGCAAGGACTGAAGCAAGGTAACAAGTCTGTTAAGGAGTATACAGAAGATTTTTATAAGATCACTATCAGGACAGGCCATGGAGAGGCCAACAAGGAGAAGGTGGCCCATTACATTAATGGGTTGAGGCCGACTATTCAAGAGGAGCTGAGCCTAGTCAGAATGACCACCATAGAAGATGCATACTAGTTTTCCCTGAAGGTGGAAGAGAAGCTGAATAAAAGATTTGACAGCAAGCAAAGGGGAAGAGGTCAAGGCGGAAGGACTAGTGGGAGACCCTATGGAGGCCGTAATGAAGATCAAAGGAAAAGTGAAGAATCTGGCACCAATCAAAATTAGAGAGGGGATAACGCCTACTGCCCTCGTGACCAGAACAATGGTGAGCAAAGAGGAAGAGGAAGAGGTAGACCTGGGCAAGGACCCAGAAGAGGAGGTTTCAGAGGAACCTGTTTCCAATGTGGGGAAGAAGGGCATTGAGCATACGAGTGTCCGCAACATCAAGGAAGGATAAATAGAAGACCTGAAGGCAATGCACGAGTTGCACATGTAGATGAAGATGCACATTCTGAGCTTTCTGAAGATGCTGAAAGGGGAGAAACCCTAGTTGTTAGAAGAACCTTGCTGAATGAGGAGAAAGAACCCAATCAGAGGAAGACTTTATTCCGCACAAGGTGCAAATGTGAAGGTAAGTGTTGTGATATTATTATTGACAGTGGAAGCACTGATAATCTTATTTCAGAGGAAATGGTTGACAAGTTGAAGTTGATAAGAAGAAAGCATCTGCATCCATATCGGATTACATGGTTGCAGAAGGACCATAGAGCTTTGGTCAATGAGCAGTGTTTAGTGAAGTTCAAGATTGGTGATTACCATGATGAGGTGTTGTGTGATATCATACTGATGGATGCATGTCATATGCTATTGGGGAGGCCATGGCAGTATGATAGGAGTGCTGTCCATGATGGCCATGCAAACACATATTCTCTGACAAAGGATGGAGTTCGTCATAAGTTGAAGCCCTTGAAGGAGGTGGAAGAAAAGGTATGTAGTACTGCCAGAATTTGCTTGGTAGATGGCAGGAAATTTTTAGAGGGTATGAAGCATGAGCATCATTGCTTTGCATTGATTCCTAAGATTAGTCAAGAGAAATGTGAAGATGTACCAGCAAAAGTTTCAGATATGTTGGAAGAGTTCCAGGACATTATCTCTGATAATGTACCAGAAGGTTTGCCACCAGTAAGGAAGATAAGTCATCAAATGGATTTGATACCAGGAGCTAGTTTGCCAAACAAGGCAACCCACAGAATGACCCCTGCAGAGAATGAAGAGCTGAACAGACAAGTTCAGGAGTTGTTAAGGAAGGGACTGATAAGGGAGAGCCTAAGTCCATGTGCAATACCTGCAGTACTAGCACCAAAGAAGGATGGAGAATGGAGGATGTGTACAGACTCTCGAGCCATCAATAAGATAACTATCAAGTATAGATTTCCATTGCCAAGAATGGATGACATTATGGATTGTTTGAGTGGAGCCAAGTACTTCACGAAAATTGACCTAAAGAGTGGGTATCACCAGATCCGTATTAGAGAAGGAGATGAATGGAAGATAACCTTCAAGACAAAGGAAGGTTTGTATGAGTGGTTAGTCATGCCATTTGGGCTAACCAATGCACCGAGCACATTCATGCGGCTCATGAACGAGGTATTGAAAGAATTTTTGAGAAGTTTTGTTATTATTTATTTGGATGATATTTTAATTTTTAGTAAGACTTGGGATGAGCATCTCATGCATATCAGAAGAGTTCTAGAGAAGCTTAGGGAGGAGAAGTTGCTGATTAATCTAAAGAAATGTAGTTTTGTAAAGAAGGAGTTGGTATACCTGGGATTTGTAGTCTCAGAAGAAGGTCTTAAGATGGACCCAGAAAAAGTAAGGGCTATCATTGAATGGCCTACACCAAGGAGTACAACAGAGGTAAGATCCTTTCATGGTTTGGCAAGTTTTTACAGAAAGTTTATCAGGAATTTTAGTAGCATTTGTGCACCCCTAACTGAGACAATGAGAGGGGATAGAAAAGAGTTTCGATGGACTAAAGGAGCAAACAAGAGCTTTGATACATTGAAGTAGAAAGTTGTAGAGCAACCTATTTTGGCACTTCCATATTTCAATAAGGTATTTCAGGTAGATTGTGATGCTAGTGGTAGTGGTATAGGAGCTATTTTCAGCTAAGAAGGTAAGCCCATTGCTTATTTTAGTGAAAAGCTTAATGATGCCAAGAAAAAGTATTATGTTTATGATCAGGAGTTTTATGCAATAGTTCAGGCTTTGAAGAAATGGAGACATTATTTGTTGCCAAAGGAGTTTGTTTTATATACTGATCATCAGGCTTTGCAGTATCTTAATAGTCAAGGAAAGTTGAACCAAAGGCACTTAAAATGGGTTGAGTTTTTGCAAAGCCATACTTTTGTTTTGAAGCACAGGAGTGAGAAGTCCAACAGAGTTGCAGATGCCTTGAGCAGAAGGCAAAATTTGTTGACATAAATGAAGATAGAGGTTGTTGGGTTCGATGAGGTCAAAAGTTTGTATCCTGAGGATCCAAATTTCGCAGAGGCCTGGAAAGCTTGTTTGGAACCTATTACTTTGGACAGGACAAGATGGTTGGATTTCATAATCCAAGATGACATGTTGTTTAGAGGAAGCCAATTGTGCATTCCAAGGAATTCCATGAGAGAGAACCTGATTAAGGAGAAGCATAGTGGAGGATTGGCCAGACACTTTGGTCGAGATAAGACCATTGCTATTGTTGGTGAAAATTATTATTGGCCACAACTGCAACAGGATGTGAGGAAGTTTGTGCAGAGTTGTAGAGTATGTCAGATGGCAAAAGGAACAAGTCAGAATACAGGGTTGTATCAACCATTACCTGTACCAGAGAAGCCATGGGATGATATCAGTATGGATTTTGTTCTTGGTTTACCAAGGACACAGAGAGGACATGATTCCATTTTTTTGGTGGTGGACGGATTCTTGAAGATGGTGCATTTTATTCCTTCCAAGAAGACTAATGATGCTATTCATATTGCTGAATTATTTTTTAGAGAGGTGGTGAGACTACATGGTCTACCAAAGAGCATAGTTTCAGATCAAGATACCAAGTTTATTGGTTATTTCTGGAGAAGATTATGGAAGAAGTTGAAGATAGATTTGAAGTTTAGTTCTGCACACCATCCACAGACTGATGGACAGACCGAAGTGGTGAATAGGAGTTTGGGTAACCTACTACGGTGCTTAGTAGGAGATAAGCCCAAGGGATGGGATTTGATTTTACCACAGGCAGAATTTGCTTACAACAATTCTGTCAATAGGGGTACTGGTAAATCACCATTCCAGATTGTATATGGAAATAGTCCAAGAAATGCTTCAAAGTTAAGGAATCTAGATAAGGGAGAAAAGACAAGTGTCGAGGCTGAAGACTTTGCAGAACATTTGAAGAATTTGCATGAAGAGGTGAGAAAGCACATTAATAAGATGAATACTCAGTACAAGGCTAAGGCAGATCAAAAGAGGAGGTATAAGGAGTTCCAGGTAGGAGATGAAGTCATGGTTCACTTGAGAAAAGAAAGGTTCCCAATTGGAACATACAATAAGTTGAAAATGAAGAAAATTGGACCATGCAGAATCTTGAAGAAGCATGATTCAGGCAATGCATATGAGGTAGAGCTGCTGAATGGGATCAATATTTCCCCTATTTTCAACATTGTTGATTCATTAGAATATCATGAAGGTGGAGCAGAGGATGGACCAACAGAAGCGCAGTGGAGTATTCCAGCATCTACTTTAATGGATGAGATAGAAGCGATCTTGGATAGCCGTGTGGGAAGAAGTACTCGGAACAAGCAATATAAAGAATATCTGGTAAAATGGAAAGGAAGGCCTATTAAAGATTCCTCTTGGTTATCTAAGGTAGAGGTTGACCATTTGGGTTTCCCTCACATAAACATCTGAGACGTGACAGGGTCACTTCTCAAATTACCCTGGGTGTCTAATGCAGGAGCATCCAATGGTGTAAGGGCAATCTTGCATCACCCAAAAAGAAGTTAATTCAAAATCATTGTAGCTGTTTTCATTTCTTTCCATAATTAGTGTTTCTAATTCCATAATATCCAGAATAATGATGTAGGACTTTCAATTTTTCCAAAACTGCTAAAAATAGCAACCTGCCTGTTTTGGAAAGTCTACCTGCTATTTTTGGAAAGTTTGCAGTTGGGCACGGATTGAAGTGAAAACTTACAGAAAGTTACTAAATGGAAATATAAGACCTTTGGCAAAGGAATCAGGCAAAGATCATTTGTGAGCTGAAAGATATTAAAGTTTTTATTTTCTAAAAAGCCCCTAAAAAATTTTGAAACGAGATATGAGGCACTAAAACTTCCCTAAACATCATGAAAAGTTGATGGAAATCCATTTACGAATTTCTAGGGTGATAGTTCACATCGCGAGATTTCTGATGCCTAAAACAGTTCGTCAATCGGACACCCGGATCAAAAGTTATGCTTCCCGGAAGTTTACCTACTTTTATAGGGAGTTGTAAATTTCAAAATTTAGCTAGAGGCCACCAAAAAGTGTTATTTATGGCTATTTTGGGGACCCTGGGTAGTAGTAGAGTTAAGGGAGCAAGTGTAGAGTCAAGAATAGGTGGGAAAACAGAAACCCTAGCTGATTTGGGGGTTACAAAAGGTGAAAGATTCCAGAGCCTGGTGATGGTAGCTGTAGTGTGTTGCAGCCTGTGGAGGATTAATTCCTCTGATTGTAATTAAACTTCTGTAATGCAATAAGTTGCCCAAATCAATAAAAGAAAGTTCTATTCTCTGTATTCAATTTCTGTTATTGTGTGTTTATTGATTTATCCCCTTCATCATCTTTTGTTAGGCAGACCATGGTAGTCTGACAGAAAGGCTTATCATGATGGAGAAAAGAATGTTTACTCATTCCAAAAGGATGGTGTGACTTATAGGATACAGTCATTGGTAGAAGAGGATCCACAACATGTAGGGTCTAGTGTAATGATGGTAGGAGAAAAAGAATTCATGGACACATTAAAGGAAGTTGGTGGAGTAGGTTTTGCTAAGCCTAAGGGGGAAAAGAAGGAAAGTGTGAGAGAAGTAGGACCTAAGGAGGTCAGAGATTTGCTTGAGAGTTACAAAGGAGTGATTGAAAAAGATATACCTGATTCCCTACCACCTATCAGACATATTAGCCACCAGATAGACCTCATACCAGGAGTAGTACTTCCTAATAAGGCAACATATAAAATGACCCCTCAGCGGAATGAAGAGATAGCAAACTAGATTCAAGAACTCCTAAACAAAGGGATGATAAGGAAGAGCCTTAGCCCATGTGCAATACCTACTATTTTAGCCGCAAAGAAGGATGAGAAATGGAGGCTTTGCACCAATTCTAGGGCCATAAATAGGATAACCATCAGATACAGGTTTCCTATTACTAGAATAGAAGATCTAATGGATTGTTTGGGAGGGGCTACTTATTTCTCCAAGATAAACTTAAAGAGTGGGTATCACCATATAAGGATAAGAGAGGGGGATGAGTGGAAGACAACATTTAAAACCAATGAAGGGTTGTATGAGTGGCTTGTGATGCCTTTTGGTCTTTCAAATGCCCCTAGCACCTTTATGAGGCTGATGAATGAGGTGTTGTAGGAATTCATAGGGAAATTTGTGGTAGTCTACCTTGATGATATCTTGTTGTTCAGTAAGAGCAAGGAAGAACACTTGGAACATTTGGAGATAGTCTTGAAGAGGTTGCAAGATCAGAAGTTACTAATAAACTTGGAAAAGTGTGACTTCATGAAACAAGAATTGGTGTACCTAGGTTTTGTCATCTCTAAGGGTGATTTGAAAATGGATCCTTCCAAGGTAGAGGCTATTTTGAATTGGCCTACACCTAGGACAACAGGAGAGGTTAGAAGTTTCCATGGCTTGGCCACATTTTACAAAAAACTTATTAAGAACTATAGTGATATTTGTGCACCTATGTTAGAGACCATCAAGGGTGGAGGTAAGATGAAGTTTGTGTGGACAAAAGAGGCAGATCAAAGTTTTGAAAGTTTGAAGCAGAAAGTTGCCAAGTATCCTGTCTTAATACTTCCTGATTTCAATAAAGTCTTCACCATTGAATGTGATGCAAGTAGACTGGCCATAGGGGCAGTGTTGAGTCAAGATGGTAGACTAGTAGCCTTTTTCAGTGAAAAATTGAATGAAGCTAAGAGGAAGTACTCCTCTTATGATTTAGAGTTGTATGCCATGGTACAAGCTCTAAAAAAATGGAGGCACTACTTGCTTCCTAAAGAATTTATTATATACACTGACAATCATGCTCTCAATTTTTTGAATGGACAGGAAAAGCTCAGTCATAGACACATGAAGTGGGTGGAAATTCTTCAAGCATACACCTTCATCATCAAACATATGAAGGGGATAACCAATAAGATTGTTGATGATTTAAGCAGAAGGGTGTTGATAGTACAAGAAGTGCAGCTACAAAGCATGGGTGTTGAGGCACTCAAAGGATTGTATGAAAAGGACCAAGCTTTCAAGGAGATTTACAAGGTATGCAATGAGTTTGCCAATGCTTTCCACAATAAATTTTTAGATTATACATTGCAGGATGGACTTTTGTTTAAGGGGAGTCAACTATGTATCCCTAAGTGTTCAATGAGGGATAATATAGTGAAGGAGAAACATAGTGGTGGTTTAGGAGGACATTTTGAGCTCAATAAGACCTTAGATCTGTAAAAAGATTTTACTTTTGGCCAAGGCTGCAATCTGATATCAAAAGGTTTGTTGAGAGTTGTATGATTTGCCAGAGAGCAAAGGGGTTCTTGACCAATGCAGAACTGTACCAACCTTTGCTCATACCAAACAAACCTTGGGAAAGTTTGAGTATGGATTTTGTGATGGGATTGCCCAAGACAAGGACAAGTTATGATAGTGTGTTTGTTGTGGTAGACAGGTTTAGCAAGATGGCTCACTTTATTCCTTTTAAAACCACCAATGATGCTAGCTACATTGCAGGTTTGTTCTTTAAAGAAATTGTCAAGATTCATGGGTTACCTTTGAGTATTGTATCTGACAGAGACAGTAAATTTGTGGGACATTTCTGGAGAACCTTGTGGAAATGATTGGGCACAAATTTGTCTTTTAGTTCAACCTATCATCCTCAGACTGATGGCCAAACTAAGGTTGTGAATATGTCATTAGGCAATCTGTTGAGATGTTTGACAAGAGAACATGACAGTAGTTGGGATGTGGTACTCCCACAAGCAGAGTATGCCTATAATGATTCTACAAATAGAAGTACAGGTCTAATTCCTTTTGAAGTTGTCTATGGTAGTCATCCTAGAGGCATTTTTGAATTGTGAGATGTTCAAGGGTTAGACAAAAGGAGTGGACATGCTGATACATTTGTAGAGGCTATGAAAGAGATCCATCAACAAGTCAAAGATACTCTACACCAGAGCAGTTAGAAGATCAAGGCTAGAGTGGATCAAAGAAGGGATGTGCAGTACCAAATAGGAGATATGGTCATGGTTCATCTCAACAAGAACAGACTACCCATAGGAAAACACAGCAAGTTGATGATGCAAAAAATTGGACCTTGTCAGATTCTGGAGAAATATGGTCCTAATTCTTACAAAATTGAGCTCACTGATCATATTGCTATTCCACCTATATTCAATGTTGCTGATTTGACATTATATAAGAGTCTTGATACAGGAGAAGGTATGGCAGATTCTGTCCAAGACAATGCAGAGTGGGTGTAGTATTTACCACCCAAGGAACCAATGAAGATGGAGTGCATCTTGGATAGCAGGATAGCCAAGAAGACACGAAACCAAACCTATTTTGAGCACTTAGTCAAATGGCAAGGACTTCTAGATTTAGAGGCAACATGGATGTTGGAAGCAGACATCAAAAAGTAGGGTGGTGATTTGCAGCAGTTAATCTCTAAGAGGACTTGAGACAACTTTCACCTGACAAGTATGGTACAAGAGCACCTAGAAAATCATGTTTTGTGTTGTAATAAGGTCTATTAACCAATGCATGTCATTTCAGTTTGTATCTAGAACTCTTTTTGTAAGTCCCAAGTGACTTAGGGTACATTTGTCAAGTTGTTAATCAAGACGGTTGGTCTCCCAGCCGTTTGGAATCGGTTGGTCTTTCTCAAGGTGAGTTTATAAACCCAGAGGAATGAACCAAATGAGATTATTTGGTAATTAGATCGTAGAGGAGAGGAATGTGATTATATATTGTGTTAAGAAGAAATAGAACAATTTTGTTCCGTCAATTTGATTTTTGTTTCCTGTAACTACAAATTGTATAGTTGTAGATTTCCATTCTTTTTGTGCTTCCATTGTTGCAATATGTCGATGTGAAGCATCCCACTGGTAAGATTTCTGTCGAAATCAGTGGAATGGCTTTGTTGTACAAATATCCATTTTTGTTTTCTGTTTTGTTTCATTGTTCGGCGATGTAGAGGATCCAGACAGTGTGAGTTGCACAGTAGGTTGACTTAGCATCTCCATGTGCTAGGGTTAGGGAGAATGTAAACTGTGCATTGGTGTATCGAAAAAACAAACCCTAATGTGGCTAATAGTAATTGTCTCGCCGACGAGTGAAGGTTAAAGGTGACATCAGAGTGATCGGCACATCGGCCAAAGATTACAAGTGTTCACCGACAGAACAAGTCTCGCCACATCGGTGCATCAGAAGACAAGTTAAGAGTTTTGCTAACGGGAAGGGTCTCGCCGATAAGGTCACGACCAACCGACATGGAAGCCGTCACGGTTGAGACGAGGAGGAACTTAACCGTCATCGGGCATCGGTAGAAGGACGAAGGACTTGGCTGATAGGAGCAAGTCTCGCCGAAGATCAAGTGAAGTTGAGTTATCAGTGTAAGGTAGACAGACGAAGAGACTTTAGTAAGTATTTTCGACCGATGGTTGTCTGACCGATGAAGATGTATCGGCGGCTCATTTGTTAAGTCTTGCTGACTATAAGGAAACAGTGATCCATTCTGTGTTTCCCGCTATGCGCTCCTCATCACATAGGGTAGCTCATCAGCCTCATCATCCCAGACCTCACAATCTATGTAAGGTCGCCAAACCACTGTGTCTATGTTGTCCAATGCATGATGCCAATACTCTAGCTTCCCTAGCCTGTGATGGGAAACTACACCTGCATATCCATAAGAGTAGGGCTCTCCTGGCTGTCTAGAAAAAGTACAAGTGGGCCGTGTAACCGCAATGTGCTCCCATGCCTAGAACTATAGCAATGAAACTCCTATCAACAAGCTGATTGCTCCATGATAAACCACCTAGTGCATGTCATGGTAAAGTTGTGCAAGAATGCAAACACCCTAAGCAAAGCAGGTGTCCTCAGTCACCATCCTCTCCAATGTCCTACCCCAGCCAATTAGGAACCCATGAGATCACCTATCAAGGTATACAACACCCCCGATCAACCCAGCCACAATCCCTAGAAAGTAGTCGTAATAATCATGCATGTCCTGCTAAGAGATCACTAGCCCCCAAATCCTGGGATCATCGAATACCCACTTGTACTCCTCTAGTCTAGTGTCACACTGCGACTCGTACTCCACAAGCTCACCTACTATCGGTAGGTGCAGTATCCTGTAGACATCCTCCAAGGTAATGGTGATCTCACCAGTGGGAAGATGAAACGTCCTATCCTCACTGTGGAAGCACTCCACCACAGCAGTCAATAAACTAAGGTTCGCACGAACCTCGAGCATGAAGAAAACGTACTCCAAACCCATAGCACTAAGCACCAACCAGTCAACCTCTGTAAGCATGTATCACCGCAACATCGACAAAGGAAACTGCTCCCACGACATCAGCGTATCTAAAATATCCTCCTACAATAAGCAAAACAAAGTGTCAACCATAACTATATCAATGCAAACCTGCTCAAACTATTGAACCTATCAATCTCACTTACTTCACATATCAAATTGATCAAAACAAGCATATCATCTCTTGTCTAGATTCTATCTATCTCAGAGATCTCTTATCAATTGTCGCATCGATCAAGATGCCAATCGAGTCAATTTCACTAAGTAACTAACTATCCTAAGGCAAATGCACCATTATAGGTGGCAAATGCACCTTTTCAAAGAAAATGTGTCGATCCAAGACATATGTGCTGAATCTTTGAGCATATGCGCAACTCTAGCACACATGCGCAGCAACAACTAACGTATGCGCAGCAGCAACTAACAGATTTGGATAACAAATGCGCATTAAGGATAAATGTGCCGACTCATGACTCAAATGTACTGAAGCAGATTAAAAGCGTTGTTTTAGAGAACAAATGCGCCAAACACAAAACGATGCATTCATTTAGGTAACTTTTCCTAGCATTTATTACACTAATAAATGACCCTAGGCTAGAATTTTTGAAGTACATATCAGGGGTCCTGCCTCTGCTGGCCGTCTGAACCATCAGATCCTCTCAAACTAGTGCTCCTCATGTAAAAGATCCATCATTGTACTGACTGGTCTAGCTCCTGTGCTCTGCAAACTCTTCTAGAAGCTCTCACCAAATGACAAGTGTGCAAATCACTAGGATTGTGGATCCTACTTCTATTTATAGACTTGCAACCCTAATTGGCTATGTGGTGACCTAACCTTCTCTCCACCGTTTTCTCAAACCGTAACCTGTTTGCTTCACCCTAACCTAAATGGTCCACCTTCTTCATCGTGAGATTGTCTGTCTCACGTCCTTGACCTTTCCTTCTCATCCAATCTCCCAAGGGGCATCCTGTTGTCGTAACCTATACCAGGGGCAAATTGGGGCATGTATCATTATTAGAAAAACTTGTACTTCTTTGAAACAACGTGATAAAACACATTGCATCAAAGAGGGGCAAAATGTATACACCTAAAAATGACATAACTCTATCCAAAGAAATATTTTTAATATTTATTTTAGTTTAATTCCTCTATCAATAAATAAACAAATCAATTTATTTATCTGATTCACATTCCTCCACAAAATTAAATAAAATCATTTATTTAATTAAAGTCCTCCAAGTTCTTCTAAATTAAATAATACCAAATTATTTAATTAATTCTTCCAAAATTCATCTAAATTAAATAATATCAAATTATTTAATTACCTCTTCTAAATTCTAAAGTCATTCTAAATTAAATAATGTCCAATTATTTAATTAGTTCTTCTAAACTTAAATATTTAAATAAATCAAAACATTTATTTATATTATCTATTTCCTCTTAAAAATGGATCAACACCAAAATTAATCCATGCAAATCCATGTGCACACTTAATTAAATATTTTAATATTTAATTATTTGTTCCCTCACTCACATGTCCTATTTATCCTCTAGTTCCAATTAGTTAACTCATAAATCAAATATGTTAACTAGTTAGTCTTTTCTGTTAACTGGACAATCAATTCAGTTAATTCTTCATTCTATTTCTGTTAACTCCCCTGTTGCATGAAGGAACAAGACACTTGTCCTCTTCTGATTCACGTACACCCTCTCAAATTTTCTCAACCATTGATCTTCTTATTCATTCTACACCATTGATCTTCTCTCTCACAAGTCTATAAGTACAACCCATATTCCTGCATTTCAATCATCCAAGCTTTTAGTAAACTTACTCTGCACAATTTACAACGTGCCTTTGGCACCAACACCATATCCATAGCTTGTGATCACCATTTTTATTATATTGAAGCTCTTCTTCATTACAAGAACTATCATAGTCGTTTCTCTATTGTCATCTTGAAGAACAAAGCAAGGAAGTGCGCTTTTTGAAGGCTTCATTTATAACAAAAGATCAATTTGAGATTAGGCGAACAATAGAAGCCGCGATGTAAGGTTTGCAAGGTATCTTTCTTTGTGTTTAAATCTTGATTATTGCAATTTCTATTGAGTTATTGGGTTATTATTAATCATTGATGTTATATCCACATTTTCCCGTAACACCAGTGTCTAGTATTTTTGACTTTTTTTTAACCGTTCATCAAAAATTAAAATAAGTTATATTTTTAGAAACTAGACTCCATTCTACACGAATTCAAAAAAAAAAATTGATTAGTTTTCAAACATTTTAGGGGGGAGCACGCTCAAATTTCTATTTTTCAGGATGTGTCCACTTTAAAAATTACTAAAAAATCAATTATTTATTAAAAAATTATCAGAAAAATCAGGGATAAACTACATGGTGTTACCTAATTTCTCACCAGAGCGATTATTGAAATAATAAAAAGATGTTAACTTTTTGAGGGGAGCACACCAGACGCTGTGTTATGTTTTTTTGAGAAAAACAGGACCAATTTGTGTGCTCCCCCTTTTTGAACCCCTTAATCTCAACCATTTTTGGAAAAAAATAGTAGTTTAGAAACTATATTTGGAGCACTACAACTCTTTTTTTCGTTCCATCTTCAAATTTTGAGTGTAGCTATCTTCAATTTCTCATCCAACATCAATGTTTCCTGATTTCAGAAAAAAAAGTGGCAACTTAAGACCCCATTTTGGTCCCTCATCTTTGTGCACTTACCCAATAATTAAATGATGTTATCTTATATTTATTTACTCATAAATTTATTTTTAGATAACTGACTTCCTTGTATGTTAGCTAAGGTGAAAATTCATAATGCAAGGTAACAAATGCTCTTGTGAGAACTTGATAACTTTGACTAATTAATCATTATTTGAATAGATGAGCTAGTTGTCAATTATTTAATAAGTCTAATTAAGGAATATTCAAGCAAATTCATATTGTAGTTTTAACAAGATTAAAAAATTAATTCATTGGGTGGATTCCTCACCACCACAAACTTTGTGGGTCCTTCTCTTGTAATGATATATCATACACATCATTGTGTCTATATGCTATACTATGGAGAGTGCACATTGTGCTACCATGTGTAAGGTGGTGAAGTCATAGTAGAGTTGTTATTTTAAGGAAAAAAAAATGGTGTTAGTGTCCAGGCTCACGAGCATGTGTGGGCATGACAGTGAGCAAATATTCTACAAGCCATATCTTCATGTATATATGATGTTAAACAATTGATCAAATATTTGAATATCCTTGCATGGTCTAATGTAATTTTCTTACCTTAAAGAAGAAAGGAAGGCATGCAATTAAAAACATCCTTAGAAAGCTCATGAAACTTCCCAAGAATACCTATGGGATTGCAATCCAATCTCTACTTTGCTGTGAAAAGGGGACTAATCAACAAAGGACTAGTTTTTTTGAAAAAGGCATGCTTCTATTCCTCCTTCTATGTGTTTTCTCTTTTTCTCTTTTTCCTTTTTTTGCTAAATTTTGTAATTAAAATTAATTTTGACAATATTTACCTTTGTGGTGATTCACTCAAATTCTAGTTTCAGCTTCCCTTCTAGTGTCATTTCTATTGATGAATTTTTGTAACACAACAACATGTGGATCAATTTTTCCTTACTTGAAAACAAAATGGTTTCCCCAATGTTCTTTATGATGAATTTGGTATCACTTGAATAATCCACCAAGCAAGTGTTTTGATTGTCCCGTTCAAAGGGCTCCAAAAAAATCAAAGGAATAAACACAAGGTATTGTTTGCAAAATTTGCAACCATAAATTTTGAAATTCTAAATTAAATATTAAACTAATTCTAATCTACTCTTAAGCTAACCAATGCTGTAAAAATTTTCAAAAGAAAGGGGAGAGAAAAGGTTTAAATGATCCTATGTTATTCTACTCTCAAATCTAACTCTGCAAGTAGACAAATCTAGTTATAACCACTGCATTAGTTGACCAATCAACACACAATCAATACATAAGAGGGTGATGCTAATCATCAAAGGAGTAATGAACTATGAAAGACATAATGAACAACCAACCTATTTTAGGCATAGAATGCAAGCATTACTCCCATACCCCTTATGCAAGATAAATATATCTTGTTACAATTGCACTGGCATGCTCAAGTGACCACAAAAAGACTCACCATCAACAAATTCTCAACTCCAAATTTATTAGATACTTAGTGAATCAAACATGAAAAAACAAAATAACATGACTCTTTGACTAAAAAACCAAAAGAAGAGGAAAGGAAAAAAATAGAAAATAAAAAACATTATTCTAATAGCAAAGTGTTTGGTTTCCAATTTCCCTTTACAGGGGCATGTTTATATAGATAGAGAGAGAGAGGGGTTTGCTTAGTAGGAAATCCTAAGAGCTTTCCCTTTAATTTAACCATATAGTCCAAAATTTTTTTTGACAATGAACAGATATACAAAGCCCGAATTCAAATAAGGCAATTGTTGTTTTGAGTTTGACAAGTTGAAGTTTGTCTATTTCCAAGTGATCTTCAAACTACATAGATCCTGTGGTAGCACACTTCTCAGCAACAAATCTTGTATTAGGCATGCTATTAGTAATCTTCATCAAGCTCCTACAAGTCTCTCTTGAATTCTCTAAATAATCATTGTCATCGATCTGATCATTGCTTTATTAGTCTTAATCGTTCTCAATTCCAGGTCTTTTAGTATGTCATGTATAAAAATTGTCGAACTAAAGGATCACCTCTCTGAAGTTCTGCAACTACACAAAAATAGAGTATCAATTTCCTGACAAAAAACATGTAACCATATTCAATACAAGTCAAATTTAAATTTAAATTCAAGATATAAAATTCTAATAGCATGGGATTTTCTCTGTTTACATGTCGCGATGTTAAAGCTTAGGATCTCAAAGGAGGGGAAGATACACAGAAGAAATTCATTATAAACCGCTCTGACAAGTCCACACCTATATTCACTTTAGAAAAAATGCCAACTTTAATCATTTCTCGAGTTTACACAGTCACAAGCTCTTAGTTAAATCCATGGTTCAGAGAGATAGCCTGAGATCTGACGATTTGGTGAAAACCACTCGTAGCAAGATAAACACACATTAACATGGTTAACTTTTACTCCAGGATCAACATAAACAGATGACACGTGGACATGATAGTTCAAACTTTTGGACTTCAAATCCATGGTCGGTTAGATTTAATGAATAAGATTGAGTCCGTAGATCACTGTAGATGCACTCTACTTAAACATCATCCACATTAATGATCAACAGTTAATAGTAATTTTACACCTCATTCACAATAAAAAGTGGTAAATATTTGTCCTATTTTTATTTATCAAAACTGACCTTTGACTATTGAAATGGACGATATTGAAGAATAGTCCTGTGGAACAAAACACAAATTAGATGAGAGAAAACTTTTTAAATTTTCAAAATATGTTTTCTTTATCACCTTGTAGACATAACAACTTAGCCTTCAAATCTGAACATTTTGGTTGATCAAATTTATAAGGGGTCTCAGTTCCAATGTCAAATTCTCATCTAGCATCCAGATGCAAAAGACTGAGTGAACTATGATTTACCAAGAAATTAAAATATGAAAACAAGACTTAATACTTGAGGTCTGTGGTCAAGACATAGGGTAATTCCAGACGTGACACGTGGATACACTCTGGGGTGACATGTATTCAATTATAATCTATTAGGAATGTGAGGTCCAAACATCCCCCTTAAGCTAGACACATGATTTACATCCAGAATTAAGACTCAGTCAATCAAAGCACATTAGAATTTGGGGTCCACAATTTGGTTTCATACAACAAAGACAGGTCGAAGCTTCGAAAGACTTTAGAGAATTAACAAATGTGAAAGCTGAGTAAAATACATCTGCAAATATCTCTTTGATCTGCAGGTGATACCCATGACCAAGTGATATAAATCGATTTAGACCTCGAACATGAAACTATCTAATCCAAAGGACCTCAAACGCTTAGTCAATTAGGTTATATAAGAAGGCTTAGGTCTGACTATGACTTGGCTCAACACAAATATCTAAAAGAAAACTTGGTTATAAAGCTATACTAAAATATATGCTTAGTCAATTAGGTTATATAGGAAGGCTTAAGTCTGACTATGACTTGGCTCAACACAAATATCTAAAAGAAAATTTGGTTATAAAACTATACTAAAATATAGGCATTGTGACTATAATGGCATTGTAACACAAGTATAATAGATTTAAAATCAAGTGAAATTAGACAATGAGGAATAAATTAAACTTAACCAATGTTATGTCAAAATAAAATTCAAATACACATGACATAGATAAAAAAACATATGTATACAATTAGGACAAACCATTTAAACCTACAATCAAGATACAGTATTGAAAACTCCAATCATAAACCAATAGATCCAACTTTACAAGACTAGAATCAAGACAAAAAAAATGCAAATTAAACAAGACCAAAAAAATATACAAATTGAACAAAGGATCCCCAATTATGGAAGAATAGGGGTGTGTTGTGGATGCCACAATAGATATATTTAGTGAAGAGTATAGTGATAGTTCCTTTATCTTCTAATGACGAGGTTGATGACCCTTTATTTCATGATGATCTAGTTTATGACATACATTCTTTTAAAACACTGATAATAGTCATTTAGTGGAAATGAAGATGCAAAGAACTTATGTGTTACATCATTTTTATCTTCATATTGTGTTCGTACACATGGTGATGATACTTTGATGCATGCATTTAGTAATACATTGATTGATAGAGAAAAGCAATGGTTTGATTCATGTTGTGCTTAGTAGACATCATTTCATGTGTTTTCATATTCTTTTATAGATTACTTTACTTGTGGCTATAGAACAAGGGTTTCTCACATGGATCTATTTCTTCACATTCTAGTGGCCCTTTCTTGGAGGATCCCTTAGATATTTCTATGCATCATGATTATATTCCTCTTTTTGTTGATCATGGGGACTCTCCTTTTGATCCCTTAATACTCTCATATGCAATATATTTGAGTAATTTGGAGAAACCCTCTTTTACATCTCATATTGAGCACATACACGACCTACACATTCATAATAAAGAGGAACAATATGAGCACCTCTTACCATTTTTACTTTCTATATGTGAGGAAAATCACATGTCAACATATCATATTTATGTTTTACATCCTTCTCTAGTACACACGATACCATGCATACACATATAGATATGGGACATACTGAATAGGATTTATCACATTATTTGAGCCCCATAACATGTAGAATAGATTGTCTAGAAAGTTGTATTAAGGCTTTTGAGCAAAGATCTAGAAAGAAGGATTACACTAGTGAGATGTTGCATAATACTTTGGCATATGCCATTTTGATTTATCCTTCACCAAGTGGATTTGTGGCACCTTTTTTTACAAAGTATGATGGTAGAGGCGATCCATTGCTTCATCTCAAGTCCTTTACAACCACTTGCTTGACTTATTTTCATGAGTATAAGTTACTTGCTAGATATTTTTTTCCAATGAGCTTGAGTGCTCACGCAGTTATATGGTTTTATTCATTACATTGTGCTTTTATCACTTCTTTTGTGGATTTGGCTAATTCTTTTATGAAACACTTTCACTATAATATTGAGCCTAAGACATCTATTGCTTAAATTATATAATGAAATTAAGAAGAACATGAGAAAAACAAAGATTATGTGTTGAGATTTAAAGATTTGATTATTAATGTGTGTTTCACATTACCAGATGGTGAGCTTTAAAGTTTATTTATCAATGGTTTACTTCCACTCATCAAAGAACAAGTGTTTTGCAAGTATTATCCTTTGTTTCCAATTTTATGTGTTGGTGCATGCAAATGTCAACATGTTTTATTAGAAAATGATTATCTATATGATCACATTTCTAACACCTCTCCTCATTCTCAAGAGTTATCATCGATGTCACATTTGGAAGATGGGGAAAATGAGGATGCATCTAATTTTAATCATAGTGAGGAGCATGATGACCAGGTCAAATCAAAGTGATTTAGGGAGTTCACTAACTTGGAGGAGCCTCCATAGGTTATACTGGAACAAAAGATTATCACTTTGCCTCTTAGATATATCTAGACTTGCACCACGAAAGGTAAAATGTTTTTATGCTAACCATTGCAAACATGGTCATATTTTGGCTTGATGCATTACTACATTGAAACATAAAATTCAAAATTTTATCAATAAAATGATTATACAAGTCAAGAGGTTAATCATATAGAATTGAATGATGAGAGTTATTCTAGTTTTAGCAATAATGAGTATATAGATTTTGATGGGCATAACACACCATATGTTAAGGTTACGCATGAGGATATCCATCAAACTCAACAAGATGAGAAAAGGCATGGACGCAAAAAATATGACATTCTAATGGATGGTCCCCTTGGGGGGAATGGATTACAAGGATACATTTTTCAAGCATATTGAAATACATCCACCTAATAGTGGGGTCTTCATTTCTTAATCTCTTCACTTATCTCTCTTATTACATGCTATATGTTGTGCTTTTATGCTATGATTATTTCTATGATTTTCACTTGATCTTGTCACTTGAGCAGCAGGGTTGTTTGCTTTGCAAGACTCTTGTATTCATGATTGCCTTAGAACTTTAGGGGAAAAAAGTGAAGGCTTCTTTCATGTTACTTCTTACAAATGTATTGGTCACATAAAAGTAAGTCTTTTAGGTATGCATCTTGATTTTCATATGTTATTTCTATTTTTTCATGCTCAACTTATCATGTCTATGCTTTCTATTTAGTTTATAATGATTTTTCTCACTTTCTAACCAATGATTATCATGTTATCATCATTAGTTTTTATCCAATCTTTCTCTCTCCTTGATTTGTGTGTACTCTTTGTTGGAAAGATGGTTGTCGTTGCACCAAAAGATCGACCTATTAATGCCCGATACAACTGTCAAAGTTAATGAATCCACGGGAGATGGTTAAGCCTTGTCATGAACCTAAGTGCTGCACTGCATAGCACAAGGAGACCAAGGGTGAACACCTTGCAACAATCCCCCCTAGCACAAGCGAGTGGTTCAAACCCGTGACCCAAGCTTTGATACCAATTGTTGGAAAGATAGTTGTCGTTGCACCAAAAGATCAACCTGTTAATGCTCGATACAACTGCCAGAGTTAATGAATCCATGGGAGGCAGTTACTTGCCTTGTCACGAACCCAAGCGCTATGCTGCACAGCACAAGGAGACCAAGAGCGCACACCTTACAACATTCCTTTGTGGAACACAAATCAAGGGGGGCATATTATTACTAATCAATTTCAAGTTCATGCATAGTTCAAAGGTTGACTCTAAATCATGTCTCTATCTATTCTATTTCTTATTGTGTTTGTATTTTACCTTTTTACTTTGTTATGCTTGCTCATGTATATTTACATGCACACTAAAGTGGGGGCAAAATGTAAGGGTAAAAGTGCATCTTGTACTTTTACCTTTTGTTTTACACTATTTTGCATGGGTTTCTAAATACTTGGCCTTAGCACATGTTTTCATTTATTTAGCATCCCATTTGTTACATCCCCAACTTACAATTAGACTCAATCATTAACTTTGCATGATAATCAGGAGGATTAGTGATAGTTAACTGATTTGATGTTGTGGAAATATCTGATTTGATCATTAAATATGAAGTTAATGACTGATGTTAATTAGTTTTGAATAGTAATTATTTTGTATTATGGGATATGATTATGATGCACTAATCATGGTTTTGTGGTCCTGAGTGTGAATAGGAAAATGTAACGTACTTCAAAGAAAGGAGGAGAGTATCATCTTGGAGGAAGAGTTAGATGTTGGGAAGTGGGGTCAGTAGCCATCTGAGTGTCAGACATTTTGTCCTTTCAAACTGTGTAAGTTGGCGTAAGATACGCTTCTTCTTGGCCAATTGATTTTCCTTTTGTGTCGTCATGTCGAATTAGTCATTTCGACAATGTTGCATCGACTCGACCCAACGATGTTCTTGAAACATCAATACGAGTCAAGAGTTAGTTTTTCTTTTTGTCAGAACATTTTCTTATGGCTCTAAATATTTTCGAACTGAGATTATAAATCCATTATTATTTGGTCTATTAAGTTTTGAGTCCTTAGCGAAGAAGGGAGAGCGGTGCTCGATCCCTAAATTGTACGATGACTCTATCTCCATGAAGGAAGTGATGTCAGAAAATGACATCTTGGTTAATATTAGTATTCACATGCATCTAATGGATGAGTGTAAAAATATTATAATATAATTATATAAAGTTGATATTTAATATTTTGCTATGTTATTGTGTTTGTTATTTTGATATAGTTGACATCATAACTAATGGGATCTTCGAGCTCGCCATAGACTAGTAGGTGTCATGCTTGTGTGAGCCATGATCATGGTAGTTGGCCAAGTGGGAGAAACCACTCACACCACCTTGGTAGAGGGTGGTAGTTTCCACGAAAAATAAGCATACGAATTAGGATGAAGTAATAATCCTTTTGTCTTCTGAAAAGACTATCATTGTTATCTTTTGGTTTTGAAGAGAAGGGAGAGTTTGAGCTCTGTGTTGGAAAAGACTTTCATAGCAGGACAAACAGAGGTTGATCTGAGAACAACTCTGCATTGAAGGATTGTCTACAGGTAGATTAAAGGATGTTATTCTTGAATTTGATATGGGTTATGAGATTCTTTTCTATCAAACTCTCTTAGCATGCATGTTGTATGGAGCTCATACTTTTATATCTTTTACTATGGCATCCTTATCTTTGACGCATAATTAATGGCAGAGGCTCGAGGCCTTGCAATATTTAAGGCATTTAATTTGTCACAAAGACTTGAGGCCTTGCAGCTGAGTCATATTGTGCTACATATTTACTGTGTTTAAGCTTAAAGCCATATGACCGAGCTATATGTTAATGCATTCTTTGTTGTGTTTAATCTCAAGGCCATACGATCGAGCTATATTGTATTATATTCTTTACTGTGTTTAAGATCGAGGCCTAAGGCCGAGCTATTTTATATATTAAAACCTTTGTTGAGACTTCGCTTGAGGCTTTATGGCCAAGAAGTAATGCATTAAAGTCTTATTTTTTTATCCTGTCTCGAGGCCATGGAGGTCGAGCTTCAATATTTATACCACCCATGCTAAAACTAATGGCCACAAAGGCCAAACTATATTATAATGTATAATGTGCTATGTTTGTGGCTCTAGGCCACGAAGGCCAAGATTTACACATTGGAACCCATACTGTAACTGAGTCTTGAGGCCATCATGGCCGAGCCCATGCATAAACCCCAATGTATATATACATCAAATAATGACGTGGCATGGATAAAAATAGGGTTAAGACTCATATAATGAGTCGAGCTTGAGGTACTCAAGGCATAAGAAGTGTCGAGCAATAATGTTTATTACTTATTAAATGGTTACAGTCTGCATATACTAACACAGCCATCATGACTGTGTAAATGGACGGTATGACCTTAAATCAAAAATTGTGCTTGCAGCACTCAAATCAAATGTTGATTCAATTTACATGAAAACCAATTGTGGGTAAATAAGGGTTACAAAAAAACCTTAACAGGAATAGTGTTTATCACCCAAAGCTCATAAGGTTAATTAGAGCTATTCACCATTATGAAACCATTCTTTTTGGTTAAGGCAAGGTTTGTCTAGAGTAATTAGAATATGATTCTAACTTTTATGATAGATTAAATTGAAGTTGTGAGCCATGAAAGACCTAGGGTGGTGAATATGGTTTGCTTTATGAAATAAATTGATAGTGGAATGAGGTGACGTGGAGTCACTAGTTCCTCATTACGAAAGTAACCCATTGAGTTGTAAACCAACTTATGATGGGAGTCGAGTGTCCAAGCATGGATGATGAATTGAATTGATCCCACTTATACTAGACCTAGAGAGAAAGGTCAATTTGAATTTACTGTAGGACATGACAGCTTATAAGTCAAGACAGGGTGGTGGACATATGATGACGTTCATTGTGCAACGTATATGTATGTAAATCTTTGGCCAAAGTAATGCATCCATCTCTGCATGCATTGTCGGTCCACAGTATTCCAGATGGCTTAGTGTCTCCAGTAGTGTCATACATAGTTAGAGTGGATATATAGTTTTGTGACCGTGAGACATTAGGAAGGACACAACACTAAATACTCAGATGGCTAACCTAATGGTTCCTAATATCTAAGCTCTCCATGAAAGGTAGGGCCACTTCTAGTTAGGAAGTTGAGTGGGGGACCATAGGTCCGTGGTTGGTGGAAAAGCACCGAGATGATGCTATCCTTCCCAAGCATGAGACAAGCCAAGGCTTATGGAGATAGATGTAATTGGTTCCAGATACAGTGTTTTGCATTTATGACTAGTTCGTCTATTGTAATGTATGAATTGATTTTGATGCCTTGGACATAACTTGTACATGAATAGTGATGGTTACTCACTGAAAATATGTAAATGATTATTGTATTGTAAGCTTTGTTATATTCTGTTTAGAATAACATGCTTAATTGATGAAATGATAATGAATCATTATGGTTAAATTTTGATTTGCATAATCATATTGTTAACTAATCTTTTGATTAAGATGGTTGTTTATGTTAAATCTTGTGCATTAAGGAAAGTGATGTTACACCATTGGCCCTATTTCTCAATTGGTTCTTAGAAACAAAACATATCCCATGCTTAGACAATTTCTAACTCTTATATTATCATTTTTATTCCCAAGTTGAATTTATGGGAACAAATATGACCTAGCATAATTCTATGGTGCAAATTTGACCCACATGTTCAAAATTCAAATTTCACCCTAGGCCCAAGCTAACTCAATTTCAACTACCCATTATGTATTGATTCATGTGCCAAAATTTTCAAATTGTGTACCTACGTAGATAGCATAAAAGGGCAACACCCCTTTGATAATTTCATAAGGAGAAGCATCTAGGATCCCCTAATCACTAAGACAAACCCACTACATCTATCTATCACAAAGGATCATTCATCAATCATTATTTAGCTTTCCACATCAACTCTTGCATCAACACATGGTGAAACCTAGCTTTTCCACTAGGTCATTCCATTATTCATTGTATTGCATTCCACTTGCATTAAGTCTCAATGTCAATCACCTAGCATCATCAAAGCCACATCTATATCATTTCATTGTTTCTTGTTGTCTTCCAACTCTTTCTAAATTCATTAAATTGACCAAGGGGCTTGACTAAAGAGAACATCCTCACTTAGCAAGCTCCCAAAGGCATTTATCAACACCATCAATTTTTAGATTGCAAGTGCAAGTAAATGTGAATCTTTATTTGCAAGTAGAGTTCAGGTTTATAGGAAACACAATCATTGCTATAGATAAGGGTCAAGTGTATAGTCAAATGCCATTTCTTTGGTCAAAGGTTTTTTTTTTTTGAGAAAGAGGTCAAATCTATAGCCATGAAATTAACCTCATGTAATTTCTACGAATGAACTAGTTTAGATTTTATCATTGTGCTTTCAACATATACAAGATTAAGTGATTTTGAGCTACAACTCAAAAGTTGTGATCAAAATAGTGAAGAACTTCCTATCAACTATTAAAATCAACTGTTTTTTCACTCTTAATTTTTAAGTTTTTTAAATTCTATCACATAATCTATCACAACTATAAATTAAATTAAATAAATTGTCTTAAAATTTAATTTAGTAATGAAAATTATTTTATTTTATTTATAAATATAAACAGAGGCTCTATTATATAAAAGATCTATGGAAAAAGTAACCATTTATACATAGACTCTCTTATTACAAAATCACTTTGATTTTATGTTCAAATGAGAAATTTCCATTTATATCTATTTGTCATGGGAATAAAAAGTCTAAAACTAATTTACCCTTGATAAAAAAAAAAATCTAAAAACTAATTTAGAATGATTTGATGGAGAATTTTAAAAGTCATGTGGCAAGTATGAAGTGGAGGGAACTTGTGGCAACATGGAACTAATTAAAATACCAAGTTTCTTGAAAATTTTGGAATTGTCTACATTTTTATATTACCTAATTTTGAAGCCCTTTGAAGCATTTTATTGGGTGAATATTTTGTACATTTTTATATTACCTAATTTTGGGTGAATATTTTGTACATTTTTATATTACCTAATTTTCAAGCCCTTTGAAGCATTTTATTGGGTGAATATTTTCTTGTCAAGATGTATCATATTGTAACCATTTTGTTGGTTTCAGTGCATTGGTAGTGCTTATTTTAAATTTGGATTAATGGTAGAGGAGTTGGGACCATAAGAATTGGCATACCCTTTATATAAGTTAACTTTTCTATTGTTAAATATTGTATCTTGTGTAGTAAGAGAGAATGATCTAGGAGGATAAGAGAGATTGAATGTTAGGTATGCATTGATGGATTTATTATATTCTTACTTATGTAATGTTGAAACCAATGGTCTAGGTAGATTCTCTAGATACAACTTTAGTGATATTACTAAGCCCTTATTATGGCCTATGATAATGTTGACTCATAATTCATGAACTGTACTATTTTAGAACACTAAATAATGTTTACAATATCTTTAAAATCCTCAAACAATCTCTATTAGATATATCACATATTTTTAGTGACATTAGATAATTTGCACAAATTATACATGACACTATCTAAACAAACACCAAACCTTGTACAATCATCATTATTGACTTTTTGAAGATTTTTGACACTTATAAACCAAACCATTGAGGTCCACTTACAACACAAAGCACTATTGAATCCAAATAGTGCCATTGTGTTTGTCCTTGAAGGGGTAGAGCTCCCCATATGATTCAAGGCATTTCCCTTTCAAGTTTGATGGGTAGCACCCATGTGGTGCACCACTAGCTTGATTTGACCATTGCATCCAACACCGTGTAGATTAATTGTCAAAAGGTGAAGAATCACATGGAAGCATAATTGGTTCTTTCTCCCATCATGGTTCTTTAGACATCAAGGATTTTTACCTTCATGTATACATCAGGAAAAGTTGTATTTTGGGCACCTAAGGTGTTCTATTCAAGTCCCTTTAGGAACAACTTTGTTCAATACAAAAAACTAAAATATAAAAGTAATAAAAAGTAGACATGACCACTAGAAGAAAAATAATCATACATCTCCATTGAGAGTGTGTTACATGTATATAATTCATATATTAATAAACTTTTATGTTCAAGTTATCACATCTCTCCTATACCTCCTCTAATTATCGACGCTATTTTTAAAAAAATATTTCTACTCATAAGACACGTCTAAATTCTCGCATTTAAAAGTATTTTCTCCTAGATATCTCATATAGGATCTAAATCGCCACATAGATTAATTATCATTCTATCATAACCATAGATGTTGAAAATACTCTTCTTTTTTCCAAGGAAAAAAACTTCGCAATTTCAATAGATAAAAGAAATTACATATCATAGAAACAACAAAGTGCTTTCCAAGGAAAAAACTAGGAAAATAAAGAAAGGAGAAAAAAAGACAGTGGCAGAAAGACCCCCAAAACAAGGGGTGAGATAAAAATGAAAGACCAAATGAAGTATCAACCAACACAAAAACATCAGAAGAGGAGCAAAACGAACCCAAAGGAGACATACAAAAAATAGCAAGCCAGAAAAAAGAAACCTCCAAGAAAAACAATTGCAGAAAGTAATACCGAAGGTAAACCCAAACCAACAGAGTCAAAACCCCAAAAAGGAGGAAAATGCACAAAGAAATTAGAACAGAGGAGGATAGTTCATAGGTGTAACAAACCAATTCTTGCATTATGTGATTCTCCATCTACCGGAAGCAAGCTCAAGGCCTACCTTAGAGAGGGCATCAGCTTCTATGTTGTGCTCCCTGTAGACATGTGTAAAAGTGATATCTACAAAATTGATCCTCTCCCTATCGATCAATTCCTTTATAGGCGAAAGATATAAATTTTGAACCTGATATAGCCCATTGAACCATTTAATGATGACTTATGAATCTCCAAAGATTTGTAATTTGTCCATTCTCCTATCCTTATCCAGCAAGATCAGAAGTTTTAGAGCCGTAATTTCCACATAATTATTTGTGCCCCAACCCAAGCCAACAATGAAAGAGATAAAATGTTGGGAGTTTAAAAATAGAATCCCATCCGCACCACAATTGGCTAGATTCGCTTGACATGTCCTATCAAAAAAACCCCAAGGCCTGGATTTATCAATTAATGGAGGATTGTTTGACTTGGGGGTTATGACCTTTTTATTGATTTTTTAATGAGCAAATATAGAGTATATTTGTGTTGAGCATTGAAAGGAAGGAGTCAGTTTGTCTTCAAAAATGGAAGCATTCTTAGCTAACCAAATACCCCATGAGACAATAAACGGGAGAGCCTTGAAATCATGTCAAGAGTCCATCTTAAACCATTTTCTAAAGCATTCCAAAATAGTTTTACCAGTCCATACATTTTGTTGTCCTATCAATACTTCCATATCTGTCTAAACTTTGACTGCATAGGGACATGTGACCAAAAGGTGGTCTATGGTCTCAGCTTCTGATAAACATAATGTGCAGCATCCCGGTCCTTGCCAATTGCATTTTTGTAACACCTCCCAAGTCAAGACTTTGATCATAAGAACAAGACACATATAAATTTTGGTCTTGGGAGGTGCATATACCTTCCAAATGCTTTTCCACCACCAGGAATTAGTACCTTGATTAGTATTAGGAGACAACATTTTATATCCTAGTTTGACTGAGTACACTCCCTGAGCCACATTCTTAGACCAAACCCAATAGTCCTCCTCATCTTTTATTTGAACATGACTTCTTTTTAAACTACTAATATAGCCTTCCCAGCTGTCATAATGCACCTCATTCAAACCCAAATCTTTAGCTGATTTCCAACCTTGTTGCCATAGATTGGTAAATGATTGATCAGCCACATGTGCCAGAGTGGTAAAACCTTGCATCTACAAGTATTTGATGATTTCCTCAGGGAGGAGATGGTCACCTGTGCTTCCAACCCAAGAGTCTATACCCACTCAAACATTACATCCATTTCCAGCTTTCTAAGCCAGCCATTGACCAATGAGAGGGAAAGAACAAACCATGGCCTTCCAAACAATTGAGGCATTATGGGCTGATTTAGTTGTACTTCTGATCCAATCACTGATAGTGTTTGGAGCAATGTATTTTTGACATAGGATCTTATGCCACAATCCCGGTGTGTCAATCAGCCTCCACACACTCTTAGTTGCTAGAGCAATACCAAACGTGTGTATGTTTTTCAAACCCCATCCACCTTCTTCCTTAGGATTAGAAAGAGAGGTCCAATTTGCAAGATGGATCCCAAAGTTATCTTTTTTACCCCTCCACAAAAAATTGAAACATTTCTTCCTAATATATTCCAGCACCCCCTTAGGAATATGAGCAAGGGAGAGCCAATAAATTGGAATGGCTTCTAACACTGATTTGATCAGTGTAAGTCTTCAAGGATTAGGTAGTCTGGACAAGTAGATCCTAGAAATTAAAAAAACACATGGAAGACCATATTATAGAATACTAGCATATGTTGCTAGGTTTTGGTAAATGCCTACCCTAATTTTCTTCTACACTTGTCTAGGTAGCATCTATCTTTTCATTTATAGGTGTGATATTTTAGTCTTGGAGTTAATTTTTCAATGTTAATTCAATCCTTACATTCAAGGAGTCAAATTTTGGACAAGACTTGCAAATTTATGGAGAAATATAACATGTTACCATAGTTTTCATATGTTCTTTTAGTGGACTCCTTGTTTAGTGTATTAATCTATTATTTGTGTTGTACACTCATGAGAAGCAATTCAACATCACATAACATAGTAAACTCTCATTCTAATATTTTGTTCATGAATCACCCTAGGTATTTATATACACCCTAAGGGATCAAGATAAAAATAATACACATTATCAATGGGAATCAGAATATAAAAAAAGGAAAAGTTAAAATTAACATTAAGAAGAAAATGAATCAAGAATTGCTAAAATACTTAAGGTGAGTTTGCAATTAGAACCTCTAAGAAGAGTGAAAAGTGTGTGGTAGACAATAGGAAGGGAACCTCATTAAGTTTTAGATTAGTTATCATTTGTTCCATTTTGAAATAGTTAAGAATATAACGAAAATGAATCTTTGACATTAAATATCTTCTAGGAGGTAAAAATAGGAAGTTGGAGAGAATTATTTTATTTTTAATATAAAGGAAAAAATATATATTAAAACAACAATTGATTACAAAGTAGGTCTACCAGTCTTAAAAAGACTCATGGCACACCAATTCCAGAAAATCAAGAAAATCTAAATGGACTAAAATAGAAAACTAACAAGAGAAGAGGAACCCTCCAAACTCCATAGATAAGGACAAGCACTTGTTCCCTTGAAGATTGTACATGCTCTGAATATCAGAAGTAATGTTTTCCTTTATGTTAAAAAACTAGACCAACAAGAAACCCATTTAAAATAGTAATAATAAAGTTAGTCATTGGAGAATAAATAGGAAAAACACCATAAGAACCAACACACTAGAAAGAAGCACACCAACATGAATCAAAAGTCCAGAGAGGCATTGTAGTCAATATTCACAAAATCAATAGAGTCTTTTCTCAAGTCCCAGATAGGGCAATCCTAATTATTTTTAGTATCAACCTTGATGTTATTCTAATTAGAAGTCGATTTAGCCAAAAAATCAACAACTTGATTTCCTTCCCTTCTAGTATGATTCTACTTAACAATATTGAAACGATAAAAGAGGATGTTTATTTCTTTCTTACATTAAATCAACCACCATTGCTAGAAGTGTCTCGAGAAATACTTCCTTTTTGAAATAATCAAACAAGATTTCAAAGTCAGCTTCCAAAATAATATTAGTGAAATGCTTGAGCTTAGCTTCTAAAAGAGCTTAGAAAATGGCCATAGCCTTAGCAAAATTGTTAGAACCAACACCAAGACTATTGGCAAACTGGAACTTAACCTTTCTATTATGGTAATGACAAACACCTCCAATGCACAAGCATTTCTAGGATTGTCTTTTGAAGCTCCATCAACATTAATTTTAACCAAGCTCGGAGGAGGAGCATATAATTATTGGAAGAGGCAAAAGAGGGAGAAGCCATGGGAATACCAAGTCTTATAAGAACTTTGAATTCCCACCAAGAACTTGCTTGATAATATTGAATGCAAACTTGAGAAGTTTCTTTCAAATTGGTCATTATTCTACCTCAAACCTAACTTATATGCCTAGTTGTATCATTGAAAATATTCTAATTGTGATCCCACCAAATATTCCTCTAGATTAGACTAGAGCTAATATCATGCAATAGATTAAGAGCTTTTAGTTTCAATGATAGTTGTGGTTGATTCACAAGAGAGTTTAGGATAGACTCATAACTATTCCATGAAATTCCCAACAAATCACACCATAAAAAACAAAGGAAAGTGGCAAAGGAGCAAGCTTAAAGAAGACATCTATTTAGAAACAACACCATACTTCTAAAGTTCATATCATGTGATGAAGAAATTTATTTAAAGCTACAAGACATTTTTCCAAAGCCTAGAGTTCTTAACTTCTAATTTTTTTGCCAAAAGAGTTTCAAAACTAGTTTGCACCGTGTAGATCCCAGAGCCTTTCAAACCCCATCCAAGTAAATATAAATGTCTATAAAGAGACCTTCTGGGTCACTAAAATATGAGCTAATCAGTCAATGAAGCAACCTCAAGGGAAGAGATAGTTGAGAATTACATACAAAATTATTAAAAATTAAATTTGGAGCTATGAAAGATGGGAGTCCGATGTGAAATGAAGAATGAGTTAGAAGTTCAAGAGAAGAAAGCTTTAGCAAGAGTTTCATGCCTATAAATTGAGATATGAATGTAGGTGCAGGTTTTCTCCACTATGGATATGCAAAGTTCCATCCAGGGACTAGGAATTTTCAACCAAGCCCTATGAACATATAGGGGCTTGTTGATAGAGATAAGAATTTTCAGGTGCCAATCTAGGTTTGAACTTATTATAAGATATTCTAGGTGTGAAATTTTCTTTTGGGTAAAATGAATTCCAAAAACTTCTTCAAGAGGTGCATTGATGCTAAAAGATGTTACCTTTTATGAAAGGCATTATAGGAACTTACCTACAAGAGGTACATGTTTCTACAAAAAATCAAATTTTCTAATAGAAACAAAATTGTTCTTCCCTCTAAGTTGAGTATTGTGGCCCAATGGTAAATCCTAGGGAGCTTGCTCTTGCTATAACATGCACTTGACTACTTAAGCTGCCACCTGTTCTTGAGTACCTTGCAATCTCTCAAAGGATGGAGGTGATAGTGATGAAAATCAATTGCAATCACGAATATACCTTCAATGTGGTGAGCACAAGCCATGTTTTAAAATAACCATTTTTCTTAACAAAAAAGAGTATTTAGATCTACTTGATTTCAAGTAACTCAATTATAGAGTCTTTTAAGTTTTCTTCAAGTTATAAAAGGCTCTTCATATATCCTAGAAGCAAGATCATCCTAAGGATTTTGTTGAGCATTAAGGTATGGAATAAGACAAGAATGAAGTATAAGAGGGATAGTTGAGATGAAATCTTTTTGGTGGAGTTTTCTTCCTGATGCAATAGCATCCTTGGGCATCATGGAAATCCTATATCATGTTTGGAAAAGTGTATTTTGTGGATTAGTTTAGTTGTTTGTTGGTTTGTTAGTTTGTGGTTATCAATCTGTACTAGAGAATGTTAGTACATTTTGTGTTGTAGTTTAGAATTGGCTTATGTAGTTTTGGGATAAGTTTTGTTTGAGGTTGATGCATCTAGTGTTAAAGTTTTAGGAGATTTGGATGAGTCTAGAAGACTATAAATTAGGTCATCAATGTCTATAGGTTGACTGTTGTGCATAGTTGGGATTGTTTCTATTTGCAGGGGGTTATTTGGAGTTTGCAACAAAAGATGAATATTTGTGAGGATTTTCATTAACCATTGGGATGTATGTAGTGTACTGCATAGAGGTTCTCCACTATCTTACCATTTGAATTTGAAATTTTGTTATTTTTGGATGGTGACTCATTTCATGTAGTTTTGGGGTTTGCATCATCTTGTGGCCAATGCAAATCATTTGGAAAGTTTGAGGGTGCTATATATACTTGGTTGTGAAGTGTTTCAAAGCAAGTGAAGAAGACAAAATGAGGTAGGAGCATAGAGAGTGAGTTTTGACAATGAGGGGTGAGGTCTGAGAGGTTGAGTGAAGGAACATGGAGTATGATGTGGAGTACAATTTGAGGAAGCATATAGGAAGTTAGTGGATGTCATTGCAATAGAGTACTAGTGGTAAAATTATAAAGTTATAATATATTTGAATTCTCATTATGTAGCCCATGTGGCAGGTTCTAGAAGTGGTGTTTCCATAGTTTAGTTGATTGTGCATGTAAGCAGCCCATTGTGGTGACCATCCATTTGTGAATCTTAATTGCAATCAAATGATTGTGGCATGGCATACATAAGAGGGTCCATTATGGCAAATTATGTGGTTGTAACATGGTAATAATCATGCAATCTTAATTAATGAGAATGTTGTTATTTTTGTGAGACCTCTATTGTTTTGTAGTTGTTTGTTTGTGTTTTGTTGTGTTGAATACATAGTTGGGCAGTCCTTCATTAGACCCTCCTACCATGACTGCATCAAGTGGTATCAAAGCAAAGGTTGGATCAAGGAAGAGTGTTGGATTGTGGGTGTGGATGTGAGTTCCCTAATTGATATAGTTTTTAAAGAATGAGTTTGCTTAAAGGTTGAGCTATGGAAATCCATGGAGATTTGTAAACAGAGCATGGATTGTGCGGTAGCTTACAAGGGGTAATTGTGGGTAGATTGCCAACCTAAGGTTAGTTTTCATCAAGTCAAGATGTCACCAAAGAGAGGGTGAGGTATTATCAATGTTGTAGGAAGAATGGAGGAGATGCATGAGATGTTGAAGGTTACATATGCAGATCTAAATGGATGCACTAGAGCAAGACCGCCAGAGGAACCCTAACCCTAGGGATGAGGGGAGTGATGAAGAGCAAGAGGTAGATCCTATAGAATCTAGTGGAAGTGCAAAGAACAAAGAAGAGAGGATGTTGAAGGACATAATCAAAATTGGCAAAAGGACCATAGTGTACATTATGAACTTTTTAAAAATTTGGATCTTAAGGAGCTAATAGATTAGATCACTAATCTAGAGGAGCATTTTGAGTGTGAGGATATTTCAAACCCAAATATGGTGAAATATGCAAAGATCGAGCTAAAATGTCATGTGAGAATATGGTGGAAGGAAGTCCAATTAGAGAGGAATAGAAGAGGCAAGTCAAGCATTACAAAGTGGGACCAGATGATGGAAAAGATAAAGTCCAAGTTTATTTCAATGAAATACTAGTCAGATTTGTTCAAGGAGATGCACAATTTGTAGCAAACAAACATGATTATGAAGGAATACACATAGTACTATCAAATGACAATTAGGTTAGGGCATCATGAAGAAGGAGATGAGAAAGTGGCAAAGTATGTCAATGGATTGAGGGAATCCATCCTATGTGGAATATCCAAATAGTAGAGGAGGCCTACCATTTGGCACTTATTGTAGAGAAGAAATTGAACTGAAAGCAAGAGAAAAAGTAGAACTGGAAGAAAGAGAAAGGAGAGGTGCAATGATAAAGAAGCAAACCCAAGGGGTTAAGGAAGAGGTATCCAATATTGCAATGAAGGGGAAGGTTTAAATTCCCACTGTGGAGAGAAAGAAGAGATACTTGGAGTGCAACGGTAGGGGAGATGATAGTAGTGACCACTGTAGAGGTAGAGATGTTGGTAGAGGTTACCACAAGGATAAAAGACTAGAAGATATGTACTGCAAAGAGGACCAGTAGGAGTGTGGAGAATATTCTTAGCAAGATGGAGGAGGATATGAGAGGAAAAGGCAAAAATTATTTAGAGGAACCTATTTCATATGCAGAGAAGACAGACATAGGGCATTCAAGTGCCAAGGAAAGAGGACTAAGGGTAGAGCATGAGCTGCATTTGGAGATGAGAGATCACTTACCTCGGAAAGGGACCTAAAATGTGGAGGTTCATTTGTTTCATGGAGGGCCTTGAGGTGCGACCGAAAAGATGAGTTAGCACAAAGGAAGAGTTTGTTTCAAACCAAATGCAAGGCAAGAGGCAAGTGTTGTGATATGGTAGTGGATAGCAACAACATGAACAATTTTTTTGTTTGTAGAAATGGTGGATAAATTGGGCGTGAGAAGGATGAAACATTTGCACCCATACCAAATTGGTTGGTTGCACTAGCGAGATAGAATTCTAGTGGAGGAACAATTTTGGGTAAGGTTCAACATAGGAGCGTATTATGATGAGGTGTCGTGTGACATTGGTCCAATGGATGTGTGTCATTTTTTGTTGGGACAACTATGGCAATTTGATAGAGAATTTGTGTATGATGGGAGAGCTAACACCTACGTGATCTAGAATGATGGCCAAAAAAATAAGTTGATGTCATTAAGGGCAAGTGGGGGATAATTTTACAATAGTACTAGAGTGTGCACTAGGGAGGGACGATGTGCATTGATTCCAAAGATGTGTGGCATTACTGGAACGTTTGACAACATTACACATGCAAAAGAGGTGTTGCAAAGAGGAGAATGTGAGAATGAATGTCACCAAAAGGAAGTCACCTAGAGGATAAGACAAATGAACAAGAGGATGAGGATTTGTATTAAGGAACATACAATAGTGGGGAATATAACAGAAGAGTTGAAATGTGAGGTAGTGGTTGATAGAACAGATGAGTGGGCTATGACCAAATGCAAACCAAGGGGAAGTAGTGTGGAGGAATATTGGTGAAACAAAGTGTCTAGTAACATGGGTTAAAGTAGTGCTCAGGGTGGGTCAGTTGAGGCATACTTGAGGAGGTGAAAAGAATAAGTTCAAGAGGTAGTAGGTTGGAGTCTCTAAGCAAGGGTAGGCTATCTTGGAAAATGATGGACTCATTTTTTATTAACCTCAGGTCTCTGATGTAGGAGCATCCCTAGACATCATGGTAATCTTGTATCATGTTTGGAAAAGTGAATTTTGTGGTTTCATTTAGTTGTTTGTTGGTAGATATTAGTTTGTAGTTATCAGTCTATGATAGAGAACATTAGCGCATTTTACTATAGTTTGGAATTGGCTTTCTAGGATTTTGGGATAAGTTTTGTTTCAAGTTGATGGATCTAGTGTTAAAGTCTTAGGATATTTGGATGAGTAGAAGACTGTAAATTGGTTCGTCGGTGTTTAAGGGTTGACAATTGTGCACAATTGGGATGGTTTCTATTTGTGGAGGGTTATTTGGAGTTTGTGATAAATGATGAATATTTGTGAGAATTTTAATTAATTGTTGGGATGTATGTGGTGTACCACGTGGAAGTTCTCCACTATTTTACCATTTGAATTTGTAAGTTTATTATTTTGGCTGCCAACACATTTCATGTGGTTTTGGGATTTTTGCCATCTTGTGGTTGATTTAGATCATTTGGAAAGTTTCAGGATGCTATATATACTTGGTTGCAAAATGTTTGAAAGAAAGCAAAGAAGACGGAATGAGGTAGGAGCATAGAGAGTGAGTTTTATCGGCAAGGTCTGAGAGGTTGAGTGAAGGAACACTAAGTACATGGTGTGGAGTACAATTTGAGGAAGTATTGTAAAGCCTCACAAGTCATGTAAAAGCATTTAAACCAAATTGAAAGTAAATAAAGTAAATAATCCACTTAAATACAGCATTGCGATAACCAAAATAAAAAGATGTAAATAATCTGCTTAGTTACAACATTTCAAAGATAAAAAGATGTAATTAATTTGCTTAATCACAATATCTCAAATAAAATATAATCACATAAATATGAATCTCAATGCCATTAAATCTTACATAATCACGTGCTTAATCTAGGTAACAAACACTATAAAATAATATACATAAATCCATTGGCAAGCATGCCATAATACATCCAATATAGGGTATAATCAACATGTACAACAAGAATAAATAAATCAAAACACTCTTCAGCTGCATGAACTAAGTGGTCCACCACCTGCAAGCTGAGAGATGGGAACATGGCCCAAGTGCTTTTCCACCCAACCATGAAGTATTTACACTTCCCCAGATCCCTTCATGAAATGAAGGAAATTTAGCATTGCATGAAATGTCTAGCTACATGGTAACAACTAGCAGAAGGGAACACCTGATGCAACCCTGATGCAATTCTAAGTATGAAAAGAAAATTGTCTCACAACAGGATGTGGCAGAGATATCAATAAATAAGTTTAATAGACAATAAACATCTATTTCAATGTCATTCTGATTAGATCTAATCATTTATAAGTAACCTGGTTCAATTTCTGAAAAGAGGAAAAGCCATCTCTGAATATCCACATTCGACATCCTAGTCCCAAAAGTAACCCAATACATTCCTATATAAAAACTACTTCTTTCCCCAAGAAGCAAGAAAATAAAGTAAAAAATTGAAAGTACAAGTTTTCAATTAATCAATCCAATCCCTTTTCCCAAAATATCAATTACAGAAAAATACACTTTCAAGCAAGAATCAATCTCTTGAACATACAATTGCAATCATAAGTTTATCAAATTGATATAGTTTTTTAATCTAGTATTTCAGTCATTAAGTCATCAAGAATAGTCATTCTAAAATATGAATCTACCTTACTGTCATTCTTGTGATAGAAAATTTTTAAAACAATGAAAACAATAGAATCAGACTTCCTGGCATAGTTGCAACAGGAACTGTTGCAGGAATAAAGACAGTGAACAAAGAACAAAGTTTATTTCAATTTTCAGTCAAAATGTAAATATAAAAGGTTTTCAACATTCATAGGAAAATAAAACAATAGTCTATTGTCTCTAATTTCAGCTAACACATTGGTTTTAACAAATTTTAAACAGAGCTACAGGGTAAATTTGTTTAGCTACAGGAAGATCGTATATACTGCTATAGGAATATATGAAGCTTGCAGTCATGATGGTAGCTACTGGATCTAATTTCTCAACCCACAGAGATAACAATGGATCGACCACAGTCAAATAATACTGAAAATGAAGCTACAGGAATATAGTTTTGTCTACATTTAAGAGGTTGTTTCATCTTAAAGAGGCCGATTTGCTAATCTATCATTGATTCTAGCCAGCATAAGAAGATTACAATTATAATAATGTTTGGCAGGGAATTAACCAACAGTGATATGGAGATTCTATAAAAAGTTTTCAATCAGTCAAAACCCAAGGTTTGATAATAACGACTTGTTTCAGGCGGCAAACAAAGGTAGGAAAAATTGACTATTACAACTCTAAATTTCAGTCTGTATACTGAGCAGATCAACCATCATTTAGAACGATATGAGTTTAAGTCAAAATTGAAAGAGGAGGATAAATAAACGTCTATGTTTAAGTCTGAGAAACTGGCGATAGCAATAAACAAGGGGTCGATCTATACAGATCGCCCTAGCACAGTCAAATCAGCCATGAAGAAGGTCGACAACCAGCAAAGGAAAATGATTTCCTTAGCAAAAATGGCCAGAAAGAATAAGCAGCCAGGAAAGAAGGAAAACCACTAGCCAAAACAAGGAACGTCCAAACAATTACAATTGCCCAGCCAAATGACAGATAAAACCATCTAAAGATAGCCTAAATCAATGTTTTCATAGTGCAAGGAAAACTAGATGAAATACCTGGATAAGTTGTCGATTGGTGAAGTATTCGCAGCTGCTATCGTTGCCTCCCTTTCTCTCTCATGTCGCTGCAATTCCTCTTTTCATCTGTCGCTCAGGAAAAACCAGTTTTCTCCTCTGCAATTCGTGGGTATCTCTTTCTACCCAGATCTCTTTCTTTTATTCCCATTATTCCTCTCTAATTTTGGCGATCTCTTCTTAGGTTTAAAACTGAAGTTTGTATTTCAGTTTGCATGAAATAAAAGCAATTTAAAACTCATGTGCAATTTTTTTTTATTTAAATTAATTGCTAGCTATTTAAATTAGCTTACTATCGCATGAGTGAGAGAAAACATATTTAATTATTTTATTCGCTCATCTAAATATAAGAATACTATTTAAATATAATTTAACTATTGTTATTAAACAAATCCAATTAAATAATCAAGAAGAGAAATGCAATACAATATTGCATATTTATAATTTAATATATTTATTTATTTTTAAGGAACATATTGTCTTCCAAACATCTATAAACAATATTTTATTATTTATTTAAATAACTACAATACATCTTTTAAATATTATTCAAAAGACATTAAATTTAAGTAATCACATCATGCATTCGAAAATGATTAATAACCGCGCATTAATGCAATAAAAGTCATTCGATAATGCATATGCAACTACGTGATGTGTGTGATTGTATAAGGGTAATCCATCCATCAGTTCTTGTCAAGTGGCTAGAACACCTCTACCACAACCATGCTCTCATCTTCGATGAGTACCTGCATCCATTTGCACTCAACTCAATGTCAATAGGTTAGTGTCTCCAAAAATATAGCCAAGGCAAATCATTGTAATCATGTCTACAATATTTAACATTTAAAACAATTTCCAATTTTCATCAATATAACTCATAATAATTACCTTCACATATGCCAAATTACTTAAGGTAAAGTCAATCACAATAATTGTTCACTAAACTAGAATAATCATATTGTTCATAAAAACGAGACGTGACAAGTATATAGGAAGTTAACTATGGATGTCATTACAATGGAGTAGTGGTAAAATTCTAAAGTTATATTGAATTTGAATTCTCATTGTGTAACCCATGTGACAGGTTCCAGAAGTGGTGTTTCTATAGTTTAGTTGATTATGCATGTAAGGAGGCCATTGTGGCGACCATCCATTTGTGAATCTTAATTGTAATCAAATGGCTATGACCTAGCATGTAAGAGGGCCCATTGCAACAAATTATGAGGTTGTAACATGACAATTATCATGTAAGCTTAATTAATGAGAATGTTGTTGTTTCTATTAGACCTATGTTGTTTTGTGGTTGTTTGTATGTGTTGTTGTGTTGGTTTCACCGTTAGACAGTGCTTCATTGGACCATCCTATCGTGATTGTATCATCTCCTAATCTAATGGAACCAATTCAAGTTTCATAAGCAATTCATGGTAAGAGGAACAATGATGCTATTGCATCCAATACTTCGACATGCAAGAACAAAAGAAAATTATTTGACATTTGCATTTTAGTGTTCCTATGCAATTTTTAGTGGTGTATTTTTAACATGCTTAGGGGTGCTGGGTATGACAAGAATCATATTCAAGTCAAGAATCATATTCAAGTCTATTTATGCTATTGGCTAGTCATAAACAAATGATATAAACTGCTTTCAGTGCACTTTATATCAAGTAGAATGTGAGCTTTGAATTTACTTTCGCTACAACATTGCTGAGGAACTGCAATAATCATCAATTACAAATCATTATTTCTTACAGCCGAAACAGATCTCACACAACCCATTTTCATAATTGGAAAAATGAACCAGATAAGGTTCATCCTTTAAAAAAATGGGACTATTGATAATCATAACAGTATATAGAATATAATACATATTTTTTTGTTGATATCCCAGGCATGTAGGATCTACCCGATAGAAGAGATTTTAAGGACTTTTTAGCTGTTTATATGCAGTTTACATAGTTGTTACAAACAGGTTTGCTTCAAATCCATATGAAATTCTCTATGTTTAAAAAGCCACTCTATACGCCACTTGTTGAATGGGCCATGTGAACTATTGGAATCAACTTACTTGCAGTTGCCCATATAGGATATTCCAATATTACATATATGTGACATACTAATATAGGATCTAGCTAACTTGACCGTTGTTTATGGTTCAAAACATTTACAGATACCATGCTATTTTTTGAGGCTACTTAAAAAAAAGGGGACCATCCTATTAGAACTGAGCCTTATTGACTAGAACAGTACACTGTGAGGATTTTCCAGCTCCAGTTTTATTCCTCATCTTCAAAGGCTAGATTTTCACAGTAATCTTCCATTAACATTGTCAAACCCTTACCCAAGCTGTCCAGTATTAGATCTTCTCTTTTCCCATCTTCTCCTTTAGAGAAGAACTGCATTCCACCACTTCTTATTAACATTCTTTCTTCATCTCTGTCTGTCTTTGCACGGACCACATCTCCACTCTGCAATATCATAACCATGGGGTGATTTTGATGCAAAATGTGCACAAAAATCTGATCTCCCTCCACAAATTTTGAGTGGTTGACAAGCCTGGTATTGAAAGTCTCCTTGCCATCTCTTAAAGTGCTTAGTTCTACACCCACTGAACTAATTCCACTCTTGAACCTCACCATAAAACACAATATAATCCCTGAACATTGCTCGTTACTGTCCCATGTAACATACAGTAAAACATCACCATTGGTTTCCATATTCTTTTGTAAGCACTCTGGAACCCCATTTGCTGAAAAACTGAGTAACTCTAGACAACGTGTTTCCTGTAATTCCAATAGAAGATTATCCTGTAATTCCAATAGAAGATTATGGTGATACTGATTAGTATACAAGGTAGTTTCCAGTAATTCCAATAGAAGATTATGGTGATATTGATTAGTATACAAGGTAGTTTCCAACTTTGAAAATGTAAATAATTTATCTTATCTGCATGTCAATCAGAATGGAACTCATCATTTTGTACTTATTGATATGGCTCCTTAACAAGGGCTCTCATGGAGCTGTTAGAGGATCTATTTTTGTGGAGCAAGGGGTCCCATGAAACCCAAAAGAATTGCTACTGTATAAATTAGAATCTTTTCCTCTAAAATAGGAGCAGCTACATTTTAGGGTGTTGATTTTGAACAAGTGCAGTTGGGGTGGGGCTGAAACTTTCCCCCACCAGCTTTTCTACCAGTTTTTATATTCCCACCATTTAATTTAGGGACAATTTTAGTGTTTTTATTTATCATGGGACCCCAACTTCCTAAAAAATCTCTACTAAATTATTTAGCATTAAACTATTGTTAAAAAAACCTCATGAGACCCGAGGTTCCATAAATTTTATAGCTTAAAATTTTAAAGATATGAACAACTACAAAATTCATGGGACCACCCACTTTGAAATGCTCCTAAAAAAATCTCAGTAGCACTATTGAGATAATTTAGGAAGCTCCCCCAGCAGCCTAACCAAAACACAAAAATGGGGTTTGCATCAAGGCTCTTACTTTCTATGTTGGATATCCAAGTTGGATTCTTGAATATCTCATGTTGGATTCTTCGACATCTCATGTTGGACACAAGAGACATCCCAAGTTTTATGCGGGGTGCTTGTCCTATAAGGCTGTTGGGGTTACTAGCTCAAACTAAGGAAGCTATCTATATAACGACGTGTCCTGGATCCTTTATTACTTTATATTTCTACACTCACTGTAAATTGCTGCCATGTTGTGGTCAATGTGCCACCGCTTTATAGTGGAGCCCACCCCACTCTAAAATGCTGGCAGGTTGGCCACAACAGCAATTTAGCCTCTTTCCAGGGGTTATTGTCCAAGAAAAGATCGCTAGGTCGGCTACCAATAGAATCTATTGCTCTTGATCTTTCTTTTCCTACAATTTTCAAAATTCATGGGACCACCCACTTTGAAATGCTCCTAAAAAAATCTCAGTAGCACTATTGAGATAATTTAGGAAGCTCCCCCAGCAGCCTAACCAAAACACAAAAATGGGGTTTGCATCAAGGCTCTTACTTTCTATGTTGGATATCCAAGTTGGATTCTTGAATATCTCATGTTGGATTCTTCGACATCTCATGTTGGACACAAGAGACATCCCAAGTTTTATGCGGGGTGCTTGTCCTATAAGGCTGTTGGGGTTACTAGCTCAAACTAAGGAAGCTATCTATATAACCACGTGTCCTGGATCCTTTATTACTTTATATTTCTACACTCACTGTAAATTGCTGCCATGTTGTGGTCAATGTGCCACCGCTTTATAGTGGAGCCCACCCCACTCTAAAATGCTGGCAGGTTGGCCACAACAGCAATTTAGCCTCTTTCCAGGGGTTATTGTCCAAGAAAAGATCGCTAGGTCGGCTACCAATAGAATCTATTGCTCTTGATCTTTCTTTTCCTACAATTTTCTGAAACTAGTAACTGATCTACGTAATTACACTATAAATGGTTCTAGTATTTGATAAGCATTAGGTTAAAAGAAAAATGAGAGATACCTTGATTAATTGGCGTGGTTTCAATATTGAGTTTCCTGAGCTGGCCAATCTGCAACCTGTAACATGCACTCTTCTCAAGGATTTCAGTCCTTCCATTCCTTGAATACGCTTAACATTCTTACATTCCGATATTGAGAGCTCTTGCAATGACTGCATGGACCCAAAGTCAGGTAATTCAACAAGTTCCCTGCAGTTGTGTATCCTCAGCAGCTTTAGCCTCTTCATGTGTGACATGTTATAGATTTTCTTTAGTCCCAAACAGTCTTGAATACGCACTTCAATGAGTTCCTTCGGAAGCTGTGGAAGTTCCAAAAGCTCTATGCAGTGATGTAGGTAGAGTTTGGTTAGACGCAAAAGTGTGCCAAAAGTTGGTGGCAAAGAGGACATTTTGTATGATTTAAGATGCAGAATTTCTAATGATGAAAACTCTCCAATATGTTGTGGTAGAGGACAACCACCTGCTTTTAGATTCTTTAAGGAAGTAAGTCTTGAAAAGCTAGCTGGAAGAACAGATAGGCTGTAGGTTTCTTCCATTTCTAGAGTCTTTAGGCAGGAAAGATTCCCAATGCTCCCTGGAAGTTCACATAGATTGTAGCATCCGTTGAGCAATAGCTCTTCTAAACAGACCAGATTTCCCAACTCCTCTGGTAGCCGAAATAAAGAAGTGCAGTGATTCAGGTTCAGATGTCGCAAACAATTAAGCTGGCCTATTGATATAGGCAAGCTCCATATTGCTGCACAATTACTTAGAACCAACCTTTCCATACAAACGAGGTCCCCTAGCTCTGCTCTTAAGCTGATTCTTTCGCAACCAGTCATATCCAACCGGGATAAGCTTTCAAGTTCATAGATTGAGTCAGGTAGTGTCTGTAAACTAGAACAACCATGTAAATCCAGATACCTCAAGCGATTCAATTCTCCTATTGGTTGAGGAAGGCTTCTTAATTCATGGCAACAATGGAGAGACAGCTTCTCCAAGCAGGACAACCATCTAAAGGATTTCGGCAAATTCTTTAAGGGCATTCCATCCAATTTGACCTTTTTTAGAACTCTCAGATCTTCAAATGAGTCAGGTAACATTCTGATCCTGTGACAATTTGATAGAAAGAGCGCCTCCAGGGACTTCAGGTTAGCTATGGTGTCAGGAAGTTGAATTAAGTTGTAGCAGTTCGACAGATCAAGGTACTTAAGCTCTGTCAGAAATCCAATGGACTCTGGCAGTTCCCTCAACTCTTCACAACCACAGAGCTCCAGCTGTATGAGAGATGTGTGATTGGCTAAATCTGGAAGGACTTGAAGACTTGTGCAGTAATTTAGCTTAAGTACTTTGAGGTCTTTTGGCCCCTGCAAATAGAGAAGACATATCGTTAGGAACTCATCAAGCAGACATTCTTATATTTTTTTCTTTCTTTTAATATCGTTAAAGCTTTTGTAATTTTGTTAATTATTGGAAAAAAGAATGAAGGATCACTTTGTGTCTTAATCTCTTTTACTTGAAGAAAAAAAAGGAAATTACCTCTATATTGGATGGTTCTGGCCACACTGCCTCAATGCCTTTGCTGAAGCTTAGATCAAGTACTACTAGTTGTTTCATATTCCATTCACAGGGAAAGCATTTTAGAGGGCAGTTTTCCCATCTTAGCCACTTCAAATGTGAAGGCATTTTTCTATAGTTTCCCTCTACTAGTTGTTTCACATTCCATTCACAGGGCAAGCATTTTAGGGGGCAGTTTTCCCATCTTAGCCACTTCAAATGTGGAGGCATTTTTCTATAGTTTCCCTCTATAAGAGCTCCATCAAGCCAAAGCAATTGCAAATTACACATTCTTTGCAAATTATGAGTTTGAAGTTTTACATCTTGCTGAAGGTACATAAGACATCTCACCCTTTCTGTTCCCTGATCAGATTACAATTGATACAAGTTTATTAACACCAATATTGACCTTGAAATATGCTATGGAAAATAGAAACAACTACTGTCCTATGCAACGTGCCAATAAAATACATTGGAAAAACCAAATACAAAGATAAACTAGAAGCACATCTCAAATACCCTGTCTTCAACAATGTTTGGTCCAACTTATAAGTAAACTGATATCTTATCGCTTCCCATATTTAGTTCAAGAACTAGAAAAATATTGGGAGGAAGAATAAAGTAAATGGAATTCAAAGCCTCACCTTTCCTTCCATTATAACTTGTTCAACCTCTTCTGGCTTCCACAATCTGCTACGCTTCCCTGGTTCTGCTGATTCCTCTGCTACAATAGCTCGTCCCATATCCCTCGGCTCACTATGCATTACAAATCTATCCTTCTCATCTAATTTAATGAGTGATTTGAGCTTCAATTTTGTCAGGCCTACATTCGGACACAAATGACTGGCTTCCCAAAAGCTAATCACACTTTCCCTCTTTCTTCCTATGAATAAACAAGCCATGTCTAAAAACATCTCCTTCTCTTCAGATTCGAGGCCATCATAACAAAGTCTAAGAATGGCGTTCTTGCCATGGAAACTTGAATCTTCTAGTGTTTGAATGGCTTGATACCAATGACTTAAATCTGTATTATACAAATGAGCACCCAGAACTTCAAGTGAAAATGGCAGCCTATTGCAAATATCCACAGCTTTGCATGACAATTCTTTATAATCTTCTTCAGGTTTATCTCTCATGAAAGCATGCCAGCTAAAAAATTGAAGAGCAGGTTCCTTAGCCAGTCCCTGCAATTCATAAACAAAACTTCCATTTTCATTCTTTAGTATGTTGGGGTCAAGTGTTGTTACAAGCACCCTGCTACCTGGTCCAAACCAATCCCCTCGTAAAGCCTCCAACTGTTTCCAATCATCAACATATTCTAGAATAACAAGGGCCTTGATGGACCTCAAACGGCCCTTCATCAAGATTTTTCCATGAACCTCATCATTAACTTTATCCTTGAACTTGACAAGGTCTTTCAATATCTGTCGCTGCATCTTAGCTACACCATTTGTATTTTGGGCTTTATGACGCACATCATATACAAAGCAGGTAGCATCAAATTTGAGATAAATGTGATTGTGGATGGCCTTTGCTAGAGAGGTTTTTCCCACACCCCCATTTCCAAAAATGGCTACAGTGAGGACATTCTCATCAGAATCGGTATTGAGCATTTTTATAACTTTACTCATGTGCTCTTCCATAACGATCAAGGTTGACTTTGAAATTCGAAGTGGTTCATTTCTGATCTCTTGGGGTATTGTATCTGAGAGGTTTTCTTCTAAGGGCTCGGGCTGAGCTTCCTCCACTGGGGTCGCTTTTTGTTCTAATGTCTTGAAAACATCCTGGACTACAAGCTTGACGAGTTCTGCTTCAAATCTGATAGACAAATGAGATTGTAAAATAAGATATTGCCTGGTTTCTGTGTAATAGCTATTAATGTATGTTTCCTGTAACGGTAAATAGCTCTCTTAGACTAGTACTAATTAGTAAAATGCTGTTTAACCTTAGAATTTCTAGGATCTATGATCTTCAAAATCATATAAGAGAAACCTTCAATGTGCACTCAGGAAAAACTGGACAAATTCTCTGAAAGTCTGACCGTTATTATTGTTAAATTTCACACTACAATACTAAAGAACAATAAAGAGAGATGAAAGAACTATGAAGAAAGAAGATTCACCCAAATAACAATGAAGAAAGATCATACAGCTCCAAGAAAAAGGAAGAAATTATTGTATTAATAAGGGTCAGAAATTTGGATATTACTCTAGTTGTGAATACTACACATGGATTTTAAAGAAAGAACTATAGAGCTAGTGAATAAGAAAGATTAAAGTTTATAATGATGATAAGGAAGAAAGTACTTCTAAATATTGAAAAACAAATCGTTCTTCTCATTTTTCATCATCATCACTTTTAGTATATATTGTTGGAAATTTTACAACATATAACAGTATCAATGAAGAAAAATGCCAATGAAAAATATATTCTTCCCTCTTATATAATCAATCACACCAATATGATATTTTCATTAGCCCTCTTAGAAGGGACTATCCATAATAATGTGTTACTCAAATAAATAATATTCATTATGATGTTTTATCAGTATTCAAAAACTACGCAGTTGAAATTCTGATAAAATATCATACTTTGGTACACTGAAAAATAATTCCAAGTTGTCATTAAATGAGTTAAATGGGGTTTAATAATGAATGGTTCATAAGGCACAGCACTTGCTGAAAGTTTTGCAAAGGTGGTAGTAAGCTAAGTGAGCTTGATCTTGGGGGAAACTCCTTGGTTAAGCATGCTTGAGTCAGAGTAATATTGGGATGGGCGAACTCCTCAGAAGTCCCAATGCTTCACTCATTTGAGCATCACCTCGATGCAGTGAGTGCTAAGTGAACCATTAATGCTCATGAGAGATGGGTTCATGTGAACCACTACTCATGAAATATGGGTCAATGAGTTTGACCCAAAATCTACACAATTGAATCCTAATAAAACATCATAATTTGATACACTGCAAAAAATACCTCCTGCTTGTCATTAGATGAGCTAAAGGGGCTCTATAATGAATGGTTCACAAGGCACAAAACTTACTGAAGGTTTTGCAAATGAGGTAGTAAGCTAAGTAGGCTTGATCTTGGGGAAAACTCCATGGTTAAGGATGCTTGAGTCAGAGTAGTATTGAGATGGTTGACCTCCTAGGAAGTCTTGATGCTTCACCCCTTTGAGCATCACTTAGATACAATGAGTGTCAAGTGGACCATTCATACTCAAAGAGAGAGGGTTCGTGTGAACCACTACTCATGATGACTCAAAAACTACACAGTTGAATCCTGATAAAACATTATAATTTGATACACTGTGAAAAATACCTCCTACTTGTAAATTACATTCATATTATTGAACTGCTCTAGAATTCTTACTGTAATAGAATTATAAATCTATGACTCAGAGTGGCTCCATCAAAGCATCTTAAAGTTAATTCTTGAATCATTTCTTTCTTATTTTACAACTAACAAGCACTTTGCGTACAAATAAATAACATTCATCTTACTGAGGTAAGACTATTTGAGCACAGGTCCAATTGGGTGAGGCAAATACACTTTCAAGGTAGCTAGAGGTGAGAGTTTTGGGATTTTACAGTCCACAGAATGGAATGGTTCCATCTGTAGTCAAAGGTTTAATCTATGGTCCTTGATATTGCTAGCTCACACAAATGGTGAGTATCCTCTGCATAAGAATTTATATATTACCAAACTTTCCTAGAATTCTTCAGAGTAGCATGAACACAATCTCTTAATGCATTTCTTTTAATAGTTTATATGACTAACAATTTCACAAAAACAAAAAGCAATTAACTTACATACCCTGCCGTGTCATCTCTACACCAGCCAGAGAAGGAGGAAACATTAAAGAGAGCACTTTTCCACTCACTAATTCTTTCCGGTGTGTATCTTTGTTTCTTCTTCTCAAAAGCCTCAGCAAAGACACCTCTCTCAGGATTCCTTACTTGTGTTGGCTTGACATCATAAAATAAGGGTATAATTATACCATTTGATTTGCACATGTGAGCTACCTCATCCAGGCACCAATGGGACTCTGCAAAATTCTTAGAGAAAATAGGAATGAGGATGGCACTGTTCTCGATTGCCTCTTGAATAGTTGAACTAATCTCGCCCCCCTTTTTCATCTTTTGGCTATCCAGGAATGCATTAACCCCTGCATTTTCCAAGGAAGTATACAGGTGATCTACAAATGTTCTTCTTATGTCCTCCCCTCTGAAACTTAAGAAAACATCGTATATCCTGGATGTAGAGGACGTAGTCCTCTGTAAGGGATTGTATCTAGTCAGTGCCATAATCTATCAGTTTAATTACAGACAGACTATCGCTTGTTACAATCCAGAGAAATAATTCCGAGATGAATAATAACAATCCCAAATTGATTTCTAAGATTTATGTAAGTAACATCCAACAATTTCTGCAGGCTGTAGCTCAAACAGACCCAGTATATAAAACATACACACTTAGAATATTCAACCAAAAAATCCCTCAAAAACGCGTATGGGATTTGAATTGTTCATCACATTCACCCTGGAAGCGTTAGATAATGTGGTTGCGTAGCGTGTTATTATTCCTCTTGATGGCATGACAGATTGAAACATGAAAGCATTCAACGAATTTCCTGTCATTTTTCTTGCCTAAAACTTCACATACTGTGAAAAGTCCATATCAGAGCTTTACTATTGTACCCCAAAACTTCATGGGCTTCTGCAAACAAATTGCCTGTTATCTGCAACGAAAGGTAGCGATATTCTATTGATTTGACTTGTGAAATTTTATGTGGCTCAGCTGCATCTGAATTCAAACATCATTAACTCAATGTATGCATTATGAAACCGGTCAATCTGTATTTTATTTTGTATATTCGCGGATAGACAGGGGAATCAAATAAGTCAATAGTTTTTTCATAATTTTTAATGTTTATCCAAATCAAACCCACACCCCCAACAAAGGGAAGATAACAAAATCTGTACAGGCTATCTATTATTTATAGATTTTAATGACGTTTAAAGGTGACAGTAAGGAATTGAAAAACGGTAGGAAGGTTCTAAGGTTTTCTTGAACGCCAAGTATAGGGAGGGTCTGATAGGGGTGCAGGTTGGTTTAGATGCTGACTACATGGGATCCACCACTAATTACTTACAAAATTAAAAATTGTTTACAATTATATATGTTTATTTTTTATTCAACCACAAAGAGATCTATAAGGTTCAGATTTTATCCTATTGAATGCAGTCATTGTTCAGATTTAAAATGTTTATTAAATAGAAAATGTTTTATTAAGATAGGTGGCAGAGAGTTAACATATATATAAGGAGTGTTATGCAAATAACTTCAGGTCTGATTTAAACTTATTATAGAAAATAGAGAAACTCATAGAAATCAACAATAAGCAATAAATCATAACACATTGGTTTACATGGGGAAAACCCTTTCGAGAGAAAAACCCCATTCCAAAACCTACACAATGTATTAAAATCAATAGAGGATTACAATACACTTGCAATGCAAGTCTTTACATGAGTAATACACCAGCATTCAAATACAGAGTAATTTCAACAACATTCTTGCAGCCCTTGTGTACCTGCAAACTCTCATAATACAAACTACTCCTCAAGCTCTCAATTTATAGACTTTTGGCAAATTGGTAACCATTTGTGATTTACAGAACCATATGCAAAACCTCCCATGAGGTGTGGTGCCCAAAATAGGCAAGATTCCTATCTAAAATTAGGCTCTTACAAATGATCTTCATTGATTTCAAAGTAATTCCCTCTATTCTTGGCTCTTATGCATCATAAAATCTGTCGTTAGGATCCCACAAAAGTAGAGAGTCTCATTTTGCTAAAGATAATCTCAAAATAAAATATTAGTATTCCACCGTTGCAATGCACAAACACTTGGCATAACTACCACATCAAATTCTAAAGTCCCAATTTGTGCTAAAGATAAATATTAAATAATAACAATAACTAACTATGAGAAAATATTATATGGTAAATAAATAATAACAAAAAATTTGCAAGGTCGAGACATCTACTTTTCCAACATTCTCCCACTTGTTGAATACCTTGCAAGAGCCAAAGAAAAACATACCATCAAGAATCAAATGCTAGGCGTTGAAAGGCTCATAGACTCCAAACATCATCTAAACTTCTTTGTGCTCACGAGCTTAGTTAATGCATCTACAACATTCGTCATAGTCTCTACCTTTTCTAGTTCCACCTTGCTATCCTCAACCATATCTCTCACAAAATGATACTAAACATTTATATGCTTGGTTGTGGCATGAAATGTTGGGTTCTTTTCTAGGCAGATCACACTCTAATTATCACAATAAGCTATCACTACACCTTATTTTAATCCAATGTCTGAACACAATCTCTTAAGCCAAATGGCTTTCTTATAGGCATGAGTTGATGTCATATACTCAACCTTTGTAGTGGACAAAGTAACCACAACCTGTCGTTTATTTATTGAACTTATTGCACCATCAAGAGTAAAAACATAAGTGTTAATGGATCTTCTATTATCGACATCACTTGTCCAGTTTGAATCCACATAACCACAAATGTCCAACGAATGCCTATCTCCTATACCAAGAAAACACAAGGAATACTTTGAGGTACCCCACAAATATCTAAAGATTCTTTTAACTGCATCCCAATGAACTCCACCAGGATTGGACATATATCTATGAAGAACTCCCACTGCTTGGGAAATATCTGGTCTGCTACAGACCATAGCATACATTAGGCTTCCAACTACACTCTGGTAAGACACTCTGCTCATGTCTTTCATCTCCGATGGAGATGTAAGACAATGTGAAATAGATAACTTCGTTCTCAATGTCATAAGAACATACAATGGTCTACAATCCTACATGTTAAACCTCTATAAAACTAAATTAACATACTTTGGTTATGCCATAGCTTTCTATTTGTTATATCTCTTGTAACCTCCATCCTAAGAATGTGTTTTGCCACACCAAGATCTTTCATTTCAAATGTTGCTAAAAGTTGAGATTTTAGTTCTGAAGCCAAACCCTTCCCTTTGCCAATAAACAACATATCATCAACATATAAAGCATTAACAAGGCAACAATCGCCATCAGATTTAAAATAAACATAGTGATTAGATTTAGAACACTCAAATCTCAAACTCAACACATATGTATCAAATCTTTGGTATCACATCCAAGGATTCTATTTTAGGCCACACAAAGATTTCTTCAATTTACAAACCGAATGCTTTTACCTTTAACCATGTAGTGCTCTAGTTGTGTCATATAAATTTCCTCCTCTAAATCACCATGAAGGAATGTTGTTTTCACATCCATTTGCTCAACCTCTAAGTCATAAGCTATAATAGATAATAAGAATCTAATGGATGTCATTTTTGTAACAAGAGAAAAATTTCACCATAATCAACCCTCTCAACCTAGGAGTAACCTTTCGCAACTAACTGTGTTTTGTGCTTCTCAATACTACCATCTAAACCAACCTTTTTGAAAACCCATTTGCAACCAACATGTTTACGTCTGTTAAGCATTGGTACCAAGTACCATGTATCATTTTTTCAAGGCTGCCATCTTTTCATCCATGGCAAGTTTCCAAGACTGCATCATTCATACCCAATGCCTCTTGCATAGATTTTGGTTCATCAATATTAGTATTCAAAACAAATATACATCTCCAATCATTTGGAGAATACCCATACCTTTCTGGTGGTTGTCTTTGTCTTGTAGACCTTCTAACAAGTTGAGGTGGAGGTTCTACCTCCTCTTCCTCTTCTTTTGAAGATTCAGAGCTTGATGAGCTCTCCTCAACTTCTTGTCTATCTAGGGGCCTCGATTCAACTTTTTCAAGCATAGAAAGAAGTTGAATCACATCTTTCTTCTATTCAATTTTCGTTGTCTACAAGACAATGAAATAACACTTAGTTTTTCTAAAGATCACACTTCTATTGTATATTACCTTTTGTGAAACAAGATCCCAAATCTTGTATCATTTCACACAATAACTGTAATTGATGAAGATACATTTTATGTAGCCTTATTCTCCAACTTTGTTCGCTTCTACCTTGGCACATGTGCATATGCCTCACAACCAAAACCTCTAAGATGTCTCAATGAAGGCTTGTGAGTTGATCATGCCTCCACAGGTGTTTTATTCACAAGAGTTGATGTAGGAGACATGTTTAACAGGTAACAAGCAATGGCTACAACATCAACCCAAAACTTTTGTTACAAACCAACACCACTAAGCATACTCCCAGCCTTATCCATTAGTGTCTTGTTCATTCTTTGTGCAACTCTATTTTTCTAAGGAGAATATAGAATTATCTTCTATTTTTGTATATCACAATCTTTACAAAATATGTCAAAATCATTAGAGAAATATTTACTATCATTATCAGTTCTTAAACATTTTATTTTCATTCTAGTTTACAACTTAACCATTACTTTAAACTCTTTAAATTGACTAAAAACTTTAGATTTACTCTTTAGAAAATAAACCTATGTCTATCTACTATAATAAGAAATAAATAAAACATAATAAATAGACTTCGTAATGGAAGGAACATCAACAAGACCAAACACATTGAAAGGAATAAGATCCAAAATTCCACAAGATTTGTGAGAACTCGAGTAAAATTGAATGTGATTTTATTTTCCATAAATGTAATGCTCACATAAATCAAATTCAAAATTATGATCTGAAAGACCTTCAACAAAGTTCTTATTTTTCAAGGACCTTAGACCCTTCTCTCCTATGTGGCCTAATCTCTACTGTCATAACATAGTCTTCTCTGTAGGTAATTTAGATTCGATAGAAAGAGCACCTTTAGGTACCTAAAATCCACAACCATCTGTAATGCCCCCTCGTTTTTGCTTGTGATAGCTGTTAGTTTTACATTACTCTTTGTTTGATCTGACACAGTTGTTAGTTTTTCCTTTGCATCTAGATAGTTCTGAGACATTTGAGTTATTGAGCCTATGGTTTATGCTTATTTTGATCGTGATAGATTATGTTTGACTGATTTAGTTCTGACATATGGTATGAGTTTATGATGACATTGTTGTTGTTATAGTTATGATGAGATGGACATGTTTAGTGATGGTCTAATTTTATCATGTTGTTATGCATCTGATTTTTAAATAGAAATGGTTATAATTTTGTTTCAAAGTAGGGACGGTGTAGTATTACTTGGTCCGAGCACCCTACTACGTCGTGATTCTCTGAATCAGTGTGTGTTTGATATATATGCAGTTGATCATATACAACCCATTATTCTTACGTAGGTTGCAGGTACCGGGCCTCGACTCAACCTAACTTAGCAGGTCTGAGCGGGCCCTACACCATGGATAATGTTGACGGAGATAACATGAGGTTTATTCCCTAGGTCAGTTCAACCTTCAGTTGGTTGGTCGTCATGTGGTTTGAATGTTTACTGTCAAGTTTTGGGTAGTTAGCCATGTGTATCTTGGTAATGCGTAATGAGGTAATATTATATTTAGAATATTAATAGCTTGTCAAATATTATGGTATTTTGCTTAACTTGGAATATTATTTAAGTAAATTCTAATATAGATTAAAATGGGTTATGTTAATGGTTTTATTAGTATCTATGTCATAAGTTTAATATGGTTAATTAGTATATCGTTATTTGAAGAATAGTATTGGATAGTAATTTAATGATTGTGGATAATGATTTATTGTTGGCTAGATGTCGAATATGTTTTGAGATGTGGAAATTCTATGTTAAGTAAAATTTCAAATTCCTCTAAATTAAGGGGATTGTGTAACAAATGATGGGGAGCGCACAGCGGAAACGACAGATCGGGCATAATTACCTCACAATCAACAAGACTTCACATATGAGCCGCCGAACATTTCCATCGGCTGAACAGCCACCATCGGGATGACTTTCTAAAGTCACTCTGTCATCTGACTTACCCCGATAACTGTCTTCATTCGGCGAGACTTGCTCTATCGGCGGACACTTGCAACCTTCAGCCGATGCGCCGATGAACCAACACAGCAATACGCCGTTAGGGTTTTCGACCCTCACACAATCTGATCTCTACTCTACGCCTAGCACATAGAGATGAAAGGGCACGCTACTATGCACACTCCTCAGTCTGGAACGCCTACACTGTCGACACAAAACAAAACAAAGAACAAAATGAATACTAGTACATCGAAGCCATTTGAGCCTGTTCCTTGGCGACCATTAGTTCAAGGCCTCTGATATCCAAAATAAATGGATACAACTTCACAATCTCCTCCAAATCATTGAGGAGAGCCATGTCTTTCGGCCTTGGAGCTCCCACTTCCAAACTAGCTGCTTGAAGAATGATTTCCAAGTCATCCAGATGCTTAGGAAAGAAGATGCCTTTCATAATCACCTTAGCCTCTGCCTTTGAAGTTTCCAATTCTAACAATGAAAACTAGTGATCTTCCTAAAGATTTGGACAATATTCCTCTACTAAAGGTGAATTCTCTCCTTTCGAAAAGTTGATAACACCCTTTTCCAAATCACCTCACATCATTTGAATGATGGAATGACTTAATTTTTTAATAATTACCAATTGAGCTTTGGATGATGTTGCCTTTTCTTCAAATAGTCTCTTCCCACATGTTATACAAATTATTGATTTACATGTGGGCACACCATGAATCATTTGAGTTGCTATTATTGCTAGCATCCTTGCACATGTTCTCATAGCCAATGCAATATGTTCTTATTATCATTTCTCCCTATTTTGTGTTTGTAGGTTTTTCTTCTGCATGCAACAAAATGCAAAGAGTGTTATCTTCCACATATTCTCCTTACAATGTAGTGGTTTCAAACCACCACCATCAAAGAACCTTATGCATTATGTATGTAACAACCCTTAACTTCGTTAAGTCTATTTTAGTGCACACACTCTTGACAAAGCTATTAAATTATGTGATAAGAAAAATTATAACCTAGGACATAATGTCTATGGATTAGCCAGAAAACTAGATTGAAGAATAATCCTATTTTGCATCCAATATGATGGAGCATATTTATAAAGAAAAATGTACAAATACTAAGCCGCTTAGATGCATCAATCAAGGAGATGACACATCCAAGAGGTATTGTTTTAACTTTTGATCATCTCAATCAGGAGGTGAGTTAATTTAGTTCAATTAAGATAGAGGTGGTCTTGACTAAATATAATTGGCACCTAGCTACCATCAATCAAGGATTGATGATGTAGTGGTAGCACTTATGTATACCAAGTCAAAATGTACACGTGTCATTATTAGCTATCTAGGTGAGAATAATTAAATATTCCTAATATCCCAAATGAACTTAATTAACTAGGTGCAATATCACACTTAAGATAGAGACATATCTAAGGTGAAGTAAATATTACATCAACACTCCCTCTTAAGTGTAACTCAGTATAAATTATAAATGGGTTTTGACAATCAAGCCACGCTAGTTACCTATATACAATGATACTCCCCCAAAAAAGGAGAGAGAGAAAACCCCCAAAAGAGAGAGAGTAGGTATCCTCCTAGATGTGATGCCTCCTGTGTCAATGGTGGATGCTAAAATTTGAATGTTGAAGAGGATCAATACTCATCAAACAACATTCTCCCCTTAGGAAGAAAGAAATCCAAAGATGAATGCAAAATATCTTCCCATTTTAGAATGGAATATGTGGGAAGAACACACTAGATGTACTTCTCTATAATCTATGCATTGATCCCCATGTTGGTGATGAGTAGTGCCAAGATCAAATTAGGAGTCTTAGGCCTAACTAAAAAGGATGATTGCTCAAGACCAAGTATATACGATTGCATGTGCCCTTTGTATGTGCTTTGAATCTCCTTTCGCATATGCATTTGCCTTTGTATTACCTTTTGCATCTACCACCCCTGCCACGTGGCACCACCTAATTCGCCGTCGAGCTAAACTGAGAAGCATCGTTGAAAAACTATTGTATATGACCTTTGTATAACTGATTGTATATGAAAACATACAATCGCAAATATACATACAATGTGGAACTCAAAAGATTATCCATTAGAATGAAACTTTGAAATGGGTCTAGCCCTTGTATCTTTTCTCTTTGTATATCAGCATATACAATGCACTTAATATACAAACCGCAGACCCTACCTTTGAATTTGCCAAAATTGACTTCCCAGTCGGGTCCGGCTTGTATATTGCCTTTGTACCTTTGCCTTTGTATGTATGCATCTTTTGACCTTGTATATGCAAATATACAATGCGGACCCCAAAATGACTATTCCGCTGTGTTTGATTACCTAGTCGGGTCCGGACTTTGCATGTTTCTATTTGTATGTTGGCCTTGTATCTACCCTTTGTATGTGCAAACATACAACGTGAATATACATACAAAGGAAAACTGCATACGAACCTTGCATACAAACATGCATTTGAACTTGTACCTGCCCCTTGTATGTGCGCTTGGTGGGCCCCAGGCTTTGTATCTCTTTGCTTGCGTATAGACTTTGCATCTTCCTCCTTGTATCTTTTCTTTGCATATCGCATATACAATGCGACTTGTATATAAGATATAATCGCCCTTGTATACAAAATGGACCCCACCTTTTGTATCTTACCTTTGTATATGCGCTTTGTATATTGCCAATTGTATGTAAGATACAACCACCCAATATACAATCATCTTTGTATCAAAGTGGACCCCAAAATGACTTTGTATATTCGGCCTTGTATATTGACTTTGCATGTGCGCCGATATACATTCTCCTTTGTATATGGCCCTTGTATATTGACTTTGCATGTGCGTTGATACCTCCTTTGTATATGGCCCTTGCATATACAATGAAACCTGATGCACATTTGTCTTTGGATCCCGCCTTGTATATTCCCTTTGCATCTTTGTTTGCACATTGACTTGTATATGCGATTGTATATGACATACAATCGCCTGATATACAAAAGCTCTTGCATGTTTTCTTGTACATTGCTTTGTATCTGCCCTTTGTATGTACAAACATACAACGCGAATATACATACAAAGGACGCATACAAAGAACCCGATGTTCCGTAATATTGTACATGACCAAGATACAAAGAAAAATGTATCTGAGATACAAGTCAACCAAGAGACAGAAAACCCAAAACAGGGATGACATTAGCATCATATACATGTAAAAATGGCTAAGTATAAAACTGAGAAATCTTTACGATAGAAGCACTTGAAGCTAAAAGATTTCTGGGTTTTTCTGGGTCTTCTGCAAGGACTTTCAAGGCAAGATTTTTAGGATTTTTGGCAAGGCATAGCATGAGTATTTAAAATATCTAAGCCTTGCAGGGGCATTCTCTAAAGGATTTTCAAGGAAAATACAGGGTGAACTATTTGACTCTGGATAGAGGAAAAATAGGCTAACATTTTGGCGACCTCTATGGGATGTTTGTCTGCTAAACAATTAGACCAATGGCCTTAAGCATCCATTGGGAATGGAGTCATATAGAGACTAAAAAAAAAAACCTTTGATAAACAATCCTGACCTTAGTAACTTAGTATATCAGCAATGAAGAACACATGGAAGACCAAAACCCAAACAGAAAAACCTGGAAGCAACCCAACTAATTGTGCTAGACAGCACTTAGGGAAAACAAAAAGGGATCTAAACTACTATGCCACAACACTTATTAAAAGTAAAAAACCTAATTTACTGATTTACAAGGTAAATCATACCTCAAAACACCTCTTTAGGTGTATCCCATTGACTGGGATAGGCAAATTCTCTCCATCCATGCTTGATAACTGAAATGCATTATGCTCCTTGCATTCAGTGATGATAAATGGGCCACTCCACATGCTATCAAACTTGGAGTGCTTTCATGGCCTGCTTTTCAACTCATCCCATTTGAGTATGATATCACCCTCCCTAAAGATTCTGGGAGTGGCCCTCTTATCAAAATTTCTTTTTGTCTGAAGCTGATGATACTCCATAAATTTCATAGCTTTATCTCTTATTTCTTCAAGCTCCATAAGTTGAGCATATCTGGCAGCCATGGGATCCTCTTCTTCAAACATCTCTAGCTGATTCATGATATCAAGTGCTGGCAGCTCCATAGACACAGGCAATCTTGCCTCTTTCCCATAAACTAACATATATGGGGAGTTTCCAATAGACCTCTTGGGGGTTATTCTATCTGCCCATAAGGCATATTTCAGATTAGTGTGCCAAGTCCTTTGGTTATCTTCCATTGATCTTTTAATAATCCTTATGAGATTCTTATTTGTAGATTCAACCAAACCATTACCCTGTGGGTAATAATTTGATGAAGTGTTCAAATAGATCCCATTCTTAATAGCCCAATCAGTTATCCTCAATCCAGCAAAGGCTAAAGCATTGTCTGAGATAATTGACTTAGGCACTACAAATCTGGATACCAAATCATGATAAAAACTCAAAACAACATTCTCATTAGATTCCTTCAGAGCCACTGCTTCAGTCTACCTTGTGAAATAGTCTGTAGCTGTAAGTATCTACCTGTGGCTTGCACTTGATGGTGGGTTAATGGGACCTATAAAATCAATACCCCATCTCATGAAGGGCTGCTCTACCTGAATTGGTTGCATAGGTAAAGCTAGCAGCCTTTCTTTGCCTACAAAAATGGCACATTTTATACATTTTCTAGCCCATGCATGGGCATCCTTAAGTAGGCTGGGCCAGTAATATCCAGCTCTCATTATTTTCCAAGCAGTAGTCTTTGGGGAAATATAACCCCCTGCTATTCCATCATGAAACTCATGCAGCACCTTGTTAGTCTGATCATTATCAATGCATCTTAACAACACACCATTAAAGTCTTTTCTGAAAAGGATTGCATTAATTAAAACATATGGAATAGACTGCAGTCTAAAATACCTTCTCTTGGTTCTATATAAACCTGCTGGACATTTACCAGTTTGCAAAAAATGAGTCATGTTATTAATTCAACTTGTGCCCACTGCTGCTGTATCGTCTTGATGTGCATCTTCAATGGTCATAAGCACCTCCTCTTCTTTTTCTATTTCATTCTCAGAACTGGTAGCAAGCTGTTCACTGAGTCCTCTACCTCTGACAAGCTTGGTTATCTTGATATCCACATCATATTCCATGACTTTGGTGATCCAACCAGCCCTTTTCTCATTAACATCTTTACCTAACAGGAACTCTTTCACACTAGGGTGAGCAACCATTAAATGTATCTTATTATTAGAAATAAGGTGCCTAAACTTCTTGAGGCTCCTTACCACTGCAAGGACATGTTTTCAATGAAACTATACCTCTGTTCATACTCCTCCAGTCCTTGACTAAAGAACACAATTGGTTGCTCAAAGCCTTCACTTTGCTGCTGTACCAGAATTACAGAAATTGTATCCAGACCGCCATAAGCATACAGAATAAAATCCTTTGAGAAATCAGGATTTACCAGAGTTGGTGCAGCCAATAACGCTTCTTTTATGGACTCAAAGCTGAATTTGGCCTCTTTTGTCCAACTGAAAACTGTATTTTTCTTTAACATAGAGGTCAATGGCTTCAATAAATTTGCAACGTCAGGTATAATCTTCACAGAAAATTAATTCTACCAATAAAGCTTTGCAGTCCCTTCTTATGGCTGGGTAAAGGCAGCTCCAAAATAGCCCTTACTCTTTCTGCATCAATGGTAATTCCCTCCTTTGACACAACGTGCCCCAAAACCTTGCCTTCATACACAACAAAATGCATTTCTTGGGATTGAGAGATATCCCAAACTCTTTACATCTCTCAAATACTTGCCTCAAGTGGAATAAATGTTTAGATGCATCCTTAGAAAAAACCATGATGTCATCAAGGTATACCAGCACCAACTTATAAAGTAAACCCTTAAAAGCCATATCCATAGCTCTCTGAAAAGTAGAGCCAACATTTGATAGACTAAAAGGCATCCTTTTGTAGGCCATGGTGCCCCATTTGGTAGTAAAAGCAGTTTTAAATTGATCTTCCTCCTTGACTAATACTTGAGTATAACCAGAATATCCATCAAGTAAGGAGAATCTTTTTGAACCAGCCACTACTTGCAAAATTTGCTCCATTGAGGGCAGCGGGTAGTGGTCTTTCAAGGAGGCTCTATTAAGGTCTCTAAAGTTGATGCACAACCTAATCTCTCCATTCCTTTCTCACAGGGACAAGGTTGGAGACCCAAAAAGTATGCTTGATTGGAAAAATGATTTTTCCCTCAATCAGCTTGGTTAATTCTTTAATCATCAGAGGCTTAAGTTTTGGATTTAAACGTCTTTGTTTCTGCCTCACAAGTTCTGTACCTGGTTCTAACTCTATAGTATGCTAGGCAATATGAGGGTCAAACCCTTTTAGGTCTGAGTAATCCCAAGAAAACACATCTTCAAACTCTTGACAAAGAGCAACAAAAGCTTTCCTATCCTCAGGCGAATAGATTTTGCCAATTTTAAGAAGCTTACCTTTAAAAACTGCCAGCTCCTCATAATGTTCCTCTTTGACCTGCATGTCGATTTTGCTCTTTTTTAGCTGATCATCAGTACCAAAAAGAGATTCCAAGGTTACCAATCCTTTGGGCAGCTTGTTTGTCCTTAACTGAACAACCTGATCATCATCATATTGGTGTTTGAGTTTATCCTGATTCATCACAGAAAACTCATCCTCTTCTAACAAGAACCGCAGAATCTGCTCATCACTCTCAAAAACCTGCCAATGAATGTTATTGTCAGGAATAGAGGGCCTATCAACTATCTTCACATGAGGCTGCACCTTTTCTCTTTGAATATCACTAGGGATGTCGAATTGAGCCCTAATCATAGCTAACCTATCTGCATGATAGTTCTAATTTTTTGGAATAGAGATCAGATTGAAAGCATCAAACTCTTTAATCATATCCCATACCCTATGCTTGTAGCATTTCAAAACATCATTCTTTGTAACATTTAGCCCTCTCATCTAATTTACAATGAATTCACTGTCACCATACACCTGCAAACAACCAATTTTCCTCTTTCTTGCCCACTACAAACCTTTAATCAACCCTTCATATTCATCAGTGTTATTTGTACATGAAAAGGCAAAATGGAAAGAAGAATAATATCTTTCACCTTGTGGAAACACAAGCATTGTGCCACCACCAGATCCATTCCTATTCCTAGAGCCATCAAAGTACATTTTCCATACCTCATTTTGTTGTTCTGCCTGCTGTACAGCCTCTTTTACCAGGCTTGGAACTGCTGTTTCAGGCTCATGCAGTATGTAAACCCCCATACCAGTTTCTTGGATGTGTCCCTCAGGATCATCAACAATATTTTCCAAGGCCCACTCCTTTAACAGTACTTCTAGTATACTTTCATCTTACAATTCATGAGCAACAACAAGTTCAGCATTATCAAAAATAATGCAATTTGCATTAACAACACTTGGGACATAAGGCTCTATGTGATATTTGGCAAGTAATTCTGATTTTAGGGTCACTTTTGTGCCATATCTGGTCCTAAAAAACATGTGGGACTAGTCCGAGGATAAATATCCTCCTATCTTGGTTGTGAACTCTCTTGACAAACACATGACAAAATAAGGAGGCAAATCTATGATGAACACCTCCTGGGAAATGGAAACATTTGGGCAAGTGTGCAAAGTGAGACCTAGATCTCTTATCACACTTATGGTATTAACAGTTGTGCCATCTAGCTAGAGTACACCCTTCTCCAGGGGTTGGTACTTCAATCCTAATTGGTCTGCAATCTATTTTGGCATTACATAACTGCTTGCACCACTATCCACCATGCAGTTATGCACTAACTTGACTCCAATTATTAATGACACATAAAATGGGAGTGGTTTAGCACTTTTGTTTGACTGTTTGCTGTTGTCCTGGGATGAATTAGTAAGGACAACCCTAGTTGGGTCAACAGTTGCATCATTGGATACTTTTAAATCAGACAAGGTAGATTGCAACATGTCTTTTTGGCCTAGGATGGCTAGGGAATCCCACATAGATATTGTCACATTCATCTTCTTCATATTTTCAATGATATTGAAAGGTGGAGTAACATTTACCTTCTAATATGACCTTGTAATAGCAATATCAGCTTGCACATGAGGCTATTCCCTGGTAGTTGCTTGAGTACTTCTTTGCAAAATATGGGGAATCTGGGATGTAGAAGCATCAGCAGGTCCTTTTCCCTTATTTGCTGCCTGTTCTATCTCATAAACCCTCTTTTTGGCTCTTGTATTTGCTACAACTGAGGTATCATCTCTATTTATGCCACAAAACTCATCCTCCTACTAGTTTAGGAAGGCAACATCATTCTGGGGTTGTTCCTGCTGCTGCACAGCCCCATCATTAGGTGTGTTTGGCTATGAGACTGCAACATTTTGTACCATTAGAGCTTGATTTATCACCCCATTTGAGCAGGTTGCCTAACTATGTGGCTGATTTCATGGAAAACACTTTTCATACTCAACTGCAAGATTATTCTGAACAGGGACAAGGTCCCTAATGTAGAGCGGGAACACAACGAAAACACACACACACACTCAAAATGTCAATCCTGTCAATATCGGTGAGAGATCTTCTATGATGCAGAGCGGGAACACAACGGAGACACACACACACACTCAAAATGTCAATCCTTTCAATATCGGCAAGAGATCATCAAATGTCTCTCCAAACTCCTCATCGGCAACATAACATCCTATCGGCAACCACTTACAGACTCTGACCGTTGCACTGCCCTTACACTGATGTCTTTGGCTTGCATATACATTTGTTGACCTCCTATCACAGGTAGTCTATTGTATCTCAACCCACTTTGACCGCTACAGCCAGTCCTCTTTTGTATCTTTCGAAATGTACATTTACAATGTACATTCCAATATACAACCCTTCAATATGCAAATGCGGGATATATAGGAATTGCTTTTTAGATACAACAATGATATACCCACTCCTTGTATTTCCTCAATGTACATTCGCATGTACATTCTTCTCATGCATTCCAAATATACATTCTGAATATGCATAGGTGGGACCCTCAGTCTTTAACCTGTCGTTGTATATTTCCCCGCATACACATGACTTACTTTTCCCGGTGGATTGAACAGTTCTTACCTGATGCTACCGGTCAGCGCTTGTATCTCAAACCAATGTATGTTTTGACATACAACGAAATATACAAACAAAACATACAATCGGTGACCTTCTTTCGCCGATCCTCGTCACCTGTTATTATCGGTCATTCCTTGTATCCGCAGGCCAAAAATAGCCCAACATACAAACTAACTACCACCTTGGCCGGTCCTCTTTTGTATGTTATGAAATGTATATTTTCATCGCATCTTCACAACATACAACAGCGATATGCAATTGCAGTATACTCACAAACTGACGCTCGCATACAATAGCGATATACACATACACTGTCTGCGACATACAATTGACGTATACACAGGAAATGTATTTCTTCAGAAAATCTTGACATACACAAGGTTTAACACAACATATACTTTAGTGATATACACAGACGACAGACCTTTACATGCAATTACGGGATACACACAGAATATTCTCAGATACATTAGCAATATATACATAAATTGTATAATTTAGTAAACAAGCTTATACTTAACCCGAATGGACTCTTACATGCACATTTTGCCCCACGATATACACAAGGTGATACCCAGATACAACAGTGATATACACAGGAAAGTACCTTCATACATTTGCGATATCTACAGAAAATGTATATTCAGCGACCAATACAAACTTGACCCAAACAACCTTTTATACATACCATTCTTCACCACATATACACAGGGTTAATTTGCATGCAAATGCGATATATTCATAGACTGCCCCCGCATACAATTGATGTATATTTGAACTTCCCGCCAATAACTTCCTCTGTAATGGATTCCATAATTTCTATTCTATCATGCCCATCAAACAAAAAGGAAAACCAACAGAATACTAATGTACACAATCCATTCCACTGGTTTCATAGAAATCCACCAGTGGAATGGATTTAATCATGCATCTCGACCAGAGAAGAACAAAATGAGACACAAGGCAAATCTATACAAATAATATACAAGACAGTTTGATATACAGAGAATTTACACCGAATCCAGAATTTGGTAGAACACAAATTACAGAATTTCTACTTCTTCATTTCACATTATCGAACACAGACGAATTACAGATATTTTTCTGAAGGTGGAAGAAAAAAAAGTCCCTATTCCTTGACCACCTTCCCTATTTTGTTACCGACCCCTCTCTCCTCTATTTTCGGGTTTTTGATTTAACCAAGATTATTAGCAGAAACCCTAATTAATCCCATGACATCTATTTTTCATAAGACAACAAAACTTCTAATGTTAAGACACATTGGTTGAACCCTTCACATCATCCAACATGTCTAAAATGTCAAAGTTTGTGTTGACAAACATGAAATGCCAACACAAAATGTTACATTTCGCTTAGACATAAAAATGCTACATAGTAACATGAAATGTTTAAAACATAGTAAAACCTTATTGTGCATATTTATCATGTTGGAGGGGTGCTCCTGCACCATACTCCCCGGGAAAAGAGATCTCAAGCCCCTTTGAGATCAGAGTTTGAAGGTTTGCACCATTGTTTGTGATCTGATCTGTAGTCATCCAAATTGCCTCTGAATTGGGTGTCCCGTGCCAAGCCACCAAATATTCCATGTACTCTTTGTTCCTTGTCATCTTTGTCACTCTTGAGTCTAATATCTTCTTCACTTTTGGTGGATCATGCTTACGAATATCATCTTCTACTAGATCCTGTAATGGTTCCTGTTCTACATCTACATGCTGCCTGTATGAAGTTAAATCACATACATTGAAAATGGGTGACAATCCAAGATTAGGAGGGAGTTGGATCTCATAGGCATTTTGCCCACACTTCTTCAAAATCTGACATGGTCCAATCTTCCTCTGCATTAGCTTGGTATATTGACCTTTTGGGAGCCTCTCCTTCTTCAGATTAATCCATACCAAATCTCCAACAGCAAATTGTACATCCCTCCTTTTCTTGTCAGCATATGTTTTGTATTTCAATGTAGTTTGTTGAAGCTGGTTCTTGACTTGATCATGCACTTCTTTGATGGCTGATGCAAAAGCTTCTACATCTACACTAATAGGCTCTCCTATAGGCAGATCTCTTAGCTCCAAAATACCTCTTGGATGAATACCATATACTACCTGAAAAGGTGACTTCCCTGTACTCCTATTGATGGTGTCATTATAGGAGAATTTTGCTTGTGGTAGGATATTATCCCACTTCTCTCCATGCTGCCTTGTTAAACACCTTAACAGATTTCCCAAAGAATGATTAACAACTTCAGTCTGCCCATCTATTTGAGGATGGTAGGTTGATGAGAAGGACAAATTGGTTCCAAGATTCTTCCAAAGAGTCCTCGAAAAATGGCCAATAAATTTTACATCTCTGTCTGAGACAATGCTCAATGGCAATCCATGAATCCTCACTATTTCTTTGAAAAATAGGTCTGCAACATATGAAGCATCACAAGTGGTTTTGCATGGCAAGAAATGTGCCATTTTACTAAATTTGTCTACTACCAAAAAAACACTATCATATCCTTTCCTTGTCCTAGGCAAACCTAGTACAAAATCCATGCTTATGCTCTCCCATGGCCTAGAAGGAATGGGTAGTGGCTGATATAAACCTGCATTTGTGGATCTCCCTTTTGCTTTCTGACATATCACACATGCTTCCACAAATCTTCTCACATCTGATTGCAGCTTGGGCCAATAGTAATGCCTCTTCACAAGATCAAGAGTTTTATCCAGACCAAAATGTCCTGCCATGGCCCCACAATGTTTCTCCTGAATGATATTTAGTCTCATAGAACACCTTGGAATACATAACTGTCCCTCCTTAAAAAGTAATCCATCTTGGATCAGAAATTTAGAGAACTCAACATGATACTTGTCACCAAAAGAAGTACATACCTTGTAGATCTCTCCAAAGTCTTCATCATCGTCATGCATTGTCTTCAAAGAATCAATCCCAACACTCTCCAATTGTATTTGATTGATGGTTAGAACCCTCCTACTCAAAGCATCTGCTACTTTGTTCTTGACCCCTTTCTTATGCTTGAGTGTGAAAGTGAAAGCTTGCAAAGTTTCCACCCACTTCATATGCCTATGGTTTAGCTTTTCTTGACTATTTAGAAAACTGAGGGCCTGATTGTCTGTGAACACTATGAATTCTTTTGGCATCAAGTAATGCCTCCATTTCTTGAGTGACTGTACTAGAGCATACATCTCCAAATCATATGATGAGTATCTTTTCTTTGCATCATTTAGTTTCTCACTAAAAAATGCAATAGGCCTACCTTCTTGACTGAGTACGGCTCCAATTGCCATGTGGCTGGCATCACATTCTACTTGAAAAATCTTGCTGAAGTCAGGAAGTGCAAGAACTGGTTGCTCTGCCACCTTCCTCTTCAGTGTTTCAAAGGAATCATCTACCTCCTTTGTCCAAATGAATCTGCACTTTTGTCCTCCTTTTATGGTGTCAAGCATGGGTGCACAAACATGACTAAACCCTTTTATAAACTTCCTATAGAAGGTTGCTAACCCATGGAAACTTCTAACATCATTCAAGGTTTTAGGCATTGGCCAAGACAATATGGCACTTACCTTCTCTTGATCCATTTTCAGTTTTTTATGTGAGATAACAAATCCAAAGTAGATGATCTCTTCCTGCATAAACAGACACTTTGCTAAATTGATCATTAGTTGCTCTTCATATAACCTTTTGAGAACCAAGTCTATATGGGTGAGGTGCTCTTCCCTCATATTACTGAAAATTAGGATGTCATCTAGATATACTATGACAAATTTTCCTATGAATTCCCTCAAGACCTCATTCATCAATCTCATAAAGGTACTAGGGGTGTTGGACAAACCAAAGGGCATGACCTTCCACTCGTATAACCCCTCATTAGTCTTAAATGCAGTTTTCCATTCATCACCAGGTATAATCCTAATCTGATAATAACCACTCTTTAAATCTATTTTGGTGAAGTATTTAGCACCTCCTAAACAATCAAGTAAATCTTCTATCCTAGGGATTGGAAACCTATACCTGATTGTTATCTTGTTGATAGCCTTTGAATCAGTGCAAAGTCTCCAAGTGCCTTCCTTCTTTGGTGCTAGTACAGCTGATACTGCACATGGGCTTAAACTCTTGCCAATTAGGCCTGTCTCCAACAACTCTTCAATTTGCCTTGCTACCTCCGCATTATGTTCTGGTGTGAGCTTATATGCTGCTTTGTTTGGAAGTGTAGATCCTGGGATCAGATCTATACAATGGCTGATGTCCCTAATAGGTGGTAGGGAACTTGGCATTCCATTAGAGATAATGCCTTTGTACTTGTCCAATAGCTCTTGGATAGCTGGGTCTATGAATTTGTGTCTCTTTTCTCCCTTGACTTGTTGATACTATTCTTTGTTTACTTTTAGGCAAGGAATTAGAGCATATGTAACTACTCCTTCTTCTCCTATCCCCTTCATGAATTGTTTTCCTTCTACCAGCATCACTTTGACTTCTTTTCCTTTTGACCCCACCTCATTCTCCATTAATGGTAGTAATTCTACCACCTTACCATTCTTGGTGATTGAATAAGTGTTTCTGAGCCCATCATGGTATGCTTTCAAGTCATACTACCATGGTCTTTCAAATAGGAGATGACAAGCATCCATCTTGGCAATGTCAAACAATAACCTATCCTTGTATGGGCCAATTTGAAATTCTACCCAAACCTGGTCTTCTACAACTGTTTGCTGACCTTGGTTGAGCCATGAGACCTTGTATGGGCAAGGATGTGGCAGTCTTCTAAGCTTAAGCTTTTCTACCATTTCAAAAGACACAAAATTTTCAGTGGATCCAGAGTCAATTAGTACTTTACATACCTTTCCTCCTGCCTTGCAAGTAGTTCTGAAGAGAGACTTCCTTTGTGGGGGTTCTTTGTTAGGCACCTTCAAGGTGGTCATTACTCTTCTAATCATCAAAGATTCTCCTCTCTTAGGATATCCATAACTGTCAGGAGCATTCACACTGTGATTAGTGCTTGAGCTCGCTACACTTTGACAATCAGATTCTTGGATCAGATTGATCCTCTTTTCTCCTATTGAACTTGTTGCCTTTGCTGGACATCTGCTGGCTATGTGGCCTTCTTGATTGTAGTTGTAACATCTGATAGGTCCTCTGCCCTAAGATCTTTCTCTAAATGGTGGTCTTCTACCCCTAAAATTTCCTCTTTGATTATAACTTCCCCCTTGATGTTGACTGCTGCCTCCCTTGCTATTCTCTTGATTGGATTCACCTTAGTATCCAAATCCCCTGCCTCTGAAAGGACTTCTTCCTCCTCTTTGATGTCTTCCTCTACCTCTATTGTTCTGCTCATGCCTTCTCTTTAATTTTTCTTCCACTTTGAGTGCCAATTGGTAGCATTTCTGAACTGTATCTGGATTATGCAGATTTAGGTGTTCTTGGATGTTAAACCTCAATCCATTGAGGTACCTTGCTACCTTCTCTTCCTCACCCTCTTTTACCTTTATTTTTACACATAGTTTCATGAGCTCTTCTGTGTATGAACTGATATCTAATTCCTTCTGCTTCAAATTTTGTTTCCTCTTATGTAGTTGGATGTTGTAATCCAATGGGACATAGGCCTCCTTCACTAAAGCCATCATTCTCTTCCATGTTGCAACTCTGTTCTTTCCCTCTTTCACCCTGTCATCTTGGATGAAATTCCACGAAGTCAGTGTAGCCCCTTTCATTTTGGACTGAGCCATCTTCACTCTTTGGTGGTCTGGTATTTCCTCAGTCTCAAAGAAATTATTCAAGGAGTCTATCCACCGAATCAAGTTCCATTTTTCCTGCAAACACTGGCAGGTCTATTTTCATAGCCATGGTCCTTCTTTCCATGGACTTGAGGGCATTGAGTAAGGGTCTCTGGTCTACAGGAACCTCTATCTCTTCCTGCTTAGGGACCTACTCTTCATCCTTGTCTTCTCACTTACCAGAAACTTCTTCCCCTTTCTCTACTCTGTCCCTCAACTTCTCTAGTTCTTCTTTCAATGCCTTATTCTAAGCTCGATCTGCTCTGCTCTCTGCCATGTTCTTTCTTACTAAGGCCGTCAACTCAATGTTGGTCATCTTTGTTGGGTATGTTTCTGACCCTTCTCCTTCTGACATCTTGTCTTCTTCTTCTACCCAAAGAACACAACTTTGCTTTGATACCACTATGATGCAGAGTGGGAACATAGCGGAAACACACACACACTCAAAATGTCAATCCTGTCAATATCAGTGAGAGATCTTCTATGATGCAGAGTGGGAACACAACGGAAACACACACACACACACTCAAAATGTCAATCCTGTCAATATTGGTAAGAGATCATCAAATGTCTCTCCGAACTCCTCATCGGCAACATAACATCCTATCGACAGCCACTTACAGACTCTGACCGATGCACTGCCCTTACACTGATGTCTTTGGCTTGCATATACATTTGTTGACCTCCTATCACAGGTAGTCTATTGTATCTCAACCCACTTTGACTGCTACAGCCGGTCCTCTTTTGTATCTTCCAAAATGTACATTTACAATGTACATTCCAATATACATTCTAATATACAACCCTTCGATATGCAAATGCGAGATTTACAGGAATTGCTTTTTAGATACAACAATGATATACCCACTCCTTGTATGTCCTTAGTGTACATTCGCATGTACATTCTTCTCATGCATTCCAAATATACATTTTGAATATGCATAGGGGGGACCCTCAGTCTTTAACCTGTCGTTGTATATTTCCCCACATACAACTTCATGTACATAACATGACTTGCTTTTCCCGGTGGACTGAACAGTTCTTACCTGATACAACTGATGTATTTCCTTAGAAAATCTTGACATACACAAGGTTTAATACAGCATATACTTTAGTGATATACATAGATGGCGGACCTTTACATGCAATTGCGGGATACACACAGAATATGCTCAGATACATTAGCAATATATACATAAATTGTATAATTCAGTAAACAATCTTATACTTAACCCAAATGGACTCTTACATGCACATTTTGCCCCACGATATACACAAGGTGATACCCAGATACAACAATGATATACACAGGGAAAGTACCTTCATACATTTGCGATATCTATAGAAAATGTATATTCAGCAACCAATACAAACTTGACCCAAACAACCTTTTATACATACCATTCTTCACCGCATATACATAGGGTTAATTCACATGCAAATTTGATATATTCACAGACTGCCCCCATATACAATTGATGTATATTTGAACTTCCCATCGATAACTTCCTCTGTAATGGATTCCATAATTTCTATTCTGCCATGCCCATCAAACAAAAAGGAAAACCAACAGAATACTAATGTACACATTCCATTCCACTGGTTTCACAGAAATCCACCAGTGGAATGGATTTAATCGTGCATCTCAACCAAAGAAGAACAAAATGAGACACAAGGCAATTCTATACAAATAATATACAAGACGGTTTGATATACAGAGAATTTACACTGAATCTAGAATTTGGTAGAACACAAATTACAAAATTTCTACTTCTTCATTTCACATTATCGAACACAGACAAATTACAGAGATTTTTCTGAAGGTGGAAGAAAAAAAGTCCCTATTCCTTGACCACCTTCCCTGTTTTGTTACCGACCCCTCTCTCCTCTGTTTTCAAGTTTTTGATTTAACCAAGATTATTAGCAGAAACCCTAATTAATCCCATGACATCTATTTTTCATAAGACAACAAAATTCCTAATGATAAGACACATTGGTTGAACCCTTCACATCATCCAACACGTCTAAAATGTCAAAGTTTGTGTTGAAAAACATGAAATGCCAACACAAAATGTTACATTTGGCTTAGACATAAAAATGCTACATAGTAACATGAAATGTCTAAAACATAGTAAAACCTTATTGTGCATATTTATCCTGTTGGAGGGGTGCTCTTGCACCAGTCCCTAACTGCATTAATGGGTGCCAGATTGTAAGGTTGGAAAGGCCTCTGGTTCACATTTTGCCTGGTACCCTGGAAATTTCTTTGATAAGGTGGCCTATTAGCCTGGTATGGTTGGTTTTGTCCTTGATAAGGCTGATTTTGCCCTTGGCTATGTTGCTGATAAGGCTATCTATTTTGGGAAAGCTACTTTTTGATGTTGACCAGTTCATTCCCAAAAGTTTTCAGGATGTTCTCTATTTTTTGTTAGCTATTTTTTATCTCTTTTAACTCTTGTGATGAGCTCAGAGCAGCAGTTTTAGAAATGGCAGTACTTGGCAATGCTACAATAGTAGGTAAAGGGGCAAAAGATGGGATTGGCAAAGGCATTGAAGCTTGAATCTCAGGGAAAATAGGCATTGGTGGTCTAGGTGCTATTTTCCCAGCCTGAATCAAGCTGTTTTATGCTCTAATAACTATTTCATATGCACCAGGTAGACTAGTACCTCCCAATGATTGTATCATTATTAAAATATCACTATTTAGAGCTTTCAAAAAATACAAGAATGCATATTCTGATGGAGGCCTTACCATGGCAGGAATTTTGTCCCATGTCTTCTAAAATTAGAAGTTGAAATCTATCATTTGCTCTTGGGGAGCTCTCTTTATTGTAGTCATATGTTCAACCAATGATAAGTTATCTGACTTATCTTGAAATTGTTTGTTTAACTTATCACCCAGATCATCCCAAGTCCTAATGGTTTGCACTGGTAAACTCTTGAACCATTGTAAAGTTTTTCCTTTAAAAGAGGTAGCCAGCAGCCTGATGGCTACATCTTCTTGGGTGACATGATGAACACCACATAGAGAAGCTACGTCTCTGATGTGCTCAATTGGGGTAGTTTGATCCTCCCCTGTGAAATAGGGTAGACTCTTCAAAGATACCATGGGTATGTTGTTATGTACTATCAAATTCAATGGGCTGCCCCCATCAAAAGCCACAAATGGCTGATTTCTTGTCATTGGAATAGCTAAAGGTAGGTTTGCTTGAGCTGTTATAGGGGCTACAGGTGCAACCGGCCTGAAAGTTGGTGGGGTTGATTGTACTCTTTAAGAAACTGGAGTCCTTACCATAGCTCTACTCTGTCTTCTAGGCAAAGACAGCTGCAAGTAATCAAATGAACTCAAACTCTGAGTTTGTATTTTTCTCATAAAATGTAACAGCAGCACAGATCTACTTGTCTTTCCTCAGCATGAGTCGCCAGATGTGTAGGTTTTAACCTCTTACAGGTCTAAAAATCACTGGCTGCACATCAAAACTAGCAATAAAAGGTAGTATTTGATTGTTTTCTACTTCTTAGGTCCCACCGGGCGTGCCAGAAACTGTTGTCTCTCATATTTGCACCCTTACTGTAGTTATAAAACTTTAGCAATCTAGAGAAACATGGGAATGATCTCAAAGTGTGGGACCTTGCAAAATGAGATCAGACCTCCGAAAAAGCCTAGCTTCCTTAATTGGTTATCACCTAAAATCTACCGAATTTGCAGAGGAAAAGGGAGAAGGAATGCTTTAAAAATGAAAGATGAAACATAAAAACTTGAAAATAAAGGGGTGATTCACCAAGTTGAATAAAAGAACCCTCACAATACTGAGAAAATGCACAACATAACTAGATACAACAAGTAAACATACATAGATTCAAATGGTTTTTAGCAGAGGTGAGAAACAAGATGGTTGAGAGGAACAAAATGTTCACAAACAACCAAATGCAAGTTCACACTAAACTGGAAAATCAGTAAAAGAGGTAAAATAACTTGCATATATTCAATAAGAAGGCATAGTTACAGTAGCAAAAAGCTCTGTTTGGAAATAGAAAAGATTGAATACTAAAAAATTTCCAACCCTATTTACATCTCATCCTACTACTTATATAGCATTTACAAATTGCCCCAAGTCGGTTACAAAATTTGCCTCATGAGCTATAACAAAAAAATATCTATGATAGAAGGGACGTCCATATGCAAGAATTCATGGCATAAAAATATCTAGAACAGGGGCAGATGGAAGATATTTTGAGTCTTCAATGTAAGCTACTGAATCATCAATCTGCATTGATAAATGCCACAAATATCTGCATTTGCATATCTCAAATTGGTCGCTGAAACATCCAGTTGCCAAAACATGCAAATCCAGATCCAAACTTTGAAAGTGAGAATATCCTGCTCAAAGCCTGCCAAATGAAAGATGAGGCAAAAATAGGCACTTTTGCCTTTTGAAGCATGTTGAAATTTGCCAGGATGAGGGAGATAGCTGCGGTCAAAGCTACGGTCAACTGTATGTGTATATCGCTTTGCATATATGTGCTTGTATATTGCTGTATTTTGCAATTGCATATACAAGCGCTCATGCACTTGATTGCAGGATTCACTTATGCATTTATGCAATTTCCCTCCTTTTGCATATTCAAATTGTATTGTATATGCGATTGCATGTGCCCTTTGTATGTGTTTTGAATCTCCTTTCGCATATGCATTTGCCTTTGTATTACCTTTTGCATCTATCGCCCCTGCCACGTGGCACCACCTGATTTGCCATTGAGTTGAACTAAGAAGCATCGTTGAAAAACCATTGTATATGACCTTTGTATATCTGATTGTATATGCAAACATACAATCGCAAATATATATACAATGTGGAACTCAAAAGATTATCCATTAGAATGAAACTTTGAAATGGGTCCGGCCCTTGTATCTTTGTTCTTTGTATATCGGCATATACAATGCACTTAATATACAAACCACGGACCCCACCTTTGAATTTACCAAAATTGATTCCCAATCAGATCTGGCTTGTATATTGCCTTTGTACGTATGCATCTTTTGACCTTATATATGCAAATATACAATGCGGACCCCAAAATGACTATTCTGCTACATTTGATTGCCCAGTCAGGTCTGGACTTTACATGTTTCTATTTGTATGTTGGCCTTGTATCTGCCCTTTGTATGTGCAAACATACAACACAAATATACATACAAAGGAAAACTGCATATGAACCTTGCATACAAACATGCATTTGAACTTGTACCTGCCCCTTGTATGTGTGCTTAGCAGGCCCCAGGCTTTGTATCTCTTTGCTTGCGTATAGATTTTCCATCTTCCTCCTTGTATCTTTTCTTTGCATATCGCATATACAATGCGACTTGTATATAAGATACAATCGCCCTTGTATACAAAGTGGACCCCACCTTTTGTATCTTACCTTTGTATATGCGCTTTGTATATTGCCGATTGTATGTAAGATACAACCACCCAATATACAATCATCTTTGTATCAAAGCGGACCCCAAAATGACTTTGTATATTCGGCCTTGTATATTGACTTTGCATGTGCGCCGATATACATTCTCCTTTGTATATGGCCCTTGTATATTGACTTTGTATGTGCATCGATATACATTCTCCTTTGTATATGGCCCTTGTATATTGACTTTGCATGTGCGCCGATATACATTCTCCTTTATATATGGCCCTTGCATATACAATGAAACCCGATGCACATTTGTCTTTGGATCCCCCGTTGTATATTCCCTTTGCATCTTTGTTTGCACATTGACTTGTATATGTGATTGTTTATGACATACAATCGCCCGATATACAAAAGCTCTTTGTATATTGCATAAGCTCTTGCATGTTTCCCTGTACATTGCCTTGTATCTGCCCTTTGTATGTGCAAACATACAACGCGAATATACATACAAAGGACGCATACAAAGAACCTGATGTTCAGTAATATTGCACATGAACAAGATACAAAGAAAAATGTATCTTAGATACAAGTCGACCAAAAGATAGAAAACCCAAAATAGGGATGACATCAGCATCATATACATGGAAAAATGGCTAAGTATAAAATTGAGAAATCTCTGCGATAGAAGCACTTGAAGCTAAAAAATTTCTGGGTTTTTCTAGGTCTTCTGCAAGGACTCTCAAGGCAAGATTTTTAAAATTTTTGGCAAGGTATAGCATGAGTATTTGAAAGATCTAGGCCTTGCAGGGGCATTCTCTAAAGGATTTTCAAAGAAAATACAGGGCGAACTATTTGATTCTAGACAGAGGAAAAATAGGTCAACAGCATGTCAAAGTCTTGAAACAACCAAACATTAACACTCTTATGTGGGTACCTTCTAAGCCATGTTCCAGTGACAACCATTGAGCTTGTAGGGTATTCGATGTTTTCTGCATCTGTAACTGGGGCCTCTAATTTCTTTTTGGCCTCAACACAACAACACAAGTAATAATTTGTTCCCTCTTCATTGTCTGTATCTGCAGTAACTGCATAAACATGTCCTACATTGATATGTGCATCAAATTAGATGAAATTAGTCAAAATTACAAAAACACTAGAAAGTAAGATAACATTAGGAATTTCAAAAACTATGCCAGTAGATATATTGCCTAGTTGAACTAGATCTGATATGTGGTCAAAGTCAATCGATGATTCTATTTGTGTTAGTTCCAGTGTCGTCGAGGGTTGATACATGTGAAGTGGGCTAAGATAACCACCATTCATCAACCCACTCCTTTGACTTGCACTCATCCTGGGCTTGAATTGTACATGAAGAACAAAAGCATGCCATCTTCCATGTATGGATACTCCATGAACTTATATTTGAGTTTCTGAAAGAGTGTATCTCACTTGATCCTATCAGTGTACAACAATCCTCTGTTGCAAGTATGTGCCTAACTTGTGTTGTCATTGATATCAACATATCTGTGTTGTCATTGGTGTCAACTGTACTCTTATTTTGTTGCTTTCTTGTAATAAGTTAGATGCTTTGTATTTTCCTATGTAAGTGTTGAAGATAATAAGTAAGTAATCCTGATGCTGAGGATATTGAGAAAATTAGTTCCTCCAGTGGAAACAGTGAGTTACAGTGGAAACAATGTATTGTAGAGTATCTTTGTTTATAGAAGAACAGTCCAACAGTTTACTCTGCATTTCTTGTAGAATGAATATCTTTGTCTGCAGATTGGAATTTATTTAGATACATGTTTGAAGATGCTATGTTCCAAGTTTGAGCATTTGGTATAAAGATTTGAGTGAGTTATGTTCACTAGAGTAAAAGCTACTATTTCTGGGTATTCACTAGTGACAGAGAGATTGTATTCTACTTCACATTCCTTCGCATTGAAGTTTCATAGTCTGCGGTTCTAGAATCAAGCTGGTAATGATGTTAAGTGCCTTCAACTCCAATTGTTCATGATTTGGTGGTTCGCAAGCGATTTTTTCCTTATGATAGTAACTGGTAGTATTGTTTATGTGGTCTAGTTTGAAGAATCCTCTTGACAGAGTGGTTAGAGATTGTGCGGTTGTTCCTGGTGATTACAATGTGCTTGTGGATTGGTTCGCAAAGAGAAATTGGGATCGTGGATGAAGATTGTTCTTAGAAGACTTAATGTAAACACCAGTCTTGGCCGATATGGTTGTTTTCACTATTTATGGAGATGCATTGAAGATTGTGTTGAAATACACTGGACAACTGAGAGGGGGGTGAATCAGTTGTCACAAAAACCTAGCTTCATTTTAATATCAAACCATCAACAACTTAATTACTTATAATCAGATTTAACCATGAAAGCATGAAATCATAAACTTAATCACAATCACACATCCAACACAGTAGACACTAGATTTTTATGTGGAAAACCCTAAAAGGGAAAAACCATGGTGGGTGTTAGCCCACAGAAATATATGAGTTATAATAATATCAAAAAATAGAGGCTCACTTCCTATAGGGCTCACTACCCAAATTGCTCACTGCAAAGAACGACTCACTGCCAAAGGGGTGAACTGATTAAATGGCATCTACTCCATGCTAGGATTTAGTTCCATTGAAGCATAGTATAACCTTTTTGCTCTACCGTTTCACACCTTCACACTTATCTCTTCATATTTGCTACACACACACTTTTTGACAACTCTATTACATTCTTTAATACAATTCATCAACCTTGGAATGTACATCAAGGTCGACATTACATTCATCAACCATTGGAACATTCTCCAAGGTCGCTATTACAAAACATTCACAGAAATAGGTCTAGACCTATTAAAAAATTTAGCCAAGGAAAGATGTAGAGAAGTATGATGAACACGCCACGCCTTAGTTGGGACTCAAATGCAATCCTCTACGCTACAACACACTTCTACAAACTTCAATGAATCTTCGCAAATAGTGAAATCAACCAAATCGACCAAGACTGGAGTTAACACTAGGTCTTCTAAGAACATTCTTCTTTCATGATCCAAACTTCTCTTTGCGGACCAATCCAAAGGTAGGAACTCGATTAGGAGACATCCACAAGCACATTGTAATCATCAGGAACAACCGTACGATCTCTAACCACTCTGTCAAGAAGATTCTTCAAACTGGAGCATAAGAACAACACTATCATCCAATGTCATAAAGAAAGGATAGCTTGCAGACTGCGAAATCACGAACCATTGGAGTTGAAATCACTTAACATCATCTCAGACTTAACTCTAGAACTGCAGATCAAAATACTTCAATGCAGAGGAATGCAGAGCATAATACTTTCTCCCTGTCTTTGCCAATAATATAGAAAAAGATGTTTTCACTCTAGTGAACATAACTCACTCAATTCTTCATACCGGAGGCTCAAATCTAGAGTATAACTTCTTCAGATAGACTTCTAAATAACTTCCAATCCAAAGAAAAAGAGAATCAGGAAATGCAAAGCAATCTACTAGACTGTTCTTCTGCAATACACAAGAAACTTTGCAACACACTATTTCCATCAAAGGAGCAAATTTTCTCAATACCCTCAATATCTGGATCTCCAATACTTAGGTAAATACAAGGCATCTAACTCATTACAATCAAGCATAAAAAAAAGAGCACAGTTGACACTAATGACAACACTGATAGGTTGACATCAATGACAACATCGATTAGGCACATACTTGCAACAATCCCCCCTTATCATTGATGGCAACATATGATGTGAAAAACTGAAAAGATTATCAAGACAAGATTCTCCCCCTTTCTCTTTACACATCTACATTCTTTTTCCTTTTAAATTTTTCACATGATTTCTCTCCCCCTTTGAAATCAATGGCAAAGGGCGCATACTTGCATTCTATTGCTCTGAACCAACTGACCTATTACCAACACATCTAACTACCCCCCCTGAGAGGTAGCTCCCAAAACATCAATCTAGATTAAACAATGAGACTTTGAGCACCACTGGATTGATGCATTCTCATGCATCTTAGTTTAGGGAAGGAGGGGTAATGACCCCTAACTAGTCTCTGAGATACTCAAAAGTATCCTTAGACAAAGGCTTGATGAAGATATCTACAATCTGATCCTTTGTGGACACATATTTAAACTTTCTGTCACCTTTTATTTCAAAAAGTGATACCTCATAGATATATGCTTTGTCCTTGAGTGCATCACTGGATTCTTGGAAATATTTATGGCACTTGTATTGTCACACAAAATTGCAATTTGATCTTCATAAACAACTCTTATATCCTTCAAAGTATGCTTAATCCATAACACTTAAGTACAACAACATGATGCTGCAATATACTCTGCTTCTGCAAAAAAGATTGAATCTTGTTTCTTACTTAGCTATGAAACCACTCTATTTCCCAAGATGGTATAGTCACAGTAGGAGGGTTCACAAAATGAACTGTCTAGAATGTACAACAAGAGTAAACACAACAGAAACAACTCAAAGAAATGGAACATATGCAGATTTAGTCTTTCAATATATCATAGAATTCAAAATAGAGATCTGCTAGCAATATGCGGGCTTACAAATTTGGCTCACAGGCCTGATTACATACATGCGCAAGATCAAGCTTTGAAGCTCCTTCACACAAAATCTAACTATCAGATCTTTCTTATGTGAATAGATGCTTTCCTAAGGATCTATTACATCAATACATATCATATCTGAACCAATAGATTGCTCCGCATCGGCTAAGGAAGATCACAAACTCCAATGAAGGGCTGTAATGTGTTCATAGATAGGTCAAACTTAAATACATAGAACACTTCCTCAAATGAATGGAACAACGTATAGACCTCCAGGAAGGGTTATCTATGAACCAAGGATCATTGAATGATGTGTCATTAGGATATGCAAGTCAAAGAATGATCTGCAAGCCGTCTCCTTTAGCTGATTATCAAGAATTGTTAGAATGCTCTACTCTGAGAAAATAATTAATCTTCTGATAGTGATATCTTTCTGGTAACTAATCCAAATGATCTAAATTCTTGATATGATGAAGATGAATGAATGTAGACGCTAAGTCCAGATCCGCAAGATGTGAAATGCCAAAACTGGACCACAAGATGAAACTACTTCTGACTAAACTGCCTAGACTGAATTGGAAAATGAAAGAACTGAAATGTAAACAAACTGAAATGCAAATATTTTTGGTTGATGCAAGATTGCTCTTGAACTAGGGATGCTCCTGCATCAGACATCCGGGGTTATTGAAAAAGTGAGTCCCTCACTTTGTTGGGGCTAGGGGAGAACCAAGACGGTCCACCTCAGCTTGAGAAATCCATGATGAATCTTCCTCTAGTCTACCTTTCCACTTCACAAGATATTCTTTGTATTGTCTTCCTCTAGTGCTGCATCCAACTCTGCTATCCAAAATGTCTTCAATTTGCTCCGGTGCTTTGTGTGGTAACTGCTTCTTCAGTTCTTCATCCATGCTTTCACAGAACTCTACTTCATAATACAGATGAAGATCTGCAATGTTGAAAATAAGTGATATACCTAATGTCTCCAATAGCTCTACTTCATATGCATTTCCTGAATCAAAATTTCTAGAGTATCTTACAACGTCAAAAATTCTTCATCTTCAACTTGTTATATGTCCCAACTGGAAATCTTTCTTTTCTCAAATATACCATTACTTCATCTCCCTCTTTAAATTCCTTATGTCTTCTCTTTTCATCCACCTTTTCCTTTTATTTATTGTTCATATCCTCAAATGCTTCTTCACCTGATTATGCACTGTCTTCATGTGATCTACAAATTCTTCTTCTTCTGCACTTCTCTTTTCCTCTATGCTAATTTCTCTTAATTCAAAAACTCCTCTAGGATTCACTCCAGTAACAATCTCAAAAGGTGTCTTTCTAGTACTTCTGTTTATTATTGTTTGCAAACTCTGCTTGTGAAAGAATCAAATCCCAACTTCCAGTTTTCTCTCCAACCAAACATCTCAACAAGTTTTCCAAAATCATATTCACTACCTCTGTCTATCCATCAGTTTGTGGATGAAAAGCTGAACTAAACTTCAAATCTACCTTCATCTTCTTCTAAAGCATCCTGCAAAAGTATCCAACAAACTTTGTATCTCTGTCTAAAACTATACTCCTAGGTAATCCATGCAATCTAACAATCTCCTTGAAAAATAGGTCAGCTACATGCACTGCATTAGTTGTCTTCTTATAAGGTATGAAATGAGCCATCTTTGAAAATATGTCAACCACTACAAATATTGAATCATGTCCTCTCCGTGTCTTAGGTAATCCCAGTACAAAATCCATACTTATGTCTTCCCAAGGTCTCTCTGGTATTGTCAAAGGTTTGTACAATCCAGTGTTTTGACTATTCCCTTTTGCAACTTGACAAACTCTACAACTCTACACAAATCTTAGAACATCCTTATGTATTTGAGGCCAAAAGTAATTTTCACTTACCAAAGCCACTGTCTTATCAATGCCAAAATGTCCTGCCAATCCACTACTATGCTTCTCCTTAATCAAATTATCTCTCATTGAACTTCTAGGTATGCACAACTGACTTCCTTTGAACATGTCTTCTTGAATGAAATAATCCAACCACTTGCTCCTATCTATCACAACAGGTTCCTTACATGCTTTCCAAGGTTCTGCAAAATCAGTGTCTCCCTCATACATATTCTTCAATTCATCAAAACACAATACTTCAACTCTCATTTCTGTCAACAAGTTTCTTCTCCTACTCAATGCATCAACAACTTTGTTTGATTTTCCACTCCTATGCTTCAACACAAATGTATAACTCTACATGAACTCTACCCATCTCATATGTCTCTGATTCAACTTATCGTGACTGTTCAGATATTGCAAAGCTTGATGATCTATATGCAACACAAACTCCTTAGGAAACAAATAATGTCTCCACTTCTGCAGGGATTGAATTATGGCATAGAACTCCTGATCATAAACTGAATATCTTCTCCTTACATCATTCAACTTCTCACTGAAATATACTACTGGTCTACCTTCTTGACTTAACACTGCTCCAATTGCATTTCCACTTACATCACAATCAACTTAAAATACCTTATTGAAATCCGGTAGTGCCAAAACAAGTTGTTCTGTCACTTTTTGCTTCAACAATTCAAAACTTTTATCTGCTCCAAATGTCCACTTGAAATCTTTTCTGTCACCTCTCATTGTCTTTGTCATAGGATTACAAACTAAACTAAAATTTCTAATGAACTTCCGGTAGAAACTAGCCAAACCATGAAATGATCTAACCTCTCCAATGCTCCCCGGTGTAGGCCATTCAACAATTGCTTTAACTTTCTTAGGGTCCATCTTCAATCCTTCTGCAGAAATCACAAATCCCAAATATACCAACTATTCTTTCATGAAACTACATTTCTTGATGTTTATCAATAATTTCTCTTCTCTCAACCTCTGCAAAACTTGTCTAATATGCCATAAATGTTCTTCCTTTGTCTTACTAAAAATTAGAATATCATCCAAGTAAACAATCACAAACTTACCCAAGAATTTCTTTAGAACTTCATTCATCAACCTCATAAAAGTACTCATTGCATTTGTCAATCCAAAAGGCATCACAAACCACTCATACAATCCTTCATTTGTCTTAAAAGTAGTCTTCCATTCATCACCTTATCTGATCCTGATCTGATGGTATCCACTCTTTAAATCTATCTTTGTGAAATATCTTGCTCCACTCAACAATCCATAATATCATCCATCCTAGGCAAGGGAAATCTATACTTAACTGTAATCTTGTTTATTGCTCTAGAATCAGTACACATTCTCCATTCTCTATCTTTCTTTGGTGCCAAAACTGTAGGTACTGCACAAGGATTCAAGCTTTCTCTGATCAAACCTTTCCTCAACAACTCTTGTATCTATCTATTTAATTCTTCATTCTCTGCCGGTATCATTCTATGTGTTGCTTTGTTAGGCAAACTTGCTCTCGATATAAGATCCATGTGATGACTAATACTCCTTATAGGTGGTAATCCTTTAGGTACATTATCTGATATGATGTCTTCATACTCTGTCATCAATTCTCTTATCTCCTTTGGTTGTTCTTCTTCTTTCTTCAATGCTTCAGGCTTCTTAGGAATCAAGGCATAACACATATTCTCATGTCTAAAACCATCCAGAAAATTTCTTCCATCTACCAAACAAGTTCTAGCATTCCCACATACTTCATTCTTAGGATCATCCTCCAAAGGAATCAAAGTAATTCTCTTTCCATTAGCTATTATAGTATATGTATTCTTTCTCCCATCACCTATTGCTTTTCTATCATACTACCAAGGTCTACCCAACAAGATATGACAAACATCCATAGGCATAATATCACACAAGACTTCATCATGATAAGATCCAATATGAAATTTTACCAAACATTGTTCACTCACCAGTACCTTATGATCATCCTGGATCCATGCTATCTGATAGGGCTTAGGTTGTTTCAATCTTTCCAACTTTAGCTTAGTCGCCATCTCCTCTGAAACTAGGTTATCTGAACTACCACTATCAATCACAACTTTACAACACTTACCTCCTGATTTGCATCTAGTTCTGAATAGACTTTTCCTTTGTGATGGTTCCTCATTTTCCTCTGTTTTAAATAGTTCTCTCCTCATCACCAATGATTCTCCTTTCTCCAAATTGCCAACTGAACAAGGCGATTCAACAGGTTCTTCTTCAACATAGGTTGTTCTTCCAGTATTTTCTGTCCTCTTGTTTGTACTATTCTGATTACACTCAAATACTCTATGTCCTTCACCTCCACACTTGAAAAAAGTACCTCTGAATGTCCTCTTATCAAATCCTCTTCCTTCTCTTCTGTATTCTTCATTTCGGTATGCACTAGGGTTTCCTCTCCAGTAAAAAAATCTATCTCTCCGGTAAGCATTGTTATCTCTGTCATCCTTCTTCGACGGGATGTCAAACTTGTTCTACTCTACAAATGATCTATCTCCTCCGGAATAAGTCCTACCCCTTTGAAATTTACCTCCTCTTCTTCTCCGTCTTTGATCATGTCTCTTATTCATCTTCTCTTCAACTTTCAGGGCAAACTAGTATGCTTCCTCCAAAGATGTCATCCTTACCAAACTTAGCTCTTCTTGAATGTTCAATCTTAATCTATTGATGTATCTAGCCACTTTCTCCTTGCTTGCTTTACTATGTCATGTTCTGATGATCATTTTATGAAATTCTTTAGTGTACTCCTTCACAAATTTCTCCTTTTGTCTTAGGTTTTGCAATCTTTTCAACAACTCCAGCTCATAGTTTGCAGGTATAAACTGATTCTTCAACTTTGTAACCATCCGGTCCCACTTTGTAATATTTTCCTTTCCTCTCCTATTCCTTTCCAACTAAACTTCTTTCCACCATATAGCAGCATGTCCTTTTAACTTTGTCTTTGCAAATTTTACCTTCTCTGGATCTTCAATTTCCTCATATTCAAAGTATTCTTCCATGTCATTTATCCAATCAATCAACTCTTCTGGATTCAAATTACCAGTATAGTTTGGTACATCCACTCTAGGTCTTTTTCCAATCTTCAAAATAGCTCGCAACATCTTTACTTGATCTGATTATTCTTCTTCATGACCTTCTAGGGTTTTGCCAATTTCAACAGATTGAAATTCTTCTTCATCATCACTTTCAATATTAGGTCTAGGTGTCAATCCTCTTCGCCTGTCTTCCTCAACAACATCCAAATGAATTTGCATTGTTGTCATCAATTCCATCATCTCATCCATTCTATTAGCCATTGTACAAATAGGAGGAACTCTTTATGGCGGCATCTTCCTAGGATCAAGTGCAAACCACCTCAGGTTGGCGATTGGGCTACAAGTGACAACTGCCTCTCAATCGGCAATCAGTTGTGCACAAGTAACCTACCTCAGATTGGTGATTTACTTACAACAAGATCTTATGGAATCCCCTTTGCCAATTCACTCCAAAGAATCATCAAAGCTATGATACCACTTGGTGCAGTCACGGTAGGAGGGTTCACAGAATGAACTGTTTGGATCGTGCAGCAAGAATAAACACAATGGAAACAACTCAAGGAAATGGAACATATGTAGATTCAGTCTTTCATTATATCATAGAATTCAAAATAGAGATCCGATGGCAATATGTGGGCTTACAAATTCAGCTCACAGGCCTGATTACATACATGCACAAGATCAAGATTTGAAACTTCTTCGCACAAAATCTAACTATCAGATCTTTCTTATGTGAATAGATGCTTTCCTAAGGATCTATTACATCAATATATATCATATCCGGACCAATAGATTCCTCCATGTCAGCTAAGGAAGATCACAAACTCCAATGAAGGGTTGTAGTGTGTTCATAGATAGGTCAGACCTAAATGCATAGAACACTTCCTCAAATGAATGGAACAACATGCAGACCTCTAGAAAGGGTTGGACATGAACCAAGGATCATTTAATGATGTGTCATTAGGATCCACAAGTCAAGGAATGATCCGTAAGCCTTCTCCTTTTAGCTGATTATCAGGAATTGTTAGAATGCTCTGTTCTAAGAAAACAATTGATCTTCTGATAGCGATATCTTTCCAATAACTGATCCAAATTCTCTGAATTCTTGATATGATGAAGATGAATGAATGTAGATACTAAGTCTAGATCCACAAGATGTGAAATGCTAAAACTGGACCACAAGCTGAAACTACTTCTGACTGAACTGCCTAGAATAAACTGAAAAATGAAAGAAGTGAAATGTAAACAAACTAAAATGCAAATATTTTTGGTTGATGCAAGATTGCTCTTGAACCAGGGATGCTCCTACATCACAAGAAGAAAGCACTTCCACTTGATTCTAAAAACCTCCTTCATTCTAAATACATTCTTATCCGTAGACATGGGAACATGTTCCCAAGTCTGATTCTTCTCAGGTGTTCTTCTACAACCCTTGCTTTTGTTAGTCACCATTGATTCAATCTTTAGTGTGATGCTCTTTACATAAATCCCATGGGTCTTAGAAATCCTTTCCAAAGCTTCTTCATCCTACACTTTCTTTCCTTTTTCTTCACTGCTTCATGAAGACTCAACTGGTTCATATCCATTCACCTCAGAGTTTATCAGGTATTGTCAATTATCATGAAAACTTGTTCTGTATTGGGAGTAATTTTGTTCTATCAACCCAAAAATTTTGCACAATTCTTCTTTTATCCTTCACAAACACAGTCTCAATCATGACTTAGACTTTTGCTATTGATTCTTGACCTTGTCTCTTTGTGCTAGGTTATTAGCATCAATCTTTTAGCGGGGGAGGAAAGATTTTCAATAAGACTCCCCCTTATGTAGAGCTCCTAATTTAGTTCTCGAAAGAAATATTTGCACCAGAAGTTGGTGCGAATCCATCCTTGACCTTATTTTCATCCTTCTTAATCCAAACTTTGCTCATTTCCTTTTTTATTTCTGCCAGATCCACCATGTCTTTCCCCTTATCTTCTCTCTCCTCTATTTTCTTCTCATCTGCAAAATAGTTTCTTTTCACATTCTTACTTCTGCAGGATACTACAAAATATATCCCAGTTTGTTGCAATTGTGGAAAAGAATATTCTTCTATTCTTGATTCCATCTATTTATTGGATTTGATCTACATTGATTAGCCATATGCCCAAATCTATTGCACGAAAAGCATTTTCCAGTGAATGATCAAGTATTCCTTGCATTGTAAAAACCATTCCTTACTAGACTTTTGCATTCATTTGATCTATGGCCAATTTTCTTACAATTGAAGCATTGACCAGAGAATGATAGAGCATTTTGATTTATTCTACTCCTACACTGAGTAGCCTTATGACAAAACTTTTTGCAATTGAAACAATAGCCATTGAAAGAAGGATACCTCTATGCATTTGGTTGCCTGACTAGTGGTCTTCTTAGTCTATTCCTTTGAGTCTGAGTCTGTTTACCTTTGTTCTTCTTAGCTTCAACATTTTCTTCTTGATTTTCTCTGGAACTTCCACTTATTTCAAACATTACATCTTCTTTTCCCTCACTTGCCATAGCCATTTGCCTATTCCATCTGGTAATTCTCTCACTATGTTTGTCTCGTTTAACCCATGAGTGTTTTAGATCTGTCTTTAGATCAACAACTTCTTCTTCAAGCTTTATGCAATCTGTGGTTTTGCTTATCAGACATTCTTCAATTTTTGCTTTCTCTTCATTTTCTAACCTTAGTTCTTCATTATTTTCTTTGAGTCTTTTCTTGAGCTCTTTCATTTTCTTACATAGCTCCTTGATGTATTCATTTGCTTCTATTAAGTTTCCTTTCAAGTCCATACTTACATCCTTAGATCTCTCAAGGTTTTCAGGAGTATTCTTAAACCCTTCACTTTTAGAGGACAAGTATTTGTCTTTAGGATTTTTCATTGTGTTGCCGGCTTTAGTTGGTGATTTGGCAATCAAGCACCAATATGTTTGTATTTCAGTAGATTTGTGTTCATTTGTCTGCAATCTTTTTCATTCAGTCTCTTCGTCTTCAACCTTAACATTTGCACTTTCAATGATCCTTTTTAATTTCTTGTTGTAACACTGATAGGCCTTACTCTTGGTAGAGTATCCAAGGAAGACCCCTTCATCATATTCAGTATTGCTTTTATTAACCACTTCTTCTCTTTTGATATAGCATTTGATTCCAAAGACTTTAAAGTACTTTATAGAAGGACTCTTACCATACCACAATTCATAAGGAGTTTTTGTATCATTACCCTTGACTTGAATTCTATTTAGAGTGTAGACAGCAGTATGCATGGCTTATTTCCAATAGTCTTCTAGTAGGTCAACTTCCTTAATCATTGTCTTAGCAGCTTCTTGAACAATTCTACTCATTGTTTCCATCATTCTATTTTCTCTATATAACTATTTTTTTATCCCACTTGTCTCACAGGATAGATTGAATTTTCCAGAAGTAAATTCTTCTCCTTTGTCAATCTTCAAGAATTTGCTTTTCATATTTAACTCATCTTCAACCATATCTTTAACGGTTTTAAATGCTTCTAAAACTTCTAATTTTCTTTGAGGAAACTTACCCAAATCATCTTAGAATAGTCATCAACAAACAACATGAAGTACCTGTCATCATGAAGACTTTTCACTTTTGTGGGACCATAGAGATTTGTATGAATCAGTTCCAGCAATTTATTTGAGCATTTTTCTTCAACATGTAAGATTCTTTCAGTATGCTTTTCAACTTGACACATCTTGCAGGTGAAGTTGCTAAAATGTATCCTTTTTGGCAGATCTTTCACAACTTGAGTTGAGCTTATCCTTGCTAGGTCATTAGGATTAATGTGACACAATTTCCTATGCCAAATCCAACTTTCATTATTCTGAGTTATAGAGTAGGTAAAGTCACCTTCTCTAATATGATAAAGATTTTCTTCTGTCCTTTTTCCACCAGCTATTACAACTCCAAATTTATCTCTGATTTCAAAGGCATCATTTTGAAATATGAAGACGTGTCCTTCTTTGTACAGTTGACCAACGCTCAAGAGATTTTGTCTTAGGCTTTCAACATAGAGAACATCTTTAGTATGTTGTTTTCCATCAAACCTAACTGAACCTTTTCCACATATTTTAGCAGTACAATCATCTCCAAATCTAACTAATCCTTCTTCATCCTCCACAAAATCAATAAACTTGCCCTTATCACCAGTCATATGATTTGAGCAGCTGCTATCAACAACCCAATAGTTCCTTATGCCTATACTTGCCTTTGGATCAAAATTTTCATCATTTTTGTAATTTTCATCCTTTGAATTAAGACAATAGTCATCATATTCATCTTCTTCAACATCATAAAATGTTTTCTTGGACTCTCTACATTGGCCTTCTTCATAATAAATTTTTTAGTTTCTTTTTGGACATTTGGAAGCATAGTGACCAACTTCACCACAATTAGAACAATTAAAAGATAATTCATCCTTATGTAACATCCCAGATCAACCTCAAGATATCAGGCTTTTCTTCTGAGGAACTTGGCTTTGATACCAATTGTTAAAATACACTAGACAACTGAGAGGGGGAGGTGAATCAGTTGTCACAAAAACCTAGCTTCATTTGAATATCAAACCATCAATAACTTAATTACTTATAATCAGATTTAACCATTAAAGCATAAAATCATAAACTTAATCATAATCACACATCCAACACAGTAGACACTAGATTTTCACATGGAAAACCCTAAAAGGGAAAAACCACGGTGGGTGTTAGCCCACAAAAATATATGAGTTATAACAATACTGAAAAATAGCTCACTAACTACAGGGCTCACTGCCTAAATTGCTCACTGCAAAGAATGGCTCACTGCCAAAGGGGTGAACTGATTAAGTAGCATCTACTCCATCCCAGGATTCAGTTCCATTAAAGCATAGTATAACCTTTCTGCCCTGCTCTTTCACACCTTCACACTTATCTCTTCATATTTTCTACACGCACACTTTTTCACAACTCTATTACATACTTTTATACAATTCATCAACCTTGGAATGTACATCAAGGTCAGCATTACATTCATCAACCATTGGAACATTCTCCAAGGTTGGCATTACAAAACATTCAGAAAAATAGGTCTAGACCTCTTACAAAATTTAGCCAAGGAAAGATGTAGAGAAGTATGATGAACACACCACGCCTTAGCTGGGACTTAAATGCAATCCTCCATGCCACAACATGCTTCTATAAACTTCATTGAATCTCTGCAAATAGTGAAATCAACCAAGTTGGCCAAGATTGGAGTTAACACTAGGTCTTCTAAGAACATTCTTCTTTCACGATCCAAACTTCTCTTTGTAGACCAATCCAAAGGTAGGAACTCAATCATGCGACATCCACAAGCACATTGTAATCATCAGGAACAACCGCATGATCTCTAACCACTTTGTCAAGAAGATTCTTCAAACCAGAGCACAAGAATAACACTGTCAGCCACTGTCATAAAGACAGGATAGCTTGCGGACCACCAAATCATGAACCATTGGAATTGAAAGTACTTAACATTATATTAGACTTAACTCTAGAATTATATATCAAAATACTTCAATGCGAAGGAATGTGGAACATAATACTTTCTCCCTGTCTTTGCCAATAATACAGAAAAAGTTGTTTTCACTCTGGTGAACATAACTCACTCAATTCTTCATTCTGGAGGCTCAAATATAGAATATAACCTCTTGAGACAGACTTCTAAATAAATTCCAATCTACAAAAAAAGATATTCATTCTATAGGAAATCTGGAGCAATCTACTGGACTATTCTTTTGTAATACACAAGAAACTCTGCAACACACTGTTTCCATCAGAGGAGAAAATTTTCTCAATATCCTCAATATCTGGATCTCCAATACTTACATAGGAAAATACAAGGCATCTAACTCATTACAATCAAGCATCAAAACAAGAGTACAGTTGATGTAGGAGCATCTGAAAGAATTCAAAACAATTGAGATAGTTGACAGTGAGTTGCAGAATATTGAGATGGTGGCCTAAGGAGATACTGCATTTTACTGTATTTGAGTATAAGAGGTTGTGGAGATGGAATTAACATCTAGACATAGGAAGCTACAACATATCAAGAATTCAGATCATTTGGCTTTGATTTTGGAAAGATATCATTATCAAAAGATCGACTATTGTTGCACATTTGACAGAGCAGAGCAAATTGTGTTCAGTGAAGTTTAATCGGCTTGCAGAGAAAATTTGTGACTTGTGGAGCCTAAAGGAACATTATGCAATGTAATATAGGACCTAGCCAACCTTCATGGAGATCCCCACAAAGTTCTATGTACCTGTGGAGCAATGCCTTATGTTTAGGCCCGATCTATTTGGTGTACATGTTACCCTAACTAGCTGTTGCAATTAGGTTAACTTGATAATGATTTGAAGGCTTGTGGAAGTTATAAATAAGAGATAAAGAGTTGTTTCTAGGTAGTGATTGATAGCACTAAGACATGAAGCAAGATCCTAAGTTGTTGCGATCTGAATGAGTAGCATAACATAGTAGGAGGCAGGGCAGGAAGCAGAAGAAGTTGTAGAGCAGAGAATTGAGAGGTAGAAGAGAGAAATCATGAAAGAATATTGTTGTATGAGTCTTTTGTAACTCTTGGGCTGTAGCCTAGCATTTGTAAAGCCTAAGAGGAATATGTAATGTGTTTTGAGATCAAATATATGAAGAATGAGCTTTGAAGGCTGGGTTTTTCCCTTTTAGGGTTTTCCCAGGATACATCTTACGTTATGTGTTCATGGATATCTTTTATTTTTCTATTGATTAGTTGTAAGCTTCCATTGCATATATGTATGATCATAGTGTTAATTGTTTAAGGCTACAAGGTTGGACAGTCCCTCACCAGACCCTCCTACTTTGACTGCATCAAGTGGTATCAGAGCCAAGTTCTAAATCTGCTGGGCTGGTTGTGAATCTATTAGAAGGTGGCAGATCTAATAAAAGTGTTGAAAGAAGTGTGAAACCCTAGAAGTAACAAGTGTCATCGCTAAATAGGATCAAGGCAAAGAAGACTCGGTAATATTTTTAAACTAAGTTGTCTATTTGATTTGTTTCAATGGGGAAGATTGGAAAAAGGATGAAGAAAGAAAATGAAACCCTAATATGCGAAAGGGATATATTGGAAGAAGAATTATGTGAAATTAAAAGGTGTAATTTAGAGTTGTTGGAAAGGATGAAAGAACTTGGAGAAGATAAGTATGATGCTCTTGAAGAAGAATTGAATGATGCAAGAAGGAGAAATGAAGAACTAGAAGTAGAGTTGAAGTTGTTTGAGGATATTGAAATGAGATTTACAGAATTGGAAGAAGGTTTCAAGTTGTTTGGAAAGGTGGAAAAGAGGAATAGAGATCTTGAAGAAAGTTTGGAAGAATTGAAGAAGGAGAATGATTTGCAGAAAAATGAAATATTAGATCTGAAGGAACAAGTTGATCAGTTGGAGCAGTCACTAGTAGAATGCAGAAAAGAAAATGAAAATCTAAGATCTAAGCCTGAACTTTGTGATGTTTCTTGTGATACTAATGATTTGTGTGATGTTGCAGAAGCTTCTTTAGAAAATGAGATTGAAGATGATAGTGTAACTGAACCTATAGTTGTTGGTGATGGTATTAGTTTCAAAATCATTCAGAGAATGGGATATGAAGGACAAGGATTGGGAAAACATCAGCAAGGAATTACAGAACCTATTGAACTAGTAATAAGATCAAGAAGTGAAGGCCTTGGATATGACAGAGGTAAGGATGTTATTGCAAATTCAAACAAATCAAATCAGGGAAGAAGAGGTATGTATTGTTCTCATTGTAATAGACATGGGCATGAAAATGAATTATGTTGGGATCTATACGCTCGTAAGTTCTGTGGATTAAGGAATCATTCTGAAAGGATGTGTTGGGATAAAATGAGGAAAAAAGCTATGGCAAGTTGTATATAGAAGAATTATGGATGGATTTATGGACATGAATGGAAACATGTTACTTGTATGTTCAGGGAGAGGTATAGGATGAAGTATTCATGTGTTGGATTAGGATGCAGAGAAAGAAGACCTTATGCAGAGCAGAACAAGGACAGTAATTCATACTACAGAGGGAGAAATGAAAAGAGTCACAAGTCTTATCACAATGAAGGATACCAAAGAGATGAAAGAGGATTTGATAGAAGACCATTTAGAAGAACTTGATTTCAAGTTTGGAGGAGAAAAGAATCAAGCAATGAAAGTCATCAAGAACCTATTACCAAAGAAGCTAATGAAGGAGAAGCAGTCAATAATACAGGGACAGTTTGTGCAGAGGAAGAAGAGCCTATTGATACAAAGATAGTTTATGCAGAGGAAGAGGAACCTTTTGAGACATCAGATTTGATAGAGAAACTAGAAGAAGGTGAAGCATTGATCTTAAGGAGAATTTTGTTGTAGACTGAACACCTGAGAAACTAGTGCAAGAGAAAGTTTGTATTCATTTGAGAAAGCAGTATAGAGAAAGTTTGTATGGACAAGTATGTTCATGTTGTAGAAAAGAAGGAATGACAAAATATTCTACCGTATCGAAATGAAGTAAATATGGAGAAAGAAACATAGATGAGTAAAGGGAAAGTGTATGTAGAGAGGAAACTATGAGATTTCGATGAGTACGGTAGAAATTGTGACAGGAACCTGGACTTAGATAGAGTTACAGAGAAGAATTCAAGAATGTATCAAGAAATAACTAATTGTTCTGGAGGATGCATGTATGCATTGATTGACTCTTAATTGATTGAAGCAAACATTGATCTTGAGGTAACTTGCGGAGAAGACTTGCTTAGACCGTCAATCATTGAGGCAGTGCAAGGCTTGCAAGTAGACCGCCAAACCTAGACCATGACAAGATTAAGAATTTGAGGTAGCTTGTGGAGAAGACTTGCTCAGACCACCGATCACTGAGGCAGTGCAAGGCTTGCAAGTAGAATGTCGAACCTAGAAGAACCGGAGGTAGTTTTACAAGATGGACTTGAACAGACCGCCGACTTAGAGGCTCATGCAAGTACCTAAAGACATATCGCTGAATGTATTTGATTTTGGCATAATACAAACCAAAGTGAAGAGGATCACTTTTCAATTAACCTTGAGAGTCTAATGCAGGAGCATTTGAAAGAATTCAAAATAGTTGAGACAGTTCATAGTGAGTTGTAGAATATTGAGATGGTGGCTTGAGGAGATACCACAATTTACTGCATTTGAGTATAAGAGGCTATGGAGATGGACTTAACATCTAGACATAGGAAACTACAACATATCAAGAATTTAGATCATTTGGCTTTGATTCTAGAAAGATATCATTATCAGAAGATTAATTGTTGTTTCAAGTTTGACAAAGCAGAGCCGACTGTGTCCAGTGAAGTTTAATCAGCTTGCGGAGCAAATCCATGACTTGCGGAGCCTAAAGGAACATTATGCAATGTAATATAGGACCTGGCCATCCTTCATGGAGATTCATGTGAAGTTCTATGTACCTGCAAAGCAATGCCTTATGTTTAGGCCCGACCTATTTGGTGTACATGTTACCCTAGCTAGTTGTTGCAATTAGGCCAACTTGATAATGATTTGAAGGTTTGCAGAGGATATAAATAAGAGATAAAGAGTTGTTTCTATGTAGTGATTGATAGCATGAAGACATGAATCAAGATCCTAAGCTATTGCGATCCGAATGAGTAGCAGGACAGAGTAGGAGGCAGGGTAGGAAGCAGAAGAAGTTGCAGAGCAGAGAATTGAGAGGTAGAAGAGAGAAATCATGAAAGAATATTGTTGTATGAATCTTTTGTAACCCCTGGGCTATGGCCTAGCATTTGTAAAGCCTAAGAGGCATATGTAATGTGTTTTGAGATCAAATATATGAAGAATGAGCTTTGAAGGCTGAGTTTTTCCCTTTTAGGGTTTTCCCAGGATACATCTTGTGTTATGTGTTCATGGATATCTTTTATTTTTCTATTGATTAGTTGTAAGCTTCCATTGCATATCTGTATGATCATAGTGTTAATTGTTTAAGGATGCAAGGTTAGATAGTCCCTCACCGGACCCTCCTACCTTGACTGCATCAACAATTGACACTAATGACAACACTAATATGTTTACATCAATGACAACACTGATTAGGCACATACTTGAAACAGATTGTATAAGCATGTTGTGGTGTGGAAGATTGCTTTTGAGTCCTAGCTAATGTGTTATGTGATCCACATACATCTTTCCCTTGGTTAATCTTGTTTAGGTGTAGACCTATTTTCTATGTATGTTTGTAATGCTAACCTTGGAGATTGCTCCAATGGTTGATGAATGTAATGTCAACCTTGATGTACATTCCAAGGCTGATGAGTTGTATAAAAACATGTAATGTAGTTGCAAAAAAAGGTGTGGGAGTGCAAAAATGAAAAGGTAGGTATGAAGGTGTAAGAAGAGCAGAACAGAGGTAATATATTGTGCTTCAATGGAACTGAACTCAGACATGTAATAGATGCTATCAATCAATTCACAAATCCTTGGTAGTGAGCCACTCCTTGGCAGTGAGCCAATCTTGGTAGTGAGCCCTAACATTTGTAGTGAGCATTTTGGGTAGTGAGCCCTAAGGTAGTGAGCCTCTATTTTTTGATATTGTTATAACATATATATTTGTGGGCTAACACCCACCATGATTTTTCCCTTATAGGGTTTTCCATGTAAAAAATCTAGTGTTTCATTTGTTGACTATGTTATTGTGTTGAGATTCTTATTTCATGCTTTCATGGTTAAATTTGAATAACAGTAAATAAGTGTTTGATGTGTTGATGTTCATAAGTGTTCAAAGTTTCAGGGATAACTTATTCACCCCCCCTCTCAGTTGTCCATTGCATTTCAACATCCTCATATGGTTAAATGTTAGTATCATCTATCAACCCAGAAAATCTACGAACTGAAGACTTACCTTCATTACCTAGACCCATCGAAGTATTACACCACTCAATGATTGATTTTGCATCTATCAACTTTGCATTGTCTTTATACTTTAACTCTTCTCGTGTTATGGCTCTTTTGATACATTCTCCTACACCATCATGCTCCCCCTTTCCATGCGCGGCCTCACAAAAGTTCCACATATGCTGAACACTTGTAATATTATACATCTTGCTCAACCAATAGAACATCCATGAGTTCTTAAATTGTGATGCACAATTATCTGACCATATGATATACTGACTGAATGATATGCCCCTTCTAGCCAAATCATTGTAGAAAACTTGAAAGCATCCTTGCACGAACTACGTAGAATGCGTGCAATCACCACTAATATAAAAATTATACTCCCTTATGATATTTTTGTCATCCTTTGTACTATCATTCACATGAATGAATGTGATGTGCACAAATATAGAAACTTTTGTGGAGTTGTAATATTGTGATTGCACCTCACATTCTGGCTATAGACTATAGTTCTCTACAAATTTGATGACTGAAACAATGCTACCAAGTGGAAATGTGTCATTGCATAACTTGAATTGCAAGTGAAACCATCGAGCTCTATGGATATGCCTTGCATACTCATACACTATACTATCACGAAATGTAGACAAACTGATACACTAGAATCTTTTGAATAACCAAATCACACCTCTTTGCTTCTTTACCATCTTTTTTATTGTAGGCCACTATTTTATACTTTTTGAACTCTACTAGTTCATTTCCAACCACATGTGTGCTTTCCATATGTTCACATATTGGTATACATTGCAAGCCACCGCAATGCTGACATGTGCCATCCAAGCATAATTTCCTATAGAATATTTGACCTTCCTCTCTTTCACATAAAATTGTTGATATGAAGTCTCTTGAAGATGTTGGTGGGGCATGTATGCCACAATCCTTCAAAACATTGTTAGTAAGAAAATCTAAACATATAGACCGATAAACATCAAAATGGTTAGAAAATCCAATATGTAATCTATAACAACAAGTAGTGCATTTGTGATTTATTTTGACATAGAAAGGTTTTAGCATTTCAAAATATCTTTGAAAAATTTTAATTTGAGGATACATCTCTAGAAATTTAACAAAAAATGCTTTGGATGTGGTTCACGGTTTTGACTATCGATTCTCCTTCTTACGACATCCCTTTGATTCAGAGATACCATTGTGTAATTCTTCCAAAAGTCTTCAATTAGTGATCTCGATGCTTCAACAATTGGTTTATCTTTTCGTGGTAGTCTCCCCAAGAATGTCCATAATTCATTGGCATCGGTGTCCTCGATTCTTTGGTGTCTTCCAGTGGCTCTTGATAAAGTTTTTCTATTAGTTCTCAATGCTTGACTCATCTTTCTAATGAGACAAGCTTTCCTTGTTTGATTACTTACTATTGTCGATGTAATGACATGTCATGTGACATTACTATCTTTTGTGTTTGAGGTGTTACTCACACTCTCATATGCAATCATTAGATTCTTGACAATAGATTTTTCACTTGAAGCCTCCGATGTTCTCAACCCAAGAATCTTCATGATGGAGCTATACTTTATACTTTGCATCATTTCAACGAATAGTTGACATCTTGTGGTCTCATTTAACTTTTTAAAGAACACTCTCTAAATCTTATGAGCATATCTTCTACAAGTGCATTTTGGAATCTTACCTTCCATTGGCTGCAAAATATTCTCATCAATATCAATCAAATACTTTGGCTTTCTATGAAAAATTCTAGGTGGTGTTGTGAAAGGTAAATTCATCTCAACATTAGGAATTTCATCAATATTTAAATGAGATGGGCTATATGGGATACCTTCGATCAGAGATGGAATAGATGACATACCTTGAGGTTGAGGTGGGAATGATGGCGTACCTCCTTCCTCACATGTGAGTGATGATGTACTCTCAACTTGAGATGCGGTAGATGGTGTCCCTCCATCTTGACTTGCACTAGAGGATGTGTCTCCAACTACGGTATTCAAATCTCTCATAGCACAAAGTTTTTGCATTCATTCTGTTTATGTTGCCAAGACCATATCTCTTGTTGATGGTTGAGGTTCCTCTTCAATTGGCATGTCTTCGACAATCATGTCCAATTTCCTCTTCTCATGAAATTCCTTCATACTCGTTGCTTTCTTTGCATTCTTAGCTTCTTTCTCCTCCTATGTTGGTTTAATCCTTGATCATTTCCTTGGCATGATGGAGAATTTATCTGTAGCATGATAAAAAGACAAATATTAGTTCCTAAAAAATGAATCCATAAAAATAAATGAAATATATGTCATTCAACCCTTCATACAAAATGTACATACAATCATCATATAGAAGAGTGGTAGCATAGATAAAGCACATGAATTTTTTGATGGAATGCCTTAAAGAAATGTGGTCTCATGGAATGCCATGATTGCAAGATAAGCACAAAATGGATTTTTTAAAAGACATTACAAAATTTCAAGAAAGTACAATTGGCTTGAGTATAAATCCAAATTCCACAACTTTTGTCAACATCCTACCTTTGGAACAAGGTATGGGAATCAATCAAATCATTGAAAGAAAGGGGTATTTTTGTCAAATGTTATAAAATTGCAACTCCCTTCACAACAATGTATGAGAAATGTGGAAGCATAGACAAGCATGTGAATTGTTTGAAAAAAAGTATCAAAGAGATATGTCATGGATTGCAATGATTGCGGGTGTTGGAACTTGTAAAATTTACCTAATTCTACCAGTTTTATAAACCTTAAACCCAAAAATTCATTGTAAAGGGTCTTAATCCTTATGCCACTCATATCCTAAAATCAAAAAATCTATACTAATGTCCTCATTGGGTCATTTTCCATCGCACCTATTTTGTATCCTTGTGTTTCCATCTTGACATATATATGGGTCAAACCGCATCCCCACGGTGGTTTGTAGTCACCCCTAGTAGTCCTTAGTAGGTTTGAGGGAGCTTGAGGTGCAGTGTAAATGTTCATCACAATACCACATCAGTTAGTAGGGGTATGTGCAGGATGGCGGTAAGAAATTAAATAACCATAAGGTGACCTGTAACTCTGTGATAGGTATACCATGACATCAAAGGTGATGTGCAATGTAGAAGGATGGACTAAAATGTGAAATGTATGTGGTCTCACTACCCCATAAGGATCTTGATCTATTGTGGTGGGACTGCGGTATAGGTTGGCATTGCATTTACTGCAAATGTAGAATTAATTATATGGACTTTTGACCGTTCGATCTTCTTAGATCAAGGATGCATATTCAAACTCACACACGATGATAGAACATTGCATCTTTCAACATGAGTTGGCATTAATGGTGAAGTGATTGAGTTTAGGAGCTAATATATTTGGAATTTGGTGCCATTTTTATCAATCACAATAGCTTAGTGTGTATCAATTTGATGTTTTCTTTGTTATTTAAATCAGTGTATCAAGTATATATCTGGTTTATCAAAGAAAATTTACGTTTTGTGTGGTTTATTTGATTGGTTTCTTCAAGTAAGAATTAAATTCATTTGAATAAGTCATAGTGACCTGGAAGATTCATTTGGATTAAAAAGAAGAGCCTAGTAATTAATTTCCTTGCACATCTATGCAAGTCATAAACATCAGAGTGCCAAACAATTTGAATTATAACTAGTAGGAGGACACATATCAATCTATATTTTGACTCCGTTACCTAGTGGAAGAAAGGCATTGATCATTTTATCCCCAAAACAATTCCTCGTAAAAGTCTTTCCTATATATTTTAATGTCCAGTTGTACGAGTAGGAGTAGCAATTAGTTTTGTATTTTGTTGTCTATTTCAAACCCTAATGCCAATGTGAAATACATTGTTAGAGGATGATTTAATTGAAAAAATTGTGATCACACAAACTCTATAAATTTGTATGAGGTTTTCAATCTACTTGATTATCATCAGTTAATCCTGGGGAGTTAACAATCATTGGTGATAAAGGTACACCCACCTAGGCATAACAGAGCCTAAAGAGTAGGGAATTTTGAACATCTTGGTTAATTCTGTTCATTGGCAAGATCACTTGTTGAACCTAATTATAAAGCTTGGAATACTTTTATTTGATAATATATAGATTTGGTAACCAACAATAGGATATGCACAAAATTGATTTGTTGAAAAGGTTTTGGAAACCTCCTAGCAAATGCAATCAGTGGGCATGAAGTCAAATTCTACAACCTTTGTCAAGATCCTCCTACCCATGCCAAGACAGGATCTTTGGAATAGGATATGGGCATCCATCAAAGCATTAAGGATAGAGATATTTTTAAAATTTATAGTTATATCTTACCCTAGTATATGTGTAAAAAAAATGTGGAAGCATAGACAAGATAGGTGGATTGTTTGGAAAAATGCCTCAAAGAGATATGGTCTCATGGAGCATAATGATTGTAGAATATGCACAAAATGGATTTTGTAAAACATTTTTAGAATCTTTCAAGCTAATGCAATTGGAAAGTGTAAAAGCAAAATCGACAACCTTTGATAGCATCCCCCTACATTTTCCAAAATGGGCTATTTCAAACAAGGTATGGGCATCCCTCAAAGCATAATGGAAGGGGAATTTTTGTCAAATGTTATAGTTGCAAATTCCCTATTAGACATGTATGAAAAATGTGGAAGCATAGACAAGGCACATGAACTATTTGACATGTAATTGCTCAAAGAAATGTGGTCTCATGGAATGCCATGATTTTATAATATGAACAAAATGATTTGGTAGACATGTATGTAAAATGTGGTAGCATAGAGAAGACATTGAGTTGTTTGAAAAAATGCCTCAAAGAAATGTGGTCTTATGGTGATGGATAAGGCAAGACATCACCATGAGACCACATTTCTTTGAGGCATTTTTTCAAATAGCTCAATGCCTTCTCTATCCTACCACATTTTACATACATGTCTACCAAATCATTTTATCAAACTACATAGACAAGGCAATGAGCTATTTGAAAAAATGCCTCAAATAAATGTGGTCTCATGTCCATCACCATGAAAAATATTTTGAAACTTCCAAGAAAATGTAATTGGCAAGTGTAAAGAATTGTAGTTTAAAATGTGCCAAGAGGGGCTAAGGTTATAATGCGAAACAAACAATGATGAACATGGAATATGCATAATAACAAAATCAAAGCATCGTATTAAGCATGTATGATAAGGGATGATAAATAAACATAATAGAATTAAGGAAAATGTAAAGAACATGTGTAAAGACTTGAAATACCTAAAATATGGAGATTTGAATGGAGGGACTACCCAATTATGTAGTCTTTTTTCTTCTTGCATCAAACTCCTCAACAATTTGGGTTTTTCACAAACTTGCTTCCTTTTCAATGTTCAATTGTATATCACTCAAATAGAATTACTAACAACAATACAATTAATCAATGTATAATGTTAAATTCCTACAATTCAATCACAATTAACATTGCAACACTACAAAAATTGAAACTTGAATTGATATATATCAAATTTGATGTGAAAACTATGTTATTTCCTCCTTCCTAAGTTGGCAAACTAGAAAAGGTGGTGGAAAGTTCATGCAAAGGTGGTAGATTGTGAAAAATTTGCATGTACACTTCCCAACATCATCAAAAAACTTTTTTTTATTGAAACACATGCATAACTAGGAGAATAACAGAGCATGTAGTCCTAGATCATGGGTGTCCTGGTTATTTTACCATTTGTATAGCAAGCCAAAACATGCTCGCATTATAATGTGGGGGCGTTTTATCTTTCTATACAAAATGGCCATATTTCAACTTCTTCAAGAAGTTGATTTCCTAAAGGTTTCCTAAATCATTGTCTCATTACCCACCCCTATCCCCATCTATCTCTCTCACACCTATCTTTCCCCCTATGTATCTCACCCCTGTCTCCCTAGGCTATAGGTCTCTCACCTCTATATCTCTCAAATGGATCTCTAGTTATTTCCCTTCCTCTCCACCTCTCTCCCTCCTCCTTACCCATATTTCCCTCAAGTTGTCAACTTCACTCTCTCATTTTCTTCTATCTCTCCCCTCACCTCTCTATCTCTCACCTCTATCTCCCCCTCCCCTCTCTAACTTTCCCCTCTCTAGGTCTCATAGTCACTCCTTGTCTATCTCTCCATCCGTCCTTAGCCATCTAGGTCTCTCACTTAACCTTAAACCCTAAACCCTATCTCTAAAGCCTCAACCCTCAACCCTTAAGCCTTGAATCCTAAACCCTATTCCTAAATCCTCAACCCTCGACACTATACCTTAAACCCTAATCCCTTAAACCTAAACCCTAAACCCTATCCCTAAAACCTCAACCCTCAACCCTTAAACCTTAAATCCTAAACCCTATCCATAAACCCTAATCCCTCAACCCTAAAACCCTAATCCCTCAACCATTAAACCCTTAATATCTCAACCCTTTAACCCTCAACCCTTAAACCCTAAACCCTTGACCCTTAATCCCTAAATCCTTAAACCCTAAATCCTTAAACCCTCAACCCTTATCTACCCCTCTCCTCCCCTATCTTGCTCACCCCATCTCTCCCCTATCTCTCTCACCCCTCGCTCCCTAGGTTGTAGGTCTCTCACTTGTATATCTCTCAGGGCTCTCTAGATATTCCCTTCCTCTCCACCTCTCTCCCTCCTTCTTATCCATCTTTCCCTTAAGTTGTCAACTTCACTCTCTCATTTTATTCTATCTCTTCCCTCACCTCTCTATCTCTCACCTCTATCTCCCCCTCACCTCTCTACCTCTCCTCTCTCTAGGTCTCTTAGTCACTCCTTATCTGCCTCTCCATCTGTCCTTAGCCATCTAGGTCTCTCACTTAACCCTAAACCCTATCGCTAAAGCCTCAACCCTTAACCTTAAATCCTAAACCCTATCCCTAAACCCCCAGCCCTTGACACTATACCTTAAACCCTAATCCCTTAATCCTAAACCCTAAACCCTATCCCTAAAGCGTCAATCCTCAACCCTTAAACCTTAAATCCTGAACCCTATCCCTAAACCCTCAACCCTTGACACTATACCTTAAACCCTAATCCATTAACCCTAAACCCTCAATCCTTAAACCTTAAACCCTAAACCCTCTACCCTCCACACTATACCTTAAACCCTAATCCCTTAACCCTCAACCCTCAACCCTTAAACCTTCAACCCTAAACCCTATCCCTAAACCTTCTACCCTCAACACTATGCCTTAAATCCTAATCCCTCAACCCTTAAACCCTTAATCCCTCAAACCTTAAACCATTAAACCCTAAACTCTCAACCCCTAAATACTCTTAAACCCTTAATCTTAAAACCCTTAAACCCTATACCCTATACACTTAACCTTGGACACTCAACCTTGAACATTATCCCTCAACCTTCAAACCTCTACCCTATACCCTCAACCCTATCCTTATGCCCTAAACCCTCAACCCTCATCCATATGCCTTATACCCTCAACCTTAAACCCTAAACCCTATATCTTATACACTCAACCTTGAACATTATCCCTCAACTATAAACTCTCAACCCTCTACCCTATACCCTCAACCATATACTTAAGCCCTAATGCCTCAATCCTCAACCCTATACCTTAAACCCTGAAACCTACACCCACAAACCCTCATCCCTATACCCTATAACCTCACACTTATACTGTAAACACTAAATATTGTACCTCAACCCTATATACTTAAAACCTAAACCATACACTTTCAACCCAAGTCACCCTATGCCTTATATACTCTCAATCTATATCGTAAACCCTAAACCCTAATCCCCATACCTTACACACTTAATCTTATACACTCAACAAGATGAATATTATCCCTCCACTATAACCCTCTACCCTCTGCCCTCTACCCTCAACCTATTACTTAAGCCCTAATCACTCAACCCTCAACCCTATACCTTAAACCCTAAACCCAAAAACCTCAACCCTAAAAACTATATGGGCTCAGGTCCTTATGTACCCTAAACCCAAAATGCTTACATACATACATACATACATACATAAATACATACATACAAGTATATATACATACATACATGCATGCATACATACATACATACATACAAATATACTTACATACATGAATGCATACATACATACAACCATACATACATACATAAAAGCATACATACATACATATAGGCATATAGGCATACGTACATACATACATACTTACATAGAAGCATGCATACATACATACATACATACATACAAGCATGCATACATACATTCATACATACATACATACATACATACATATATACAAGCATACATATAATTTGGCATACATAAATACAAATATATATACAAACATACATACATCAATCATACTTAAAAAACTTAAATATAAAACATTGAAAGAGAGATATAACGCAAGCACATTATAATGCACTTGCACGTCATGTCAAACTTGACAAATATCGGGCAAACGTTTTCAAAAAAAAATGCAAAGCAAAACATAATGCGAGCACGTTATATGTTGCTTTGGGAATCCCAAGCCTTAGGCTTAGGATTCACTTTGGATTTCCAACCCAAAGGCTTGGAGTGCCTTCCCAACGTCCAAAGATGTGTTTTTGCATATTCTATGTAGGATTTCATATAATCTCGTTCGTGCTAACCATCAAGTTGCACGTATTTCAAGGTCAAACAAATTGAACACCTAGTTAATGCTAGGCTTTCTCTTTGTTATTTAATGATGTAATTTTTTCACATTTTGATAATGTTAAGCCTTTCGTCTTTAATTTCTTTTGTTTGTGTGTCTGTTTTTGGGCAAAAACCAGTGTTTGGTATTTTTTTCTTTATAAATTAATTGTTCATTTAAATTTCTAATAAATTGCATTTTCATAAACTAGACTCCATTCTACACATATTTAAAAAAAATGATTTTCAATTAGTTTTCAAATTTTATAGGGGTAGCATGGCCAAAATTCTATTTTTCAGGATGTGTCCACTTTAAAAATTAGTAAAAAATCAAATATTCATTAAAAAATTATCAGAAAAATCAGGCATAAACTACATACTATTAGCTAATTTCTCATTAAAGTGATTTTAAAAATACCAAAAAAAAAGTTAACCTTTTGAGGGAGCCACAAAACACACTATGTTATGTTTTTTGACAGAAACAACACCAATTTCTATGGCTCCCTTTTTTAAACCCCTTAATCTATACCATTTAAAAAAAAGGTAGTTTAGAAAGTAGACTCAAAGCACCATGAACATTGTTTTTATTGCATCTTAAAATTTTGAGTGTAACTATGCTCAATTTCTCATCCAAGGTTAGTATTTTATGATTTCAGAAAAAAAGTGGCCACTTAAGACCCCTTTTTGGCCCCCCATCTTTCTGCACTTACCCATTTGCAACATTTGGTATAAACCTTCTAACAAATAAATTTTTCCAAGAAAACTTCGCATTCCTTTTTTGTGACTAGGCAAAGGTAAAGTAAGAATGACACTTATTTTTTCCGAATCAATGGTAACTCCATGTTTTGAAACCACATGTCCAAGGAGTTTACCTTCATGGACAACAAAGATACATTTTTGGGATTGAGAGATATTTCATACTCTTTACACCTATCAAACACTTGTCTCAAATGGGAAAAGTGTTCATTAGCATATTTTGAAAAAATAGTAATGTCATCAAGATAAACAAGTACTATTTTATTGATTAAACCTTGGAATGCCATGTCTATTGCCCTTTGGAAAGTTGCACCAGCATTGGACAACCCAAAACTTGCATTTTCTTATAAGCCATTGTTCCCCACTTGGTGGTGAAGGCTATTTTAAAGTGATCTTCCTCTTTTACCAACACTTAATTATATCCACAATAACCATCAAGAAGAGAGAACCTCTTAGAACCCACAACAACTTGTAAAATCTACTCTATAGAGGGTAGTGGGTAATGATCCTTAAGTGAGGCCCTGTTTAAATCCTGAAAGTCAACACAAAGTCTGATCTCCCCACTCTTTTCCCTAACAAGAACAAGATTGAAGATCCATGAGGTGTGCTTGATTGGAAAAATGATACCACCTTCAATCAACTTACTTAGTTCTACTTTCATGAGTGGCTCTAGCTTGGGGTTTAAAGGCCTTTGCTTTTGTCTCATAGATTTTGCATTTGGCTCAAGTTCAATAGTAAGTTGGGCTATTTTGGGGTCAAAACCTTTTAAATCAGAATACTCCCAAGCAAAGATATTATGAAATTCTTGGCAAAGTGAAACAAAATCTTCTTTATCCTCTTTAGAACAAAGTTTACCGATCTTAAGAAGCTTACCTTTGTAAATTTCCACTTCTCCATAGTGATCTTGCTTGACATGCATGCTATTTTTCCCTCTTTTTAGCTGAGCATATGAACTGAAAATGGACTCCAAAGTCACCAAACCTTTTGTTAACTTATTTATTCTCAGCTGTATGATCTAATCACCATACCACTGTTGTAGTTTTTCTTAGTTTCCAACTGAAAACTCAGCTTCCTCAAGTAGAAAACTAAGCACCTGTTCATCACTATCAAAGACTTTCCAATGCACATTATTATTAGGTATAGATGGCCTAACTACTACCTTCACATGTTATTGTACCTTACCATTTCTAATTTCATTTGGGATATCAAATTGAGCCCCTATGGTAGCCAACCTATCAGCATGCTAATTTTGATTTCTAATTATGGATATCAAGTTGAAAGCATCAAAGTCCTCTAAAACATTCTATACCCTATGCTTGTATGACTTTAAAAGACCATTTTTTGTTACATGTAAGCCTCTTACCTAGTTTACAGCTAGTTCACTATCACCAAACACTTGTAGGCAACCTATTTTATTTTTCCTTGCCCACTCCAAACCTTGTATAAGAGCTTCATACTTAGCTGTGTTGTTAGTAAATCTAAAAGAAAAATGAAAAGCTAAGTAATACTTTTCACCTTGTGGGGATACAAGCATAGCACCCCCACCAGCTCCATTTTTGCTTTTTGAAACATCAAAAAATATTTTCCAAACCTCATTTTTCTATTGTTCTAGCTGATGTTCATCTTATTTTTTGCAGGTTAGGAATGATAGGCTCATGTTCATGGATCACATAGAAACCTAGGCCTACTACCTCCAGATTTGTGCTTGGGTCATCCTCTATGTTTTCAGCTGTCCACTCATCCAAAAGATTATCTAGAATGTTCTCAGTTTGGGTACTTGGCTCTTGAGCAACAAAATGCTCTCCATGGTAAAAAATGGTACAGTTGGCATTGGCATCACAAGGTACATTTGGTTCTATGTGGTTCTTTGCTATGGGTTCAGATTTGATAGTTACCTCGATTCCATACCTTGTCCTAAAGAGCATGTGTGACCAATCTAAAGATAGGTAGCCACCTATCTTAGTTGTGAAGTCCCTTGAAAGGCATAGAGAAAAGTAAGGTGGCAATTCAATCACATAGATGCCTTGTGAAATGGAAAAATTAGGACATGCATGCAAGGTGAGGCTCAAGTTTTGGACAACCCCTACAATATTTATATCTATTCCATTAAGTTGGACTACCCCTTTTGTAAATGGTTGGTATTTCACACCGAGGTTATCTACAATTTGTTTAGGCATAACAAAATTGCTAGCTCCTGAATCAATCATACAGTTATGAACAAGATTATCTCCTATGATCAAAGACACGTAGAAAGGTGGTGGTTTGACTTCCTTACTTGGTTGTCCACTGCTGTTTTGAGGAGTATTGGTAAGCACAACTTTATCTTGAGCACTTGGCTGTTCATTTGACACACTTACATTTGATAGGGCAGCTTGTAATAAGTCTCTTTGTCCTGGCATAGACAAAGAATCCCACATAGATATGCTAACATTAGATTTCTTCATGTGTTCAAGTATGTTGAAAGGAGTGACATTTACCTTTTGATGAGCTTTTGCAATAGCAGTATCTCCTTGCAAGTGTGCTGGTTAGGACTGGTTCAAAAGTTGTTCCTTGGTTGTCATATCATGGTCCCTTTGTAGGACTTATGCCACATTGGATGTAGATGGACCAGCAGCACATTATTTTCCTCTAGCATCTTGATAGGGCTCTTTATTTGTTGCCTGTCCCATTTCAACAAATGTCTTTTTATCTCTTGTGTTGGATGCTATGGAGGAATGGTCTTGATTAACTCCACAAAACTCCTCTCCTTGCCAATTTAGTAATGCAATGTCACTTGGAGGGGCATCTTTCAGTTGTGTGGGTGTTTCATATGGTGCAGTTGGCTGCAAGTTAGGTATATTTTGCACCATTATGGCTTGGTTAATCACCCCATTGGAACAAGTAGACTGGTTATGGGGTTGATTACAAGGAAAACCCCATTCGTAATCTTGAGCAAGGTTGTTTTGGATAGGAACCAACTCTCTAGATGTACTTGCCACATTTGGGTTGTATGCTTGGAAAGGCCTTGGGTTAAGAGCTTACCTTTGGCCTTGGTTATTTGCATGTTAGGGAAGCCTATTTTCTTGATTTGGTTGACCCTGTGCTTGATTAGGGGCTTAGTAGTGTTTGTAATTTTTAAATTGTTGCTTCTTGAGGTTTACCAACTCATTACCAAATGTTTGACGGAGGCCTTTAATCTCTTGTAGCTCAAAAAAATGGGTCAGGACAACTTTTTTTTGTGCTAGGATAGCTGGTAAAGGGGTTATTTGTGGCATTTGCATGGGCATAGTATGTTGTACTTCAGTAAAGATAGGCATTGGAGGTATTGGGGCAATTTTCCCAACTTGTATGATGTTGTTTTCATCCCTTATAGCTATTTCATATGCACCAGGGAGTGTGTTTGCACCCATGGTTTGAATCATTGCTACAATGTCACTATTAAAAGCCCTTAAAAAATATAGAAAAGCATGTTGTACTGAGGGTATTACCAATTGTGGGATTCTATCCCAAGTCCTTTGGAAACATAAGTTAAAGTCTGTCATGTGCTCATGAGGAGCTCTCTTGATGGTTCTCAGCTGCTCTACCAAAGACAAATGGTGTGATTTGTCTTCAAATTGTTTGCAAAGAAGCTCTCCAAGCTAATCCCATGAGTCTATTGAGTTCACCCTCAAACCTCTAAACCACTACAATGCCTTCCAACAACTTGAAAGCCACATTTTTAGCAGTGATGTGATGCACAACACATAGGTTTTCCACATCCTTGATGTGATCAATATGTGTGGTTTGGTCCTCTCCTATGAAGAATAGTATGCTTTTGAGGATTGCCATTAGAATGTCATCATGTTGTGCCAAGTTCATTGGGTTGCCCTGATCAAATGGCACAAAAACCTAGTTCTTGGGTAGAGCCATAGGTTGCAAAGGTGTTTGATTCATTGGAGTATGAGGAGATACCCTCCCTGAGGATGGTGTAGAATGAACTCTTCTTGTGAAATTTGGGCTCTTTTACAATAGTCTTCCTCTCCTCCTAGGTTGAGATCGCTATAAATATTCAAAAGGAGATGAACCTTCTCTAGTTTGTATCCTTCTAATACGTTGTTCATGCATTGAATTCTTCAAAACCATCCAATAGATTTGCCAGATATGCTCAAAAAGACTCAAAAAGCTTGAAATAAGCTGGCCACATATCAATACCAGCAATTATAAGGTTATATTATGACTATTTTAAGTTTAAAAAGTCCCACTGGGCGTGCCAAAAAACTGTTATCACTCCTGAGTGCACCTTTCGAGAATGATATATCATTCTCTACTCAGTTGACAAACATGGAAACATCAAAAGGCCTCTGGGTTGCCTATAGGTTAGGATGAGTCTCCAAAGACGGCTGGTTCTTGTTGGTTGTTTTTAAATCCCAACCTTATCTCATGAAATAGTCTATGATTTAGCCACTTTCAATGTTCATCTATCATGAGGGGATGGTCAACACATAGGTGAAAGTTAAAATAACTTTCCCTCTTCACTTTAGGCTCTACAAAACCCGGGAGAGTAATCCCTTAATAGTATTCAATAACCTCCTATACCTTTTTATTATCAATACTATGAAAAGCATATTGGTTCTATGCAGATTTGCTCGAGGATTATGAAGATATGAAGACCTGGCTCAAATCAATCAAGCTTTTACATTCCTCAAATCCATAGAATAGGGAAAAACATCAAATAAACAAACACTTAAGATTGATTTTAGTGATTTTAAAGTATTTGGTATCTGACTAATTCTAGAGTGTGAAAGCTAGATACAGAGACAAGAGATCGGTACATTGTCCATTGGGCAACAGAGTCAAACCAAGTGTAATTGAAACTTGATAATAGTATTTAACCTGAGCATCAAAGAGATTTATAACATTGCCTTACAACATTATGCTCGGTATTTCTAAATCACTCATTCTTATGATATCCTTGCATACATTCACATAAATCTATATTCCTGGTAAAGCATTTAACTCATTCTTTGAATAGGAGCTTCAGATAGAAAAACACATCCATAAGAAGTTTATGGAGACAAAGATGAACAATCTTTGATCTATTCACTCATAATTTGTGCAAACCACATCTCTGGAGACAACTAAATTTAGAAACTTTCCAGTATATTCATGGTGCAGGAGCACCTAGGAGAAAGGGGCATTTCACATTGTCAAGACATGTACATAGTTGTTTATAGTGTTTGGTTGAATTTCAAGTATGTGTGGGTTATAAATAGGTGTTAAATGATAGTTAAGTGTGTGTCAATACTAGTTGAGTGTAGCAAGGCCTAAACTAGGCAATTTTTGTTATGTTGATGTCATTTTTGTATGTTTCTATTAAAACAATGCCATGTCAAGAGGTGAAATATAGAAGGTGAAGAGACAAATAAGGTCTTTTTGGTTGAAAAACATTTGGTATTCCTTGAATGCATGTTCTAGAGGATGAAAAATTATCGAATGGAGTTTGTAGAAGGCAGAGAAGGAAGAATAAAGAGGAAACAATACAGATTTACCCTGTTTTTACTATTTTTACTGCATTTTTTACTATTTTTTATGCAAGTACGGCCTGGTACGGTCCCATGGTACCCTACACAACACATAGGTGGATAGTACTATGTGTTATCTTTCTAATACATATGATTTTAAGGGATAACATGCTTGTTTAAGGATTTTATACACTGTTTTCTGTGCATAGCCCTGAAATCTAGGGTTTGGCAGAGTTAAGAAGAAAATCTGCATTTTTAAGAGATTTAACCATGGGAAAATTGTAAAAATTGGTGAAATGATAGTTTTTGAAGTCCTCTAACTATTTCATACACGTGTGGACTAGAGTAAGGTGATTTAAGGTGGTTTAGAGCGAGCCCTAGTGCTATTTCTCCATTTTTTTGTATGAATAAGGGTTTTGGGCATTGCATGTATGAATTTCATAAATTAAATGAAGGTCCTGTTCAAACAAAAGGCTGAATCTACCTATTGATGACCCTTTAAAGGTTTCCAAGTGCAGTTGGGAAGTTGGGAAGACCAAAATCATGGAGTTCCTTTAGAAAAGAGACCTAATAGGCCTAAAATTTGATAGGAACAACGAATTATTCTCTATTTTCCCTGAAGAAGCTTAGGGATTGGTTTTGATATGTTGAGTAAACCCTTAATGGGTATCTAAAAATGTAAAGTTTCTATGTATTGGGTGTTTCATAAGAAAATTAAGGTAGAAATACCCTTTTAGGAGGGCTACAAGGCAAATAGGGGTATTAGAAGGAACTACAATAACCAAGGAAGATTGAAACTTGTAGTTTGGTTCATTTGACATTTGAAGACATTCCTTACTCTATTTTGCATTAGGTGGTATCAGAGCTTCAGGTTCTGATTTGAATTGGGAAAGGGAACCAGTTGGATATAGTTAAGATGCCTCCAAAAACTAATGCAATGGCTAAAGAAATACAAGAATTGAAAGAGCAGATGCTCCATAGAGAAAGGCTCTATAGGGAGTCACAAGAAGACACCCTAGCAAGATTAGCAGCCCTGGAGAAAAATTAGAGAAGAGGTATGGTCAGTGAAGACCAAAGTGATGAGGAATGAGGGTGAAGGTGAGAACCCTCCAATTGGAGTCCAAGGTGAGGAAGAGGAAGTGGACCCAGATGAAGCAAGGTTACTTAGGATGCTAAGGGAAGTCAAGGGTGATAGTACTCCTAAAGTGAAAGTTGAACTACCAATGTATGGTGGAAAAATGGATAGTGAGGAGGTTTTGTCATGGATTGATGCTTTGGACAATTTCTTTGAGTTTGAAGATATAAAGGGCAATAAGAAAGTGAAGTTTGCCAAAACAAAATTGAAGGGACCAGCTCTGACTTGGAGGAATTTTGTTCAAGAAGAAAGAACTAGAAAAGTAAAGCCCAAGATAAGCTCATGGGACAGGATGGTGGCTAAGGTGAAGGCCCAATTCTTACCTGCAGATTATGGTATTCAAATGTTCATGAAGCTGCAAGCTTTGAAACAAAAGGAGATGGATGTGATGTCATATACTAAAGAATTTCATAGGTTATGCATAAGAGCTGGACATAATGAAGATGAAATTGAAAAGGTGGAAAGATACTTAAGTGGTTTGAGATTGAGTATTAAGGATGAAATCAGCCTCAACCCTCCTAAAACAGTGGAAGAATGCTTCCAAATGGCATTTAGGGTAGAGGAGAGAATAAAAAGGAAACAAGAGAAGCAGGGGAGAGGTAGACGCAAGAATTTTAGAGGCAGAGGTAACTTTGGTGGTAGAGGACAACCATCTAAACCCCAGGGTGAAACAGGTAATCAGCAAGAACAAAAAGGGGAATTAAGTGACAGGGGTAGTTTTAGAGGTAGAAGGCCAAACAATAGAGGAAGGTTTGGTGCACCAAGAAGAGGGTCCAATACTTTTTCAGGAAAGTGTTATCAATGTGGCCAATTTGGTCACCCTGCATGGAAGTGCCCTAATAAACCAAGTGCAATTTCTCATGGAGGAGAGAGGAGAACACGAATTGTGCAAGAGGAGGACAAAGAAAGTGTGAACTCACCTTCCCTACATGCTATTCCAGAAATGGGAGAAACATTGATGTGAAGAAGGACATTGATCAAAGTACCAACCACTCAAGAACCCCCACAAAGAAAGGCATTATTAAGGACAAATTACAAATCACAAGGCAAGGTATGTAAAGTAGTAGTAGATTCTGGTTCTATTGATAATCTTGTATCCTTGGAAATGATAGAAAAGATGAACATAAAAAGAATTCCACATCCAACACCCTATAAAGTTTCATGGCTTAATAAGGGGTAGCAAGTTTTAGTGAATGAGCAGGCTTGGATTGAGTTTAACATTGGTCCCTACAAGGATAAAGTTCTATGTGACATAATCCCTATGGATGTGTGCCATGTTCTTCTAGGAAGGCCTTGGCCATTTGATAGGAAGGTTAAGTATGATGGGGAGAAGAACATTTATGTAATAGAGAAAGAGGGATAGTCCTATACCCTTACACCCTTGCAAGAAGAAAACAATGTTGTTCATGAAGGACCTAGTGTAATGGTAGTGAAGGAGAAGGAGTTCTTGAATGCTTTACACAAAGAAGGGATTGGTTTTGCAATTGTTGGTAAGCCTATATCAGGACAAGTAGCAGTTGATGCACTAGAAGTTCTTAAGGAAGTGTAGGTCCTGTTGGAGAAGTATGAAAATATAGTTGAGAAAGAGTTGCCAAACTCTTTACCTCCCATGAGAGATGTTAGCCACCATATTGATCTAATTCCTGGTGCAAGTCTACCCAACAAGGCAACCTACAAATTGACCCCACAGCAGAATGAAGAAGTCAAAAAGTAGATCCAAGAATTGTTAGACAAGGGTTTGATAAGGGAAATCGTGAGTCCTTGTGTTGTGCCTACTTTTTTGGCACCAAAAAAAGGTGGAGAGTGGAGGCTTTGTACTGATTCAAGAGCCCTTAACAAAATCACAATTAGATACTAGTTTCCTATACCAAGAATGGAGGATCTTATGGACAACCTTGCAGGTGCATGTTATTTTTCAAAGATTGTTCTTAAGATTGGTTATCATCAGATAAGGATAAGGGAAGGTGATGAGTGGAAGACTACCTTCAAAACTAATGAAGGTCTCTATGAATGGTTAGTGATGCCTTTTGGCCTATCTAATGCTCCTAGTACATTCATGAGACTCATGAATGAAGTCCTAAAACATTTCATTGGCAAATTTGTAGTAGTGTACTTGGATGATATCCTTGTATATAGCAAGACAAAAGAGGATCATTTGTAGCATTTAGACAAGGTATTGAAGAGGTTGGATGAAGAGAGGTTGATGATCAACCTTAAGAAATGTGAGTTTTTGAAGGAGGAGCTGGTCTACCTTGGGTTTGTCATCTCCAAAGGCACCCTAAAGATAGATCCTACAAAAGTTGAGGCCATTCTCAATTGGCCAACACCTAAATCAGCTAGAGAAGTGAAGAGTTTTCATGGATTGGCCATGTTTTATAGGAAGTTCATCAAGAATTTCAGTCACATATGCTCACGCATTCTTGACGCCATCAAAGGGGAGAAGAGAAATAAGTTCCAATGGAATTTTGTAGTAGATAAAAGCTTTGAATACCTAAAACAAGAGTGGCTCAGCAGCCTATCCTTGCTCTACCTGACTTTAACAAAGTGTTTACCATAGAATGTGATGCAAGGAATCAAGCAATTGGGGCAGTTTTGAGTCAAGAGGGTAGACCAGTGGCATTTTTTAGTGAAAAGCTTAATGAGGCCAAAAGAAGGTATTCCTCTTATGACCTTGAATTATATGCTATGGTGTAAGCACTTAAGAAGTGGAGGCATTATCTCTTTCCTAAAGAATTTATTGTCTTCACAGACAATCATGCTTTAAGATTTTTGAATAGCTAGGATAAATTGAGTCATAGACACATGAAATGGGTGGAATACTTGCAAGTCTGCACATTTACAATCAAGCATAAGAAGGGTCAAGCCAACAAAGTTGCTGATGCACTTAGTAGGAGAGTGTTGATGGTCCAAGAGATACAACTACAAAATGTAGGAATTGCTTCCCTAAAAGGTATGTACCAAGAAGATGATGATTTTAAGGATGCTTTTGTTGTTTGTAATCAGTTTTCCAATGCATTTCATGGAGAATATTCTGATTTTGTACTACAAGATGGTCTTTTGTTCAAAGGGGCTCAATTGTGTGTGCCCAAGTGTTCCATGAGGACAAATCTGATAAAAAAGAAGCACTGTGATAGTTTAAGTGGGCATTTTGGAGTAGATAAGACTTTAGAGCAGGTTAAAAGATTCTACCATTGGCCAAGAATGCACATTGATGTCAAAAAGCTTGTTGAAAGTTGTGTGGTATGTCAAAGAGCCAAAGGATAAAGTAGCAATGCAGGTTTGTATCAGCCCTTACCGATTCCTAATAGACCATGGGAAGCCATAAGCATGGACTTTGTTATGGGTTTACCTAAAACCAGAAGGGGGTATGATAGTGTGTATGTGATTGTAGACATATTTAGTAAAATGGCTCAATTTATCCCATGTAGTACAACAAATGATTCATCACATATTGATGGTTTGTTTTTCAAGGAAATCGTAAGGATTCATGGATTGCCATTAAATATTGTGTCTGATAGAGATTCAAAGTTTATAGGTCATTTTTGGAGGACCTTGTGGAAAACGTTGGGTACGAACTTGCAATTCAATTTAGCATACCATCCACAAATAGATGGCTAAACTGAGGTTGTTAACAGGTCTCTTGGAAACTTGTTGAGATGTCTAACTAAGGAACATGGTGAGTCATGGGATATTGTACTTCTTCAAAAAGAATATGCATATAATGACTCCATAAACAGAAGTATAGGAAGAAGCCCTTTTGAAGTAGTCTATGGGATGAGTCCTAGAGGCATTTATGAGATTAGAGACTTGAGAGATATGGAGAAAAAGAGTGCAGCAGGGGAAGACTTTGCAATTGCTATGAAAGATATTCATGATCAGGTCAAGGAGAACTTGAGGAAGAGTGTGGAGAAATATAAGAAGGTAGATTTGAGAAGGAAAGATGTTTAGTATAAGGTTGGTGATTTAGTGTTTGCATACCTCAAGAAAGAAAGACTTCCAAAGGGTAAATATACTAAGTTGATGATGAAGAAGATTGGTCCCTGCAGGATAGTGCACAAATTTGGTCAGAATGCTTATGAAATAGAGCTACCTCCAGGTGTTGCCATCTCTCCCATTTTTAATGTTTTTGATTTGTATCCATTTAAAGGTGATGTGAATGCAGGTGAAGTTGTAGGTGCTGAAGAAAATGATTAGGTTAAGGATTTACCTCCTAGCCAGCCAATGAAGCTTGAAGGCATCATAGACACAAGGGAGGTCAAAAGAACTAGAAAGAAGGTATATAATGAGTATTTGGTTAAATGGCAAGATCTACCAATTGAAGATGGTCAATGGATGACTGAAGATGATATAAAGAAACATGGGATATCTGTGCATGAGCTTATTTCATCAGGAGGATAATTTTTTTTTCCCCTGGCTGTATGGTGCAGGAGCACCTAGGAGAAAGGGGCATTTCACATTGTCAAGACATGTACATAGTTGTTTATAGTGTTTGGTTGAATTTCAAGTATATGTGGGTTGTAAATAAGTGTTAAATGATAGTTAAGTGTGTGTCAAGACTAGTTGAGTGTAGAAAGGCCTAAACTAGGCAATTTTTGTTATGTTGATGTCATTTTTGTATGTTTCTATTAAAACAATGCCATGTCAAGAGGTGGAATATAGAAGGTGAAGAGACAAATAAGGTCTTTTTTGTTGAAAAATGTTTGGTATTATTTGAATACATGTTGTAGAGGATGAAAAATCATCGAATGGAGTTTGTCAAAGGCAGAGAAGGAAGAATAAAGAGGAAACAATATAGATTTACCCTATTTTTACTGTATTTTTTACTTTTTTTATGCAGGTACGACCTGGTACGGTTCCATGGTACCCTACACAACACATAGGTGGATAGTACTCTGTGTTATCTTTCTACTGCATATGATTTTAAGGGATAACATGCTTGTTTAAGGATTTTATACACCATTTTCTGTGCATAGCCTTGAAATATAGGGTTTGGCAGAGTTAAGAAGAAAATCTGCATTTTAAGAGATTTAACCATGGGAAAATTGTAAAAATTGGTGAAATGATAGTTTTTGAAGTCCTCTAACTATTTCATACATGTGTGGAGCAAAGTAAGGTGGTTTAGAGTGAGCCCTAGTGTTGTTTCTCTATTTTTTTTGTATGAATAAGGGTTTTGGGCATTGCATGTATGAATTTCATAAATTAAATGGTCCTATTTAAACCAAAGGCTGAATCTACCTATTGATGACCCTTTGAAGGTTTCCAAGTGTAGTTGGGAAGTTGGGAAGACCAAAATCATGGAGTTCCTTTAGAAAAGAGGCCTAATAGGCCTAAAATTTGACAGGAACAATGAATTATTCTCTATTTTCTTTGAAGAATCTTAGGAAGTGGTTTTGATATGTTGAGTAAACCCTTAATGGGCATCTAAAAATGTAAATTTTCTATGTATTGGGTATTGTATAAGAAAGTTAAGGTAGAAATACCCTTTTAGGAGGGCTACAAGGCAAATAGGGGTATTAGAAGGAACTATGATAACCAACGAAGATTGAAACTTGTAGTTTGGTTCATTTGACATTTGAAGACATTCCTTACTTTGTTTTGCATCAATTCATTAGGATGCTAGTACTGTTAAAACAAATTTACAAATACATACAATTCAGACTCGGGACCTAGAAAAAGCAAAAAACCTCTATTCCATGGGTTCTACTGCACAAAATCTTCTCAGAAAATCAACCAACCAAACCCGTGTAAATGGCCCTAAATTCCTTTTATAAACAAGGAGCAACAAACTTCAATCCATTACATGTGTTACTTTTTTACTTGACACTCATAACAACAATCTACCCATTCATTGCTAAGCAATCTAATCCAATATTCACTTCTAAGCACATTGAATGCAATCAGTTACAGAGTAGAGAGATGCGTGAAAAATGCTAATAGATAATCAAATTTTGGTTCAAATTCCAGACTGCATTAAAACCTTAGGATCAGATCTTCCACCACCTAATTTGAATGCAAAGAATTTCTCACCTGGAGTCTCTTGGCGATCTCCACGAAGGATATGAGCCTTCTGAAGCATTACATGGGTTGCCACGTTGAAGTCAACTACCTTCCTACTATTTACAATTCTTTGTTGACGCCAACTTATACATTACTGCAATCCCGTGCTTCATATCTGTCGCTATGCAAACCACTGCGGGTTTTATTCTATGCCTTTTTACCTATTACCACCAACCCGCACACCTCTTCATTAACCCCTGCAGGACTGCGAGGAAAACCATATGCCATATCCATCCCTTTACTTCCATCCTGTAGGGCAAAGAAAAGACTCCTATGGTTATGCTTTATCTTAAATTCCACTGCCATCCCGCATAGCGTCTTTGTGACAGCCGCGGTGATGTGGTAATTGTCTTAATGCTTACCGCCATCCCGTAGACCTTCCCACTAACTACCACGGTACAATGGTGACGACTTAGTTCCTTATCGCTATCCCACAATCCTCCCCTTTAGTCCCTTTGGTAATGTGTTAAACCTTATGTATTGGCTTTAAATCCTTACTGTCGGCCCGCAGACTTCTTTGTTGACTGCCACGGTAGTGCGATAAGCGTCAGTTTCTTACCACCATCCCAGAGGATTCTCCCTTAACCATCATGATAGCATGGTGATGGTTAGATCCTTACCGCCGACCCGTCATGCTTCATACAAACCATTGTGGTATTGTGGTAAGTGATTTAGATCACTTCTTTTACTCCCGCAAGCCCTCAGACTTTTTAATTGACGGCCGCGGTAGTGCAGTGACTACATCATTACTTACCGCCATCCCACCACAACCCATATAGACCGCTACAGTAATGCGGTGAACAACTATACTACACTTTTAGCTCCCACAAGCCTACAACATTCATTAGACATACCCACGGGGATGCGGTAATGATAAAAATTGCAAAGATTTAACATACCATGATAGGAAATGACACAGCAAGGCTTCAACAATGGTTTTTGACTTTACAATAATGAGCAGCAGAAGGATTTAAAACAAATCTAATGAAATTATGGAATAGGGTTTAAGGGATAAGATCTTCAAAAAAACATTTAGACCCTAACCAAGGACTCATAGGTTATGTAAAAATCAAGATTTTAGTAGAGTCCTATCAGTGACTCATGTCCAGGGATGCATGTCCCTTGCAGGCATGGCGAGATTCTAGATCTTTGGGATGTAGACCAAGTGCCAAATCTATTGGGTAGCTCTATAACTGCTCATTTATTCAAATTTTTAAACCTCATTTGATGGCCCTAGGCCACCAAATGAAAAGAAAAACCAATGTTCACCTCTCTCAAACACTAGCCTATTGAAGGAACTGATTTCCATCAACCCAATTTACCTATATCACACCACTGCAATGAGTATAGCCTTCTTCTTACAAGCATAAATATGTGATTACCACTGAAAAAGTAAATACTTGCTCCACATTTGACCCTGTTGTTGCATGGAAACCACATAACATAGGCCACCACATTGTCATGTAGAAAATTTTTCATTTTCGTAGTAGGTGGTGGAAAAACTTGAAACCTCAAGTCAACACCATATGAAAACATAAAACATTTATAGTTGTTGACCTTCTTAAATGAATCAAGGCAAAAATAAAATACCTCCAATTCACATGGAAAAGAAAAATATGCCCCTTCATTATGTTGACTTGGAGAAGGAAACCCGTCTTCTCATGTCAAACTTAAAACCTTGAAGTTCAGGCATATAAGAAATATGAGCAACCAGAGAATCACCAACCTGGATAACTTGTTGTTGCTCATCATCACTACAAGCTATATGCTAGATCCAAGTGAAGTGCTCAAATTTAGGAACATTGGGATTCACATTGTGAGAAACTACATCTTCATCACAAAGGGACACATCATACTTAGCTTCACTTAAAACAGGGACCATAGGTGACTAACATATCTTGGGGTCATTTATGCTGATGTAAACCTCATCAACACTTCCATCGATATCATGAGACATTTTATGTGAAGAGCTATGCTCCTCAGATTGTCTCTCTATTTCAATCTCTTGGCAATCTGTTGAAACATATGTGCCATAAAAATCAGACCTGTGACACATGTCTGTCATGCTTAATTCAACAACACTGTCCTCCCATGACTCATTTAAATTACACTATTCATGAGGAAGACTAGAAGTTGCACACCTAAAAAAAGGTTCTCATATGCATCCATGTGATTGACACAATCACATTCTTCAAGTGCCAACTCATCATAAAATTGTCATCAGTTGCACCAACATTTGTCTTTATATTTTCACTTTCATGTACAGCTACATCAATGCTATCCTCAGGCAAACATTCAGTGATAACTTCAAAACCAGAAAGAGGGATAGAAGAAGGTAAAATATCAAACAAGAAAGTAATTCCTTGTTCACCACTTACATCACCAACATATGCATGCTCTACACAATCAACTACCTAAACCAATTCATCCAATGAATCTCTTGTACATATATCTTCTTCTTTGTCCACACTGCTACAACAATCAGCAGGGTCATATTGCTCACTATCAAACTAAAAATCATCATTTATTTCTTCATTGAATCTTCTCACGAATGATTTCTCCAAATGAAAATCATTGCACACTCTATCATTTGCATCTGATATGCTACTAATCTCAAGAGTATTACCTAGGTTTTTAGCATCTATCCTTTCCATACAAGATTCTAAAAATCTTATATCACCATCACAATTTGAACTAAGATAATCATTCGAAGGATTATGAACACCATCACATATTTTCATAACATCACCATGCATTTGTGAGCCTTGAAAAATGTTGTCATCATCATTATTGAAACACTCCTTACTTAAGGAAATCAATTGTACCTCCTCTTCTTGAGAGGAATCACAGTCACTAGGACTGTAACCTTCATCTGCATGTATCTCCTCCACAGGTTGATCAAAAAAAGCATCTTCCCCTCTGTCAAATACAACATCATTATCTACTATATCATGTTCACTCTTTTGGTCACAAAGGGGAAAAGCATTGTCACTCATTATAAAGATAAAATTATTTCCCAATTCAATTTTGATGTCTTCATAAACTGAAAGCCATGGGTATATACATTTAACACTTGGAGGCTTCAAATCATGTGATATAGTACTCAAACCTAGCTCAAGATTTTCACAGAATAAATCAATGCAAAATGATTCATCAGGTCTTTCTAATTCTGGCACTACAAATAAAGATTTTATAAATCTTCTATGAAAATCATATGAGGTTTCATCCTTATACTTCTTCATATCACACAATGCATCAATAGGTGATATGGATTCAACCTTGTTTTCATATTGGTCTCCAAACTCTTCTTGGATATGCAGATGTCTATTGTCAAACATGCATACATTATATGCTGATATTCCTTCAAACTAATCAATGAAAAGTATTTTAAGCTCACGCCATGAACATATGAAATGCATTGGTAAACTAGAAAACCAATATTCAGCAGCATTTTCTAAAGTTCTCACAAAAATCTTCATGATAACATCCTCCTCTTCTATTTGACAGTCCTCCATCAAATCAATGAAACTTTGTAAATGCTGTGATGCTAACTCTTGGAGATCTCCTCTAAACCTAGGAAAGTATTCATTCATTTTTCTTGGGACTAAGTGTGGATAACCTTGGATTTTACTGAAATCTAGAGGGTTATATCTTTCATTAGAGAACATCCTTATTTGAGGGCATGACTGTGTTTCAGGCATGACATTAAAGCTAGTAGAGGGAGAACCAGAATATTCATACATATTTACAAATGAGTTAATCCGTTCTACAACTATCTACTTCTTGATGCTTCTTTCAGAATATCATGCTTTCTCATTTCCCTTTTCTACTAGTACCTTAGAGTATTGGATAAGGGACAATATTTACTAGAACCTTTGTTGCAAACCTTTATACAAAAATGTTGCAATAGAAAAAGACCTGAGAATTGATGCAACCAACTCTTCTGATGATGTGGAATATTATGTAGAGTCGCCACCTCTTTGAAAGAGGAAAAGATCTTCAAACAGCAAAAACCTTCTTCCAAGATCTAGGTATTTCTGAGTTCTCGCCAGCAGCAGAGCACCAAACTTCAAGAATACATCAGAAACGTTGCAACAATCTCCTTCTTCAAGTATGCAGGTCCTTGGATCATCTGACCCAAAACTTTAGATCAACAAACCTATTGACTCTTTTCAAATGGATAATACTGGAGTCCCCAGCAGAGTCACCATTTCTATTGGTTGTTTTTAAATCCCAACCTTATCTCATGAAATAGCCTATGATTTAGCCACTTTCAATGTTCAGCTATCATGAGGGGCTAGCCAACACATAGGTGAAAGTTAAAATAACTTTCCCTCTTCACTTTAGGCTCTGCAAAACCTAGGAGGGTAATCCCTTAACAGTATTCAATAACCTCCTATACCTTTTTATTATCAATACTGTGAAAAGAAGATTGGTTCTATGCAGATTTGCTTGAGGATTATGAAAATATGAAGACCTCACTCAAATCAATCAAGATTTTACATTCTTCAAAGCCATAAAACAGGGTAAAACATCAAATAAAACAAACACTTAAGATTGATTTCATTGATTTTAAAGTATTTGGGTGTCTGACTGATTTTGGAGTGTGAAATCTAGATACAGAGACAAGAGATTGGTGTCTTGTCGATTGGGCAACAGAGTCAAACCAAGTGTAATATAAACTTGATAATAGTATTTAACCTGAGCATCAAAGATCTTTACAACATTGCCTTACAACATTATACTCGGTATTTCTAAATCACTCATTCTTATGATACCCTTGTATACATTCACACAAATCTGTATTCCTGGTAAATCATTTAACTCATTCTTTGAAAAAGAGCCTTAGACAAAAAAACACATCCATAAGAAGTTTATGGAGACAAAGATGAACAATCTTTGATCTATTCACTTATAATTTGTTTAAACCACACCTTAGGAGATAACTGAATTCAAAAACTTGCTAGTATATTCATTAGGATGCTAGTAGTACTATTAAAACAAATTTACAAATACATACAATTCAGACTCAGGACCTGGAAAAAGCAAAAAAACCTCTATTCCCTGTGTTCTACTACACAAAATCTTCTCAGAAAATCAACCAACCCCGTGTAAATGGCCCTGAATTCCTTTTATAAACAAGGAGCAATAAGCTTTAGGCCATTACACATGTTACATTTTTACTTGACACTCATAACAACAATCTGCCCATTCATTGCTAAGCAATCTAGTTCAATATTCACTTCTAAACACATTGAATGCAATCAATTGCAGAGTAGAGATATGCATGAAAAACGCTGACAGATAATCAAATTTTGGTTCAAATTCTAGACTGTAATAAAAGCTTGGGATCAGATCTTCCACCGCCTAATCTGAATACAAAGAATTTCTCTCCTGGAGTCTCCTAGCGATCTCCACGAAGGATATGAGCCTTCTGAAGCATTACATGGGTTTCCACGTTGAAGTCAGTTGCCTTCCTACTATTTAAAATTCTTTGTTTACATCAACTTATACATTACCACAATCCCATGCTTCATATCTGTCACTATGCAAACCACTACAGAGCTATGAGCTGTATTCTATGCCTTTTTACGTATTATCGCCAACCCGCACACTTCTTCATTATCCCCTGTGGGACCGCAGGGAACACCATATGCCATATCCATCGCTTTACCACCGTCTTGCAAGGTAGAGAAAAGACTCCTGCGGTATAGTGGGTAACACTGTATGCTTTATCTTAAATCCCATTGCCATCCCACATAACATCTTTGTGACCACCACGGTGGTGCGATGACTATCTTAATGCTTATCGCCATCCCACAGACCTTCCCACTAACTGTCATGGTACAACAGTGACGGCTTAGTTCCTTACCTCTATCCCACGTTCCTCTCCTTTAGTCCCCATGCTAATGCAATAAACCTTATGTGTTGGCTTTAAATCCTTACCGTCGGCCTGCAGACGTCTTTGTTGACTGTCATGGTAGCGTGGTAAGCGTTAATTTATTACCACCATCTTGCAGGCTTCTCCCTTAACCATCGCAGTAGCGCGGTGATGGTTATATCCTTACCGTCAGCCTGCCACACTTCATATAGACTGTTGTGGTATTACGGTAAGTGGTTCAGACCATTTCTTTTACTCCTACAAACCTTTTAATTGATGGTTGTGGTAGTGCGGTGACTTCATCGTTACTTACCGCCACAACCCATATAGACTGTTGTGGTAATGTGATGAACAACTATACTACACTTTTAGCTCCCGCAAGCCCACATCATTCTTTAGACATACCCGCGGGGATGCGGTAATGATAAAAAATGCAAAGATTTAATATATCATGATAGGAAATGACACAGTAAGGCTTCAACGATGGTTTTTGACTTTACAATAACGAGTATCAAAAGAATTAAAAACATTTTCTAATGAAATTCTGGAATAGGGTTTAAGGGATAAGATCTTCAAAAAAACATTTAGACCCTAACCAAGGACTCACAGGTTGTGTAAAAATCAAGATTTTACCAGAGTCCTATTAGTTATTAGTTCCTTTGGATTTATCACCTAAAACTAATGTTCTACTATTGTTTTGTCAAGAAAAGAGAGGAAAAAAAGGACATAAACTGAACCTATGTTTTATTGAGGTTGTTGCTTCTCAATCTGACTGGATACTTATTCCCAGTTATCCCTACAAGGTAGCCATCAATGATCAACAGGATTTTTGGGCCAACAGCCAACAGTACAGGAGATAGACTCTATAATATCTCCTCTTCTTCTTTAGGCTCTGCAAAACCAAGGGGGGTATTCCCTATTCAACATCCATGGAATATGCTTATGGATTGACTGGGATGTTGATGCAAAGTAGATAAATCCTCCCTTTTATAGACCAAAACTGTGAGATAAGTGCAATGGGGCTAGCTCTGGGCCTATGTTCAGTTGTGAGACAGAGGATTTTGATCCTTAAACTACTTCTAAGGTCCTAATGGTTTGGTTTTGAAGTTTTAAGTTTGATTTTGAGTTGGGATGCAAAACTGAGACTTTGGGTTACAACCTCAATACAAGACTGGATCGGTGCCTATCCAGGGCTCGGAGTCAATAAACAAACACATGTGAATGGTCAGAATAAACGTATACCAAAGACTAGATATCAAGGGGGTTTTTAGTATCTGCCTTACAGATACTTCCCAACACAAAGTATCCTGTTATCTCTACTTATTGATATCCCTATTGCAATGTCTTCTTCCCAACACTTGATCTGAAACATTTAATCTACTCCTTGAGCAGAGGTAAGAAATCAAGCATTCAACACAGCAAACCTATATTCTAGAATCATAAACACCCCTTAAATGCTTAGATTCATAAGAAGAACACATTCAATTTGGAGACAGATAATAGAACACATGCAATGTAGCATTACTCATTTAAATCAGCATGATATCAGTAGATTTATGCAGAAAAACATACAACATGAGACTCATGAACTCACAAGATAGCCAAGATAGAGCCACCAATGAAGTCGTATCTTATTACAGCACCAAAATATTTGTCCAGTTTTCAACCTCCAATATGAGCAACACGATTTGGCCTTTATACCAAGACCGTGTACCCAACAAAAATTAATTACAAAACAAACCAAAAATCTGCCATATTCAATGCATGAGGAATGGTGCTCAAAATATTGAAGGCAGTAGAGGAAAAATAGAGGGGAGGGCAGGTAGGCTCAGGATCAGCACCGTCGTCTAAAGATCATCCCCATAAAATTAGGTAGTTGGCCCGTCCATCATCGACCCATACCGCTGCAACTCTGCCATTAATGCTTCAGCTACCCGCAGCCCCTTCCTGGAATGCAACAGCGGACCCATGGAGTTTTCCCGCTCAAAAAAATGAACGTAGAGACAAGGAAAAATCCATCGCTGAAGGTTTAAAACCTAGCCGTCGATCATTCTCCCGTCGCTACGATCAATGGCACCCAAAAAATGATGGAAAGTCACGAACTAGTAATACTGTGCCACATCAGCACCTCATGCATCTATCACTGACTTTTCGCCCTCTCATTGTGTTATTTTTGCCTTTGTATATGCATGCCCAAATGCATATGTAAGCGTCTGATATACAAGCCAGACCTCAAACACCTACCTACCGCATTTGATTCCCCCATCAGGTCTGAAATGCATATGTATCATTTATCACAATCTATATGCACATATACAAGCATACATACAAGCAAGCTGTGGACGCCAGGTACTTATAAAACAAATTTGAAATGATATCAGGTCCGGCTTGCACATTTGCAATGTATATCCAAATATACAAACGCGAACATATAAACCCCTTAACATACAAGTAGGGAATCCCTCCTGGACTATGCAATGTAGATTCTCTCTTGTATGTCTCCAATGTATGCCAAATATACAAACTCATTTGTATACACCTGCGGGCCCTACCACACGTATCTCAGCCGCATTGTAGCAAATGTATATTGGCCCCTTTGTATATTGCTCGATATACAAGACCATTCGCACATCGCACTGTAGCGAAAGCACGTCCGCCACCCTTGTATATTTTCACTTGTATATTTTACAATGTATAATCCCGTTGTATGTCAAAACATACAAACCCGATATACAAGTGAACCCGACATACAAGCACATAATATTCTGGGAATCCTGCGAAAGACTCCCCAATTGTATATGCACCCCTTTGGACCTGATATGCATTGCGAAATGCATATAACTAATTTTTTCACCATTCTTTACAACTGTAGAGGCCCAAAGTGTCAGAATTTTGAATTTTTGGAAGATGCCTGTGAGTTAAAATACCTGAAACCAGACTGCTCATGTAGGCGGTAACATAGGCTCCGATTGGGGACATGCAGGTGCAAGGCTGCAATGAGAACCAAACTACAACGGGGCAGACCAAACAAAACCCAAAACTCAAAACACGACCGACTATACAAGGCATGTACAAAATATTTACACCTAGTTTACAGTGCACACATAAGATGATCACTTATGAAAAATAGGGCTTCAGGAACTGACCGTGCACCGGCAGTTCCAGCTATTCACCACTTAGGGCCTAGAGGAAGTAGGAATTTTCTCCATGAATATTGCTAACTTGATATGGGCCCACCCATAATGGCTCAAATTTGCCATGTTTACCCTTATCTTGGCTCTTTGCATTCCAAATTAGGACCAAGTCATGTATTTGCAACTTTCTTTCTTGAGCTTTTCTATCAAACAAATATTTCATTTTCTGATGTTTCTTGATATTTGTCATGTGTGCCTCTCTTCTGATTTCATCCAATGCAACTAGCTGATTTATCCTTTTAGTCATGGAGTCCTCAATCTCCGTATCATTCTCTTATATAAATCTATAAACTGGCAAAAGGCTGTTCACAGGTAGCCTAGCTAGTGTACCATACACTAATTCAAAAGGTGAGCTTCCAATTGATTCCTTGACTGTCATCCGGTTTGCCCATAGTGCCATCTTTAACTTTGAATCCCATGCCCTCTTGCTCTTATCTATCATTCTCTTAATGATTTTCATGAGGCTCTTGTTTCTTGATCTACTTGACCATTTCCTTGTAGGTGATATGGCGATGCATATGACAGACTGATCCCATATTTGTTGCAGAAATCAACCAATTCTCTAGATCTGAAGCACATGGCATTGTCTGTGACAATTGTAGCTGGTACTCCAAATCTGATAATAATATGCTCTAAAATAAAATCCATGACCACTTTTCTCGTAGCTTTCTTAGTTGGAATGGCTTCAACCCACTTGGTAAAATAATCAATAGCAACTAGAATCCAACTGTGTCCTCCACTCGATTTTTCTTAGATTTCTCCTATAAAATCAATTCCCCACTACTGAAATGGGGCCTGCACAGTTACAGTCCTAAGGAGTAGTGCACCTCCATACTTGAGCTTCCCTAAAAACCTTTGGCAGGAATCACATTTTCTTACCAACTTTTGTGCATCTGAGAAAAGAGTTGGCCACCAATATCCTGCTCTAAGAATTTTGTGGGTTGTTGTCTTGGCCGCGTAATGTCCACCACATCCTCCTGTGTGTAGATCTTTTAAAATATTAGCAACCTGATTTTCATCCACACATCTCAGTAGGACACCCTCAGGATTCTTCCAATATAGCTCTCCTTGAAGAATTATGTACTTGATTGCATGTAACTTCAAGGTCCTTTTTTGACTGTCACTAAAGTGGGAAGGACAATTCAAATTTTGCAAGTAATACACAATGTCCTTATACCAATCAGATTCTGACATATTAATAGTTTCATTTTGCACCATGTTCACTTGGCACGCTTCCAGATTTGATTCTGTCATTATCTTTGCCAAACCTTGTCCCCTTACCAGCTTTGTGATCTGTATCTCTATGTTGAATTCTTGTAATTTATTTATCCATCTGCATCTTCTTCCAGTTACCTCCTGCTGAGTAAAGATATCCTTGACTACTGCATGAGGCACATATGCAATTATATGGGAGCCCACCAAATATGGCCTGAAGCTCTTGACTGCTCTAACCAGTGCATATGCCTGCTTCTCCATGATGTCATACTTTAATTCAACAGCCTGTAATGACCTACTAAAGAAGGCAATAGGTTGTTCAAAACCCTCTTCATTCTTCTGTAATAAGCATGCAGCAATAGTGTGGAAAGAAGTGAATGAGAATAGCTGAAATGGCTTAGAAAAATCAGGCGATTTTAACACAAGAGCCATCTTTATAGCCTCTTTTATGTTATGGAATGATTTGGTCGCTTCATCCTCCCATTTGACAGTTGCACCTTTCTTCAACATTTTGGAGATATCTTTTATGGTCTCTGCAAAGTTAGGCACAAATCTTCTTACAAAATTAATTTGTCTAAAGAAGGACTGAACACCTTTTACTATTCTAAAAATCCATCCATCATGGATAAAAGTTCACAGTCAGTCACCTTCTGCAACATGGCCTCCATAGTGAGCAGTGGATAATTATCCTTCCAAGAAGATACATTCAGATTTCTAAAGTCCACACATAATCTTATGTCACCATTCTTTTTTCTGACTGGGACAAGGTTAGACACCCAAGTTGAGTGTCTGATTGGCATAATTATTCCAGCCTCCCTAAGCTTCATAAGTTCTTGCATTTTTGGAGCTCAAGTTGGGTTGATAGGCCTTTGTTTTGTCTAAATGGTTTAGCTCTAGGCTTCAAAGGGATTTCCTACTGGAATAAATCCTCTCTATAAGCTTTCAAGTCCTCATATGACTAGGCAAACACATGCTTATACTTCTTCAACAATGCAATCAACATAACTCTGATGTGTGGTTTTAGTTGTTTGCCAATATATGCCTTTTTAGGGGCCTGAGATGGCCCCAAGTTTATCTCTTCTAAATCATTCTTGTTTGTTGGAGATGCCTTTGTAACAAATTGGTCCCTATTGTCAAAAGCCCTCTCTAAAGCAACCAACCCTCTAGGGATTTTATTTGTCTTGAGTTGAATTATTTCTTTCCCTAAGAGTTTCTTTTCCATCTACAACCTCTACAAAGTTCTAAAAATCAATTTCTTGGTTCTCATATTCATCAATACAATGTAGAAATCTCAACAAATCATTATCATGATCAAACACTTGCCAGCTGCATACATTGTCTAGCACTGCAGGTCTAAGTTTGACCTCAACCTTTGTTACATCTGACAGAGTTATATCATCTGGCCTTATGGCTACATTAGCTAAAAAATCTTCCCTGACATTTTTTTATCTCTCTATCCAACTTATTGAAAAAGTATTAAACAATTCTATTGTATCCCATACAACATGCTTATACTGTCTCAACCTTTTATTCCTTGAAGCATACTTATCTCTAACCTGGGAAACATTTAACTCAGAATCCCCAAATACTTTTATCATCTTAATTCCATGTTTCAGAGCCATATTCAATCCTAACAACAGAGCTTCATATTCTATAATATTGTTTATGCAAGCAAACTTCAACAAGAAAGAGAATTTTAGAAGCTTACCAGTTGGAGACAAAAACACAACTCCAACACCAGAGCCTTCCTTCAAACAAGCTCCATCAAAATACATGGTCCAAAGACCCTGTTGGTCAAGCTCATGAATGCACATATCTCCCTCTTTACCCCCTTTATCATCTGAGACAACTCTGAAATTTTCACAATCAGTGTCCACAAAGCATACATGCTCCTCTAATTCTTGATCCTCAACTGTCTCTGACGACCTGTCTTCCCTAATCAGTTTAACATCCTTGACATTCACAGGGATCATAGCATATGACAAGTCCAATTGCATACTCCCACAAATCAATGCTGCCCATCTTCTTGACAACAACATGCCATATTGTGGCTTGATATCAACAACTGTTATGTTCATTTTGTAAGTCTTTTCAGGATATGCCGCCAGTCTAAAATCAACATCTTTCATGATTCCAATGACAGGTACTTCTCTAGCATCCATGGCATAGCACTTCCCACATGCCTTGTCTATTTTTAATCCAACTTGTTGCATGATAGCTAGAGGCATGATGCTTGTTGATGCTCCAGAATCAAGCATACAATTTCTGACTATTTTTCCATTAATAACCAGGGAGACATAAAATGGCTCAACCTGTGAAGGGCATCTTGTCATGGTCACCCCCAAATATACTTCAGGAGTCTCATTTTCATCAGTACAAATGGCCTGCTTCTTACCCTGAGGTTCATCATTCTGCTTGGCTTGACAAGGCATTACTGAAATCAAGGATATTGTTTTGTTTTTGAATTCTTCAACTTTCATTAGTTCCATCAATGGAACAGAGACTTTTACTTGGGACAAGCCCTAAGTTATGTCAAATGGAGCATGATTTTGAATAACAGTTGTAGTTTGCTCCACAATTTTACTTCTATCCTGAGATGATCCAGCTTTATTTTTTAAGGCCCCCTAACTGTCATTCTTAACCTAATTTTTTTGCTTTGATCCTCAGCCTGGGGAATTCTATTTTCTGGTCCTTGAGGATCATGACCAGCCTTTGGCTTAAAATTTTGCTAAGTATTGTTCCATTGTTTCTTTTGTGGTTCAGTACCTTTACAACTGTGCATTGGCTGGTTTATTAAAGTATTCTCTGGTTGGTGTGAGTTACTCACCTGAGCTTTACCCCTGAGATTGTAATTTCTTTTAACTTGAGCTACTGCTGCAGCTATGAAGGCTCTAATTTCTTCGTCAGAAGGTCTCCTCAGATTATTCAGAAAATTGTGTGAATCTTGAGCATAGGCATAGTTGTCTTCATCATCTTCATCATATGGAAACTGCTAGCAAACCTGAATCTCATCATTTGTGCTTGCATCAACATCACAAGAAGGATACTCCTAGTTTGTAGACAGCATATTGACACTTTCATCTTCCATGCAATGTGGCTCATTGCACTCATCACAGGCAACATCATTGTTATATAGAGACTGAGCAACCATACATTGTGACTGTGAATGAGGCATCTGATATATGATACACCATGGGGTGTCATTAACAATATTAATAGCCTTCTTCAAAGGATCAGGAGTTTCCTTAACATTTTGGGTCCTTTGACCTACATTGTTGTGTGGGAGAAAAGGTTTGCCATTATGCCAATTGGTATTATATGGCATATCATGTAATGATGGTCTTCTTTCTTGGCTTTGGTAAACCTATCTATCAAGACCTACCCCTTTTTCATTTTTAGCCATTCTATAACTTAGGTCCTTGACAATAGTTGTCAACTTATCTAATTTATCCTCAGAAGTAGATACATTTCCCTGAGCAGTTTGAGATTTAGTATTTGGATTTTGTAGAATTTTTACATCATCTCTTCTGTTTGTCTTACCAGACACTTTTCTATTATTTTCAATATTTGTTGCAATTTTGAAAGCATCTCTGAGGCTGTGAGGACCCTTATCCCTTAACCCATAAGCTGTCTTGGCATCAAAAGCATTTATGTACAACACTATGCACAAAGGTTCATTAGGCCTTAGGTCATGTGGCAGTTTGTTCAATACCTTAGTAAATCTAGCATTGAATTCAGAAACCTGTTCATTTGATCCTTTGGTAATTCTAGTGAATTCATTTATGAAGAAACTTGGGTCAGTTTTGTCACCATATTGTTCTTTGAATATTCTCCTGAAGTCCTCCCATGATGAAATACTTCTGTCAGGTAGAACTTTATACCATTCTCTAGCCTCATCAACTAAGGATTGCATAAATAATTTCATGAAAACATCCTCATGCTCAACCTCAAAGTTGTCCATGATATTCTGAAAAGCCATCAAGTGATCCTCACCTGATACAACATTATTTCCTAAAAATTTTGGCACCTGCAGCCTCACATGTTTGTCCATAGGATTTGGGTAACCAGGAATGCCATCAAACACAAGCTGTCTGAATTTGTCTAGCTGCATAGGTTGTCTACCAAACTGATTAGTATTAGCATTTCTATTTGCATTCTAATTTCTTACATTATTTAATGGTACCCTAGCATTATTTGCGTTATGTCTTTGATCATTATGTTGATCCTGCACTTCATTCCTTTGCTAATTTCTCTGCATATTTGCATTTTCAAGGGTAGGAATTGAATCATTCTGAGTAGCTCTCAGAGCTTGCACTTTCTGTCTCATGTCATCTCTGATCTTCATAGCTTGCAAATATTCTAATTCTACTCTTAAACTTTTGATTTCTTCTGCTAATTGTTCCTCTTTGGGCATAGAAGAGGATGGTCCAATTCCATTCTGGTCATCATCATCATCATCCCTTAGAGATTCAACCTCTTCAAATTTGTCACTGGGATCTAAGAAAGGACGCTCTTGAAACACTTCTAACCTTATTCTCAGAGCACCACCCTATTGTTTCTCATATACATTTTGGATTTCAGATTCTGAGTTTGAAAAATAAGGCTCTGTCCTCTCTGAAGATCCTGGATTGTTTTGATTATTATCACAATTTCTAGGACTGGGAGAACCCTCTTGACTGGCTTGAGCAGTCCCCTTTATCCTGTACATCATTTTTATGGGTAATTCTTCAAGCAAAGGGTTACGCTGGGATCTTCTCCCCTACATATAAATTTCACTTTGACCGGTTGGGAGATTACTCGGAGTCACCACCTACAAGTAGGAAATAGTGTTATCAGGGTCCGTACTAAATCCCCAGTGGAGTCACCAAATCTATTGCAACTCAGATGGGCAATAATTTACCAGGGATGAAAAGATAATACTTTAACTTCACTCCCCAGTAGAGTTGCCAAATCTGTTGCTTCTCAATCCGACTGGATGCTTATTCCTAGTTATCCCTACAAGGTAGCCATCAATGATCAACAGGATTTTTGGGCCAACAGCCAACAGTACAGGAGATAGACTCTATAATATCTCCTCTTCTTCTTTAGGATCTACAAAACCAAGGGGGGTATTCCCTATTCAACATCCATGGAACATGCTTATGGATTGACTGGGATGTTGATGCAAAGTAGATAAATCCTCCCTTTTATAGACCAAAACTGTGAGATAAGTGCAAAGGGGCTAGCTCTAGGCCTATGTTCAGTTGTGAGACAGAGGATTTTAATCCTAAAACTACTTCTAAGGTCCTAATGGTTTGGTTTTGAATTTTTAAGTTTGATTTTGTGTTTGGATGCAAAACTGAGACTTTGGCTTGCAACCTCAATACAAGACTGGATCGGTGCCTATCCAGGGCTTGGAGTCAAGAAACATACACATGTGAATGGTTAGCATAAACATATACCAAAGACTAGATATCAAGGGGGTTTTTAGTATCTACCTTACAGATACTTCCCAACATAGAGTATTTTGTTATCTCTACTTATTGATATCCCTATTGCAATGTCTTCTTCCCAACACTTGATCTGAAACATTTAATCTACTCCTTGAGTAGAGGTAAGAAATCAAGCATTCAACACAACAAACCTATATTCCAGAATCATAAACACCCCTTAAATGCTTAGATTCATAAGAAGAACACATTCAATTTGGAGATAGATAACAAAACACATGCAATGTAGCAACACTCATTTAAATCAGCATGTTATCAGTAGATTTATGCAGAAAAACATACAACATGAGACTCATGAACTCACAAGATAGCCAAGACAGAGCCACCAATGAAGTCGTATCTTATTACAGTACCAAAATATTTGTCCAGTTTTCAACCTCCAATATGCGCAACACGGTTTGGCCTTTATACCAAGACCGTGTACCCACCAAAAATTAATTACAAAACAAACCAAAAATCTGCCATATTCAATGCATGAGGAATGGCACTCAAAATATTGAAGGCAGCAAAGGAAAAACAGAGGTGAGGGCATGTAGGCTCAGGATCTGCACCGCCATCTGAAGATCATCCCCATAAAATTGGGTAGTTGGCTTGTCCATCATTGACCCATACTGCTGCAACTCTGTCATTAATGCTTTAGCTACTCGCAACCCCTTCCTGGAATGCAACAGCAGACCCATGGAGTTTTCCCGCTCAAAAAAATGAACACAGACACAAGGAAAAATCCATCGCTGAAGGTTTAAAACCTGACCGTCAATCATTCTCCCGTCACTACGATCAACGGCACCCAAAAAATGATGGAAAGTCACAAACCAATAATACCATGCCACGTCAGCACCTCATGCATCTATCGCTGACTTTTCACCCTCTCATTATGTCATTTTCGCCTTTGTATATGCATGCCCAAATGCATATACAAGTGTCTGATATACAAGCCAGACCTCAAACACCTACCTGCTACATTTGATTCCCCCATTGGGTCTGAAATGCATATGTATCATTTATCACAATGTATATGAGCATATACAAGCATACATACAAGCAAGCCATGGACGCCAGGTACTTATAAAACAAATTTGAAATGATATCAGGTCCGGCTTGCACATTTGTAATGTATATCCAAATATACAAACGTGAACATATAAACCCCTTAACATATAAGCAAGGAATCCCTCCTGGAATATGCAATGTAGATTCTCTCTTGTATGTCTCCAATGTATGCTGAATATACAAACTCATTTGTATACACCTGCGAGCCCTACCACACGTATCTTGGCCACATTGTAGCAAATGTATATTGGCCCCTTTGTATATTTCTCGATATACAAGACCATTCGCACATCGCACTGTAGTGAAAGCACGTCCGCCACCCTTGTATATTTTCACTTGTATATTTTACAATGTATAATCTCGTTGTATGTCAAAACATACAAACCTGATATACAAGCGAACCTGACATACAAGCACAAAATATTCTAGGAATCCTGCGAAAGATTCCCCAATCGTATTTGCACCCCTTTGGAACTGATATGCATTGCGAAATGCATATAACTAATTTTTTCACCATTCTTTACAACTGCAGAGGCCCAAAGTGTCAGAATTTTGAATTTTTGGAAGATGCCTGCGAATTAAAATACCTAAAACCAGACTGCTCATGCAAGCGGTAACAGAGGTGATACACCAAAGTTTGAGACTTAAAATGCTATTGTTTGACACACAAAATCTCAATAAACTAGTTGTTATACACATAACTCACATTCATTTGATGTTTGCTGACTAGTATTTTATGAGAAGGGTTGATATTTTGCAGTTTTAGGAAGGAAATTTTGTGTATTTTCACAACCTAGACTATTTCATATCATGACACAACTCATAATCTATAGAAAACATGCATTTTCTTGGGAAAATGGTATCAAATAGGACATTTGTTTAAGGATTTGCATTTGAACATCACATAAACATATATCTATATTCACGCATACACATTGAAACAAGAGTAGAGAAGGTATTAAAATACTTGAAATTTTATTGAAAATAGGTGTTCTTACAATAGAATATGCCTGAAAAAGTTTCCTTGTTGCTTGAAAAAGATATTACAATGTGTTTTTCTACAATAGAACTTTGAGTTAACTACAGTACTACTTTTTGGCTTCTTGACCATAAAACATGAAAGAACTAACTCTAAAAGACTACCTAAGCCTTTCCTATGCTCATCCCAACATGGGGAGACAATAAGAGTGAAAATAGGAAGACAAATGATGACTAAAACTAGGTCAAACCTCCTTTAGGCACCTAAGAAGTCTCCTGATCTGATATGGCTTCTTGCATGTCATGGTTGACATTTTCTAGCCTTGCATGTTATTCTTGAAGCTCCTAGATGCTTGGGAGGTGTTGAAACTACTCGTAGATTTTCTCCCCTACTATCCTAGTCACCCAACTACTCATAAAAGACCTCAAAGTGCCTCAACCTCCACCTTGCACAACAATAGGGTGTATGGAAAGAGTTGTGTTATTTTTTGAGTCTTCCAACTGCTCAAAATTGCCTCTTAAAGGCTTAAAAACACTTTTGACTTCACCAAATACCCCTGCTGGGTCTTCAACAAGGTCTTTATTGCCTATAGATGCTCTCAGACAGAATTTTTGTAGTAGCTCATAGTTATGAGAACTGCTATTTCTCATCTGGGTAGCTGGTTGAAATACATAGTGTGTATTTCAACCAGCTGCCAACTTGGTTTATTTCCTTCAAGTTTGTAATTTCTTGATCTCCTAGATTGCATGTTGGTGAAGTCTTAATATTGTCAATGTGTAAACAATGTTCTTTATTTCTCATTCAATATATCTATACTCTTCTATAGGGTTTAACAAAGTTCTGAAGATGTGTTTACTATCTTATTATAGTCCTCCTATTGTTTATGTCCATGGCATTCATGTTCACATCCATTTATGCTCAAAAGGCTTCCATACCTTAGGATCCTCACTATTTACCTGCTAACTCACAACTCTATTCTTTATTGTTGGATTTTCCTCTAAACACTTTGAAGACAAGTTCAACAAGTATATAGTCTTCATTTTCTCTACTAAACCTCTTCATTTTTTTCAAAACATTGAAGGCTCCAACTAACTACCACCCTTCTGAATGAACTCACAGGTTACATTTGACCACTTGATATTTTTCAAGGTAAATAGTGACAGTCCCAATAATACATGTTTTTTTAACAAAACTACAAACATATTTCCTCAGTCTAGGCCTTATCACTATCAAAGATTGTTCTTCACATCCTTCCATAGTATTGATTGCTTCATGATAAGGTGATTGTTCCATCACAGAGGTGCAGTCATTCTTCCACATTTTTGACAGTCTCTTGGTCTTTCATCAGTGACTGTCATGTGCATGTTGCTCATGACTATTTTTTTTCTCTTATAACTATCTTTCAACACTGTATACAATCTTCTTGACCCTTGGTTAAGGTTGTCTCTCATCCTTGAAGAGATACCTCCATGCTCGGTATAAGGAACACTTAGGGTATCTATTAACTCAATGTCATCTCCTTTTTATAACTTGTAAAACCTCCCTGCATTTAAGGATCTCTGTCAAACTTGTCTAAATCTAAGTTTTGCATCTTTTCATGCCATTAACAGTCTTTAAATAGTCCTTTTGACTGCTTCTACTGATAGATTGCTATTATTGATTCTTCACTATGTCTTCACTATTGTCTGTTTCTTCACATTTTTTGACATCAATGAAACCTTTAAAAGTTGATAGTTGTCTTCATTCTCTTTGCATGATTATTCTAGACATGACTATTCTCGTGCATGTCTTCACATGACTGTCAACATAGTCTCATATTTGGAATAGTCATGCTATGACTACCACAATATAGTCTTCTTTATATGTCTGTCTAGTTTTCTTTTGTTACATACAGTCTTCTTGACTATCTTCTCTACCATTAGTGACTGTTATGACATTTCTCACTAATGAGGTCCTTGGTAGACTGCTACAGTCATACTTTATGACTATCCCTTGACAAAAATGACCCTTCGCCGATCTTTGTCTCATGGGCTTATGCTAATCCCTTGTGCATGCATATTTCTTTCTCAGACATGTACTTCTCCTTGTATGTCATTGTCATGAATTGTTCTTTGCTTATTGTCTTGTACAGGGTTAGAGTTTCATGTTTGCACACCCTTGTATACAGTCACTGTCTCTTTGAAACCCTTGAGACATTCATTCAAACAATGCATGCTACCCTCAATGTCCTTGAGCATGCTGAAGTTTAGATCGTAAAGTCCTTTCAATCCACTATGAAAGCTTTTGTGTTATCCATTGTTTCACATGGAATTCACTATCAAACTGTCTGTTAGTGCCTGAATTGACTGACAGTTTTTGAGCAATTTTCATGCAGGCACCTTCCTTAAAAATGTTCTAAGTGTTGGACCTCCTCAGCATTTTTCAGCTGCAGCATCATATTTTCCTGAGGAGGAGGTCATCATCATCATGTTTTCTTCGATGGTGGTCAGCATCATCATGTTTTCTGTCAACCGGTTCTTCATCAGGATCATCATGTTTCAATATCGGGTGATGTTTGGATATCATCCCGATCCTGCTGATGAGCTACAGTGTGCCCTGATTTTCTTGCGGGGGGTGATTTTTCAAATATCTGGTGATCTTCCAATTATCACCCTACCCTTATATGATGATGATGTCACCCCGATCTTCTGAAGGGGTCATTTTCTGAGTTGTTCGACCCGACTTATTTTTTCTTAAGGGTCGTCATCATCATCATCATATTTCCAGTTATCGTCGTGTTGCTTGCGAGGGTCATCATATTTTCTACCTGCATGATCTTTCGCGGGGTGATATTTTAACATCGGGTGATCTTTGTTAAGATCATCCTGATGATGTTGCTGTAAAGTTCTAAGTGTGACCCGATATTCATCGTGGTCATCATATTTTGAACGTCAGGATGATCTTAGTCAATATCATCCTGATGTTGTTGTATCACTTCATGTTCGTTGTTTTATCATCCTGATGATGCTGACGTCATTCTTACGTCAGGGTGATATCCGCTTTTCTGCCTGTCTGCATCATGATATTTTCGAAGGGAGATATCTGCCTGTCGGCTTCGTGCATTATCTAGTGGGGGGTGATCTTTTCAAATATCTGGCATATTCATCTATCACCCCGATCTTATAGTGGAGCTACAGTGCAGCATGATATTTGTGCATCAGGATGATATTTCCAAATATCCGGTTATCTTCCGAATATCATCCTGATGTCGATATGATGATGACGTCATCCGGATATGAGGAGGTGCGCAGTAGGCAGATATGCTTATGACATCAGTAGGATATGACGGTGACGTCATCAGGATTTTTTATCGGCCAGACTTTTGATATTGGTTAAGCAGGAGGATCTTCCTCCGATGGATCAGGTTGTGCCGATGAAGGTGATTATCATGCAGGTTATATTGCGATATGATGCTGACGTCAGGGTGATATTTCAAGTGACAGGATATCATGCTGCTGAAGGATAATGATGATGAAGTCTTATACTAGTGTCGTCAGGAGCAAAAGCACCGACATCATATATGCTCATGACCTAGTATATAAAGTGTTAAAGAGGTCACCGTGGGGTGCATGTGGGATAATTGATATCCTGCATGTTTTCAAATATCATGACGAGGTGTTTTGGTAGGAAATGGTTGCGATCGACTGTTTGACATTTTCCCGAGGCCGCGGGTTGGTGCGCCATTAATGGCGGTTGTTGCAGAGGTGTGGGCGATGGCGTGGATGGATTCTGTACCTGACTGAAGTTGTATATCCACGGGCAGTGGCGCAGGGCTTGAGGTTTCTTCCTGTCTCCTCCCCTACCTACTGCATTCATGTTTGGGCACCAATCTGGTAATGCGTTGAGCGCCATTTTTCTGATACTGTGTATTTGGCGGGATTTTTGGTCAACCTGGTAGTTAATGCTGAATACACAGTCCTGCTATATAATGCAGACTGTGTTATTCATTCAAGGTTGTTGAAAACTGGACATTTTGGCTCTGTAATAAGATACAACTAGTTTTGGTTGCTCTGTGTAGCAAAACTTGTGAGTTTATGTATCTCCTGTTGTACGTTTTGGCATGAATCCACTAATTTCATGGTTAATCTTATATGAATAATGCTATGTTTGCATGTGTTATGCTAATTCTGTCTCCAGTTTTGCATGTATTTTTCTTCCTGCAATAGGGATGCCATAAGTATCGACAGCTTAACACTCTGTATTGGGAGATATCTGTAAGGCAGGTATCATGTGTATCCCCCTGAAATCTAGTTTTAGCTATTCATGCTGATCATTCACAGGTGTATGTCTACCGACTCCAAGCCCTGGATAGGCACCAATCTAGCTCTGTGTTGAGGTTATACACCATGTCCAGCTTTGCATCCAAACACCATTTCAAACCATCTCTCCCTTCCACCTGTTAGTTGTAGGAGTAGGATTAGGAATCCCCTGCATGCTCTCATACCCAACCAGACATCATGTCCAAGAATGTTGCCAACCTTGTGATCTATCATACAGATCTTGGTCCATACATGAGAGTATTCTGCCTGTTGTTGTCAAGTTAAATCTTTCTATCTTTGAGCTAGTCAAGGTTACATCTTGAGTTATAGGGATACCCCCCTTGGTGCGGCAGAACCAGAAGTGAAGGGGAGGCAGCTCACGCAACCTCCTGTATTTAGTTGGCTGAATCTGCCTGTGCATTAGAAGTGGCAAACCCTAATGCTGATTCAGAAGAAAAACCAACAAAATGGCGACTCTACTAGGGATGGACTAAAAAAAAATGATATATTTATGGCCCATCTGAGTCACCAACAAAATTGGCGACTCTTCTGGGGAGATCAATGTCATATCCATGAAAGTTTGAGTCTACTAGATTGAAGAATTAGGCCTGGATGTGTTTGTTGCAACAGAGGAAAAGGTTGTATATGTGACTCTGTTGGTGGATGACCCAGAAAAAAGGAAATCAGTTTGCAGCTTCAGCTTGTTTGAAGCTCATTCCTCTTCAAGGAGGTGGCGACTCTGCATCAAAGAACCTGATAAAAGAACAAAATCAGTCAGAGAAGAATTTGCAGCTTCTGCAACATATCCAGGTATTTCATATTGTTTGACAGACTCCCTATTTGGTGAGATAGCACTGGTTAAAAGGGAAACATTGGTGAAAGCAGAGCTTGCATGCTTTTATTAGAACTTACCCTGTATTTCAAAGGGCATGCAATGTTGTTCAAAAGACTCATTTAAAGGACTTTAGGAAAGTTTGAAAAAACAGTCTGAATTTTGAGTGCCTAAAGTCATTGTTTGTAAAAAATCTAAGTAAAGAGGAGGGTTGCAAAAACATAAAGGATGTATTATCTGCCTATGCACCCTTGTGAAGTGTCAAGTGCAAAAATGTATAGTAGTCAGTCCCAACAATGCAATAAAAGAAGTTTTAACATAGACAGATATAAGCCCATAAATTTCAGTGGCATTTGTGGCTATCCAAATGCTCTTCCACTTAAAATCAGAAATTTTTTGCCTAAATTTAATGCCATAAAGGATGAATTAGCTGAAAGACACTTGCAGCAGTTCCTAAATGTGATAGATGATTTTGAGATTGACCATGAAGATGTGGTTATGAGATTATTTGTTCAATCTCTAGATGAAGATGCAAGGGATTGGTTCTCCTACCTTCCAGCTAACTTTGTCAGCTCTTGGCATGGTTTTAAATCTGCATTTCTAGTACAATATGGTGAAAGAATTTCTGAATATGCAGCTATTAGTGACTTCATGTACATTCATATTGAAGAAGATGAGTTGATCCCAGCCTTTAACCTCAGATTTATGAGGGCACTGAATAGAATACCAGAATGTATGAGACCTAATGATGCACTGTGCTTAGTTGTCTATTTGGGAGCTTTTGATAAGAAAATGAGTTACAGATTAAGAGACAAGGAGCCCACCACATTGCATCAGGCACATCAGTTTGCAATAGATATTGAAAACAATTGGAGGTATGGAATACAAAAGGGTTATTTCTCTAAAAAATTTTGTTGTCCTGCAGCCTCCAGTGTTGATGAAAGTTTTAATTCAAGAATTGACAATGAATGTCAATGTATTCACACCCCTGTTGTCCCAGTTTTTGCATCATTTCAAGTTGATGATGTTTCTGTTATAAAGGAGGATGTCTTGTTTTGCCCAACAAATGAAGTTGAAAACAATGGTTTTTCAAGTAATATTTACATACCAGCCCTTATCAAAGAGCCATCATGTTTAAATGATCCAGTTGTGCAAGGTTGTGATTATGTGGATCAACAGTTAGTATCAGTTTCATCAGGAAGTATTAGAGGGATGGAAAATGATGCAGATAGCTCAACTTCAGAATGCATTGAAACAGCAGCAATCTTGTATGTGGGGCAATCAGTTGATAAAAATGATATCCATGACCAGTGCATGGATCAGGTTTGTTTTTCTTATGACTCTGGATTTGATAGTAATGAAGAAGAATTGGAATGTCATGAAGAAGAAGCAGAGGCCTTTGCAATGAATGTTAATCCCCTTTATGATGAGTCTGCAGATGCATTTGGTGTTGTGAGTCATGACCCTCATTGGTGCAGGATTAACCCTTTGTTTGAAGATGATGATACTGATTTGCAAACTGTGAATAATGAATGTTCATCATCACCTGATTCAGACATGTGCAACATTGGGTGTGTGGGTCAGGATTTGTTTTCAATATCAGTAGATATTGGGGGTCTCATTTTTTCTAAGTATTTTGGGTTTTGGATCAGCTGGATAGATGCCTGGTGATGTGCAGCAGCCAGGTCAGTGATGAAGATTGCCAAGAGCAGTATGATGTACTGTCTGAGGGATATAACATGCATGTGTTGCCTAATATTGAAGAATATTATGTGTGTGGTTATATGTCTAATTTTGAAATCCAGAATGACAGAGATAAAAATGATAATGGTAAGCTTTCAAAAATGGTGGAATATTTAATTGAGCAGATGACATTATGGGCAGATTATGCCAATCTTTTCAGCTGTGGTTGGGATTATTCAATTTGGAATCAGGCACTTGACTTGAAAAAATTATGGTTCTTCCTTTTTGGCTGCCCGGGGCCTCCAAAGTGATGTTTGAAAATGTGATCTATGATGCAGGTCAATGTAGTTTTATGCTTCTGTGCCCAATGGATAAGGCACTGGTCTGCATCCCAGAGATCTAGGGTTCTCGCTGCAGTCTTGCACCTGCACGTCCCCAGACAGAGCCACTGTTAGTGCCTGAATTGACTGACAGTTTTTGAGCAATTTTCATGTAGGCACCTTCCTTAAAAATGTTCTAAGTGTTGGACCTCCTCAGCATTTTTCAGCTGCAGCATCATATTTTCCTGAGGAGGAGGTCATCATCATCATGTTTTCTTCGATGGTGGTCAGCATCATCATGTTTTCTGTCAACCGGTTCTTCATCAAGATCATCATGTTTCAATATCAGGTGATGTTTGGATATCATCCCGATCCTGCTGATGAGCTAAAGTGTGCCCTGATTTTCTTGAAGGGGGTGATTTTTCAAATATCTGGTGATCTTCCAATTATCACCCTGCCCTTATATGATGATGTCACCCTGATCTTCCGAAGGGGTCATTTTCTGAGTTGTTCGACCCGACTTGTTTTTTCTTAAGGGTCATCATCATCATCATCATATTTCCAGTTATCACCGTGTTGCTTGCGAGGGTCATCATATTTTCTGCCTGCATGATCTTTCGCGGGGTGATATTTTAACATCGGGTGATCTTTGTTAAGATCATCCTAATGATGTTGCTGTAAAGTTCTAAGTGTCACCCGATATTCATCGTGGTCATCATATTTTGAACGTCAGGATGATCTTAGTCAATATCATCCTGATGTTGTTGTATCACTTCATGTTCGTTGTTTTATCATCCTGATGATGCTGACGTCATTCTTACATCAGGGTGATATCCGCTTTTCTGCCTGTCTGCATCATGATATTTCCGAAGGGAGATATCCACCTGTCGGCTTCGTGCATTATCTAGTGGGGGGTGATCTTTTCAAATATCTGGCATATTCATCTATCACCCCGATCTTATAGTGGAGCTACAGTGCAGCATGATATTTGTGCATCAGGATGATATTTCCAAATATCCGGTTATCTTCCGAATATCATCCTGATGTCGATATGATGATGACGTCATCCGGATATGAGGAGGTGCACAGTAGGCAGATATGCTTATGACATCAGCAGGATATGACGGTGACGTCATCAGGATTTTTCATCGGCCAGACTTTTGATATTGGTTAAGCAGGAGGATCTTCCTCCGATGGATCAGGTTGTGCCGATGAAGGCGATTATCATGCAGGTTATATTGTGATATGATGCTGACATCAGGGTGATATTTCAAGCGACAGGATATCATGCTGCTGAAGGATAATGATGATGAAGTCTTATACTAGTGTCGTCAGGAGCAAAAGCACCGACATCATATATGCTCATGACCTAGTATATAAAGTGTTAAAGAGGTCACCGTGGGGTGCATGTGGGATAATTGATATCCTGCATGTTTTCAAATATCATGACGAGGTGTTTTGGCAGGAAATGGTTGCGATCGACTGTTTGACATTTTCCCGAGGCCGCGGGTTGGTGCGCCATTAATGGCGGTTGTTGCAGAGGTGTGGGCGATGGCGTGGACGGCTTCTGTACCTGACTGAAGTTGTACATCCACGGGTAGTGGCGTAGGGCTCGAGGTTTCTTCCTGTCTCCTCCCCTACCTACTGCATTCATGTTTGGGCGCCAATCTGGTAATGCGTTGAGCGCCATTTTTCTGATACTGTGTATCTGGCAGGATTTTTGGTCAACCTGGTAGTTAATGCTGAATACACAATCCTGCTATATAATGCAGACTGTGTTATTCATTCAAGGTTGTTGAAAACTGGACATTTTGGCTCTGTAATAAGATACAACTAGTTTTGGTTGCTCTGTGCAGCAAAACTTGTGAGTTTATGTATCTCCTGTTGTACGTTTTGGCATGAATCCACTGATTTCATGGTTAATCTTATATGAATAATGCTATGTTTGCATGTGTTATGCTGATTCTGTCTCCAGTTTTGCATGTATCTTTCTTCCTGCAATAGGGATGCCATAAGTATCGATAGCTTAACACTCTGTATTGGGAGATATCTGTAAGGCAGGTATCATATGTATCCCCCTGAAATCCAATTTTAGCTATTCATGCTGATCATTCACAGGTGTATGTCTACCGACTCCAAGCCCTGGATAGGCACCAATCTAGCTCTGTGTTGAGGTTATACACCATGTCCAGCTTTGCATCCAAACACCATTTCAAACCATCTCTCCCTTCCACCTGTTAGTTGTAGGAGTAGGATTAGGAATCCCCTGCATGCTCTCATACCCAACCAGACATCATGTCCAAGAATGTTGCCAACCTTGTGATCTATCATACAGATCTTGGTCCATACATGAGAGTATTCTGCCTGTTGTTGTCAAGTTAAATCTTTCTATCTTTGAGCTAGTCAAGGTTACATCTTGAGTTATAGGGATACCCCCCTTGGTGCGGCAGCTCACGCAACCTCCTGTATTTAGTTGGCTAAATCTGCCTGTGCATTAGAAGTGGCAAACCCTAATGCTGATTCAGAAGAAAAACCAACACTGTCTAAGAAAAAATTTCCTCAATAGTCACAAAGACTATTTTAAGACCCAAAAACCCTGACAAAATGTTTTCACAGATTTACCAAAACCCAAGAACTTGCTTAGGAGTTTTACCTTTTTTGTTGATATATCTATCATGAGATCAAGTCCATGCTGATATGAAGCATTTTTTCAATGACCTTTGAGGTATTGTGGATGCTTTTAAACTCAAATTTCATTGCAACAATGACCACTACGTGAAAACTTGTACCATTACTTGCCTAAACACACAAGAGCACTGTATATGGATCTGAAAACATCTGTCCTCCTTTCCATGGACCATGCAAAGAAAATCCATGTAAAAACTCATGAGACGGCATAGGATAAATTCTTCCAAAATAGAAACCCTAACCCAACAAGGACTCAACAAGATAACTCACCTAAAACTTAAACTCAAGACCTAAACCTTCTAAGGAAAACCATGACCAAACTTGAAAACTCTTCCCTCCAAAAGCATGTATGTGGTTTTTGACAAAAATGAGGTTTTGGGATGTGGATAAAAACTCTTCATAAATGGAATATGACCAAGTATTGCCCTTTTTACCTACATTCAACATTGAAAAAGTTCTTTTGGACAAGAGAAAACATTAAAACATCTTTACCTTGGACTATAAAACCTTCATGCAACATAAATGAGACCTCTTGGACATAGAGGAAAGCAATTTGTTTCAACTTTTGACCCTAAAAACCTCATTGAAGCATGTACACCATGTGAAAAAGACTCCCATCTCTGAGAGAACAAAAATAACTTAGGCTTTAAAAGACTAAGGGATGAATATAGACTCTAAGACTCTTGTTGTGACTATTTAGCCTAACTAGGCAAAATATGTCAACACTTCCTTTAGCCACATTAATTAAATAATTTATTTTTATTTAATTAATTTATTTCTCCCACCTAGTCCTATAATTAATAAAATAATTTAATTAATTATTTTTCACTTATCCTAATTCTTATACACTTTTACCTAGTAGTTGTTGGCAAGAGACACTATGTGGCTTCATGAGTGTTGTCATTGATGGAAACAAAGTCCATCCCACTCATCCGCAGCACATAGTATGTCTATACCGGAAGTCAAATTGAAGAATGTTTTGATTTGGTGAACAAGAATAGAGCATGCAGCAAGGTCTGACAATCAGGTCTAGATCTCTCAAAGGATGTATCTCAGCAAAGTGTAGACTTGGGGAAGTCAAGAGGAGTACCATGACTGCCACATTCCATAGATTGAGCCTCCGGTGATGAAAGAGTGAAAAGATATGATCACCTAAGTGTTGGGTTCCTGACAGGCAGAGCAGACTGAGCAAGAACTAATCGGCAGAGCATCAAACCTTAATCCGAATGATAAATTGATGATGATCAAGCTTCTTGAGGGATCATTCATGGTTGGACAACATGATTGATGACTTTTATGTCTATGTCCTTGATACGCATAACATAGTAAGCATGGATTCAGCCGACAGATCAGTGTGTTGGGAAAATCTTGAGTATTCTAGATGCCGACTAGAAAGATGTTGAGATCCTTGATGCGGATATATATACCAGATGGATTTTAGTATGAAGGTGTGTGTGTGGTGTGATAATGTGTGAAGAAAGGTAGAGATAAGTGTGGAGGAAGTAATACAAGTCCGGTATGTGATAGAACAACAACAGTAAAGCAGAGGAAGAATGAAGTGCAGTAGATCAGTTTATTGAGCCTAACCGGAATTAAAGCTCAGCATATGTGGATGCCTCTAATCAGTTCAAACACTTGGTTACTTCTATATACCTTGTAGACAGTGAGTCTCTTGTAGGCAGTGAGCCTCTTATGAGCAGTGTGCTTAGGCAGTGTGCCCTAATTGGCAAGTGCCCTTTTGTACTTCTATTCTTGTAACAAAGAATACAACCTTGGGTTAGTCACCCCGTAGTTTTTCCCTTAATAGGGTTTTCCACATAAAAATCCTTGTGTTATGTGTGTTGATTTCTTTTTTGCTCTCATGTTCATGTATGCTTATATGTTTTGATATTGCACTAATTGTTAAAGAAGAAAAGAAAGTTAAATAATTAAGATAACTGATTCACCCCCCCTCTCAGTTATCCACCTTGTTTCCAACAATTGGTATCAGAGCTAAGTTCCTCCAAAAAGAGCCTAACAACTTGAGGAAGATCTGGGAATCTCAATGGATATGTATGGTGATGAGTGTCAAATTGCACTCATAAAATACACCCTTTTTGCCTCTCTTTTTCCCTATTTAGTTCATCTTCCTTGTGTCTGCACTCAAATTAGTTAAGCAAGATTATTCTATTTTGTGATTAATTAGGATAGATTACTTGAGATTAGAATTTCTGATTTGGTGACTAATGTGCGTGGGATTAATAAAAAAATTGTAGAATTTCTCTTCCTTTTTGAGTCCGCAGGTGTAAATACCAGAAACAACAGTTTTGTGCATCTCCGGAGATCGTCTTCCATGATCTCCGGAGACCATGACAAATAACAGTGACACCTGGAGTTTGAGGATTTGGGGAATATCTCCGAAGCTCTGCGATTGTCTGCAATAATCTCCGGAGCTGCAGACGGGAACAGTGATCTCTGGAGCCTCCCGAGAGCAGAGCATGTTCCAGTCAGAGCCGCCAATCAAACACTTCAGCAGCAATCCTAATACCCCTGCACTTCACTCAAATCATCACCTAAGTGGTGAAAGGTCGACTATCAGTTAAACTGCCGAAGTTTTATCTTTCCAAAGATTTTGCATGAGTTATGAATTAAACTAATTTTCAGGGCTTTGATGCCCAAGTGTATTAAGACCTAAAACTTAGGCCTCTGAGTGGACTTCTGTTCCACTCAAGTCTACCTTTCTTGCATGATGATCTTTCATGAGTTTGATAGTTAAGTACAAATAAGAGATGGTGTCATCTCCTAGAAAGACTAATAGATAAGTTCAGTGATATATCATCACTCTTTTTATATATACTCTCAGAAACAGTAATAGAAACAATGATAAGATTACTCTAATTTTCAAAGATTTCAGTTCTGTCATAGCCATACATCTCTCATGAACATAAAAATGAATGAATTGGATTGAATTTGGTTAGATCATCTTTAGTGCTGATTTCCTGCAATAGCCTTCAGCCTCAAAGGTGCGGAGCAAGGGCCCACTCTCACCAATTAGGCAGGAGGCTAGTATCTCTGTTTTACTATTTCAAGTTTCTTTTATAAAAGCATTTCCTGTTTTAGTAGATAGATGCATGTTATCATTCTTTGCTTTGAGTACATTTTCTGTTTTATTCTGTTTTACAGCATTCATTACATTTATTCAACCAGCAGGTAGATTAGTCATTCTTTTAAGCTTTAGGATTAGCTATAAATTGGTCACTTAGAATCCCTAGTTGCAGACAGCCATGGACACAGCCCTAGTTCTTTACAATCTGAAAATAGATTAAATGATGAGGTATAGCGACAGCTCGTCATTTTTGGCGCCGTTGCCGGGGACTAGTTTGTGTTAATTAGGGACACTGAGTTAAAAACAGTTTTTAGAATAGATCTGTATGGTTAGAGCTAGAGATCTTAAAGGAAGATATATTAAACAGACACCCCAACAACACACCATAGGGGAAAGCAGTGAGGTGGTACAAAATCTTGTTGAAGAAGGAAACCTAGATCCTAATTTGGAACCTACATTTCAAAACAATAATCCCTTAGATCCTACAGATATTCCACTTGCCAATTATATCCAGGAATTACAACAAAAAGTTGAGGCAGATCCTTTGGTAGAACCCACTTCCTCAGAACCTTAGAAAGAAGAGCTATTATTAAACATGGAAAACGATAATCATGAGGAAGAGGAAAATCAGGCCCCAAGAACCTTCTCTTATCCTATTGTTTTGGCTGCTAGAGACAATGCTCCCATGAAGAATATCTCACCAGCACATCTGCCAAATTTCAGAGGACTTTCCTCTGAGGATCCAGATCAGTTCTTGTTTAAATTCAAAGTAGTTTGCCAAACCTATGATTATGGATCAGATAACCAGAAACTTAAACTGTTCCCTTCAACCCTGAAAGATTCTGCGATGAGATGGTTTATGGGTTTACCCCAGGGTTCTATCCGTTCTTGGGATCAAATGGAAACAGAATTTTTGGAAAAATACCAAGATTATTGCAGATCCAGTAATAAAAATGAAGAACTGTTTAAAATTAGGCAGGGGGAGGAAGAATCCTTAGAAGACTATGTGGATAGGTTTAATTTTGCCTTGAGAAGGTATGGCAATCCGGTAAACCACTCCTTGGCCAGAACCCTGTTTATAAAAGGATTGGATAAAGAATCAAAACAGGCACTGGACCTAATGGGAAAAGGGAACATTAACAAAATGGAAATACCTGACATAGAGGAACTCTGCAGGAATTATTCCAGAACTCAAGATGGAGTAAGGTCATCCAAAACTTTTAAGGGGAAGAATGAGATAGGACAGTTGATGGAGGAAATTGCAAATCTAAAAACAGATATTCTGGTCCAACTAAATACCACTTTGGATGGGATTCAAGCAAAAACCAGGACAACTGATCAAAGTAGAGCAACTGAAGCGCTTTCCATTTATTGTCCTAGGTGTAGAAACAAACACCTATTGAGAGAATGCCCCTTGGACAAATCAGAGATCTATCAAATCTGTGACAAGGAACATCCTACCAGTCAGTGTAGTCAACTTCCAGCCTTGAAAAGATTGAGTAAAAAGAATGCTGTGATGGAGGAGGAGTTGAACTATGTGGGACAAAAACAAGGTGGAAATTTCCCTTATAATCAGTACCCAAGCCAGTCTTCTTACAGGGGTCCTACTAATTGGGGAAACAATCAGTGGAATCCAGCTTGGTATGGCCCTCAAAATAATCCTCCTTGGGGATAGCAGGATTGGCAAAACCAAAATTGGCAAAACCAGAACTAGCAAAACTAGCCTTGGGGAAATCAACAATGGCCACCACAGTTTGGGTCACAAGGCATGCAACCTTAATGGGGTCCTCAACAGGGATACCATCAACAATACCAGGGACAACCTAGACGTTTCCAACCTCAATAGTAGGCTTTACTAACTGGACCCTCTAACACACAGGGTCAAACAGAAAATGAACCAGTTAGTCAACCACCTTTACCAGCTCAGCCTATACCAAACCCACAAAATAAATAGGGAGCAGCTGTCTATATGACAGATCAGGAAAATCTGGCTGGAGTTAATGCTATATATTCAAATAATCTCCAGCTGCATTCGGGGAAAGCATTCCCAAGACCTTCTCCTCCAACTATAGTTGAAATAACCAATGATGAGGAACCTGAAAATCCATCCAATCAACCCCCAGAGGAGATTACTAATGAAAAAGTGCTAGAAAAATCAACCACAGACAACTCTGGAGTTCCTCCTAAAAAGCCAGCTCTGGAGAACAGTCTAAAAGGCAATTCTAATAAGAGCTCCGGAGATGCTCCGGAGATGGAAAAACTAGCACCCTACCCAGAACGACTTAAACAAAATGCTCCCCAGAAAAAGGTTTTACAAAAACAAATCCAACCCAATCAGGAATTAGAACTTTTACAAGAGCTCAAGCAGCTAAACATTGAAATTCCTCTCCTCCAGGCCATCAAAGATGTACCGGAACTAAATCAATTCATCAAACAGTATTACATCAGAACTCAGGGCAGAAAAAAAAGTTTTCCCTCCACAATACAGGTGGAAGGAAAAGTGATGGATCTATTGATGGGAGAAATTCTCCTCCCAAAATATGGTGACCCTAGGAACCCTATCATAACTGTTTTCATCTCAGGAGTAGAAATTTCAAATGTTCTGGTTGACTTAGGAGCAGCAATTAATGTGATGACAGTTGATACAATGGACAAGTTATCTCTGTCAGGTATCCAATCCACGACTACAATTCTTCAACTTGTTGATCAGTCAGTAGCTGTTCCAAAGGGAGTGATCATTGATGTACCTGTTGTGATAGATTCATGGGAATTCCCAGTGGATTTCTTAATACTGGAACCTAGAAACCAGAGAAATACTTATCCTCTGATCTTAGGAAGGCCATGGCTGGCTACTGCAGCAGCATCTATTGATTGTCGAACTGGAGATATGGTCATTTCTAATGGGATAGATTTAAAGAAAATATCTCTGTATCCTCCAGCTAAACTATCGGTGCATTACACAGGAAGACTATGGGTGGATGAACCAGATAACATGAACAACAGTGCCTCATTGGCTATGGTAACCATTAAGGAACATTTGGGAGAATTAGAAGAAGAGGTATACTATGATACAATGGAAGACTTCACTCACATCCTAATCAACAAAGATGTGATGGAACTCACCCAAGATCCTCAAAGAGAACTTCTTGTTTCTTCTCATTGTACCCTTGCCAACATTATTCCTTGTGGGGAAACCTTTTACAGGGACTTAGCCACCTTCCACATGTTACTCCCACATTCTTGTCCTCTCAATGCCATGACACCAATGTATGGACCCACCACATCTATGGATCAAATTACAAAATAGGTCATGATTCTACCAGGGAAAACACTTAATATAAATACTCAGTTGACAGCAGATCAGGAAGAAAAACTCATTCAACTTTTGGTTTCCCACTCAGCCTCTTTTGCCTGGGAATACCAAGATATGAAAGGCATACCTCCTGAAATCTGTACCCATCACATCTACACTGAGGATACTAAACCTGTCAGACAACCACAAAGAAGATTGAATCCTGCTTTAAAGGACATTGTCAAAACTAAAATAGAAAAATTACTCCAGGCAGGGTTCATATATCCAATCTCAGACAGTCAATGGGTCTCACCCCTTGTCATTGTGCCTAAAAAGAATGGGAAATGGAGGGTGTGTATTGATCATAGAGAACTCAATAAGGCCACAAAAAAGGACTACTTTCCCTTACCATTTATTGACCAAGTTCTGGACAACCTTGCTGGGAGAAAGTATTTTTCTTTTTTAGATGGATTCAGTGGGTATAATCAAATTCAAGTAGCACCTGAAGACCAAGACAAAACCACCTTCACATGCTCTTGGGGAACCTTCGCTTACAAAGTTCTTCCTTTTGGGCTGTGCAATGCCCCAGCTACATTTCAGAGACTGGTTCTAGCTATTTTTGCTGAATTGGCTAATGAATGCATGGAAGTCTACATGGATGACTTTACTGTGTATGGGAATAACTTCGAGGAAGCTCTCACAAACCTTGGAAAAGTACTAAAATGTTGTGATAAAAATCGACTGTCCCTTAGCCATGAGAAATGTTTTATGATGGTGGAAGAATGAATTGTTTTGGGACACCATATTTCAGAAAAAGGGATCAGAGTGGATCAGAACAAGATAGAAGTAATCACACAGTTGCCTTCACCCAAAAATCAGACTGATGTCAGGAGTTTTCTAGGTCATGCAGACTACTATAGGAGGTTCATAGAAAATTTTAGCAGAATAGTCGCTCCCCTATTTACCCTGCTTAACAAGGAAATAGAATTTCTCTGGACAACAGACTGTCAATCAGCATTTGAAACTTTGAAGGAGAAGCTTACTATGACACCAGTTTTAAGGGGACCTAATTGGGCTTTACCATTCCACATACAAACTGATGCTTCAAACGAATCCATTGGGGCTGTTTTAGGACAAAAAGAGGAAGGAGAGAGTATGCATGCCATTTATTACATCAGCAAGAACCTTACCTCTGCAGAAAGAAATTATACAACTGAGAAGGAATTCTTGGCAGTTATCTATGCTATAAACAAATTCAGACATTATATTACAGGATATAAAATATTTGTGCACACTGATCATGTAGCCATCAAGTACCTAATGAATAAACCAGTAGTAGGTGCAAGGATCATCAGGTGGTTATTGCTCTTGCAAGAATTTGATATTACCATAGTTGATAATCCAGGAAAGTTTAATTTGGTTGCTGATTTTCTGTCAAGATTGCATACAGGAGGAGAAGATCAACCAGTGGAGGACAAATTTCCAGATGAACATCTTTTTTCCATATCCACTACTGCACCTTGGTTTGCTGACATAGCTAATTTGTTAGCTACAGGCTTGTATCCATCTCATTTTACTTCAAAACAGAGAAAACATTTGCTTAAAGAAAGTTTATCCTACAAATGGTTGAATGGTTTACTATTTAAATGTGGTCCTGATTTCATTCTACGCAGGTGTTTGAAGGCTGAGGAGACTTTTGATGTGTTGAGAGCATGCCATGATGAACCATCTGGTGGCCACTACTCTTTCCACAGGACAGTCCACAAGATCCTTGGAGCTGGTTACTACTGGCCTTCTCTTCATAAAGACACAAAGAGGTATGTGCAGCACTGTGACTAGTGCCAAAGGATGGGGCAGCCCACCTTTACCCAGGAAATGTTGCTACATCCTCAAGTCATGATGGAACCATTTGAGCAATGGGGTCTAGACTTTGTGGGACCAATTTCACCGCCATCATTAGGGAAGGAGTATATCCTAGTATGCACAGACTATGTTACTAAGTGGGCTGAGGTTCAAGCATTGCAGTTTGCAAGAGAAGAAAAAGTTGCTGATTTCCTTTACAATAGGATTTTCTTGAGATTTGGAGCCCCAAAATCAATAGTTTCAGACAGAGGACCTCAATTTACTTCACAGGTAATCAAGGCATTCACGGATTTGTACCAAGTCAAGCACAGAAAAAATTCACCTTACCATCCTCAAGCAAATGGACAAGTAGAAGTAACTAACAGAGAATTTGAGAATATCCTAACCAGGACAGTGGCAATAAATAGAAAGGATTAGGCTAATAGACTACCTGAAGCAGTTTGGGCTTACAACACCACTTGGAAGTCCACCACAAAGTTTTCACCATATGAATTGGTTTATGGGAAAAAGCCTGTACTATCTATTGAATTTGAACTCCAGACACTTAAAACTGTATTGGATGTTGGGCTGCCGCTGTCTACAATTCAGCAGAACAGGATTCTTCAACTCAATGAGTTGGATGAGATTCGGACAGAGGCCATTCAACAAACAGAGCTGGTTCAGTACCAAAGGAAACAATGGCATGACCAACATATCAAGAGGACATTTCAACAAGGAGATTGGGTTCTTCTTTATGATTCTAAATTCAAAGAATTCAAAGGGAAATTACAGACTCACTGGCTGGGTCCTTATCAAATAAAGGAAGTGTTTGAAAATGGAACTGTATCATTGCAACCAATTGATGGAAGTACAAACACATTTTTAGTAAATGGTCGCCGGATAAAGCTCTACAAAAGACCATCTACTAAAGAAGAGTTTCTTGATGATCTATGTTTTGATACAGGGGATACCTCCTCTGTCATGGTGTTGGAATAATAATGAAAAAAAAAAAGAGAGAGAGAAGGTTGAAAACCAGCAATGGCGGCCTTCCAACAAAAAAAAAAAAATTAGAGAAAGATGGAAAACTAGCAAATGGCTGTCTTCTCGATCAAGGGAGTTGAAAACTAGTAAAATGGCGGTTCCCTTCTCCAGGATAGCTGTAATAATCAAGCTCCGGACATGATCAGTTGCCAAAAATTGGCCAATGCATCTCCGGCGCTTTCCAATAAGGAGCATCTCCGGTGCTTTCCAATAAGGAGCATCTCTGGTGCTTTCCAATTAGGAGCACCTCTGGCGCTCTGTTAATAACACCGACAGTTTCCATAATAAGGGACCTACCTCGCCAGGTGGTAAAGTAGACAACTCCTATGATGAGGTCATCATGACTCATCTTCTACTTAATCGCACAACATAATTACAAATTAGAAAACTAATAATTGCAGGAGTGTCCACAAGCTGGCGCTGACATCACCCATGGGCATGGATTTTAGTACCACTCAGTGCAATGATTGCAGGTTGCGTGCAAGTAGGAAGCGGATGTCATATCAGCCGCCGCTTAAATGCCACGACGCGTGCAGTTTTCAAGGCGGTGCAGCATTTCTCCCACGTACGATTGCCTCATCATTAAAACTGATCCAGGTAAATCTGTTTTTAATTAGTAACTGTCCTATCTTTCTAATTTGAGTGCTGCCGTGATGACACATCCCTCCGCCATCATTTCCTTTCTCACCTGCACGCATGCTGCCATCTGTGCATTAGTGCCACCTTACCTCTGGAGCGCCCTGTCAGTCCGTTACAATTATGGCTGCTTTGGTCCCTTAACCCATCTGCATAAACCCAGCCTAAAAATAATTGCATCCCTCATTCAAACCTCCAGAATCGACTGAAGCATAAGATAAACAGCACTCTAGAGCCCATAGAGATCAGGGGGACAGATAAACTGCAGATCGCAGAAGAAAAGAATAAAACACAGAAACTGCCATCAATTCAGGTATGGGGGTCAAGAAAAAGTCTGAGCCAGAAAGTACTGTGGGTCTTCTAAAGGATGCAGCTGCAGCAAATATTTTAAGGACTGATGGATGGCTTGATTTCCTAGACAAGTTCGAGGGGTTTCAGGAGGACATTGTGGACGAATTCCTTAGGAATTTGAGAGACGACCAAACCACTGTGAGAGGGAACCAAATCAGTCTCTCCTCCACAATTATTAGCCACATCTTCGGACTCCCCGAACAAGGTGAGAGGTTCCACCACCTGAAAACCTTGTATACAGAATTAATTAAAAAAATTTCTGTTCGTGGTGAGCCTACCATCCAATTGCATATGAATAAGAATGAGGTCAAAGGAATTTTGAGGTCCACTCTCCCAAACCCTTGGGCAACTATTGCTACCTGGCTAATGAAATACTTTACCTATGATGGCCAATTCTCCATAGTCTTAGGGCCCATAATGAAAGTGCTCATCTTTCTTAGACATGGAAATAGGCACCCCAAATATAACATAAATATCCCAAATTTCCTCTATTTTGCCATCAGAGCAACTGCAGAAAAATACCAGCAGGGTAAGGGACCCATGAAACATCATGGCCTCATCTTCTTGATAGTCAAGCATCATTTCTTATCTCAGGCCAATGGGGATGAACTATTACAAAATTTTCTTGAGCATAACCCTCAGGTCAGAGCACCAGAGATACCACAAACAGAGGATGAGAGTTCTCCCTCTCACCATGATGAAGAAACTGAGCCTACAGCCTCCTCCACAACTTCTCACAAAAGGATATCACCCTCACAGGAAGCTACATCATCTGCAGCACCTATTCCTAACAAGAAAAGAAAAGGCAAACAAATTGCAGAGCCTACTCCTGCACGGCCTCTATATATGACTTGCTTAGTTAGGCGACAAATGACTTCACCTGAGGGATCTAGGCCTAGGGAATTAACAGGGGAAGAAGCAGGGCAGGGAATGGAAGGAAAATGGTGGGTTGAAGAGCCATCCCATGACTCCAATGAGGTAGCTCTGGTCTGAAAGAGGAAACAGAAGGAACATTCTCCTGCACCATCTGTTCATATGGAATCGAGTCCAGTCTCAACACCACCATGTGCTCCAGAGACAAGAAGCTTACCAAATGTTACTATCTCCTCAGACTCTGAGGAAGGAAGACCTGCTCCGGAGGCACCAGTTCCACCTGTGCTCTGGAGAAGCAAAAGAAAGAGGCAGCTCTCCCAGGTTGAGAAGGATACTGCCCTGCTCGCTGAGGCACTCCTTGAATTGAGCACATATGAGGACAAGGCAGGACCTTCAGCTGTGCCAGCAGCAGCAAAGGACCCTCTGAACAAGGGCATTGCAGAAGGAGAAACAGAGCACACAGATACAGAAGAAGACACAGGGCACGTAGATACATTGGGAGAAGCAGGGCAGGTGGCCATGGATAATCTTGATAATCAGCCACCAGCCACAGAAAAAAAGGCAGAAACTCTGTCACATCCCTCTGACCAAGAAGACATAGAGGTCTCAATAGAGCAACAATTAATGGAAGAAATTGAGAATTTGAAAAGGCTGCTCTGGGGGAAGAATTTAATTATTACTGGCCTCAAGAAGGTCAGGGTGGAAATGGAGATGGAACTAAAGCAAACTATTGCAGAAATCCAAACAGACCTCCAAAACAAGGACAGAATCATCCAGGAGAAGGAGGCAGAGTTGGAAACACAGAAAGGTGAGGCAGCAAAAGTGGTGGAAGAAAAAGACAAAGAAGCAACACAAAATGTTTCTGAGCTCATCATGGCCAGAGACAATGGCCTCACAGTAATAGCAGCACTAATTGAAAAGGTACAGAGCCAGGACAAACAATTAACTTGGGCCAATAACAGACTAGATGACCAAGAAGAGTATATCCAAGAACTGTCTGGCCCGAGGGCGACCAATGAACAGGAAGTGCAAACAGATGCCTATATTGGTCCAATCCCCATAGACATTCCTAAAGCCCTGTTTCATTGGGAGGAAAGGTGCAGAGAATATGAAGCCTCCAAACCAATGTTGCAATTGCAAAGGGCAGTTACTGCTAGAACAGAAAGGATAGCAACTTTGGAGAGCAAAATCATTCAAACGGCCTCCCTCTCCTCAAAAATTTTATCTTGCAGACCTCCAAGTGCCAGCTATGCAATATTCCTACAAGAAAGGATACTGCAAAGGAAACTTTCCTTAGTCTTATCTGACATGAATGAGGATACAGAAATAGCAGAAGGTTTCATGACTGCTTACACCAGAAGCAACGATGAAGACAAAAACTTCCTATGTGAGCTGTACTTACATGGGTTCTGCATTAATGATATAGCCTTCATGATCAATCACTTTGTGGGAGAATGCCAGCTTAGGGCATTCATGTCCCTCATGAGGAACCACTAGATTTGGGATGAAAGGATGGAAGCTCATCTTCAAAAGGATTCAAAAACAGAGCTCTTCCTCAGAAAAGAATGTCCCAATCCTTTTGCTTTCCAAACCCAATTCAGATCCATCATCTATCATCCTGCCAGTGCAACCAACATATTGCCATTATATTTGAAGAATTTGCAAGAATGCTCCATTGACTTTGGACTTTTTATGATTAACTCAGCAAATCCTGTCCTTGTTGTAACAAAGAAAAGATGGAGTATTTTAACACCAAAGCAAAAACTTAGAGAGGTGGTCACCCCTGCAAACCTGAGACTATTCATGAGGAAGGCAAAGATGATATCCAAACTAATGGATAAGCATAAACAGGAATGGCTAGGTGGGCAGTTCAGACCTCCTCTGATAATTGAACCACTCCCCATGTGGACAGAACAGCTGGAAGATGAAAAACTGCAAGATTGGATGAAGCAAGTTGACAAGTACAGGGGGAATGGTAACACTAATAGAACTACTTGGACAACCTATCTCCAGGAGTATAGTCTGACTGACAGATTGCTTCGTCTAAACAAATCTAGAATGTGAAAGGCAGGAGGACCTGCCAAACCTTAGGTATGGGGGGGATGATGAGTGTCAAATTGCACTCATAAAATACACCCTTTTTGCCTCTCTTTTTCCCTATTTAGTTCATCTTCCTTGTGTCTGCAATCAAATTAGTTAAGCAAGATTGTTCTATTTTGTGATTAATTAGAATAGATTACTTGAGATTAGAATTTCTGATTTGGTGACTAATGTGCATGGGATTAATAAAAAAATTGTAGAATTTCTCTTCCTTTTTGAGTCCGCAGGTGTAAATACCAGAAACAACAGTTTTGTGCATCTCCGGAGATCGTCTTCCATGATCTCCGGAGACCATGATAAAGAACAGTGACACCTGGAGTTTGAGGATTTGGGGAATATCTCCAGAGCTCTGCGAGTGTCTGGGATAATCTCCGGAGCTGCAGACGGGAACAGCGATCTCCGGAGCCTCCCAAGAGCAGAGCATGTTCCAGTTAGAGCCGCCAATCAGACACTTCAGCAGCAATCCTAATACCCCTGCACTTCACTCAAATCATCACCTGAGTGGTGAAGGGTCGACTATCAGTTAAACTGCCGAAGTTTTATCTTTCCAAAGATTTTGCATGAGTTATGAATTAAACTAATTTTCAGGGCTTTGATGCCCAAGTGTATTAAGACCTAAAACTTAGGCCTCTGAGTGGACTTCTGTTCCACTCAAGTCTACCTTTCTTGCATGATGACCTTTCATGAGTTTGATAGTTAAGTACAAATAAGAGATGGTGTCATCTCCTAGAAAGACTGATAGATAAGTTCAGTGATATATCATCACTCTTTTTATATATACTCTCAGAAACAGTAATAGAAACAATGATAAGATTATTCTGATTTTTAGAGATTTCAGTTCTATCATAGCCATACATCTCTCATGAACATAAAAATGAATGAATTGGATTGAATTTGGTTAGATCATCTTTAGTGCTGATTTCCTGCAATAGCCTTCAGCCTCAAAGGTGCGGAGCAAGGGCCCACTCTCACCAATCAGGCAGGAGGCTAGTATCTCTGTTTTACTGTTTCAAGTTTCTTTTATAAAAAGCATTTCCTGTTTTAGTAGATAGATGCATGTTATCATTCTTTGCTTTGAGTACATTTCCTGTTTTATTCTGTTTTATAGCATTCATTACATTTATTCAACCAGCAGGTAGATTAGTCATTCTTTTAAGCTTTAGGATTAGCTATAAACTGGTCACTTAGAATCCCTAGTTGTAGACAGCCATGGACATAGCCCTGGTTCTTTGACATCTGAAAACAGATTAAATGATGAGGTACAGTGACAGCTCATCATACGGTATGAGGGAACAACTTCAGTCTGCCCTAGATGATCTTGAGCAATCTCACTCTGAAGTCAATAACATGAGGGAAAGACTCAAACAAGCTGATGATTTCATAAATGAACTCAAAGAAAAACTGAGTATCTCTGTGAAAAAGAGAAAGGAACTACTTCAACAATTAGCAAGTCAAAGTGAAGCCAATGATACTAGTAAAGATCTGAATGAGAAAAACAAGTTATGTGAGAAGCTATCAAAAGAGGTCATTATGGTAAGACATGAAATGGAATCAGGGGTTATGAAATTCACCCAAGAAATTGAAGAGAAAAGAAAAATTGAAGATAATCTAAAACAATCTCTCAAGGAGAAGTCAGAAGATTGCCACAAAATAGATAGAATAATCAAGCATCTGGAATTTGATCTTGAAGAAGCTAGAGATAATGAAGAACAACTTGAGAATCAGATAGACAATCTTAAAAGGGATCTTCAAACAACAAATGAATACAAAGAGAAATTCAAGATAAGCTTTGCTCAACTTGAAGTTCTTCTTGAAAGCCAAAAGAGGGTAGATGACAAACATGGTTTGGGGTATGAGAAAGGTGAAAGCTCCTCCGGATCCGGTCAGAAGAACTCTGGATCAGAAAATCCAAGGAACAAGCCTAGAAGACCTTCGGTAAGGCAACCAAATGCTCAAAGATATCCATCCTTCAATGGATACTGCTACAATTGCAATAACTTTAGTCATAAAGCAAATCAGTGTAGAAAAAGAATGAATCAGACTAATTCATCCTTTTCCGGATAGTGTTTTAACTGCAAAAGGTATGGTCACAAATCTCATGAATGTAGAAATATGCAAATAAACAATTCATTCAATGGTAGATGCTTTGCATGCAATAGAATGGGACATATGGATAATCAATGCAGATCAAGATGATATCAGTCAAATATGCAAAGAAATATTATTTGCTACAACTATAATAGATTTGGTCACATTGCCAAATTATGCAGAAGTAAGAATCAGGATAAAAAGGGTTCGGTGCATCATAATCAAAATCAAGACAAAGGAAAAGGAAAAGTGAATGCAGATGAAGTTCAAAGAGAGATGAACAAGATTTGGGTGAAGAGAAGTACAAAATATGTTAGGGATGGATCCACACCAGAATCTGGTGCTGATATTCCTTTCGGTAACTAAATAGATGAGCTCTGGCTCAGGGGGAGTCACAAAGAAAAATAAATTCCCCTAGCCAGTCAATCGGTGCTTGAAAGTGGCACATGGAAGGTTGCGGATTAAAGGGTTCTCAGAGAAATATCTAAATAACCCTTGGTAAAAATATAAAAGATCCGCAAAAAGTTTGAAGAGGTTAATCATCCAAGATTGATTCGGTTTGACAGTCATCCGGTAAAAGCAAGATTTTCACAGTTAGATCCGGTATGATTCAAAATTGAAATATCTTGATCTGTGGATAAATGGAATGATTGGAGAAAGGGAGATACATTATAAATTATCACCAAGAACAATTCTAAGTGCATGTCAGTGATTTAGAAGGATCTCTCTCAGAATAAGGCTAGAACAAGGAAACCGAAATAACTTAAGGTGTGCATTTATTGATATATGAAATTAGGGTTTGCGCAAAAATATAAGGGTTCTTTTATTAATCATTTGCACATTTGCATTCGAGAAGAAGAAAGAAAGATCTCTACAAATAAGATTGCTTCAACCCTGTCAAAGATCAACCGTAGAATCTAATTCATCCAGCGATCTTTTCCAGCTCATATCGTGAACCCTAGAAGCGTAAAAAGGTATTTCCGCTCTTGAATATCTCTCTCTAAATCTTTTTCAAGATGGCTACTCCAAATGTTGTTAAGATCAATGATAGGCCATGCCCTAAGTTCAAGAAACATCCTTACAAATCCCTAGAAGTTGATCCCTTAGGTGCCTTCTCTAGCATTCCGTGTGGGGTTCTGCATGTAGAAGATGTTAGGGTATACATACATGCAAATATTGAGGAATTTGGGGAATCCAAACTGATGGATATCTATCACAAGCAATTAATAGATGAAACATTTGAACTTAAACTTCAATACAAGGCCATTCAGGATAAGCATTTTGGACATTGCATCCACTTCCCCTATTTTGCAGAAGATGAATGGGTCCGGTATGTTCTTAGTAGAATACATGATAACTTCATATAGTTGTTGAAGCCCTTCAAGATAACCAAGGATGCAATCAGTGCAGTAACTAGTTTGCACTCATCCGGTGAGTTGCCTGCTCTCAAATCAGTCAAGAACCAAACTGTAAGTGAGGCAACCGGATCAAAATTTGACAAAAGAGCAATGACAATAGATGATATCATAGATCTAGATATCAAATTTGCTTCTATGATAATTGGTTATAAAATATATCACTCTAGCAGGGAAAATCCTGTGTCTGGAACAACAATATACACTGCCTATCAGATGCTAAGAGAAAATGTTGATTATGATCTTTGTGAGCTTCTCCTGAACCAATTGTTAGAAAATTCATAGAAAATAAAGAAGGATAAGAAGAACTCATTTAAGTACGGTGGCTTGATACTATGTCTCTTCTTTTACTATATGAATGAGCTACCTGGATCCAGTGGTTGGGTATGGCAAAATGACAGACCAGTTGCCATACAAATCAAAGATTATATGTATGGGCTTGGTGATGCCAAGGCTCAAAGTATAGCACTCTAGGGTTACTTCAAAAACTTCCAAAGTATGATGCAGGCCAGAGAAAGAATTCCACAAACAATAGTTGAAAAATACAAAGATACAATGTGTTTCATGGTAGACACTGATCAATACCTAATGGAGGTAGTGGAGCCCAAGATAGCCTGGATTATGCCAATGGGCTATGAGGTAGATGAGAAAATCTTGGAGCTGCATATCCAACACCTGCTGAGTCGGCCTAAGGACCCTGAGGCAGAAAGGTTTGGAACCTTTCAAGAATTGAGTGTGAAAATTCATGTTGAGCAAAGACAACCCAAGATGAAAAGAAAAGTGAGAAGGGAAGTAGAGGAAGTTACCAAAAGATATGGCATTTAAAAATAAGCAGTTGATGCAAACAGAGAAAAATTAGAAAGAGCTGAGAAGGAGAGACAAGAAGTAGAAAAAGAAAGTAATCTGGTACAAGCCCCCTCCCAGACCAGATCCTCCAAGAGCTCTACACCTGCCACTTCCAAGAGCCCAAAAGCCTCAAAACCGAAAGCGAAGACATCTGGAAGGGGAGAGAAGAGAATGAAGATAAAGGCCACAAGGTCATACATAAGCCAAAAGGATGATGAAGAAACAGAATCTGATGAAGAAGTTAAGAAAATGAGGAAGAAGAAGAAAACATCCGGGGAATCCTCTACCGGTCAAAACAAGGAAGAAGAGACAAAAGAATTTGTTGAAAGGCCTACTCTCTCCATTGATGATGTCATCAAATCAGTCACTATGGATGGGAATCTGCAACCAATGACTAAATTTTATGATGAATATAGTGAAGCTGACCAGAAGATCTTGCAAGATGCTACAGTCAGGTATCTCAACATCTATAATAAAGCATTCATTGAAATCATCTCTCTAATCCCCAAAAGTCTAGAGAAGGAACTTGAACTGCGAAAGGAGAATGCTAAAGCTAAGGACTTAGAGATCCAAGAGCAGATTGCTAGCCAGCTCTATCCTTCCATTACCTCTCAACAAATGAACATGATCTTCAAGGACTGCAAGGATGAGTTCCAGAGCAAAGCAAGAATGAACAAACTTATGCTCGGAGAGACTAATCAGGTGGAAAAAGAGACTGAAGACATCCTCTGGAATGCCTTTAAAAGATTCAATCTTCCTATTATAGAGGACATAGATGATGAACCTTCTGCCATGGATGATGAAGGACTAAGTCCATCAAAAGAAGAATTTACTGAGAAAAATGTAGAAGAGCCAAAGGAGATAAGTGAGGAGAGGACTAAGGACTTGGGTTCCTCTGTTCTGGAAGAGGAAGTCCATGAAGAAGTAAACATTTCTCTTCTGGATCCCCTAGCAAACTCTGGAACTAAAGGAGAAGAAAGAAAAGAAGAGAAAATTAATCAAGAAGAAGAGGCAAAGGGAAGAGAAGAAGATCAAATAGAGAAGATCCCAAATGACAACTCTGAAGTGGGAAAAGGAAAGAAGACTTTGTCTCCAGAAAGAGACACTACTGAGGCAGTAAAGAGCTTCTTGACCAAAGAAATGTTAGAGATAGATGAACCGGAATTATTTCAAGGACCACTCAATTTTGACCGCCTCTCTCTGGTCCAGACAATGAAGGTCGCATCTTTTGCTCAAGCTAAAGAAAAAGAAAAGCTTCTAAAGTCTCACATGGAAGATTGTGAGCTGATAGAGATTGCATCCAGTGTGCTAGAGAAAATCATGCCATCTTTTCAAAAGGATCTTTTGGCCTTTTCATCTGGTAATCTGAAATCTCTTGTTAATTCTGTTAGCACACATTTTGATTCTTTGGAGGAATCAGTAGAAGAGAAAGTCTGGAAAGAGTTTTTGGGTAAGAGATTCTCTAAAGTACAGGGACTCATAGCAAATGATAGGAGAAATCTAAATATTGGGATAAAGAGCCTAGAAAATGCTCTTAAAGATGGCAGAGAATTATACAAATTTTGTTTATCTTGGTCCACAGTGACAACAGACATTGCAAAGAAGGTGGAAGAACAAGAGAGTAAATTGTCAAGTTTATCTCAGAATTTTGATCCTCTCACCTCATCCATAATGAATCAAGAGTGCTAGGATATTGCCACTATAAATGAGATAAAGAGGCTTGAGAAGGAAAAGAAGAATAGAATAAGCAGAATGAGTGAACTAAGAGGGATAATTATCCCTAAGTTAGAGGCAATGCATGAGGCTCTAACTGATGCTTAGACTACACCCTGGACCAGTGATCTGGCAGACTTAAAGAGGGCAGAAGCTTTTGCATTTTTGTTAAGTGGTCACATCTCAATTTTGGACAGGATGATGTAGAGTTGGGCAACATAATTTGTCTAGTTGAAAACCACTTTTGCAGATATACTTAAGTATATGTAAGTATAACATATATATATACTTATGCGGCTATGTATATGTTGATTTTTGAAATTTTGATGTGCGGATTCTACCCTTTGCCATTGATGTCAAAGGGGGAGTGAGAAGTAGTAAAAAATGTGGAATCTAGCTAAGGGGGAGCTCCGGTAAAAGTGTACATAAGATAGAGCATCAGCCAAGGGGGAGTTTGTTATAACACTTAGTCATTTTTCACTAAGTGTTGCCATCAATGCCAAAGGGGGGATTGTTGGCAAGAGACACTGTGTGGCTTCATGAGTGTTGTCATTGATGGCAACAAAGTCCATTCCACTCATCCGCAGCACATAGTATGTCTATACCAGAAGTCAGATTGAAGAATGTTTTGATCTGGTGAATAGAGCATGTAGCAAGGTCTGACAATCAGGTCCGGATCTCTCAGAGGATGTATCTCAGAAAAGTGCAGACTTGGGGAAGTAAAGAGGAGTACCATGACTACCACATTCCAGAGATTGAGCCTCTGGTAATGAAAGAGTGAAAAGATATGAGCACCTAATTATTGGGTTCCTGACAGGCAGAGAAGACTGAGCAAGAACTAATCGGCAGAGCATCAAACCTTAATCTGGATGAGAAATTGATAATGATCAAGCTTCTTGAGGGATCATTCATGGTTGGCCGACATGATTGATGACTTTTATGCCTATGTCCTTGATATGCATCACATAGTAAGCATGGATTCAGCTGACAGATCAGTGTGTTAGGAAAATCTTGCGTATTCTGGATGTCGACTAGAAAGATGTTGAGATCCTTGATGCGGATATATATACCAGATGGATTTCAGTATGAAGGTGTGTGTGTGGTGTGATAATGTGCAAAGAAAGGTAGAGATAAGTGTGGAAGCAGTAATACAAGTCCGGTATGTGACAAAACAACAACACTAAAGCAGAGGAAGAATGAAGTGCAGTAGATCAGTTTATTGAGCATAATTGGAACTGAACCTCAGCATATGTGGATGCCTCTGATTAGTTCAAACACCTAGTTATTTTCTATATACCTTGTAGACAATGAGTCTCTTATAGGCAGTGAGCCTCTTGTGAGCAGTGTGCTCAGGCAGTGAGCCCTAATTGGCAAGTGCCATTTTGTACTTCTATTCTTTTAATAGAGAATACAACCTTGGGTTAGTCACCCCGTGGTTTTTCCCTTAACAGGTTTTTCCACTTAAAAATCCTTGTGTTATGTGTGTTGATTTCTTTTCTACTCTCATGTTCATGTATGCTTATATGTTTTGATACTGCACTAATTGTTAAATAAGTAAAGAAAGTTAAATAATTAAGATAACTGATTCACCCCCCCTCTCAGTTATCCACCTTGTTTCCAACATTAGTCTTATCTGACCTCATGAAAATAGGTCATATCCTTCCCACATCCAAGATCATATAAATATCACTATTGATCAAGTCATTTTCTCCAAGAGCAACTACCTAAATCTATCCTAGAGCATTTTAAGAATCACGAGTTTTTCAAGTACTGTTATGCTGTTAGTTTGAGTAATCAATATTATCGATTCAAAGATCATTATCAAATATCAAGGGCAACAAGGACTCCTTTGGTAATATTGTTTCATTTCCTTTCATTAGTTACTTTCTCCTGATGTGATCTTGAATATGGAGTAGGTTCATTGATGCATTTGTTCTGGTTATTTGGTTTTCATTTTCTGCATACACAATACTAATCCAAATCTTTAATGTAACCACTTTTCAAAAAGATTTCAAAGTGCTCTTACTATTGAATCTGTTTCTTTTTGTTTGAAGTCTTGTGTAGGACATAAACTCTTTGCAAGAAATTTGACCCTTCTTTGTTGATAAAGATATGCTCTTGGATGGAATTGATGTAATTGCTCATGAAGTCATTCAAGATTTCAATAACATGTATTTATAAATTCCCCTCTTAAAATGGTTGAGGCTGATGATAGATTTATAGATGTGTGGTTGATAGGTTGGAGAGTTAAGATATGATTAGAATTGATAGTCAGGTTGAATGTGAAAAATTAAGGCACTTTTAGGGCTATCATTATGTGAATGGTTAAGATTAAAATATGTGATATGGAAACAAATGATAGAGACTTATTAGTTGTTTGACTTTTATTTAGTTTTAGTTAGTCATGTGACTTTTTGAATATATTTACATGATTTGAAATTTAGTTATGTGGTGAGTTATTAGAGTTAATATTTTATATCATACCTAATTTTTAGAATTTATTGGTTATGCTCTGATTTTCTAATATTTAATTATTATTTAGAATTTAATTAAGTTAGTTGAGTGATTTAGTATTTATTATGTATAAATTAGATTTTAATTATATTAATTATGAGATTAAATTAAATTAAGTTTTAGGGGTTTTGTTATAATTTAATTTAATTAATGTGTTTTAGAAAATTTAGTTGAGTATTAAGTTATATAAAAAAATATATGCTTTTAAAAAGGATGCTTGAATTATGGCACACAGGGTTGGTAAAATTTAATAAATGTTGTTGACAATTTAATTAATCAATTTAAATTAAATTGGTCTTATTGGAAAATAGTTAAATAGAAATAAATAAATAAATAAATAAATAATTAAACAAAGATTTCTATATAACAATGTAGGCTAGTTAATGGAGTTTTTACTTTAATTCAATTTAACCCAAAGAGGTGTCTAGTTTAAGAGAACTAGTTTGGATATGAAGTAATTAATTTTGTCAACATTTTTAATAACTGGTAAATTAAGTTGTTTTTATTTTGTGACTTTATTGTAAGATAACTAAATAGTTAAGATGATAAATAAATAATTAAATGAGATTAAGTATGAAAGCAAATTTAAATAAGCTTCAATTACACTTGCAAATTTTAATTTTTCTTTGTGAAACTTTTCAATTTAAGTTGAATTGAAATGTTTTTGATAAAGATAAGCAGCGAAACAAGGGTGTCGAACCCTGTTACAAAGCAACCCAAAAGATTAAGAACAAGGGGCTAAACCCAAAACAAACAAGGCCACAAGGGAAAAAAATAAAACAGACCAAACACAGCCAAGCTGCAAGAACCAAATCCTAGAAATAGAAGACCAGGAACAACAGATCAATAGCACAGGCACAGCAGCCCAGTTGGAAAACAAACAACACTGATCTACATAACACCAAATCCCAATCTAGAACACCTAATAACTTTGCCACTAGAGAGCAAAGGACCTTTCTTCCTATGTTGTACTACTGTCCAGGAGAGATCAAAACTAGGAACAAAAAAGAGAGGAGAGGGGGGAGCCTCCCTCAATGCCAAAAGTAATGAGGGCTCATGGAGAACCCCAACAGCCGCTGAAGAATCTAGACGTAGGGATGTTGAGCCTGAAGAGGGAAAACTCAAAGAAGAAGAAGTCAAAATAGAAGCAGGCTGACCCAAAGTTAGAAGAGTAGACAAATGAGCACATAAAGGATCAGAAGAGTCCGGAGTGAGTGAGGGAAACACAATAGCAGTCTTCACCATCCCCTCAATAACATTCTTAGCAAGAAGCTCAATCTCCTCAGAGGAATCATCCCCTGAGACGAATAGTTCTTCGGTGAAACACTGATAGTTAGGTGGTCCATGAGAGCATCCTTCCACCAAGTTGCAGCTCCCTTGCACCATGAGAGAGGATAGCTAGAGGCTAAATGACCGGTAGAAAAATACCTTCTACATCTAAAAGGAATACACTCGTAATCCAATAGTTGTTTCCAGGGCCTATCCCCTACCATCAAGACCACATCCCCATGAAGAGGTTTAGAAATGTCAATATCCACAAGGATGCGAGTAACTGTGGAATGTCCCATGAAAGAGGTTGTAGAATCAACCTTGAGGAAATGGCCAATAGCATTTCCAATGCTCTTGTAGCAAGAATCCTCCCAAAATTGGAGAGGGAGATTTGGGAGACGGACCCAAATAGGTCTAATGTTGAGTGGCTTAGTTAGGGGTTTAAATGAGAGAGTCTAGGGCTTGATGGAGAGGGAATGTTCCCCCCACAACCTAACCCTACCATCGAGCACTAAGTCTCATTGCTTCGAAGAAGTAAATGTCACAATAGAGAATCCTCTTGCACAAGGAAACAACTCAATCTTACCTTCAACAAGTGGCTTCCAAGACTCCATGACCCAATTATGGAGATTGGGAAAAGAGTGCCAAAATCCATTAAATCTACAAATCACTTCAATATTGTAATAAAATTCTTCATTTTTAGTGACCTTAGGTCCACACACCACAATAGGGGACTCCTGGGCACAAGGGATAGGCCGAGAACTGAGCCAGGGTGAGCAGGACTGAATGCCAGAACCAGTCACAGCGGTAGAGAAAGATTTCTTTGGGCCCCCAAGAGCCCGAAACCCCTCAACAGGCCTGCCAACAACATCAACCCTAGCTGAATACATGCTAACAGCCACACCAGAGTCATAAACTAGTTCTATGAGAGGCAGAGCCCCAAGACCAATGTTCACAGGAACATTCCCATGTCCAACCACAATAGTCACACGCTCACCACCAGTCACCTGGACTACCACTACCTACAATCTAGGATCAACATCAACCCCCAAACGACCCCCATCTGGCATTGGCACCTCAGGTAACGAGCGTATTGATTTCTACCCATCATAGTTTGAACATTCGTTTTCCCGCTTAGTGTTCATTTCAAATTTCTAAATTTACATCTAACTTGTTGAATTGAAATGTTAGAGGTGAAGAAGACATTAAATTGTAATAAAATTTAATGTCTTCTTAGAGGGGGAAGAAGACATTAAATTTTATTACAATTTAATTAGGAAATACGGTAAATGCAAGGAGATGGGGGACCAAAAAGTCACCACCATCTCCAAAATTAAAACAAAATGCAAGCGCATTATAACACACTCATGTTTTGCTTTTAATAAAAGAAAAAAAAAAAAAATTTCTCAATCATCGTGCGATAGTTTCTCTCCTCACAGCAGCAAAGAAACCAAGGAAAAATGCGATCGCATTGAAGAAGAGGCCATTGAATCAAGTGCACATGAGAAAACAAGAAATTCACAATGCCACCTCGCCACCAAGGACATCATCGTGCAAATTTGGAGGCTCCAGCATAGGAAGAAGGTAGGATTTGTCTGATTTTGTTAGTTTAAGAACATTTTTTAGTTTTGCAATGTTTGATTTGTTTTTATATTGCATTTATAGTTATTGGAGAAGTAGAAAACCTAAATCTAGTTGAGGAGGATGAAAACAACCCCCAAAACCCTCCAAACCCTCAAAACCCACCTTCACCTCCTTTTCATGTAAGGGATGGTCAAGAACATTACCTAGGGATAATAGAAGAAAACAACAAACATCTTGAAACTATTATTCAAACCTTAAACAATCCAAGTTGAACCATTAAACGTAGGAGGGCACTTGCAAAATCACTGCAGGAGATTGTTTCCCACATAGATTTGATGACAAAAACAAATCACCAAATTCCAAGACTATAGGGAGAGGAGTCGGCAATATTATGTTGACAAGTTGTCATATGAACAAGTCAAGAAGGAAAAAATTACAAAATCTCAATTATGTGTAGAATTTATTAATCCCAAAACCAGCCAAAGATTAGAAGAAAGTTGCAAATGGTTTCCTATACATTGGTGTAGGAATGAAGACATATCCTGAAACTTTTGGGATAGATGGTACATGGTCTTTGATGAGAAGCCATGCAACAATGATGAGGTACCACAATATTTCTTGAGGAAATTCTATTGTGAATTCATCCTCAATAAGATTCCAAATTATTTTGACATTCGTGACTTCCAGGGTAGAGGTGGTGGCTCTACCCAAGATAGACCCGAGGCTTAGCGAGATGAAGACCATGTGCCTATACCCCAAGTGAGGCTAGAATGTAGGTCACTCCCTTTGGCTTTAAAGGAGAGTGTTGAGCTAGAGACTTTACATTCATTGACTACTCTCACCCAAACTCTATCACAACATGTCGATGATTTTAGCCAGGCTGATGAGGGTGAGAGTAGTAGGCATCATGTGTCCCCACATTTTTGCAGTACATGTGGGAACCTATGTGATTATGGGACGCATGAGGCACGACAGGACTCTACGACATAGGGGCAGCATGCTGCGACATAGGGGCAGCATGATGCGACACAAGGGTAGGACATATTGGATGATCTTGTTCTCAATGACGATCTCTTACAACATACATTTGGTATTGACTCTCAAGTAATTTGTTACAAGTTTCATCTTGATTTAGTATATTGTTATTTGAAATTTGTAATTAATTTATATGGTTATCTATATTATAAGTCAAAAATAATGTATGTAATTATTTGCGCAATGAAATTCCAAGGTCAGAGTCTTCATCCTGCCTCGATTAGTGATGGGGAGCCTCATACACTAACTTAGTATATGCTTGGCGTGACTTGCTAATACCAGTGGCAATACTCTGATTCACCATTATGCCTGGTCAACATTTGTATCTGACGAAAGATACATTCTCAATGTACATTCCCCCACATGCATTTGCAATAAACATTCTCTATATACATTCAAAACTTACACCGATGCTAGTGTCTTCGGTGGGACTCTTGTCATCGGTGAACGCTCATACATTTAGACCAATGCACCGATGGAACTACCCCTTGTCGGTTGGACAAATGCCTTAAGCCAAACCCTCAGATCTCTTGATGCCATCCATTTCCTCCCGATGGATCTCCAACTCCTTCACTCAAACCCTAGCACATGGAGATGCTAGGCGATCTACTATGCACAACCCGTGATCTGGAACATCTGCACTATCGAACAGGAAAACAAAATAAGAAATAGACGGATATGGTACATTGAAGCCATTCCACTAATTTTGACATAAATCTCACCAGTGGAATGCTTCACATCGACATTCTGCAACAATAGAAATATAGAAAGGAAAGGAAATCTATAGTTATGCAATTTCATATTTACAGAGAATGGAAACAAATAGACAACACAGAAAAGATTGATTTCTCCTTCACAATGCTCGGTTACATACGTACAATTGCATTTAGTTACAATGAATATGATATCTCCATTTGGTTCAATCCTCTGGGCTTATAAACTTGCCCAGAGTAGTACCAAACTGACTCCAAGCGGCTGGGAGACAACCGTTTTTAAATAGCCTCCAACTGCCCTATTGCCTATTTTTGGAATTATGTGGTTACAATTTGACAAAGGTGCCCTAAGTCACTTGGGACTTACAAAATAAACCTAAACACAAACTGAAACGACATGTATTGGTCAAATAGACCTTATTACAACACAAAACATGATTTTCTAAACAAAACATGATTCAAATGCCTCATGGAGGCCACCTGGTGTTAGGTTCTCCTGCACCATACACCCCACCTAGAAAAGAACTCATGTCCCATGAGTTGAGTCTATTTCTTGCTCCCCCTGTATCCTTTGCTACATCTTGCCTTCCCCACGATCTTTGGACTACAACTTGCTGCCATGGAATCAAAAATTTAGGCCTAGCATTGTAGGCTCTACTCACACCTTGCCATGAGTGAGTACTTGCAATCAAACTTGGATGTTGCATGCCATGATTCCTTACTGTCATCTCTGCCTAAACACCTGCATTCAAAACCTTATTTGATGCTTCTTGTACTGCTACTATGGTAGAATATGTTTGCCTTGCAACTCTTATTGGCTCTAGAGGACAAACAATGGTCCCTACTATGATAGTATCCTCTTTGTTCCAATCAACTTGTGACTGCTTGCAGACCTACTCTTTGACCTTCTGCTGATCCATCTCAGACATTACTATCTTATCTCCATCATTCAAAACTGAAATCACCTTCAAACTATGATCTTTGGTAGCCTCACTCCTTTAGGTATCCTCAACTTTCCTTGTTTCTTCTTCATTGTTGTTTACAAACTCTTTCTTACCCACCAAAATAATCTTGGCTACCTTCTTTGTTTCAGTATCCTTCTACAATGGTGTCATCACAAAAGTCTTTCCATCCTTCTTGATGGTGTATGTGTTAGCATATCCATCATACAATGCTTGCCTATAAAATTGCCATGGCATACCTAAAAGTAGGTGACAACACTCCATGGGCAAAATGTCACATAAAATTCTCTCCTTATATTCTCCAATCTAAAAATCAACATATGCTTGTTCACTTACCAAAAGTGATTGACTATCACTTACCCAAGATGCCTTGTAAGGGGTTTTATGAGGAATCCTTTCTATGTTCAATTTATCCACCATTTCCCTAGACACCATATTATCTGTTGAACCAGAATCTATGACTACCTTGCATATTTTACCTTTGCTTTTGCAATTGATCCTAAAAAGAGCTCTCCTCTATGATGGTTCAGTCTTCACTGGTTCTCTGAGCAACGTCCTCTTGATCATCAGAATTTCTCCCACTTTTGATGCCAAATTTATTTCAGGAGATGTCACACTCCTTGCATCTTCTTGAATCAAAGTGGTTCTCTTCTCACCACCATGAGAAGTTGAGGCCTTCTCTGGACACTTGTATGTTGGGTGCCCTATCTGATTGCAGTTATAACATCTCATGTTGGAGAACTTGGATCCTCTATCTGATTCATTTGTCCCACCTCTTTCATTTGGCCTTCTTCCTCGGTAGCCTCCTCTACTACTTGAGTCTCCAACTCGCTCTTCTTGGCTAGACTCACCATTAGGCCTCTGGTTAGGACTTCTTCCTCCAAAACTGCCTCTAAACTTTTTGTCACCTCTTCCTCTACCATTTTGCTCATTCTTTCTCTTTATCTTCTCTTCAGCCCTTAAGGCCATTTGGAAACACTTGTTCACTATTTCTAGTGCTAAAATGTTGATCTCATCTTGGATGTTCATCCTTAGGCCATTCAAGTACCTGGCCACCTTCTCTGACTCTTCTTCTTGTATCTTTGATCTGAGATTGAGTTTATGAAACTCTTGTGTGTATGCATTCACATCAAGGTCTCTCTGTCTGAGATACTACAATTTCTTATACATCTGTACATCATAGTCCAGGGGTAAGAATTGTGCCTTGAGTTTGGTCTTCATCCTTCCCCAGGAGGTTATCATATTCTTCTCCTCCTTGACTCTATCTCCTTGTTCATAATTCCACCATGCAAGAGCAGACCCCTGCAATCTTGCCTTTGCCAACTTAACCCTCTTATCATCAGGGACTTCTTTATATTTGAAATGATTGTTCAATGCCTCAATCTAGTCAATCACCTCTTCAGCTTCCATACTTCCACTATACATAGGTAACCCATCTATGGTGTCCCTATTGACTGACTTTAATGCATTTAAAAATGCCCTCTGGTCTGCTGGTATCTCCTCTGTCTTTTTACTGGTTTCCCTAATTTCTGTATTGCCTTCATCGTTGTCACTTTCATCTTCCCTATCTTTGCCTTTGGACTGCTTGAACTCTCCCAACTTGGATGAAAGCATCTCCTAGATTAGATTTTTAACGGCATCCCGCGACATACTTTTGGGAGGCATTGTCTCTGCCTCTGGCTCGCTTTCTCTGTCTAACATAAACATTCACAGATAGAACCCAACGCCAATACTCCTACAAATCCTCAATTCGATTTGCCGCCCAAATCTTTTTTTCAGGCTCTGAAACCAATATGATGGGGAGCCTCATACACTAACTTAGTATATGCTTGGTGTGACTTGCTAATACCAGTGGTAATACTCTAATTCATCGTTATACCTGGTCAACATTTGTATCTGACGAAAGATACATTCTCAATGTGCATTCCCACACATGCATTTGTGATATACATTCGCTATATACATTCGAAACTTACACCGATGCTAGTGTCTTCGGCGGGACTCTTGTCATCGGTGAACACTCATACATTTAGGCTGATGCACCGATGGAACCACCCCTCGTCGGCTTGACGAATGCCTTCGGCCAAACCCTTAGATCTCTTACCGCTAGCCATTTCCTCCCGATAGATCTCCAACTCCTTCACTCAAACCCTAGCACGTGGAGATGCTAGGTGATCTACTGTGCACAACCTGCGATCTAGAACATCTGCACTATCGAACAAGAAAGAGATGGATATGGTACATTGAAGCCATTTCACTGATTTCGACAGAAATCTCACTAGTGGAATGCTTCACATCGACATTCTGCAACAATAGAAATATAGAAAGGAAAGGAAATCTACATTTATGCAATTTCGTATTTACAAAGAATGGAAACAAATAGACAACATAGAAAAGATTGATTTCTCCTTCACAATGCTCGATTACATACGCACAATTGCATTCAGTTACAATGAATATGATATCTCCATTTGGTTCAATCCTCTAGGTTTATAAACTCACCCAGAGTAGTACCAAACTGACTCCAACCAGCTGGGAGACAACCATTTTTAAATAGCCTCCAACTACCCTACTGCCTATTTTTGGCATTATGCTATTTTTGGCATTATGTGGTTACAATTTGACAAAAGTGCCCTAAGTCACCTGGGACTTACAAAATAAACCTAAACACAAATTGAAACGACATGCATTGGTCAAATAGACCTTATTACAACACAAAACATGATTTTCTAAACAAAACATGATTCAAATGCCTCATGGAGGCCACTTGGTGTTAGGTGCTCCTACACCAGTTAGTCGTCCATTGGCAGGTTATGAGAGGAGGTCAAGTCAGTAGGTACGTAATTTATCACATAATCGTTCTTATTGTTGATATGTCAATGGTAATATTATTTTGTGATAATTTGATGATTTCAACAGTCACCAGCACCTCCACGGTTTCCTTGGTCCCCTGGACACCAAACCACCACTTTTAGGGAGGTAAATTTAACCATTTCTAATCATTATGCATTTTTAAAATAATGTTATGTATTTATTTTGTTTGAATAATCTTGAACTTAATTTTCAGATGCTGAATATAGTGGAGACTCCTCCTCATCTTCATGAGTCAGTGCAGATAGCCATTGATGTAGCCATGATGTCTACAAATCCTTTGACTGAGGTATGAGCCAATAACATGAAAATATCATAATTTTGTATTTCTTTTTTAATCTCATGTCATTTGATGTACATAAATGATATTTATGTTTAGTCAATTTTACTTCTTGATGCTTCTCACAGGAGGTCACAACTCCAATCCGTCCAACTACGGACGAAGAGAGAGACAAGATGATGGAGAGTGATCATCGATTGACAATAAGTGATCAATTACATATGTGATGTTATATATTTCATACATTTTCTATACTAATGTGCATATTGTTTGTTTTTATTAATAGGTGCAACTAGATGAACTTTATTCAAAGAGGTCTACTCAACGACAGAGAGAGGATGTGTCACTGACTGGCTCTCCATCTTCATAGTCAAAGAAGGGCCGCGAATTATTTCCTAAAAGTCCATAGGAAACTAGTTTTTGGGAACTTTTTTGTATGCCTAGATGGCATTGTATACATACTTTTGTATGTTAATCCGATGTATATTTTTGTATATTTGCCTGTATAGCTTTGTTTGGACATGCCTATATGGCTTTTTATATGAACTAGATGTTATGTTCATGACATTATGTATATGACAGTTTATATTAAATATTTAATTTGATAATCAATTATTGTTACAGGAATTTGGTTTTACAAGTGCCAATTGCATTTGCTTGAAAGTTTATAAATCATTTTCAAATAATCCATTTTGTGCATATCTTGCAATCATTGAATTCTGTGGGACTGTGCATTTCTTTGAGGCATCATTTCAAATAGTTCACGTGCCTTGTCTATGTTTCCATACTTTCCATACATGTCTACAAGGGCAAATTTGCAAATACAATACATGTGCCAAAATTCCTATATCATTTATGCTTTGATGGTTGTCCACACCATGTTCTCTAGATCCCATTATAGCATAGGCAAGGAGGAAGTTGGTTAAGGTTGTGCAATTTTGTTTTAGATGTGCCAAATTTTGCGTAAATGGTGTAAGTTTATTTTTGTGCATTTGCTTGAGAGTTTTTAAAGCCTTATGAAAAATCCATTTCGTGCATATCTTGCAATCATTGCATTCCACGAGACAACATTTCTTTGAGGCATCGTGTCAAACAGTTCATGTTTGTTATATATGCTTCTACACAAGTTGCATACATGTCTTGGAGGGTACTTACAACTATGACATTTGACATTATGCTTTGATGGATCTCTATACCATGCTCCAAACATACCATTTCCAAGGTTTTAGAATTTGGCTTTACACTTGCCAATTGCATTTTCTTGGAACTTTCTAAAGGCTTATTAGTAAATCTATTTTGTTCATATCTTGCAATCATTGTATTCCATGAGGCGACATTTCTTTGAGGTATCATGCCAAATAGTTCACGTGCCTTGTCTATGCTTCCACACTTTGCATACATGTCTCTGATGGCAGTTGCAACTACAACATCTAACAAAATTCCCATATGTTTTATCCTTTTGATGGATGTCCATTTTGGCATAGGCAAGGAGGATACTAGCTAAGGTTGTGGAATTTTTCTTTACACCCACCAATCGCATTTGCTTGAAACTTTCTAATGCCTTATCAAAAAATCCATTTTCTTCATATCTTGCAATCATTGCATTCAATGAGGTGAGATTTTTTTGGGGCATCATGCCAACCAGTTCACATGCCTTGTCTATGCTTCCACACTTTGCATACATGTCTACAAGGGTGATGCAACAGGTAAGGAGGATGACTCAGTACCATGGAAATATATTTCATGGTGCAGGAGCACCTTAGCCATAGCCAATCTTGGCTAGGAGCATGTCATAACAAGGTCCTAGGACATCATAGGAAAAGTTGATGGTCTTGTGTCATCATTTTGCATGTAATAAGGTCAAATGACCAATGTCATTTGTGTTTGGAGTCATGTTTTATGTTGTCAAACAAAAAGTCTAATAATGCAAGTAGTGGTAAGAAGTAGCTTTGTCAACTTAAAAAATCATGTAATAAGGAGGTTACCCAATGATCAAATAGGTTGAAAGTCAGTTATGATCAATTGGAACTGTTGTAAACATTTATAAAAACCTTCACACACGCCAAGCAGGGGTTGGTGAAGAAGGTTTTGAAGGGCAAAGTTGAATAAAACTAAGTTTTCTGCTACTTTTCATGAAATTTGACTATTCCAGTACATACTGCTCATCCATACAATACTGTCATGGTCTGAAACCACTTGCATTGTGAAGGGGAGTAAATGAACTTTCATTTACATCTTGTTTGAGGCATTTTCATTGAATTTGGAGGGAGAAAATCACATTTTTTTCTGGAAACTATCATAAAACCCTGAACTAGGGTTTTGAGGCTAAAAACTATGTATTTCTTTGTCATTCCACCAAGTTAATCACCTTAGATTGGTGGAATGGGATGGAATAAGGTAGGATCACTATTCCCAATAAGCCCTAGGTCAGGAAACAAGAATATAGCAGAGTTGGAAGATGCAATGGCCTAATATGACCATGTGTTAGGCAAAAAAAGGGTGCAATCCATACAATAGTGCATTAACAAGTGTTTCAAAGGCCAAAACCAGTGAAATTGGTTCCTTTTCCATGCATGCTAGGGTTCCCAAGTGGTTTGGTGTGGTGGGTTTGCATTGGCATAGTAGTTGCCTTGTAAAAGAGGCCTAATTAGGCCTAGTCTCAAATTGAACTTTCATGAATTTGGGGCCTCCTGTCTAAAACAACCCATGTCCCATTTTTGATCTGTTGACAAGGAGGATAATTGGTACTCAAAACTACTCTTACCTTGCCAATATTCTATCCCATGTGAAAGAAAACCTCTGTCAAACCCAAAAATAGGGCTACAAGGCTTGAGGCCTGTTTGTGAAGGAAGTCTCCATAATCCTTGTTTTCTGTGAAAGGTAGTGAATGGGGAAGGTTGGTAGGGTTGTGTAGGTATCCCAATTGCATCATTTCACAACAATGGGATAAGACCCCAAACCCTTTTTCAACTAGACATGAACTCAATCAAGACTACAAACCCAACACTTGGTTCAAAATCTCAATCTTTGCAAACCAACTCATGAAATGTTGGGAGTTAAGGTGTGTCAACCTTGTTAATTCCTTGTATTATTTCATTGTATTTACTTATTTATTGCCTATTGTATAATTAGGATGCAAATCCTATGTTGTCATATTATGGGAGTTGGCACGGTGATGTGTCATCCTACATGGCATATGATGACATGTAAGAGTCAGAAATAGAAGATACTATGACAGGTATGGACATGTGTCGAGAAACATCTTTGAAAAAGGCATCTTTAGGCACCCCAAGATGGACTATGACATGTTGTAAGAGAATATGCTATTTATATCATGTGTATGATAGATTCTCTTACAGTTGTAAGTTATGACAGCTATGACAGATTCTATGACGGTTGTAAGTGTCGTAAGAGCATCTGTCATAGCCCATTTTAGAAATAGGCAACCTCCTTGGGATGGGGTAACCTAGAAAGTGTCAAGAATATCCTACAGTGTTGGACAAGTGTCCATAGGCATGGGTTTTGGGCCATGATGCCATGTTGGATGCCCATCTAAATGTGGAACCATTTGTTTCATTGTATTTGTTATATAAACAGGTGCTTTGGAGAGTGATATATTACAAGTTTGACAAGTACTGTTATGCTGCCGAATCATCTCCAGATACGAGTGTCAAAGACTCCTACAAGAGTATTGGCTCTATGATTGTATTATAACCTTCACTGTTTACGTAATACATTTGAGCTATGTTTTGGAGTGTGGGGTTTTTCACCTGTAAGGGTTTTCCACATGTATATCTTCTGTCTCTCTTCTTCTGTGTCACTTTCTTGTGTACGTGTTTGCTACAATATCTCTGTTGGTGGGTTAACATAATCTATAATTGTAAGGATAAAATTGAATTTGCACTCTCCTCCCCTCATTAGATTAGTGTAGGAAGCAATTTCCGCACACCTAGCTTCCTTTTAGTTGGTATCAGAGCTTGATCACCTTTGGTCCTAGTTGTTGGGTAGGGGTTTTTTGAGCTAATCTTAGGTTGAGTGGGAGTCTGTGTAGAGTATTCAGTATCTTGTTGTAGGAAGGAGATGGCAACCTCATCCAAAAGATTAGAGGTGGAGAAATTCAGTGGCACTAATTTTGAGTTATGGAAACTTAAGATGGAAGACATGCTTGTTGATCATGACCTATGGGAAACTATATCCGGTGTAAAACTAGCTGCAATGGCACAAGCTAATTAGAATCTCAAAGATTGGAAGACTAAGGGTCTCATAAGACTCAGTTTAGTTTATTCTATCTTGTTAAATGTCCATGAGGAGAAGAGCACAAAAGACCTTTGGAAGAAGTTGGGTGATGTTTATCAGGCTAAATCCCTAGTGAAAAAAAAAATTCTGAGAAAGAAGTATTCTCTGAAGATGGAGGATGGAGGATCTGTTGCAGATCACCTAAATGCCTTCAACATGTTAATTTCTCAATTGACATCAGTTGGTGTGAAGATGGAGGATCGTTGTATGACCCTGCTTTGTTCTTTCCCAGACTTGTGGGATCATCTTGTGATGGCTATTGGAAGCACCACATCCACTTTCACAATGGATGAAGTGGTATCTTTTCTGTTATCTGAAGATATGTAGAGAAAGTCTTTTGAGGTAGCCAAAGAGACTCTTGCGGTTCGTGGAAGACCCAAGGAGAAAGGAAAAAAGAAGGACAAGAAAGCTAAGAAGGGCAGATCCAAATCCCGTGGGAGATCCAAATCTCCTAGAAAGTCCAAGGCTCTCTGTTCGAACTATGGCAAAACCAGACATTTCTAAAACGAATGCAAAGAGGAGAAGAAAAAGAAGAAGAAAGAATGCTCCTGATTTAGATTCTGACAAGTCACAAGATGATGGTGATGCCTTCATCATAGCCCTGGCCACCCATGCATATGATGATGTGTGGTTGACTGATTTTGGTGCATCATTCCACATGACCTTGCATTGAGACTGGTTTACAAAATATGAAGAGTTCGATGGTGGAAGAGTGTACCTGGGTGATGATTCTCATTTGAAGATTGTTGGTCATGGAAGAGTCTCAATCTAATTCCCTAATGGGCAAGTGAAGGGGATCACTGGGGTTATGCACATCCCAGGCCTAGCACAGAACCTGCTTTCTATAAGTATGTTGAATGATGTAGGTGTGTAGGTTGTCTTTTCAAAGGATTGATGCAAGATGACTAGAGGATCTATGGTGCTTGTGAAGGGTACTCAGAGAGGTACTCTATTTCAGCTGGAGGCATGCACTACATAGTGCAATAGTTCTTCTAACTTGAAGAAAAGAGCTGCAATCACTTCATCCCCACTATATGATTGAGCAGTGAAGAAATCTGTTGTAACTAGTTCTGATGGTAGTGCACATGCTTTGGAAGTTAAACTTCCTATTGAAAAGACTATGTTATTGCATTTGAGATATGGCCACATTGGTGAGAAGGGTCTGTGTACCCTGAAAAATAAAAACCTCATTGAGGGATTAAATTATTGTAATCTCGAGTTTGATTTTTGTGAACATTGCATTTATGGAAAGCAAAACCGTGTTTAGTTTTACTCTAGTTCTCACAAGTCTTATAGTGCATTGGATCTTATTCATTTTGATGTGTTTGGTCCTGTTAATGTTCCTTTGATTTCTAATCGGTATATTTTGTATCTTTCATAAATGATTACAGTCGAAGGACATGGGTTTATTTTATCAGAAGCAAGATTGAAGTCTTTAGTCAGTTTAAGGAGTTTAAAGCCTTTGTTGACAATCTGACTAGTAAAAAGATTAAGTGTTTGAGAATTGACAATGGTGGTGAGTTTTGTTCGGCAGAGTTTGATAAGCTATGTAAAGAGCAAGGGATTGAAAGGCATAAGACAACTCCATACACCCTGCAGCAAAATGGAGTTGCATAGAGGATGAACAAGACACTGATGGAGAAGGCTAGGAGCATGCTTAGTGGAGCAAGACTCGAATAAAAATTTTAGGCTGAAGCTGTAGCCATTGCGTGCTATCTGGTAAGCAGATCTCCTACATCATCTCTTGTTGGTAAGACACCTATGAAGGTGTGGTCTGGTAAGAAGCCTTCAGTTAGACATCTTCATGTTTTTGGTTGTGAGGCATATGCACATGTGCCTAGGGAGAAATGGTCTAAATTGGAGAACAAGGTTGTTAAGTGTGTCTTCATTGGCTATGGTGTTAGTGTGAAAGGATACAAGCTTTGGGATCCTATGGCTGAAAAATTGTTGTATAGTAGAAGTGTTATCTTCAGAGAGCTAACACCTTCTTCAGTTGTTTATAGCCAGAACAAATAGAAAAGAAAGAAGATGTGGTTTAGTTTCCTTCTACCCCTGAGAAGACTGAATCAACAGACCCTGTGAGACCTGATGATGAGGAGAACTCTAGCAGCTCTGAAAGCTCAGAAGAAGAAGCAGAACCTCAACCTCAGCCATTGAGGAGGTCTACATGAATGAGAAAGCAACTTGATAGGTTTGGTTATTCATTACTTGATTCTAGTTGTGTTTTTGCTTTACTTACTAACATTGATGAGCCTAGAACTGTGAAAGAGGCTATAGGCATGAAATATGCAGGTTCCTAGAAGGAGGCCATGGAAGATGAGATGGCTTCTTTGGAAAATAATAAAACATGGGACTCGGTGCCTTTTCCTAATGGACGGAAACCCATTGGATGCAAATGGGTGTTCAAGAAGAAATTTGGTGCAGATGGCAGTGTTTAAAAGTACAAGGCTAGATTGGTTGCGAAGGGGTGCTCACAAGTGGAGGGAAGTGACTATGGTGAAGTTTTCTCTCCCGTTGCAAAGATGACATCCATTTGTTTCCTGTTATCTCTTGCAGCTGCTTATGACTTAGAGGTAGAACAGATGGATGTGAAGACAACTTTCCTTCATGGTGATTTGGAGGAAGAAATCTACATGTCACAGCCAGAGCATTACATACAGAAAGGCAAAGAAAATTTGGTTTGCAAGTTAAAGAAGTCTTTGTATGGTTTGAAGAAGTCTCCTAGGATGTGGTACTTGAAGTTTGATGCCTTTGTGTTGTCGATTGGATAACTAAGATTAAAATTAGATCATTATGTGTATTATAAATTTGACAATGATCGCATTCTCATTATTGCATTGTATGTTGACGATATGCTGTTGATTGGGAATGGTAAGAATATGATTTTTGATTTGAAGTCTCAGTTGTCAGTATAGTTTGAGATGAAAAATATTAGGCCAACCAGGTACATTCTAGGAATGGAAATCAGAAGAGATAGAGTTAACAAAAAACTTTGGTTAAGCCAGAGTAAATATGTGAAGACCATGTTGGATAGGTTCATCATGGCAGATTGTAGACCATTGTGTGTTCCTGTTACATTGAAGACAAAGTTGTCTGTTAATGATTGTCTAAAATCTCCTAGTGAGGTGGAGGACATGAGCAGAGTACCTTATGCTAGTGTTATTGACAGTTTGATGTATGCTATGGTCTGTACAAGACCAGACATTGCCCAAGTAGTGGGAGTCCTTAGTCGGTTTATGGCTAATCCTCGATGAGTACATTGGGATGCAGTTAAGCGAGTGTTTATATATTTGAGGGGTACTTTTGAGTATTCCATATGCTATCATGGTAATGTTATAGGACATTTTCATTCAATTTGTATCCGTTGATTTGTGGATTCTGATTGGGCAGGTGACATTGACAAAAGGAGATCCACCAGTGCCTATGTGTTCACTATGTTTGGTGGTACAATTAGTTGGATGAGTAAGTGACAACTTGTGGTTGCTTTGTCCACAACACAAGATGAGTATATGGTAGCAACTCATGCTTGTAAGGAAGCCATTTGGCTTAAGATATTGTGTTCAGATATTGGTGTTGATGCAGGATAGATTACGATTTGTTGTGACAGTCAGAGTGCGATTTGCCTTGTGAAGAATCCAACTTTCCATGCCAGAACAAAGCATATTGATGTATAGTTTCACTTCATGTGAGACATGGTAGAGGATAGGAAGGTAAATTTGGAGAAGGTAGATACTTTGAAGAATGTTACAGATGTGTTGATGAAACCAGTGGGCATAGAGAAGTTTAGATGGTGTTCGAAGTCTATGGGCCTCTCAGCCTATAGCAGTTAAATCTTGTTAATTCTATTGGCTCTTACAAGGTGTTAGACAAGTGGGAGAATGTTGGGAATTAAGGTGTGTCAACCTTGGTAATTCCTTGTATTATTTCATTGTATTTATTTATTTATTGCCTATTGTATAATTAGGATGCAAATCCTATGTTTTCATATTATGGGAGTTGGCACGGTGATGTTTCATCCTACATGGCATATGATGACATTTAAATTTGTCCTCACATGAGGAGATAGGCATCCCACTTAGTGGTAGGAATATTTTTCCATGTGTCAGCATCTTGGAATGTGTGTAAGGGAATATTGATCGAAACGATCATGACAGATTCCTATGACAAAGTAATGACATGTAAGAGTTAGAAATAGAAGATACTATGACAGGTATGGACATGTGTCAAGAAGCATCTTTGAAAAAGGCATCTTTGGGCACCCCAAGGTGGACTATGACATGTTGTAAGAGAATATGCTATTTATAGCCTGTGTATGACAGATTCTCTTACAGCTATAAGTTATGACAGCTATGACAGATTCTATGACAGTTGTAAGTGTTGTAAGAGCATCTGTCATAGACCATTTTGGAAATAGGCAACCTCCTTGGGATGGGGTGACCTGACAAGTGTCAGAAACATCCTACAATGTTGGACAACTATCCATAGGTGTGGGTTTTGGGACATGAGGCCATGTTAGACGCCCATCTCAATGTGGAGCCATTTTTTGCCTTGTATTTGTTATATAAATAGGTGCTTTGGAGAGGTGATGTATTACAGGTTTGACAGGTACTGTTATGCTGTCGGATCATCTCTAGATACGAGTGTCAAAGACTCCTACAAGAGCATTGGCTCTGTGATTGTATTATAACCTTCACTGTTTACATAATACATTTGAGCTGTGTTTTGGAGTGTGGGGTTTTTCACCCGTAAGGGTTTTCCCCATGTATATCTTTTGTCTCTCTTCTTCTGTCTCACTTTCTTGTGTATGTGTTTGCTGTAATATCTTTGTTAGTGGGTTAACATAATCTTTAATTATAAGGATAAAATTGAATTTGCACTCTCCTTCCCTCATTAGATTAGTGTAGGAAGCGATTTCTGCACACCTAGCTTCCTTTCATGAAACACCCTTGAAATGATGAATGTGACATAAAAAGACCATTCATGGTCACCAAGAACATAAACTTTGCATATAGGTTATTCTTCCTCATAAACTACCCTTACAAGCTAATAGCCCTCTAAAAAACTAATTTTTGGAACATAACTTACTCATCCATGACCTCTAACACAAAGGAGGATAGATTAGGATACCTATTTGGATGTTTTACAACATATCTCAAATGTACCATGTGTTGTTTTGGAACATTCCCTTCAAAAATGGACTAGTAATTTTTATATGAGGCCTAATTAGCCTACTTTTACAAAGCATCAACTACTATTCTTGACCCCTAAACTAACAATTGCACTCCAGAGGTTGAGTTAGGTCCTATACAGACTGAATCACTCATTAGCATAATTATTCAAGACCCTTCTTTAACCATTTTTCAAAACCCTCATCATTGCACTGTCAAATAGACCAAAAACACATAGGCTACCTTTTTTTTGCAATTTTGCACATTTGCCATATTGACAAGTTTTTTTGACAACATATACAACTTGTTCAAAAACTTACATATTTGACCTTTTGACATGACAAATGGCCCTCATAGGCCTTATTACATAAAATGGATGCACAAACACTAATTTAAACAACTATGACAACTATTAGCCTTTTGGTTGCAAGAAATGTTGCTTGACAACTTTTCTTGCAACTTGACAACTTTTGCAGCCTATGACCTCGTAAACTCCAATGACCCTTATTACATCAGGAGTGGTCTAGTATGACCTCATTACAATACCAAAATGACTCAACACATCAAAATTCATCATTTGATCATGTTCATGAAATAGGCTAGGTGCCCCTACACCAAAGGGCAGTTGCAATTACAGCATGTGACAAATTTCCTATATCCTTTATGTTTTTATGGATGTTGATAAGTCATTCCAAACATTCTATATTGGTGTACAGATAGGGAGGATGTTGGAAAAGGTTGTGGAATTTGGCTTTACACGTGCCAACTGCATTTACTTGAAATTTTCTAAAGTCTTTTCACCAAATCCATTTCGTGCATATCTTACAATCATTGCATTCCATGAGACAATATTTCTTTGAGGCATCATGTTAAACAGTTCATGTTCATCAAGTATATGCTTCCACACTTTGCATACATGTCTGAAAGGGTACTTACAACTACAACATTTAACAAATTCCTATATGCTTTATGCTTTGATGGATGTCTATACTATGTTCCAAAGATACCATTTCAAAGGTTTTGGAATTTGGCTTTTGGTGCAGGAGCACCAACACCATCTTTTACAAAATTGGGTCATTTGAAGGTCTTGACTGCTTGAGTCTAGGATGTTTTAAAGTAAGTTGAGTCTTTTTCCATCAAATAAGGTCATTGTAGACCATAATACATGTAATAAGGTCAAGATGACCAATTTTCTATGTTTTGGAGTCATGTTGAGTCATGTTTAGTCAAATAAAAGTCATGTAATGCAAAGGTTTCTAAGGGTTGTTTTGAAAATGCAATGTATACATGTATTGGAGAGTTGGAAAATGACCATGTGGTTGGTTGTGGTAGTTTTAGGTCATTTGAAACTACTTAAAACATGTATTAAATCCCTCACATACCCTGAGTAAAGAAGGGAGATGAGTTTTGTATTACAAAATTTGAATAAAAAAATAGTTTTTTCTGATTTTTTCTGCAAACACATTGTTCCAAGATGTACCATGACCCTATACAGCCCACCCATGTGATAAAATATATTGGAAGTGGTAGTGGTATGTATTAAATTTAAAATGCACTTGGTTTGAGGAGAAACCATTGAGTTTTGAGTGAGATATCTTCATTTTTCTGAAACTGCCTATGTAACCCTCAAAACAAGGGTTTGAGTGTGTAAAGGGACGTTTCAGACCATTCCACTTGTTGTATGAACCTGTAACTCATTGGAATGGTTTGGTTTGGATGTGTTTTAGATGCCCATGAAGTCAGGGAAGTAGGAGATGGATTTTGACCAAACTATGGTGTTGTCCTAGGCAAGTTTTGCCTTGTTTCCAAGCAAGAAAGGGCAGTTTTAGGCTAGGGTTTGTTAAAAGAAGGTTGGAAAGTACTAGGAGATGGTTCCTAAAGCATATTTAGACCATTTTTGAAGTGTTCCAAGTGTTGGTAAAGTCTGAGAGTGTGTGGAAGGTAGAGTTTCAATAAACCCTCCTCAAATCGGCCTAGATTGAGGATTTTTGGGGTTTGGTATGTTAATGAGGGTTTCTCCTAAAAATAATTGTGGTTTTGAGAGTTTGGACACATGGGAGATGCTTCCCCATCAATTCTAGGGGTTGTTGGATGTTTAGATGTATGTTTCTTCACAAACTAGGCCTAATTAGCCTATTTTAGACAGCGAAAAATGCCATATTTGAGGTACATGGCCCAAAAGAGTCACTATTAGTTTTGAGATATGTTATGTAACATGGAAATGGGTATCTAAATCTATATTTATTTTGGGAGGTCTTTTAAAAAGTTTGAGAGAAAAACCCCAAAAATAAGGTCTATTGTCCTACTAGATTAGGCTTGATTGAAACATGAAAAGTATGAAGATTGAGACTAGGCACTTTGAAGGTTGTTTGATTCACATGTAATTGATTTTGTTGAATGGTCCAACAACCCCTCATTGCATTAGCTTTACACCCGCCAATTTGGTGCAGGGACACCAAATTCATTTTTTTTCCAAGTTTGGTCCAATGAGGTCTAATGATAGGTTTTTTTTTAGGTATTTTTAGTTTATTTGGTCTAATAAGGTCATAACAGACCATGTGTAAGGTCAATAGAGTCATTTTGAATTTGTTTTACAAAAGTTGTCAACATGTATACAATGGAAAGGTGCTAGGAGTGACATTTTGCATTCCATAGCTCATGGGACTGAACAGACTTCACCAACTCGTCGGGGTGGGCAGGTAAATGCCAGGGGAGGTCTCATTTTGTGTGCCAAGAATTGCATTCATTCGGGGCAACAGGCTACCGGCAAAGTCCCTTATGATCCCTAAGACAAAAAAATTGCCAAACTTTGATGGAGCAGTTCTTGGAATTCGTCGCATTTGGGAACGTTTTGTTTAGACATACAGGTGCACATGGTCTCTGTCCACAATAGCCTCTCTCAGTTTTGGTCAACTCCAGTCTGTTTGACCGTGCTAAAATCAAATGCATTCTTGCAAAATGCTTCAGTTTCATGCAGTGGAAAGGTTCTAGGAGTGACATTTTGCATTCCATAGCTTGTGGGGCTGAACGAACTTCGCCAACACATCGGGGTGGGTGGGTAAATGCCATTGGAGGTCTCATTTCATGTTCCAAGCACCACAGTCGTTTAGGGCAGCAGACTACTGGCAAAGTCCCTTAAGATCCCTAAGATAAAAAAAATTACCAAACTTTGATGAAGTAGTTCTTGGAATTTGTGGCATTTTGAAACATTTTGTTTGGACGTATAAGTGCACGTGGGGTCCATCCACAATAATCTCTCTCAATTTTGGTCAACTCCAGTCTGTTTGATCGTGCTAAAATCAAATGCATTCTTGCAAAATGCTTAAGTTTCATGTAGTGGAAAGGTGCTAGTAGTAACATTTTGCATTTCATAGCTCGTGGGGCTGAATGGACTTCACCAGCGCTCGAGGTGGATAGGTAAATGTCAGGGGAGGTCTCGTTTCGTGTGCCAAGTGTCATAGTCATTCAGGACAGCAGGCTACCGGCAAAGTCCCTTAAACTCCCTAAGACGAAAAAATGACCAAACTTTGATGGGGCAGTTCTCAAAATTTGTGGTAGTTGGGAACATTTTGTTTAGACCTACAGGTACATGTGGAGTCCATCTACAATAACCTCTTTTAGTTTCGTTCAACTCCTGTCTGTTTGACCATGCCAGAATCAAACGTATTCTTACAAAATGCTTCAGTTTCATGCAATGGAAAGGTTGCCAGGTGCCATATTTTTTGTTCTGCTCATCGTGGGTCTGAATGAACTACGCCAACACATTGGGGTGGGTGGGTAAATGCTAGGGGAGGTCTCGTTTTGTGCACCAAGTGTCTCAGTTGTTTCGGGTTGCAAGCTACCAACAAACTTGAAAAGTGCTAGGTCTCAGTAGCTTACACGCCAGAACGACTAGGATGCTTGGTACATGAAATGAGACCTTCCCTACCATTTACCCACCCACCCCAATGTGTTAGCACAATCCATTTGGCCCCATGATGAGCAGAACAAAAAAATATGGCATCTAGCAACCTTTCCATTGCATGAAACTGAAGTATTTTACAAGAATGCGTTTGATTCTAGCACGGTCAAATGGATAGGAGTTGAATGAAACTGAGAGAGGTTATTGTAGAAGGACTCTACATACACCTATAGGTCCAAATAGAATGTTTTCATCTACCATAAATTTTGAGAACTACCCCGTCAAAGTTTGGCATTTTTTTCGTCTTAGGGAGCTTAAGGGACTTTGTCGGTAGCCTGTTGCCCTGAATGACTGCAACGCTTGGCACATGAAATGAGACCTCCCCTAGCATTTACCTACCCACCCCAACATGTTAACGAAGTTTGTTCGGTCCCACGAGCTATGAAATGCAAAATGTCACTCCTAGCACCTTTCCACTGCATGAAACTGAAGCATTTTTCAAGAATGTATTTGATTTCAGCATGGTCGGACTGGAGTTGACCAAAACTGAGAGAGGTTATTGTGGATGGATGCCACATGAACCTGTCCATCAAAATAAAACATTCTCGAATACCATGAATTCCAAGAACTGCTCCATCAAAGTTTGGTAGTTTTTTCATCTTAGGGATCTTAAGGGACTTTGCCAATAGCCCATTCCCCTGAACAACTGCGGCACTTGGTACACAAAACGAGACCTCCCCTAGTATTTACCCATCCACCCTGATGTGTTGGCAAAGTCCGTTCGGCCCCACGAGCTATGGAATGCAAAATGAAACTCCTAGCACCTTTCCATTGCATGAAACTGAAGCATTTTGCAAGAATGCATTTGATTTCGGCACGGTCAAACATACTGGAGTTGACCAAAACTGAGAGAGTTTATTGTGGACGGACCCCACTTGCACCTATACATCCCAACGAAATGTTCCCAAGTGCCACAAATTTCAAGAACTGCTCCGTCAAAGTTTGGCAGTTTTTTTGTCTTAGGGATCTTAAGGGACTTTGCCAGTGGCCTGTTGCCCCAAATGACTACCGCACTTGCCACATGAAAAGAGACCTCCCCTGGCATTTACCCACCCACCGCAATGCATTGGCAAAGTTCGTTTGGCCCCACGAGCTATGGAATGCAAAATTTCACTCCTAGCACCTTTCCACTGCATCAAACTAAAGCATTTTGCAAGAATGCGTTTGAAGAAATCCTTGACACATGAAGACACTGAGAATACTAAAGACATGGAGGACAAAGAAGCATGAAGACATGAACAAACTCTTGTCATGAGGAAAAACCACAACCCAATCTAACTCCTGAAAGTATGACATGTTACAATGAAGAACCACAACCAAATCCAATGATCCAATGGCATGAACCAATGACATGAGAAACTATGCCCTACTATTGTAACATGATAAACATGAATTTTATGAACTAATATCCAAACCCTATGACATAAATCTTGATATAACATGAGTGAAACACGAGTGAATAGGTGATCCATGACTCATCCTCTCTCTGCCATCGAGTAGACCTCTTCGACAGTTCAAGGTCATGCAGCTCCACCTGTTAATACAATCAAACAATATGTACATTACTATAACAAAATGTACATGAAATATATAACATCACATATGTAATCGATCACTTACTGCCATCTAATGATCACTCTCCGTCATCTTTTCTGGATCTTCTTTAGCCATAGTTGGATGGACTGGAGTTGTGACCTCCTGTGAGAAGCATCAAAAAGCAAAATTGACTAAGCATAAATATACTAGAGGGAAGAAATTCATACTACTATTTATATACAAAACAAAGTACAAGTAACCATCTAGGAAATTTTTATGCATACTTACAAATTAATCCAATGAATCATCTAGGTCTTCTCTACTCATTATTGTGTCAAGTATTGCCTCATGGTCAGAGTCACGCACCTTCCACAAGGGTCTTGTTCAAAGGTCTACCTCGATATTGTATCAAATGAGCATTGGTTTCCATGACAAGGTTGGAGTAATGAAGAATCTTTTGATGCGTGTCAAAGTCCTCAAATAGCCAAACATTAACACTCTTATGTGGGTACCTTCTAAGCCATATTTCAGTAACAACCACTGAGCCTGTAGGGTATTCGATGTTTTCTCCATCTGTAACTGGGGCCTCCAATTTCTTTTTGGCCTCAACACAATGACACAAGTAATAATATGTTCCCTCTTTGTTATCTTCATCTGTAATAACTGCATAAACATGCCCTACAATGATATGTGCAGCAAATTAGATGAAATTAGTCAACATTACAAAACTACTACAAAGTTTAAGATAACATTAGGAATTTTAAATTTAACTATGCAAGTAGATATATTACCTAGTTGAACTAGATCTGATATGTGGTCAAAGTCAACTGATGGTTTCATCTCTGTCCATTCTAGTGTCGTAGGGGGTCGATACGTGTCAAGTGGGCTAAGATAACTAAACTGCCATTCGTCAACCCACTCATGTGACTCGCACTCATTCCAAGCTTGAATTGTACATGGAGAACAAAAGCACGTCATCTTTCGCGTATGTATACTCCATGAACCTACAATTGAGCTTCTGATAGAGTGTGGCTCACTTGATCCTGTCAATGTACAATAGTCCTCATATGGTACAATGTTCGTATCATCTATCAACTAAATAAATCTATGAACTGAAGACTTACCTTCATTACCTGGACCCATCAAAGCATTATACCACTCGATGATTGATTTTGCATCTGTCAACTTTGCATTGTCTTTATACTTTAACTGTTCTCATGATATGGCTTCTTTGATACACGCTCCTGCACCATCATGCTCCCCCTTTCCATGCCCATCCTTACAAAAGTTCCACATATGTTGAACACCTATAATATTATGCCTCCTACTTAGCCAATAGAAATTCCATGAGTTCTTGAATTGTGATGCACAATTGTCTGACCATATGATATGTTGATTGAATGATATGCCCCTTCTAGCCAGATCATTGTAGAACACCTGAAAACAACTTTGCACAAAATCTGCGAAATGCGTGCGATCATCGCTTATATAGAAATGATACTCCCTTATGATCTTTCTGTCATCCTCTATACTATCATTCACATGAATGAATACGATGTGCACAAAAATAGAAACCTGTTTTGAGTTATAATATTAGGATTGTACCTCACACTATGGCTGTAGATTGTAGTTCTCTGCAAAGTTGACGACTAAAACAATGCTACCAACTGGAAATATGTCCTTTCATAACTTAAATTGGAAGTCCAATCATCGAGCTCTATGGGCATGTCTTACATACTCATACACTATGTTGTCACAAAATATAGGCATAAACTGATACACTGGAATCTTCTGAATAATATATTCACACCTATTTGCTTCTTTACCATCTCTTGTATTAAATGCCACTGTTTTATACTTTCTGAACTCTACTAGTTTGTTTCCAACCGCATGTGTTCTTTCCATATGTTCACATATTGGCATACGTTGCAAGCCACCACACTGCTGACATGTGACATCCAAGCATAATTTCCTGTAGAATATTTAACCTTCCTCTCTATCACATAAAATTATTGATATGAAATCTCTTGAGGTAGTTGGTGGGGAACGTATGCCACAATCCTGCAAAAATATTGCTAGTATGCAAATCTAAACATATAGACCGATAAATATCAAAATGGTTAGAAAATTCAATATGTAATCTACAACAACAAGTCGTGCGTGTGTGATTTATTTTGACAAAGAAAGGTTTTAGCATTTCAAAATATCTTTGAGAAATTTTAATTTGAGGATACTTCTTTAGAAATTTACCAAAAAATTGTGTTTGAGTCATATCCAAAAAATGCATTGTATGTAGCTCACGGTTTCGACTACCGATTCTCCTTCTTACCACATCCCTTTGATTCAGAGACACCCTTGTGTAATTCTTCCAAAAGTCTTCAATTAGTGATCTCAAAACTTCAACAAAAACTTTGTCTTTTTGTGGGAGTCTCCCAGAGAATGCCCACAATTCATTAGTGTTTGGATCCTCAACTGTTTGACGTCTTCCAACGGCTCTCATTAGAGTTTTTCTATTTATTTTCAATGCTTGACTTGTCTTTCTAATGAGGCAAGTTTTTTTTGTTTGTTGGCTTACAATTGTCGATGTAATGACACGTCATGTGACATTACTATCTTTGGTGTGTGAGGTGGAAACTACACACTCATTAGATTTTTGACAATTGATTTTTCACTTGACACATTCGATGTTCTTAGGCTAATAATCTTCATAGTGGGCCTAAATTTCAGATTTCTCATCAGTTCAACAAAGAGTTGGCATCTTCTGGTTTCATTTAAATTCTCAAAGAATAATTTCCATATCTTATTTGCATATCTTTCGTAGGTGTGCATAGGAATCTTATCTTGCATGGGCTCCAATACATTCTCATCAATATCAATTAGAAACTTAGGCCTCCTATGCAAATTTCTAGGAGGCCTTTTATTTGGTAAAGTAGACTGAACATTAGGAATTTCTTCAATATTTACTTGAGATGGGATAGATGACGTACCTTCGAATGGAGGTGAAAAGGTCAAAAATGACGTACCTTCAACTTGAGGTGTGAATGATGGCATGTCACCAACTTGAGAAGAAAATGCAGATGTGCCTTCTACTTCACCTGTGAAAGATGGAGTGTCTCCAATTCGAGAAGCTAATGATGGTGTTCCTTTAACTTGACCTATGGATGATGGAGTGCCTCCAACTTGGAGATTCACTTTCCTCATTGTATAGAGGTTTTGCATTCGTTCCCTTTGTGCCACCAATTCCATATCTCTTTTAGCTTCGTTAGACGTGTCATGTTCCTCTTCAATTGGCAATGGTGGAATGTCTTCTAGTATGGTTGACAATTTCCTACTTTCCCAAATTCGCCTCATTCTTTCTCTTTTCCTCTCATTCTCAACTTCACACTCTTCTAGTGTTAGAGTCTTTGCTCGTTTCCTTGACATGATGATGATTTCTACAAGCATGAAGAATAAGACAATGATAATTAGAAATTTTATAATGACAATGAATAGCACAGTCAGAATGAATAACAAGGTTTTACAAACTTTTGAATAAGACACCTCATATCAAGATGACTTGAACATACATAAGTCATGGAGTATGCATTTAAACACACATATAAGTCATGTAGTATACACTTGAACATACAAAGTCATAAATGGTGCAGGAGCACCTAGTCCCTTAAGGCCAATTATGGAAAATGCAATGTAATTGAGTTCAAATGTTTCTTTCCACGTGTGGAATCCTATTTTGATGTAATAAGGTCTATAAAAGACCATTTGTATGTCTTAGAGTCCTTTAGGGGGGTCAAGTAGTTAAGTTTTGTCAAGTGTCATAATATTACTTATGCAAACTACATGTTTTGTCCATTTTAAAACAAATCCAATGGTCATATCCTCCAAAAATGTGGTTGGATTAGTTGGAAAACGGTTGACAAATGATGTAATAAGTCTCCAAATGAAGACACAAGGAAGAAGACACGAATTTTGATGAACAAAGAACAACATTTACTCTATTTTTCTGCTGTAACCACATTTTTCTCTGTATTTTCTCTGTTTCAGACCGTACTACGGCCCTATATGGTACTATCTAGACTTAAAATTCATTTGATGTGTTAGGGGTCTATGTTAAATTTATTTTGAATCAGGTTTGAGAGGTTTTCATTAGGTTTAGAGGGAGATTTAACCAAATTTCCCAAACTGCCTGTATAAGGCCAGTGAGGGCTCTAGTTGGGGTTTAAACAATGTTTTAGTCATTCCACCTACTGTCATGACTTGTATCTCAGTGGAATGGCTCTTCAAAGAGAAGTCTAAGTGTTCTCATGATTTGGTAGGCAGAGAAGATCAGTTGGTGTGGTTTTAGTGTGATGCCCTAGGGTTTTAAAGAGTGTTTTCATGTGGGAAAGAGGAACCAAAGAGGGTATTTGACAAAATATCAAAATAAAATATTTGTCTGATGGTTTTGTGAGCATGTGCAAGTGTATTCTAAGGTGTCTGAAGTAGTGGTCTAAGGAGAAAGTGTTAGGAACCATTATTTTCAATAAACCCTCCTCAATTTTGCCCAAACTAAGGGTTTTGTGGTTTGGTATGTAGGTGAATGTTTCTCCTTAAACAAATTAGGTTTTCGAGGGTTTGGACACATGAAGAATTCTGCCCCAACAAGTTTAGGGGTCTGTGGAAGGTTTAAAGGCTAGTTCCTTTGTAATATAGGCCTAATTAGCCCTTTTAGGACAATGAAAAAAGGTCATTTTTGAGGCACACAGTCCAAAGAAGTCAAGGTTGAGTTTGAGATATGTGATGTAACTTGATAATGAGTTTTCAAAACATTGATTAAGTTTTGGGTTTGAAACCATATAAGGAAATTAGGTTTGGTTGTGTTTGGTTGGTGAACTTAATCTTGTTAGATGCCTCATCAAGCCCATGTGAAGGTTTGAATCCTTGAGTGCAAGTTGTAGACCTTGGAGACCTAATTCATTGAAGGGACATTGTGAGAGTTTGTGAATCCAATCTAGAACACAAGTTTGTGAAACTTTGTACAAATCAAGTTGTTTGTGAAACTTTTTTGTTGCGAGAGTTTGTGGAGACCATAAGGTGTTGAGAGATCATGCTATGTAAAGGTATATCTCTAATACTAAGCCTCCATTTGACCCTATCAATTCTTAAGAACATCACCTTGACTGCTCTTGACTGTCTTTCCCCTTGAAGACCGTTGTTTGGACTCTTATATGAGTATTAAATCACTATTTTAGGTTTGGAAATCATGAATTGTATGGTTAATTTTTTACATATATGAGTTGTATGGAGGTGATTTTGAAGGATGACAAAATGAATTCCATTGAAGGGGACTGTAATCAACATAAATTAATTATCCTAATAGTCTTAAACCAATCCAAAAACTTTGTGATAGTCAAAAGAACATTAACCATTGAAGATAACCTTCTAGATACTCGTGACAAAAGATCAAAGACATCTTAAGTGATGCTTAAATTAAAAACAACTTCATGATGGTCATGACTATGATAGTAGACTATTACATAGACTTGTGACTATCCTACAGTCATGAAAACCTCATTTTTAATGTTTTATCTCCTTGTAACTCCCTTTGTATCATCTTGTGGCATGATGCTTGTATGTCCGTACATATTTGTATATAACTCTCTTCTCTAAAATTTTGTTATGTTGATGAAGTAAATACATAATCTCCATCATATTTTTTTATGGATTGAGTGGTATCAAAGTGAGTTGTAACAATTTTTCAAATAGGTTGTGGTTCTCATTTCCTCCATTTTTTGTAAGAAAACTATCATTTCATGCATGGTTCTATTAAATGAATTGAATTATACATGTATTAAGGAATAAATCCTTCTATATCATCCTAGGGCAAAAATTAAGAGTCTTCCAAAATCAATTTTGGTTCCATGTATACACTCGAATATGAGTATGACAAACAATTGTTCACTAAAATTATTTTATGAAGTATTTGATAATGTTTTTCTCTTGTATAGCTGAAAATAGGTGAAATGAAGGCATGAAGGGCCGAAACAAGGTGGAAACATGAAGAATTTGGAGTCTCTTTGACTAGACTAACTGATATACCTAGACACATATATATCTTAGAACATAAAGAACATAAAAAACATAAAGACATAAAGAACATAAGAACATATATATGTGAATTAAAATGAACATTTAAATTGAACATATCTTAGAATTTGATATTACAGTTGACAAATTCTCCAAAAGATGGCTTCAAAATCCTCAAATTCTTATTTTTTAGAAATTTGATTATGAATTCTATATAATTCTAGAATAGGATTAGTAAAATTTATGGAAAAAACAAACATATATCATCAAATTCAATCTATATATCAATGGTAATTAGCTTTGAAACAAAATCACACATGAAACATGAAACTTTCAGTTTAAATAATCAAATTTTCTCCAACAACATGAAAAAACACTTCTTCTATGTTGAAAAAACAAAAAATGGTGGTGGATTCATATAAAAATGATTCTCAATTAGTCAAACAACATGAAAAGTGTTCATTTGTCCGATATACTCATGAAAAGAAGGAATAATAGTCATGTGGGGCCTGAAACACGGATCCCACATGCTTTTTTACCATTTTCCATGCTTCCCAGAACATGATCACATTATAACGTGAGCGCATTCTGGGAAGCATGATAACATAAAGGTAACCTTATATCTACATGGGAGAGCCTCTCTCTCTCTCTTCATTTCTCTATCCTATATATAGAGAGGGATTAGGAGACATGGAGAGATAGAGAGGGACATGGAGATAGAGAGGATAGGTGAGATAGAGACAGGGAGAGGGAGAGATGGGGATTGAGATAGAGAAAGGGGTCTATAGAGGAAGAAATATAGAGATACATATATAGAGAGAGGGGAGATATAGGAAGATAGATCTAGCAAGGGAGAGATAGATAGGGAAATATAGAGAGAGAGGTAGAGAGGGGTCTATTAAGAGATGGTGTTATGAGGATAGATAGCTCGGTAGGGAAAGAGATCAAGAGATGTCTAGAGACATAGGGAGAGAGATTTCAATAGGTAGAGGGATGGGGAGAGAGATAAAGAGGAGGAGAGAGAGGTAGAGAGGGATAGATTAAGAGATAGGAATCCATATGTCCAAAGAGATAGAGATAGGGATCCCTATTCAACCCCTCTACCTAAACCATAAACCTAAACCTCTAAACCATAAACCATAAACCATAAATAATGCCCCTAAACCCTAACCCCTAAACCCCTAACTCATAAACCCTAAATCCTAACCCCTAGACCCTAAAGCCTAAATAATTCCCCTAAACCCTTACCCAAAACCCTAAACCCTATTTACTTGAGTAACCCTAAACTCATGTAAACCTTAAATAGTGAGGGAGGGAGAGATACAAAGGTAGAGTTAGAGAGAGGGGATTGAAAGTGATCTAGCAAGATAGAGAGATAGTGAGAGAGAGATAGAGAGGTAGGTATAGTTAGAGAGAGGGATAGAGGAGACAAAGATATCTCTCCCAGTCTCGGTCTCCTTTGCATCTCCCTATTTGCCTCTCTACCTAAACCATAAACCTAAACCTCTAAACCTTAACCCCTAACCCCTAAACCATAAACCATAAACCACAAATAATTCCCCTAAACCCTAACCCCTAACTAGGGATAACTTTAAGGAACACCCCCTAGAAACACCTATAAAATCCTAGCGAATCCTAGCTAAGTGCTATAATTTTCCTGGCGAATCTTTCCTTTTTAAAAAAAAAAACTATTAATTTTTCTAGCAAATCGATGCACATTATTAAAAAATTTGTAAAATTGTGGCAAATCCTAGTGAAAATTCACTAAACAAAATAAAACCAATGGTGAATCCTTCCTTTAAAAAATTGCATATTTGGTCGACGCAATCCCCCATATATTTTCTTGTTTTTTTTTTAAATTTTAAAGCACAGGCCCGGGGGCGGTAGCCACTGGCAAGGTCAAGGGGTAGCGCCCCTTGTGGGGTCAAGGGGGCAACACCCCCTTGTGGGGGTCAAGGGGACAGTGCCCCCTCATGAGGTCTGGGGACAGTAGCCCCGGCCCACACCAAGCACAAATTTAATATCCAAAATGCATTAGATTAATTATTTTTTTAATATTTCACTTAAAAAAAGACTAAAATGAAACTAAATTCTTGCCATTGATTATCATTTTGATCAGACAGTTATAGTTGAATTCCATATCCCTTTTGGCATGTGCCTTTTAAAAGGCTTGTTGGGGCCCAAAATTTGTTTTGGGCCACATGATCATAATCTAATTGTGTGGCCCAAAACAAATTTTGGGCCCTAGTAATCCTTTTAAAAGGCACATGCCAAAAGGGTCGCGGAATTCAACTACAACTGTTTGATTAAAATGATAATCAACAGTAATGATTCAAAGGCATATTCAAAGTTAAATTAGCCCTAAAGTATATGAAAAACCACTTTAATAATGGTGATATTACCCCTAAAGTAATGATAAGAATATAATATTAATGGCGAATCCAATTAAGATTTATAATTATATTAAAAACTATTGGCAAATCATCTCTAATGACGCATAATTTACTTGGTGAAACAATTTAATTTATTGGTTTAAAAAAATAACTCTCTGGCGATTTAACCCATGAAAAATATTTTTTTGTAAAAATCGGGCGATTTAGCCCCTCGCTGGTAGTAATATATTCGCCAATTTTGAATTCCCAAATTTGAACTATTCACTAATTGGTGAAGATTCACCACTAAAAAAATCCCTGCCCCTAACTTCTAAACCCTAAAAATGAGCAATGCGCTAAACCCTTAAACCCCTAACCCCTAAACCATAAAACTTGGAAGCAACCCTAAACCTCTATCTCCCTATCTCTCCCAATCTCTATAATGTGAAAGTTCATGAAAACATTAAGCTTTCATTCCAACCAAGTTCATTCGTAATCAATCCCAAATCATCCCTAATCCATTTAATTTCATCTCTAATCATCCCTAAACCACTTCACAGCATCCCAAATCACATCCAAATCAATTTAACTTCATCCCTAATCATTTTCAAATCAACCTAACCCCTAACCCCTAGACCCTAAAGCCTAAATAATTCCCCTAAACCCTTACCCAAAACCCTAAACCCTATTTACTTGAGTAACCCTAAACTCATGTAAACCTTAAATAGTGAGGGAGGGAGAGATACAAAGGTAGAGTTAGAGAGAGGGGATTGAAAGTGATCTAGCAAGATAGAGAGATAGCGAGAGAGAGATAGAGAGGTAGGTATAGTTAGAGAGAGGGATAGAGGAGACAAAGATATCTCTCCCAGTCTCGGTCTCCTTTGCATTTCCCTATTTGCCTCTCTACCTAAACCATAAACCTAAACCTCTAAACCTTAACCCCTAACCCCTAAACCATAAACCATAAACCACAAATAATTCCCCTAAACCCTAACCCCTAACTAGGGATAACTTTAAGGAACACCCCCTAGAAACACCTATAAAATCCTAGCGAATCCTAGCTAAGTGCTATAATTTTCCTGGCGAATCTTTCCTTTTTTAAAAAAAAAACTATTAATTTTTCTAGCAAATCGATGCACATTATTAAAAAATTTGTAAAATTGTGGCAAATCCTAGTGAAAATTCACTAAACAAAATAAAACCAATGGTGAATCCTTCCTTTAAAAAATTGCATATTTGGTCGACGCAATCCCCCATATATTTTCTTGTTTTTTTTTAAAATTTTAAAGCACGGGCCCGGGGGCGGTAGCCACTGGCGAGGTCAAGGGATAGCGCCCCTTGTGGGGTCAAGGGGGCAACACCCCCTTGTGGGGGTCAAGGGGACAGTGCCCCCTCATGAGGTCTGGGGACAGTAGCCCCGGCGCGCACCAAGCACAAATTTAATATCCAAAATGCATTAGATTAATTATTTTTTTAATATTTCACTTTAAAAAAGACTAAAATGAAACTAAATTCTTGCCATTGATTATCATTTTGATCAGACAGTTATAGTTGAATTCCATATCCCTTTTGGCATGTGCCTTTTAAAAGGCTTGTTGGGGCCCGAAATTTGTTTTGGGCCACATGATCATAATCTAATTGTGTGGCCCAAAACAAATTTTGGGCCCTAGTAATCCTTTTAAAAGGCACATGCCAAAAGGGTCGCGAAATTCAACTACAACCGTTTGATTAAAATGATAATCAACAGTAATGATTCAAAGGCATATTCAAAGTTAAATTAGCCCTAAAGTATATGAAAAACCACTTTAATAATGGTGATATTACCCCTAAAGTAATGATAAGAATATAATATTAATGGCGAATCCAATTAAGATTTATAATTATATTAAAAACTATTGGCAAATCATCTCTAATGACACATAATTTACTTGGTGAAACAATTTAATTTATTGGTTTAAAAAAATAACTCTCTGGCGATTTAACCCATGAAAAATATTTTTTTGTAAAAATCGGGTGATTTAGCCCCTCGCTGGTGGTAATATATTCGCCAATTTTGAATTCCGAAATTTGAACTATTCACTAATTGGTGAAGATTCACCACTAAAAAAATCCCTGCCCCTAACTTCTAAACCCTAAAAATGAGCAATGGGCTAAACCCTTAAACCCCTAACCCCTAAACCATAAAACTCGGAAGCAACCCTAAACCTCTATCTCCCTATCTCTCCCAATCTCTATAATGTGAAAGTTCATGAAAACATTAAGCTTTCATTCTAACCAAGTTCATTCGTAATCAATCCCAAATCATCCCTAATCCATCCAATTTCATCTCTAATCATCCCTAAACCACTTCACAGCATCCCAAATCACATCCAAATCAATTTAACTTCATCCCTAATCATTTTCAAATCAACCTGGATTTCATCTCAAACACCATCCCTAAACTATTCCTAAATCATTCTAATCATTCCCTAATCAGCACTAAACCACTTCAAACCATCCCTAAAACCATTCTAATCATTCCCAAATTGTTCCTAATCTAATCCTTTTCACCTCTCATCATTCCTAAACAAATCCATTTCATCCCAACTCCATCCCAAATCAATCTAAGCTCCATCTCAAATGATCCCAAAATAATCAAAATCAAACAAATACCTCACCAGAAGCCATTAGAAGATCATACTGCCAATATGTTAGTCATTTGCACCATTTTGTATATTGTATGTGCCAACATGCTCCTTAGTAGCACCTACCTATCAATCACAAACATCATTCTACACCTAGCCAATCACAGGTGTCATTCTACCCTCTACCAGCCACAAGACCCATTAGAACATCATAAGTGCCAATATGTTAGTCATTTACACCATTCTATACATCATATATACCAACCATAAACCCTAAACCCAATCAAACCTAAACCTGATCAACCCTAAACCCTTATCTCCTTGTCTCTATCATCTCTCTACCTCACAATCTCTCTACCTATGTCTTTGGCCATGTCCATCACTCTCTATCTCCCTATCTCTCCCTCTCTAAACTCCTAACCCCTAAACTCTAAAGCCGATCAACCCTAAACCCCTATCTCCTTGTCTCTATCATCTCTCTACCTCTCAATCTCTCTAGCTATGTCTTTGGCCATGTCCCTCACCCTCTATCTCCATATCTCTCCCTCTCTAAACTCCTAACCAGGCTCAACCCTAAACCTGATCAACCCTAAATCCAATCAACCCTAAACCCTATCTCCTTGTCTCTATCATCCCTCTACCTCACAATCTCTCTACCTATGTCTCTGGCCATGTCCCTCACCCTCTATCTTCCTATGTCTCCCCTCAGTCTCCTCTATATCTCCCTATCGGTCCTCTCTCTCTAAACCCTAACCTAAACCTCTAAATCTTAACCCCTAACCCCTAAAACATAAAATTGAAGTTACCCTAAATAATGCCCCTAAACCCTAACCCCTAACCCCTAAACCCTAAAACTAAGCAACCATAAACCCCAAACCTCTAAACCATAAACCCTGGAAGCAACTCTAAACCTCTATATCCCTATCTCTCCCAATATCTATTGATCCCCTCACTCTCTCTCTCTAAACCCTAACCCCTAAACCCTAAACTCGAGCAACCATAAATCCCTAACCCCTAAACCCTAAACCATAAACTTGAGCAACTGTAAACCCCTAAACCCTAAATAATTCCCCTAAACCCTAACCCAAAACCCTAAACTTGAGCAACCCTAAACTCATAAACCAGAAATAATGCCCCTAAAGGTCTAAGCAACCGTAAGCTCATAAACCCTAAATAATGACCCTAAATTTGAGCGCCTCTCTCTCTCTCTCTCAAAACCCCTAAATCCTAACCCTTAAACCATAAACCATAAACCTGAGAAGCCCTAAACCCCCAAACCCTAAATAATTCCCCTAAACCCTAAACTCATTAACCCGACCCACCCTCTCTCTCTCCAAAACAAGAAAACTGGGACTCTATCTATCTCTCCCTATCACCAAGTATCTCTCCCCTTTCTCTCCCCTCCATCTCCATCCTCTCTCCCTTTTCCTCCCTCTCGCTCTCCCTTGTCGACAAAGAACATGGAAACAAGAAAAATAGGACATGTAAAGATGGATGAGGATATAAATTGGGATGATGAAATGGAAACAAGATAATTTATGAAATTTCATTGGATGGGAAGAATGAGGAGGAGAGGTAGAGAGGGGAGGGAAGTAAAGAGTGGGGGAGAGGATAAGAGGTAGAGATAGGAGGGAAGTAGAGAGTGGGAGAGGACCGTAGGAAGTAGACAGGGGAAGGAAGAAGAGAGAGAGGGTAGGAGGTAGACATGGGAGGGAAGCAAAGACTAAGAGAGAGGGTAGGAGGTAGACAGGGGAGGGAAGTAGAAAGTGAGAGAGAGGGTAAGAGGTAGAGGGGGAGGGGGGAGAAGAGAGTGAGAGAGAAGGTAGGAGGTAGAGAGGCGAGGGAAGCAAAGACTCAGAAAGAGGGTAGGAGGTAGATAGGGGAAGGAAGTAGAGATTGAGAGAGAGGGTAGAAGGTAGATAGGGGAGGGAAGAAGAGAGTGAGAGAGAAGGTGGGAGGTAGAGAGGGGAGGGAAGCAGAGACTCAGAGAAAGGGTAGGATGTAGAGAGGGGAGAGAAATAGAGTGAGAGAGACGATAGGAAGTATAGGTTCCCTTGTAGACATGTATGTAAAGTGTGGAAGCATAGACACGGCATGTCAATTGTATGACATAACACCTCAAAGAGATGTCCTATAATGGAATGCAATGATTGCAAGATATGCAAAAAATGGATTTGTTGAAAAGGCTTTAGAAACTTTCAAGCAAATACAATTGGCATGTGTATTACCAGTTATGCTCATCATAACGCGAGTGTGTTATAATGTGCTCACGTTATGTGAAATCACATAACGCGAGTGCGTTATAACATGATTGCATTATTGATTTCACATAACGCGAGCACATTATAACGCACTCGCGTTATGCTCAGCTTTGTTTGACATGTTTTTATTAGTTTTTAGCAAAATTTTGAGATAATCTGGAGCGTGTTCCCCATCAGGATGGCACTTTTTTCAATGAAAACTCAAAAAAAATACCACCATAATCTTAAGCTCTCTGTTAGCTATCTAACCATATAATTTTTTTCACATTTTGAGTATGTTTAGTGTTCCATTTTGAATTTCTTTTTGTAACTGTGTCCAGTTTTTGTCAAAAACCAGTTGTATACACCTAAAAATGACATAACTCTATCCAAATAAATATTCTTAATATTTATTTCAGTTTAATTCCTCTATCAATAAATAAACAAATCAATTTATTTATCTGATTCACATTCCTCCACAAAATTAAATAAAATCATTTATTTAATTAAATCCTTCATATACCTCCAAATTAAATAAATTCATTTTTTTAATTAAAGTCCTCCAAGTTCTTCTAAATTAAATAATACCAAATTATTTAATTAATTCTTCCAAAATTCATCTAAATTAAATAATATCAAATTATTTAATTACCTCTTCTAAATTCTAAAGTCATTCTAAATTAAATAATGTCCAATTTTTAATTAGTTCTTCTAAACTTAAATATTTAAATAAATCAAAACATTTATTTAGATTATCTATTTCCTCTTAAAAATGGATTAACACCAAAATTAATCCATGCAAATCCATGTGCACACTTAATTAAATAATTTAATATTTAATTATTTGTTCCCTCACCCACATGTCCTATTTATCCTCCAGTTCCAATTAGTTAACTCATAAATCAAATTTGTTAACTAGTTAGTCTTTTCTGTTAACTGGACAATCAATTCAGTTAACTCTTCATTCTATTTCTGTTAACTTCCCTGTTGCATGAAGGAACAAGACACTTGTCCTCTTTTGATTCACATACACCCTCTCAAGTTTTCTCAACCATTGATCTTCTTATTCATTCTACATCGTTGATCTTCTCTCTCACAAGTCTATAAGTACAACCCCTATTCCTCCATTTCAATCATCCAAGCTTTTAGTAAACTTACTCTGCAGAATTTACAGCGCGCCTTTGGCACGAACACCATATCCATAGCTTACGATCACCATTTTTATTGTATTGAAGCTCTTCTTCATTACAAGAACTATCATAGCCATTTCTCTATTGTCATCTTGAAGAACAAAGCAAGGAAGTGCGCTTTCTAAGGGCTTCATTCATAACAAAAGATCAATTTGAGATTAAGCGAAGAATGGAACCTGCGAAGTAATAAGGTTTGCAAGGTATCTTTCTTTGTGTTTAAATCTTGATTATTGCAATTTCTATTGAGTTATTGGGTTATTATTAATCATTGATGTTATATCCACATTTTTCCATAATATTTTTGGCGCCCATCATGGGGCCTTGCCCCAATTTAACCTCAAAACTGAGTTTTTGTGCGTTAGGTTCCGTACATAGGAAGATTCTGTGCTGTTCACTAGTAACATGCATATGTCCTCTGAATCAATGCATCTATTCGATCAGCACTTATACTCATTGGATCAACGCATCTATTCTTTGAATCAACGCATACATTCAACTTGCACATGTGTACTCTATAACTACGCTTTTATCATCTATAACTGTGCATATATCATAAATGCGCATCTATTCTTTCTTTCAGCACATTTATTCTCTGTAACTGCGCATATACCAGATCTATGCATCTGTGCTCTATATCTATGCATATATGATTTGTAACTGCGCATTTGTTCTAACAGGGTCCTTGGGTTATTTCTTGTGATTTTTCGCTAACGCTAACATCTCTGATAGGAATATTCTCATATCTATCTGCAGGTTAGGGGTTGATTAGTCATGTAGCTGCATTGTTAACTCACATCATAGATCTAATTAGCAAGGAAAGTAATTGGATTATTCATGCAAATCTTATCTAGATCTAAATATGAAGGTTGTAATTTGAACTTGTTGCATCAACAACTCAAACATAGTCCCAACTAGGAAGATCTAAAATTGAACCATTACTTTCTATTTGCTTCCTTCAAAGTTAACAAATTTTATGTGTGCCCAAATAACATAACTCATTTAGTTTTTTTCTTTTAAATAGGATTAAAGAACCATTGTTCTCCATGTTTTCAGAATGATAGTAGGCCTATGCTTTCCCCTTTCTTGGGTGACCAGAATGCCAAACCTATCATTTTGCATGTTTAACCTTTAGAGAGGCCTACCCTTGGATATCCTTCCATCCAAGTGGGAATGACCTTAAGTGGTAACAAGCTAAAGCCAAGCTTTGCCTAGCCACTATAAATAAATTATGCTTGAGGCAAAAGCTTCATACAATGAGTGTTGATTAGTTATACCGACAGCCAACCTCCCCCAAAACCCTCCAAGGCGCAACCCTTGAAGGCTGGGAGACTCCATAACGAAGAGTAGCGTTGTCGTACGTATAACCACCTAAACGGTTGCTGTTACTACTTATCCATTGTTTTAGAAGCCAAAATCCCCTATAAATTAGTGCTAAAAAGAGCGATTATCATCTTCCTAAGATGGCTCATGTTCTTACAATTCAATAGTAGAGATAACAGGGAAATCCTAAGGTTTGCGAGCCTTGGGAACCTAGAACTTAGTGTACCAGAGAAGTTTGTGCACTTGTAAGGGGGAGCCCATGTCCCAAGTTCCTAAGTTATCCACTTTGAATAGTGTAGCTGGTGTTAAAACCAAGTGAAAATTTTGTTTATATTGCTCCTACCATCCTAGGATTTGTACTTGTTTTTAGTCAAAAAAGTCAAAAATATTTTTAAAAAATTTAAAAATCATGAAAATATTCTTTGTGTTTGCTGTGTTTTTCTTGCCATAGTTAAAAAATCAAATCAAAAAGACCAACTTTCAACTAAAGAAAACCAAAAACATCAAAAAACATGCCAAAAACATTAAAAAATAAACCAAAAACATAGAGCTATGGATTTGTTCACTCTTGCTGCGCATTTATTCCATCCTGCAGCGCATCTGTATTTTGTTGTGCATTTATCCAATCCTGCTGCTCATCTGTTATCTATTCCTGTGCATATATTTTGCGTCAGTCTTGCACTTTTGTGATCTACTGCTGTACATTTGTCTTTTGCTACTGCGCTTTTGTTCTTGCACATCCATCATAGTGAGCTATTTCGTACATTTACTAAGAAAAAAAATTATCTTTTTGAGCACCCATTTCATCCTTGTTTCAGTTTCCCAGATCAGATCTACCATGCAGTCACTTATCCCATCCATTTTTATGTCATACCCTCTTTTTGGTTGGACATCTTGCCAAAACACTTCACCAATCTTCCCAAAATCAAACCAAGTATCAAAACTAGGTTAGTACAAAGCAATTCTATATCATATTAGACTCAAACAAACCTAGTAAGCCTCCACTATCAAGGATATATCATCCTTCTCTCTCAGAACTTCACTAGTGGCTTGTACAAAACTAGTCTATATCAAGTAATCAGATTCCAATCATCCTTACTTTTGGCTATCATTTTGTATCAGCCAACTTGTTTGACACCATTGGTCTAAGGAAACCCTTTTTCAAACCTCATCACCACAAGTATCCGCTTCACCGCAACCTCCTAGCACACTTTGTCAAGCCTTCCAATCTCACGCCACCCCATCCCAATTCACATTACATGGGCCTAACTAGATCCCAAAAACAAAAAACAACTTGAAATGGCGGGCACATCTGACAAGATTGTCCCATCCCCTCATGATAGTGATGAGGAGATTTCTCATGAGGACATTCTAGAAGCTAAACAAGACAAAAAGTTCCAATGTATGATGGACAAATTTCTCAAATAGGACCCTAGCAAATTCTTTCTTTACCTAGCGACACAAGGAGTCAAACTCCCTAAAGACTTTGATGTCAACGCATTAAAGGAAACCGAAGAAGAAAGAATCCCTGAGAAAAGCACACAAGAGGAAAGAACCATAGACAAAGGCAAAATGACCATTGCCTCTACAAACCCTCTAGGCTTATTCACTCAACAAATTCAAACCTTGTAGCAACAACTTGCAGACATTCAAACCGGAGCATCAACAAAACACTATTCTCTAGAGGATATCTCACCATATCCTTTTGACAAGACATTGATCATGATACCTTTCCCCTCAAAGTTTGAGGTACCGAAATTTGACAAATATCGTCGAAAGGGTGATCCAAGGGATCACATCAGAGAATTTAGTGCAGCATGCCTTGAAGTCGCCCACAATGACACATATCTCATGCGACTATTCCCAAGGAGCTTGGGAGAACAAGCCATGGAGTGGTTTTCTCGACTACCTCCTGGCATTCGAACCTTCAACGAACTAGTGGATAAGTTTGTCATACACTTCCCCTACAACATTGAGCATGGCATCTCACTTTCATATCTTTGTAACACTAAACAAAAGGGTGGAGAATCCTTCGCCTCTTTCTTACAAATATGGAGACAATTGGCAAGAAAATGTCCACATCAAATACCAGAAAAACAAATGCTAGAAATGTTTGTCCACAACCTCCACACTGACCTCAGCTACCAAATTCAAATACAATGCCCTGCTTCTTTTAGCAAGGTCATTGAGATGGGTTTACTCATTGAAAAGGTGTTGATAGCGAAAGGTCAAATCAAACTTTACAAGGACACTCCTAGTGCAAATGTCAACATAGATAAACCACGATTTTGGACTAAGAATAAGAATGTCATGAATGATGGGGTGGTAGATGCCAAAAATGTGGCACCAAAGCAACCAATTTTCACTTTAACAAGCCCCACAAAACAACCCCCCACAAAACAAACCATGAAACACCGAATCACGGTTTACAAACTATCCACCTAGGAGAAAATTCACACCTCTAGGAGAAACATTGGAAACCAACCTACGGAAGCTAATATCAAATAAACTCATAATACTTCCAGCAGTGTGGGATTATGAACCAAAGGTCAAACCTCCTTGGTGGAATGATAGTAACTTCTGTGAATTTTACCAAAACAAGGGAAACAAAACCAATGAATGTATAGCACTCAAACACAACATTCAAGATTTGTTGGACTAGAAAAAGGTATCACTTGAAGGGCATGCCTCTAATGATGATCACTTAGCATTCAAGAATCCACTTCCCAATTATGAGTAGGGAGAGTCTTCCAAACAAAATAACAGTGGAGCTAACAACACCAATTATATGAACGTATCATTTGACTATGTGGTTAACCACATTTTAGAGTGATTCACATATCAATGTAATCACTATAAATAAAACCCCTGATTGTAATGTGACCACTCGTGGTGGAAAGGTTACTCTTAAGAGAGTCCCATCCAAGCCATCCTCTCCATCCAACCAGTACAATGTCCTGGACCAACTTCACAAGACACCTGCACACATCTCCATCTTGGACTTCTACATTTTTCCCCATCCCATAGAGCCATACTTGACCAAGCTCTTTCAGAAGCCACCATCCCAACAAACCTCACCAAAGAGCAATTTAAGACCATGGTAGGTCATATTACCACACCTCATTTCCTATCATTCACTTAAAAGGATGATATGTCCCTCACCCAACCTCATAATGCATCTCTCCACATAGAAGCCTATATCCACAAACACAAAATAAAAAGGGTTCTAATCGATGGAAGAGTCGGTTTAAATATTTGCACCTTAAAGCTAATCCTTGCATTGGGGTTTTCAGAGAATGCTATCGATCCTAAAAAGAAAATCACCATCAAAGCTTATGATGAAGAGGAAAGAACTTCAAAGGGAACTGTTGTTTTGCCTATCAGAGTGGGACCTATAGTAAAGGATGTAGTGTGCCAAGTCCTTGATATGGAGCTTGTATATAATATTCTCCTTGGGAGACCTTGGAATCACGCTATGAAAGCAGTACCATCAACTTATCACCAGTGTATCAAGTTCCCCCATGAAGGCCAAGAAATCACTATCCAAGGTGATTCTAATCCATTTCAATATTGCAACTCCGTGCAATCTAAACCTAAAGTTGTAATTCCCCATAACCGTGCCTCTACTTCATCTTCATCCCATGTTCACCCAACTTCACTCCCTTCCACATCGAAGGCACCCCAATCTAACTTCTAGGTCAAAGACAAGGGTCTCGGTGAATACACAATTGCACAATCCTTTGTTTATCACAGCTCCATATCTCCCCCAGATCCTATGGAAAGCCTTCTATGAGCAAACCCAAGGCATTAGCAACTACTGAAGGTCCGTTTGTGAAATGGGGAAGCCTTGAAGATGAGAGTGATGAAAAAGACATCCTACAATGGTTATATAAAGAGGAAGATAGTCTACCCAAGCAACAAGATTATCACTCCACGATACAAGCTGAACAGCATGGTCAAGGATTCTCAATATTACAAAGAATGGGGTATGAAGGTCATAGGCCCATCGGATTGAGAAAGGAAGGTATCACTGAACCTATCTAACCTCATACATTAACAACCCAAGACACTACAGGGCTAGGCTACATTGGCAAAGCAAAGACCAAGGGACCAGACAAGCATAAACGCAAACAACCAAAAACATTTGCTACTAACCTAGAAGATCAAATTCACCAACTACAAGGATGGAGTGAGACTGACTCCAACAAGTATGAATGGGATAGTCTCTCTGAACTATCTTGTGACGAAAAAAATATAGATGTGGCCATGAGTATGACCCTACCCATGCAACTAATGAGAGACAAAGTCCAAGGGCTAGACCTCTAGAGTTTGACCCGCATCATATCGATAGTGAGATTCGTGAGGAAAGAATGATACCGCACTTGACAGATCAACTAGTGGAGAGTATCATCACAGGAATTGTCAATGCTTATAATAACCACCTTAACTCCTCCATCTTCACCATAAATATCCTTGAACTAGACCAACCCAATGACCATCTACCACTATTGAATCCAGAACTCATAGATTGGGACTTACAAGATACTACCCCTAAGCTAGATACATTCCAAACCAATGAAGCCATCATAGACTTTCTAGAGCTTAGGGAACATATACCTGTAGGGGATCATAGGGCTAGCTATGCCATAGAACTCAACAACAGGGCTTATTTTGGAGAGAGTGCCAAGCCTTTCAGTCTCAAAAATGTAAAAAATGAAAATAGATCTAATGGTGAAAACCACTCTGTGGCAGTGTTAGATCATGATAATAGTAAAAATATGAAAGATGTATCCAATGGTGAAAACCCCTTTGGGGTGCCGAAGGATGAAAGGCTTGACCCTCTTCCCAATATAACACATTAGGAGAGATTCTTAATCTTGATAGAACTAGCAGAATGGATCAATGTCAGCATAGGCGACAATCCAAGGATGATGCATATGGCACAATCTTTAACTACACAAGAAAAGCCAGAGTTCACTGACTTCTTCAAAAGGAAACAAATCAACTTTGCTTGGTCATATGCAGATATGCTAGGGCTAGATCCAAATCTCATAATGCATCACTTGTCATTAGCTCCAAGAGCTAAGCCAGTTAAGCAGAAACTCAGGAAGATGCACCCGCAAGTCACCCTCATGGTAAAAGAAGAACTAAAGAAGCTACTAGATGTCAGGTTCATCAGACCAATAGGCTATCCTGAGTGGATCTCCAATATAGTGCATGTTGCCAAACCAAATGGAAGAGTTTGACTATGTAATGACTTTAGGGACCTAAATAAAGCTTGTCCAAAAGATGATTTCCCTTTGCCAAACATTGAAATTATTGTAGATTGCATGGCAGCGCACACCTTGTTGTCACTAATGGATGGTTTCTCAGGTTACAACCAGATCAAAATTGCACTTATGGACCAACACAAGACCGCATTCACATGTCCATGGGGTACCTATTATTGGTGTGTCATGCTAGTTGGATTGAAAAATGTAGGTGCAACATATCAGAGAGCTATGACCACAATCTTCCACGACATGATGCACACCATAATGGAAGATTATGTAGATGACATCTTGGCAAAATCACTCACAAGAGAAGGACACATGGTAGTATTAGACAGAATCTTCACAAGATTGGAGTAGTTCAATGTGTGCCTCAACCCAAAGAAGTGTGTATTCGGAGTCACATCTGACAAGCTTCTAGGATACATCGTGTCTGCAAATGGAGTTGAAGTAGACCCAACTAAGGTGAAGGCTATCATGGAAATGCCACCTCCCAAAAATCTTAGTCAACTAAGGTCTCTACAAGGAAAACCGCAATCTATTTGAAGGTTCATTTCTCAATTGGTAGACAAGTGTCACTCATTCACGCACCTCCTACATAAGAACATCCCTTTCAAATGGAATGATTCATATGAACAAGAATTTCAACAATTAAAGGAATATCTCATGAAACCACCTGTATTGATGCCACCAATCCAGGGTAAGCCTATGCTACTTTATATCTCTACCACACCAACAGCTCTGGAAGCTCTCCTTGCATAGAAAAATCATGAAGGGAAAGAACAAGCAATTTATTATATCAGTAGAACACTGGTTGGCTATGAGCTACAATACATGCCAATTGAAAGAGCATGCCTCATTGTAGTCTTTGCTTCGCAAAAATGGAGACATTACATGGTATCGCATTCCATCAAGCTAGTAGAAAAAATTGATCCATTAAAGTATTTGCTCAACAAAGTTGCCCTTACCAGTAGATTGTCCAAATGGGTCATGCTTCTTAGTGAGTTTGACATTGAGTATGTAGACAGGCGCGCAATAAAGGGTCAAGTACTTGTAGATTAGATAGCAGATGCACCTTTAATGGATGATAACCCTTTGAGCTTTGAATTTCCAGATGAGTCCATCTTTTACATAACAACAACAACCTGGAAACTCTACTTCAACGGCTCCTATACTCAGCATGGGTCAAGGGCATGTATCTTATTGATCACACCTAATGGCAACACCATTCCAAAATCATACAGACTACTCTTTCCTTGTACTAACAATGTGGTAGAGTATGAAGCTCTAGTCATTGGCATCAAGCTAGCAGTTGAATGGAACATCACAAAACTTCAGGTGTATGGTGACTCACAACTAGTCATCAACCAAGTGAACGACGACTACCAAACAAAGGATGAGACGATAATACCATACAAATGAATGGTAGATGACTTCAAAGAATATTTTGTTGAGATCTCTTTTGACTAGATACCACAGATAGAGAACAAAGTAGCAGATGCCATGGCAACGATTGCATCTCTCCTCGACATCCCTGACAACCAATCATGTTATGAGTTCTTGGTAGAGCTAGTCTCCCATCCTGCATACGACTCTCCTGAATCCCACATCATTTGCCACATTGTAGGATCTAATTCTCCCCTATATGAAAAAATATTTGCCTATCTAAAAGAGAATACCCTACCCCCTGATCTCTCAAATAACAAAAAATGAACCTTCATCTGCCAAGCATCCCGTTATGCCATTATCTCCAACACCTTATATCAACGCGGTCTTGATGGTACTCTCCTTAGGTGTCTCAAGAGCGAGGAATATCAAACTGCCCTGAGCGAAGTGCACAACGATATATGCGGGACCCACTCTAGTGGTCCTACCCTAGCTAAGAAACTCATACGCATGGGATACTACTGGCCAACTATGGAAAAAGATTCCTATCATTTTGTAAAGAAGTGCAAGAAATGCCAAATCCATGAGAACCTGATACATGCACCAGTACAAGAGTTGCAACCTTTAATGACTCCTTGGCCTTTCTATCAATGGGGACTTGACTTAGTGGGCAAGATCCACCCTCCATCATCCAACATCCATAAATTCATAATCACTGCCACTGAATACTTTACAAAATGGATTCAAGTCGTACCCCTCGCCAATGTCACAGGCAAATAGATTGCCTCTTTCATCCTGAACTACATCATTTGCCTCTATGGTATCCCTTTATCCATTATCATAGATAATGGGTGACCATTCAAAAACCAGGATGTTAAAGAACTATGTGAGAAATTCCACATCCAACACTACTTTTCCACCCCGTATTACCCCCAAGGAAATGGCCAGATGGAGGCACCAAATAAAACCATCTTAAAAATCCTGAAAAAGACTGTTAATGATGCCGGTTGTGATTGGCACGTCTAATTGAATCCTGCGTTGTGGGCCTACCGCACAAGTATCCACACACCCACAGGTGCAACACCATACTCCCTAGTCTACAGATATGAAGCCATCTTGCCCATTGAAGTCGAGATCCTATCCTTGCAAGTATCATTAAAAGGCAGTTCACTGACTTCTTCAAAAGGAAACAAATCAACTTTGCTTGGTCATATGCAGATATGCTAGGGCTAGATCCAAATCTCATAATGCATCACTTGTCATTAGCTCTAGGAGCTAAGCCAGTTAAGTAGAAACTCAGGAAGATGCACCCGCAGGTCACCCTCATGGTAAAAGAAGAACTAAAGAAGCTACTAGATGTCAGGTTCATCAGACCAATAGACTATCCTGAGTGGATCTCCAATATAGTGCATGTTGCCAAACCAAATGGAAGAGTTTGACTGTGTAATGACTTTAGGGACCTAAATAAAGCTTGTCCAAAAGATGATTTCCCTTTGCCAAACATTGACATTATTGTAGATTGCATGGCAGCGCGCACCTTGTTGTCACTAATGGATGGTTTCTCAGGATACAACCAGATCAAAATTACACTTATGGACCAACACAAGACCGCATTCACATGTCCATGGGGTACCTATTATTGGTGTGTCATGCCAGTTGGATTGAAAAATGTAGGCGCAACATATCAGAGAGCTATGACCACAATCTTCGACGACATGATGCACACCATAATGGAAGATTATGTAGATGACATCTTGGCAAAATCACTCACAAGAGAAGGACACCTGGCAGTATTAGATAGAATCTTCACAAGATTGGAGCAGTTCAATGTGTGCCTCAACCCAAAGAAGTGTGTATTCGGAGTCACATCTGACAAGCTTCTAGGATACATCATGTCTGCAAATGGAATTGAAGTAGACCCAACTAAGGTGAAGGCTATCATGGAAATGCCAGCTCCCAAAAATCTCAATCAACTAAGGTCTCTACAGGGAAAACCGCAATCTATTTGAAGGTTCATTTCTCAATTGGCAGACAAGTGTCACTCATTCACGCACCTCCTACATAAAAACATCCCTTTCAAATGGAATGATTCATGTGAACAAGCATTTCAACAATTAAAGGAATATCTCATGAAACCACTTGTATTGATGCCACCAATCCAGGGTAAGCCTATGCTACTTTATATCTCTACCACACCAACAGCTCTGGAAGCTCTCCTTGCATAGAAAAATCATGAAGGGAAAGAACAAGCAATTTATTATATCAGTAGAACACTGGTTGGCTATGAGCTACAATACATGCCAATTGAAAGAGCATGCCTCGTTGTAGTCTTTGCTTCGCAAAAATGGAGACATTACATGGTATCGCATTCCATCAAGCTAGTAGAAAAAATTGATCCATTAAAGTATTTGCTCAACAAAGTTGCCCTTACCAGTAGATTGTCCAAATGGGTCATGCTTCTTAGTGAGTTTGACATTGAGTATGTAGACAAGCATGCAATAAAGGGTCAAGTACTTGTAGATTAGATAGCAGATGCACCTTTAATGGATGATAACCCTTTGAGCTTTGAATTTCCAGACGAGTCCATCTTTTACATAACAACAACAACCTGGAAACTCTACTTCAACAGCTCCTATACTCAGCATGGGTCAAGGGCATGTATCTTGTTGATCACACTTAATGGCGACACCATTCCAAAATCATACAGACTACTCTTTCCTTGTACTAACAATGTGGCAGAGTATGAAGCTCTAGTCATTGGCATCAAGCTGGCAGTTGAATGGAACATCACAAAACTTCAGGTGTATGGTGACTCACAACTAGTCATCAACCAAGTGAACAACGACTACCAAATAAAGGATGAGACGTTAATACCATACAAACGAATGGTAGATGACTTCAAAGAGTACTTTGTTGAGATCTCTTTTGACTAGATACCATAGATAGAGAACAAAGTAGCAGATGCCATGGCAACGATTGCATCTCTCCTCGACATCCCTGACAACCAATCACGTTATGAGTTCTTGGTAGAGCTAGTCTCCCATCCTGCATATGACTCTCCTGAAGCCCACATCATTTGCCACATTGTAGGATCTAATTCTCCCCTATACGAAAAAATATTTGCCTATCTAAAAGAGAATACCCTACCCCCTGATCTCTCAAATAACAAAAAATGAACCTTCATCTGCCAAGCATCCCGTTATGCCATTATCTCCAACACCTTATATCGACGCAGTCTCGATGGTACTCTCCTTAGGTGTCTCAATAGCGAGGAATATCAAACTACCCTGAGCGAAGTGCACGACGGTATATGCGGGACCCACTCTAGTGGTCCTACCCTAGCTAAGAAACTCTTCCCATGGGATACTACTGGCCAACTATGGAAAAAGATTCCTATCATTTTGTAAAGAAGTGCAAGAAATGCCAAATCCATGGGAACCTGATACATGCACCAATACAAGAGTTGCAAACTTTAATGACTCCTTGGCCTTTCTGTCAATGGGGACTTGACTTAGTGGGCAAGATCCACCCTCCATCATCCAACAGCCATAAATTCATAATCACTGCCACTGAATACTTTACAAAATGGATTGAAGTCATACCCCTCACCAATGTCACAGGCAAATAGATTGCCTCTTTCATCCTGAACTACATCATTTGCCTCTATGGTATCCCTTTATCCATTATTATAGATAATGGGTGACCATTCAAAAACTAGGATGTTAAAGAATTGTGTGAGAAATTCCACATCCAACACTGCTTTTCCACCCCGTATTACCCCCAAGGAAATGGCCAGATGGAGGCATCAAATAAAACCATCTTAAAAATCCTGAAAAAGACTGTCAATGATGCCGGTTATGATTGGCACGTCTAATTGAATCCTGTGTTGTGGGCCTACTGCACAAGTATCCACACACCCACAGGTGCAACACCATACTCCCTAGTCTACAGATATGAAGCCATCTTGCCCATTGAAGTCAAGATCCTATCCTTGCAAGTATCATTAAAAGGCCTCATAACAGAAGAAGAGTACAGAGTATCCAGACTTCAAGAGTTAGAGCTACTGGAAGAAAGAAGGTAACATGCCTTTAACCATCTCAAGGCTTATCAACAAAGGATGTCCAGAAGTTATAACCACAGAGTTCATCCACAGGTATTCAATGTTGGTGATCTAGTGCTTAAAGAAAATCCCCGCAATTAGCAGGACAAAGAAAAGAAAGGAAAGTTTGAACCCAACCGTCTTGGTCCCTATGTCATCATTACTGCCTATGGGTCAAGTGCTTATCAATTAACTACATTAGAAGGTGAACTATTTGATGATCCCATCAATAGCATACATCTTCACAAGTTCTACACTTAAACCCCAATGCAAGGGAGTCAAAAATAACAAAAAAATCAAAAAAAGATCAAAATTAGCAAAAAAAATCAAAAAAGTGGAAAAACAACAAAAATATCAAAAAAGGGAAAAACAACAAAAAAATCATCTTTTGGTGAAAACCTAGCAAACAGGCACCTTGGATAGGTACCATGATGAAAACCTGGCAAACAGGCATCATGTGTACTTTTAGCTTTCATGCAAATAAAAACAAGTGGTGAAAACCTGGTAAACAGGTGCTACTTGTGATAAACTGCCTTCTCCATCTTTTCCAACCTTATTCCTCATTCATACCTCCTAACAGCATCCACCTGATCACATCAGTATACCTACCATGGCTTGTTGTTCGCTCATCCATATCACCTTCTACTGTCAGGCTGCCAATCCAGACTTGCATACATCATGTCATCCAATCTTGAGCCAATCCATTGAACCATTGTTGAACTACGTCACCTCTGAGCTATCACATAGGTAAGGCCATCTTTTATCGATGCACCCTCGAGGCTCTAGCCCACTCCTTTCCCATCCATTCTAGACCCCTTTTCACCCATCCACTAATCCATCTGCATCCGCACCAATTCCCATCACCTAGGTTCTAGGTTCACAAAAGTCCATCACCTCGAACTACGTTGCCTCTGCGTTGTCACGTAGTAAAGGCCATCTATTAATGCGCCCCGAGGCACTAGGTCAGTCCCTTAGGGCCCGTTTCATCGTATCTGTTGTCAGTTCATCCATAATAAGTTGATCCTTTATCTAACTGGGGGCAAGTCCGCGACCTCATTACAGAATTGGATTCTTGAATGCCACATGTTTGAAGAGGACACCAATAAGGATTGTGATACCTTTCACTAGACACACACAGGCAACAAAGTACGCTTCCAAGCAGAAATTTTGACGCAAAGTATCAACCTATCCACATCAAAGCAAACACATGCCTAAACACTCAAAGTGATTTTATCTCAATTATGGCAGGAAAACACATCTAAGGCAAGAATGTTTTGTGTTTATGAATAGGTTAACTTATAGTGTCTTGATTTTTGTTATTATGCCTTTCTATGCTACTCAAGGATGTCAAAAACTAGAGGTGTTATGATAGGGGCATAATCATTTTCTTTGTCTATTGTTTGTGGGTTTATCTTTAGTAATGTGAAACCTTGTCTCAAGACATGATCAACATAATGATCATCAAGGACATCAGAGGTCTAAACATGAAACAGGTGTAATCCTTGTCTGTTGACACACAAGCAATACTTAGGTCATCTTGGTTCAATTATACTTAGATGCTTGTATTAACTTGCTAAATCAAAATCCATGTAAGCAATACTCAGGTCATCTCGGTTTAATTATACCTAGGTGCTTGTAGTTTCTTACAACATTTTAAAACACAAAAATAACAAAAAAAATTGCCTAATGATGAAATAAAGCACTTCAAAATACTTGCAATATCAAGATGACATATTTCTGCATCCATAATGCCTCCGTAAATACATCCATTTACATTTCACATACCATCCATCAATAAAGATTCGGTTCGTAGTGTTAGTGTTTTCAAAAGCTTGTGAGTCCTTCTGTCGAGTCATTCTTCTGTCAAATTTCTCTTTTTGTCTCTCTATGTGTCTCCTATCGAGTCTTTTCTACTTTGATTGCATACACTTGGACATATCAAAAACATGGTAATCATTTTGCATTAAGTGAAATAGTCATTAATTTGATTAAATCATTTGCATTCATGTAAGTGCATCAAGTCATCCATTTGTAATCATTTTGCATTAAGTGAAATAGTCATTAATTTGATTAGATCATTTGCATTCATGTAAGTGCATTAAATCATCAGTTTGTTATCACCTTGCATTAAATGAAATAGTCATTAACTTGATTAAATCATTTGCATACATATAGCTGCATAAGTCAACATATCATTGCATTTAACCAGAAAACATCAAAAACATAGCTATAATCACAATGTCTGCATTAGATCATCATAGAATGTGAGCATATAGGTGCATTTAAAATCATCCATTTACATTAGTGTCATCATAACCTAGATGCATACGTAATATCCCATCAGAAAATATAAAAAACAGAGCATATAAACATAACAAGTAAAACTACATCCATGATCATAACAGAATGCAACATACATGTAGGCCAATCCTAAGTTACATCATCATATAAACAATAAAAATTTCCAAGTGTACAATATCAATCTATCGTCCATGAGTCACATCATAAAAGGGTCTATACATACATACAAAATGATAATGATCATGTCTCGGTCGCTATGCAAAATACAAGTGATATATACATATAGCAGGCTATCCATGAGCCATCAAAATAATGTATGTACAAGTGCAAAATCTATCCAAGTATCAGCTACTCCTGCTATTGTGGGATGTTACTCCCAGTGTTGTCCCCTCCTCCTCCACTGCGGCCTGACCCAAACTGTTGTGGGCCCATCACTGATGCACCTGAGAGTAATCCACCTGCCCTCTGTGAAGCCACTGACTGACTTCTATAGCTTGGTGCCCGCTAATCTGCCGGCACCACCCCATGATACAAACCTCTATAATACTGGGTCTATGCTTGAGCTCTAGCTAGCTCTCCCAACACCTGTGTAACCTGGGCTTGGGCCTATCACCTCTCTAACCAGAAAAGCTATGGCCGCATATGTACCCAGGGTAGCTATAACCACATCCCTTTCTGATGTCCAGGCCTGCACCCTAGCCAGTGCTATGTCTCTCTCCCCTATCAATTCCTCTACCCTGGCCAAGGACGCATCCCGCTCTGCGGTGATGCCAGAAATAACTCCTGTGTCTCTATCTCTCTAGGCCTCTGCAGCTCTCAACTGTGCTCTAAGCTATCTAACCTACCCTCAAAGCATGCCCACTACATCTGCCTCTACCTGTTGTTGTGGGTCAGGTTGCACCTAAACCTGCGGTCCCTATGGGGCTGTCACCTGCTGAGCCTGTACCTAAGGTACTACCTGCTGTGGTGGAACATGTGCCTACTGTGGAGCAGCTACCTGCTATGGAACTTGCCTGTGCTACCTACTATTGTACTGCCTACTAAGAGGGGCCTTACCCCACTCTCTGTTGCTGCCTCGGCCTCCCATCTCCCCTGTCATCCCCTCCTCGGCCCCCTCCTCAGCTGTCTCCTCTGTCCCCTCAGCCTTCGCCATCTCCTCCTCTCCTCCTCTCCTCCTCCTCCTCCTCCTCCCCCTTCGTCTACCTCCATCACCCTCCTCCTTAGACTCCACCTCCTCCAGGCAAGGAGCTAGCTCTCCCAGTCCTGAGTATCTAGGGAACGGGTGGGCTACGAACCAATCCTCGTAGTCTCGAGTCATGCCTATATCCACAACCTCTCACCTCATCGGCCACACCTGGTAAGGTATCTACAGAAAGTCAGTCCCGGCCTCCTTATAGGAAGCCACCGTTCCCCATTGCCGCCGCTCTACATAAGTCCTAGCAAAAAGGGCCTGCCCCTGTGGCTGACCCTAAGTCCTCCCAAATTGCCTCAGAACCTAGGTGACTATCTGTCACTCTAGTATGTTTGGTGTTTTGCCAATCAGCCACCACGTCTAAAAAACATAGGGCAACTCATCAGCCTCATCATCCCAGACCTCACAATCTATGTAAGGTCGCCAAACCACTATGTCCACGTTGTCCAATGCATGATGCCACTACTCTAGCTTCCCCAGCTTGTGATGGGAAACTACACCTACATATCCATAAGAGTAGGGCTCTCCTGGATGTCTAGAAAAAGTACAAGTGGGCTGTGTAACCGGAATGTGCTCCATAGCAATGAAACTCCTATTGACAAGTTGGCTGCTCCACGGTAAACCACCTGGTGCATGTCATGGTAAAGGTGTGCAAGAATGCAAACACCCCAAGCAAAGCGGGTGTCCTCAATCACTATCCTCTCCAATGTCCTACCCTAGCCAATCAGGAACCCATGAGATCACCTATCAGGGCATACAACACCCCCCATCAACCCAGCCACAATCCATGGAAAGTAGTCGTAATAATCGTGCATGTCCTGCCAAGAGATCACTAGGCCCCAAAACTCATGATCATCAAATAGCCACCTGTACTCCTCTAGTCCAGTGTCACACGGTGACTCATACTCCATAAGCTCACCTACTATCGGTAGGTGTAGTATCTTGTAGACATCCTCCAATGTAATGGTGATCTCACCAGTGGGAAGATGGAATGTCCCATCCTCACTATGGAAGTGCTCCACCACAGCAGTCAATAAACTGAGGTTTGCATGAACCTTGAGCATGAAGAAAACGTACTCCAAACCCATAGCACCGAGCACCAACCGGTCAACCTTTGTAAGCATGTATCACCGCAACATCAGCAAAGGAAACTGCTCTCACGACATCAACATATCTGAAATATCCTCCTACAATCAGCAAAACAAAGTGCCAACCATAACTGTATCAATGCAAACCTACTCAAACTATCGAACCTATCAATCTCACTTACTTCGCATATCAAATTGATCAAAACAAGCATATCATCTCTTGTCTAGATTCTATCAATCTCAGAGATCACTTATCGATTGTCGCATCGATCAAGATGCCAATCGAATCAATTTCACTAACTATCCTAAGGCAAATGCACCATTATAGGTGGCAAATGCGCCTTTTCAGAGAAAATACGTCGATCCAGGACATATGCGCTGAATCTTTGAGAATATGCACAACTCTAGCACACATGCGCAACAACAACTAACGTATGCACATATCAAACATATGTGCAACTAGGCATAACACATGCGCAACTTCCTAATGGATGCATGGATTCGCATAACAAATGCGTATTAAGGATAAATGTGTTGCCTCATGACTTAAATGCGCTGAAGCAGAATAAAAGCACCGTTTCAGAGAACAAATGCGTCGAAACACAAAACGACACATTCATTCAGGTAGCTTTTCCTAGCATTTATTAGGCTAATAAATGACCCTAGGCTAGAATTTTTGAAGTACATATCAGGGGTACTGCCTTTGTTGGCCGTCTGAACCGTCGGACCCTCTCAAACCAGTGCTCCTCGTGCAAAAGATCCATCGCCGTGCTGACTGCTCTAGCTCCTGTGCTCTGCAAACTCTTCTAAAAGCTCTCACCAAATGACAAGTGTGCAAATCACTAGGATTGTGGATCCTATTTCTATTTATAGACTTGCAACCCTAACTGGCTATGTGGTGACCTAACCCGCTCTCCGCGCCCTTTCTCTGTCATTTTCTCAAACTGTACCCTGTTTGCTTCACCCTAACCTAAATGTTCCACCTTCTTCATCGTGAGATTGTCTGTCTCACGTCCTCGACCTTTCCTTCTCATCCAATCTCCCGAGGGGGCATCCTGTCATCGTAACCTATACCAAGGGCAAATTAGGGCATGTATCATTATCATAAAAACTTGTACTTCTTTGAAATAACGTGATAAAACACATTGCATCAAAGAGGGGCAAAATGTATACACCTAAAACTGACATAACTCTATCCAAATAAATATTTTAATATTTATTTCAGTTTAATTCCTCTATCAATAAATAAACAAATCAATTTATTTATCTGATTCACATTCCTCCACAAAATTAAATAAAATCATTTATTTAATTAAATCCTTCATATTCCTCCAAATTAAATAAATTCATTTTTTTAATTAAAGTCCTCCAAGTTCTTCTAAATTAAATAATACCAAATTATTTAATTAATTCTTCCAAAATTCATCTAAATTAAATAATATCAAATTATTTAATTACCTCTTCTAAATTCTAAAGTCATTCTAAATTAAATAATGTCTAATTATTTAATTAGTTCTTCTAAACTTAAATATTTAAATAAATCAAAACATTTATTTATATTATATATTTCCTCTTAAAAATGGATTAACACCAAAATTAATCCATGCAAATCCATGTGCACACCTTATTAAATATTTTAATATTTAATTATTTGTTCCCTCACTCACATGTCCTATTTATCCTCCAGTTCCAATTAGTTAACTCATAAATAAAATCTGTTAACTAGTTAGTCTTTTCTATTAACTAGACAATCAATTCAGTTAACTCTTCATTCTATTTCTGTTAACTCCCCTATTGCATGAAGGAACAAGACACTTGTCCTCTTCTGATTTGTGCACACCCTCTCAAGTTTTCTCAACCATTGATCTTCTTATTCATTCTACACCGTTGATCTTCTCTCTCACAAGTCTATAAGTACAACCCCTATTCCTCCATTTCAATCATCCAAGCTTTTAGTATACTTACTCTACACAATTCACAACGTGCCTTTGGCACCAACACCATATCCATAGCTTGTGATCACCATTTTTATTGTATTGAAGCTCTTCTTCATTACAAGAACTATCATAGCCATTTCTCTATTGTCATCTTGAAGAACAAAGCAAGGAAGTGTGCTTTCTGAGGGCTTCATTTATAACAAAAGATCAATTTTAGATTAGGCGAACAATAGAAGCTGCAATGTAATAAGGTTTGCAAGGTATCTTTCTTTGTGTTTAAGTCTTGATTATTGCAATTTCTATTGAGTTATTGGGTTATTATTAATCATTGATGTTATATCCACATTTTCCCGTAACACCAGTGTCTAGTATTTTTGACTTTTTTTTTAACTATTCATCAAAAATTAAAATAAGTTATATTTTTATAAACTAGACTCCATTCTACACGAATTCAAAAAAAAAAAATTGATTAGTTTTCAAACATTTTAGGGGGGGCATGCTCAAATTTCTATTTTTTAGGATGTGTCCACTTTAAAAATTACTAAAAAATCAATTATTCATTAAAAAATTATCAGAAAAATTAGGGATAAACTACATGGTGTTACCTAATTTCTCACTGGAGAGATTATTGAAATACTAAAAAGATGTTAATATTTTAGGGGGAGCACACTAGACACTATGTTATGTTTTTTTGAGAAAAATAGGACCAATTTGTGTGCTCCCCCTTTTTGAACCCCTTAATCTCAACCATTTTTGGAAAAAAATAGTAGTTTAGAAACTATATTCAGAGCACTACAACTCTTTTTTTCGTTCCATCTTCAAATTTTGAGTGTAGGTATCTTCAATTTCTCATCCAACATCAATGTTTCCTGATTTCAGAAAAAAGTGGCAACTTAAGACCCCATTTTGGTCCCTCATCTTTGTGCACTTACCCAATAATTAAATGGTGTTATCTTATATTTATTTACTCATAAATTTATTTTTAGATAACTGACTTCCTTGTATGTTAGCTAAGGTGAAAATTCATAATGCAAGGTAACAAATGCTCTTGTGAGAACTTGATAACTTTGACTAATTAATCATTATTTGAATAGATGAGCTAGTTGTCAATTATTTAATAAGTCTAATTAAGGAATATTCTAGCAAATTCATATTGTAGTTTTAACAAGATTAAAAAATTAATTCATTGGGTGGATTCCTCACCGCCACAAACTTTGTGGGTCCTTCTCTTGTAATGATATATCATACACATCATTGTGTCTATATACTATAATATGGAGAGTGCACATTGTGCTACCATGTGTAAGGTGGTGAAGTCATAGTAGAGTTGTTATTTTAAGAAAAAAAAATGGTATTAGTGTCCATGCTCATGAGCATGTGTGGGCATGATAGTGAGCAAATATTCTACAAGCCATATCTTCATGTATATATGATGTTAAACAATTGATCAAATATTTGAATATCCTTGCATGGTCTAATGTAATTTTCTTACCTTAAAGAAGAAAGGAAGGCATGCAATTAAAAACATCCTTAGAAAGCTCATGAAACTTCCCAAGAATACCTATGGGATTGCAATCCAATCTCTACTTTGCTGTGAAAAGGGGACTAATCAACAAAGGACTAGTTTTTTTGAAAAAGACATGCTTCTATTCCTCCCTTTTTGTGTTTTCTCTTTTTCTCTTTTTCCTTTTTTTTGTTAAATTTTGTAATTAAAATTAATTTTGACAATATTTACCTTTGTGGTGATTCACTCAAATTCTAGTTTCAGCTCTCCTTCTAGTGTCATTTCTATTGATGAAGTTTTGTAACACAACAACATGTGGATCAATTGTTCCTTACTTGAAAACAAAATGGTTTCCCCAATGTTCTTTATGATGAATTTGGTATCACTTGAATAATCCACCAAGCAAGTGTTTTGATTGTCCTGTTCAAAGGGCTCCAAAAAAATCAAAGGAATAAACACAAGGTATTGTTTGCAAAATTTGCAACCATGAATTTTGAAATTCTAAATTAAATATTAAACTAATTATAATCTACTCTTAAGCTAACCAATGGTGTAAAAAATTTCAAAAGAAAGGGGAGAGAAAAGGTTAAAATGATCTTATGTTATTCTACTCTCAAATCTAACTCTGCAAGTAGACAAATCTAGTTATAACCACTTCATTAGTTGACCAATCAACACACAATCAATACATAAGAGGGTGATGCTAATCATCAGAGGAGTAATGAACTATGAAAGACATAATGAACAACCAACCTATTTTAGGTATAGAATGCAAGCATTACTCCCATACCCCTTATGCAAGATAAATATATCTTGTTGCAATTGCACTGGCATGCTCAAGTGACCACAAAAAGACTCACCATCAACAAATTCTCAACTCCAAATTTATTAGATACTTAGTGAATCAAACATGAAAAAACAAAATAACATGACTCTATGACTAAAAAACCAAAAGAAGAGGAAAGGAAAAAAATAGAAAATAAAGAAAACATTATTCTAATAGCAAAGTGTTTGGTTTCCAATTTCCCTTTACAGGGGCATGTTTATATAGATAGAGAGAGAGGGGTTTGCTTAGTAGGAAATCCTAAGAGCTTTCCCTTTAATTTAACCATATAGTCCAAAAATTTTTTTGACAATGAACAGATATACAAAGCCCGAATTCAAATAAGGCAATTGTTGTTTTGAGTTTGACAAGTTGAAGTTTGTCTATTTCCAAGTGATCTTCAAACTACATAGATCCTGTGGTAGCACACTTCTCAGCAACAAATCTTGTATTAGGCATGCTATTAGTAATCTTCATCAAGCTCCTACAAGTCTCTCTTGAATTCTCTAAATAATCATTGTCATCGATCTGATCATTGCTTTATTAGTCTTAATCGTTCTCAATTCCAGGTCTTTTAGTATGTCATGTATAAAAATTGTCGAACTAAAGGATCACCTCTCTGAAGTTCTGCAACTACACAAAAATAGAGTATCAATTTCCTGACAAAAAACATGTAACCATATTCAATACAAGTCAAATTTAAATTTAAATTCAAGATATAAAATTCTAATAGCATGGGATTTTCTCTGTTTACATGTCGCGATGTTAAAGCTTAGGATCTCAAAGGAGGGGAAGATACACAGGAGAAATTCATTATAAACCGCTCTGACAAGTCCACACCTATATTCACTTTAGAAAAAATGCCAACTTTAATCATTTCTCGAGTTTACACAGTCACAAGCTCTTAGTTAAATCCATGGTTCAGAGAGATAGCCTGAGATCTGACGATTTGGTGAAAACCACTCGTAGCAAGATATACACACATTAACATGGTTAACTTTTACTCCAGGATCAACATAAACAGATGACACGTGGACATGATAGTTCAAACTTTTGGACTTCAAATCTATGGTCGGTTAGATTTAATGAATAAGATTCAGTCCGTAGATCATTGTAGATGCACTCTACTTAAACATCATCCACATTAATGATCAACAGTTAATAGTAATTTTACACCTCATTCACAATAAAAAGTGGTAAATATTTGTCCTATTTTTATTTGTCAAAACTGACCTTTGACTATTGAAATGGACGATATTGAAGAATAGTCCTGTGGAACAAAACACAAATTAGATGAGAGAAAACTTTTTAAATTTTGAAAATATGTTTTCTTTATCACCTTGCAGACATAACAACTTAGCCTTCAAATCTGAACATTTTGGTTGATCAAATTTATAAGGGGTCTCAGTTCCAATGTCAAATTCCCATCTAGCATCCAGATGCAAAAGACTGAGTGAACTATGATTTACCAAGAAATTAAAATATGAAAACAAGACTTAATACTTGAGGTCTATGGTCAAGACATAGGGTAATTCCAGATGTGACACATGGATACACTCTGGGGTGACATGTATTCAGTTATAATCTATTAGGAATGTGAGGTCCAAACATCCCCCTTAAGCTAGACACATGATTTACATCCAGAATTAAGACTCAGTCAATCAAAGCACATTAGAATTTGGGGTCCACAGTTTGGTTTCATACAACAAAGACAGGTCGAAGCTTCGAAAGACTTTAGAGAATTAACAAATGTGAAAGCTAAGTAAAATACATCTGCAAATATCTCTTTGATCTGCAGGTGATACCCATGACCAAGTGATATAAATCGATTTAGACCTCGAACACGAAACTATCTAATCCAAAGGACCTCAAATGCTTAGTCAATTAGGTTATATAAGAAGGCTTAGGTCTGACTATGACTTGGCTCAACACAAATATCTAAAATAAAACTTGGTTATAAAGCTATACTAAAATATATGCTTAGTCAATTAGGTTATATAGGAAGGCTTAAGTCTGATTATGACTTGGCTCAACACAAATATCTAAAAGAAAATTTGGTTATAAAGCTATACTAAAATATAGGCATCGTGACTATAATGGCATTGTAACACAAGTATAATAGAATTAAAATCAAGTGAAATTAGACAATGAGGAATAAATTAAACTTAACCAATGTTATGTCAAAATAAAATTCAAATACACATGACATAGATAAATAAACATATGTATACAATTAGGACAAACCATTTAAACCTACAATCAATATACAATATTGAAAACTCCATTCATAAGCCAATAGATCCAACTTTACAAGACTAGAATCAAGACAAAAAAAATGCAAATTAAACAAGACCAAAAAAATATACAAATTGAACAAAGGGTCCCCAATTATGGAAGAATAGGGGTGTGTTGTGGACGCCACAATAGATATATTTAGTGAAGAGTATAGTGATAGTTCCTTTATCTTCTAATGACGAGGTTGATGACCCTTTATTTCATGATGATCTAGTTTATGATATACATCCATTTAAAACACTAATAATAGTCATTTAGTGGAAATGAAGATGCAAAGAACTTATGTGTTACATCATTTTTATCTTCATATTGTGTTCGTACACATGGTGATGATACTTTGATGCATGCATTTAGTAATACATTGATTGATAGAGAAAAGCAATGGTTTGATTCATGTTGTGCTTAGTAGACATCATTTCATGTGTTTTCATGTTCTTTTATAGATTACTTTACTTGTGGCTATAGAACAAGGGTTTCTCACATGGATCTGTTTCTTCACATTCTAGTGGCCCTTTCTTGGAGGATCCCTTAGATATTTCTATGCATCATGATTATATTCCTCTTTTTGTTGATCATGGGGACTCTCCTTTTGATCCCTTAATACTCTCATATGCAATATATTTGAGTAATTTGGAGAAACCCTCTTTTACATCTCATATTGAGCACATACACGACCTACACATTCATAATAAAGAGGAACAATATGAGGACCTCTTACCATTTTTACTTTCTATATGTGAGGAAAATCACATGTCAACATATCATTTTTATCTTTTACATCCTTCTCTAGTACACACGATACCATGCATACACATATAGATATGGGACATACTGAATAGGATTTATCACATTATTTGAGCCCCATAACATGTAGAATAGATTGTCTAGAAAGTTGTATGAAGGCTTTTGAGCAAAGATCTAGAAAGAAGGATTACACTAGTGAGATGTTGCATAATACTTTGGCATATGCCATTTTGATTTATCCTTCACCAAGTGGATTTGTGGCACCTTTTATTACAAAGTATGATGGTAGAGGCGATCCATTGCTTCATCTCAAGTCCTTTACAACCACTTGCTTGACTTATTTTCATGAGTATAAGTTACTTGCTAGATATTTTTTTCCAATGAGCTTGAGTGCTCACGTAGTTATATGGTTTTATTCATTACATTGTGCTTTTATCATTTCTTTTGTGGATTTGGCTAATTCTTTTATGAAACACTTTCACTATAATATTGAGCCTAAGACATCTATTGCTTAAATTATATAATGAAATTAAGAAAAAAAATGAGAAAAACAAAGATTATGTGTTGAGATTTAAAGATTTGATTATTAATGTGTGTTTCACATTACTAGATGGTGAGCTTTAAAGTTTATTTATCAATGGTTTACTTCCATTCATCAAAGAACAAGTGTTTTGCAAGTATTATCCTTTGTTTTCAGTTTTATGTGTTGGTGCATGCAAATGTCAACATGTTTTATTAGAAAATGATTATATATATCATCACATTTCTAACACCTCACCTCATTCTCAAGAGTTATCATCGATGTCACATTTGGAAGATGGGGAAAATGAGGATGCATCTAATTTTAATCATAGTGAGGATCATCATGACCAGGTCAAATCAAAGTGATTTAGGGAGTTCACTATCTTGGAGGAGCCTCCATAGGTTATACTAGAACAAAAGCTTATCACTTTGCTTCTTAGATATATCTAGACTTGCACCACAAAAGGTAAAATGTTTTTATGCTAACCATTGCAAACATGGTCATATTTTGGCTTGATGCATTACTACATTGAAACATAAAATTCAAAATTTTATCAATAAAATGATTATACAAGTCAAGAGGTTAATCGTATAGAATTGAATGATGAGAGTTATTCTAGTTTTAGCAATAATGAGTATATAGATTTTGATGGGCATAACACACCATATGTTAAGGTTACGCATGAGGATATCCATCAAACTCAACAAGATGAGAAAAGGCATGGATGCAAAAAATATGACATTCTAATGGATGGTCCCCTTGGGGGGAATGGATTACAAGGATACATTTTTCAAGCATATTGAAATACATCCACCTAATAGTGGGGTCTTCATTTCTTAATCTCTTCACTTATCTCTCTTATTACATGCTATATGTTGTGCTTTTATGCTATGATTATTTCTATGATTTTCACTTGATCTTGTCACTTGAGGGGCAGGGTTGTTTGCTTTGCAAGACTCTTGTATTCATGATTGCCTTAGAACTTTAGGGGAAAAAAGTGAAGGCTTCTTTCATGTTACTTCTTACAAATGTATTGGTCACATAAAAGTAAAGGTATGCATCTTGATTTTCATATGTTATTTCTATTTTTTCATGCTCAACTTATCATGTCTATGCTTTCTATTTAGTTTATAATGATTTTTCTCACTTTCTAACCAATGATTATCATGTTATCATCCTTAGTTTTTATCCAATCTTTCTCTCTCCTTGATTTGTGTGTACTCTTTGTTGGAAAGATGGTTGTCATTGCACCAAAAGATCGACATATTAATGCCCAATACAACTCTCAAAGTTAATGAATCCATGGGAGGTGGTTAAGCCTTGTCATGAACCTAAGCACTGCGCTGCATAGCACAAGGAGACCAAGGGTGAACACCTTGCAACAATCCCCCCCAACGCAAGCGAGGGGTTCGAACCCATGACCCAAGCTTTGATACCAATTGTTGGAAAGATAGTTGTCGTTGCACCAAAAGATCAACCTGTTAATGCTCAATACAGCCGCCAGAGTTAATGAATCCATGGGAGACGGTTACTTGCCTTGTCACAAACCCAAGCGCTACACTGCATAGCACAAGGAGACCAAGGGCGCACACCTTACAACACTCCTTTGTGGAACACAAAATCAAGGGGGGCATATTATTACTAATCACTTTCAAGTTCATGCATAGTTCAAAGGTTGACTCTAAATCATGTCTCTATCTATTCTGTTTCTTATTGTGTTTATATTTTACCTTTTTACTTTGTTATGCTTGCTCATGTAGATTTACATGCACACTAAAGTGGGGGCAAAATGTAAGGGTGAAAGTGCATCTTGTACTTTTACCTTTTATTTTACACTATTTTGCATGGGTTTCTAAGTACTTGGCCTTAGCACATGTTTTCATTTATTTGGCATCCCATTTGTTACATCCCCAACTTACAATTAGACTCAATCATTAACTTTGCATGATAATCAGGTGGATTAGTCATAGTTAACTGATTTGATGTTGTGGAAATATCTGATTTGATCATTAAATATGAAGTTAATGACTGATGTTAATTAGTTTTGAATAGTAATTATTTTATATTATGGGATATGATTATGATGCACTAATCATGGTTTTGGGGTCCTGAGTGTGAATAGGAAAATGTAACGTCCTTCAAAGAAAGAAGGAGTATCATCTTGGAGGAAGAGTTAGATGTTGGGAAGTGGGGTTAGTAGCCATCTGAGTGTCAGACATTTTGTCCTTTTGAACTGTGTAAGTTGGTGTAATTTACGCTTCTTCTTGGCCAGTTGATTTTCCTTTTGTGTCGTCATGTCGAATTAGTCATTTTGACAATGTTGCATCGACTTGACCCAACGATGTTCTTGAAACATCAATACGAGTCAAGAGTTAGTTTTTCTTTTTGTTAGAACATTTTCTTATGGCTCTAAATATTTTTGAACTGAGATTATAAATCCATTATTATTTGGTCTGTTAAGTTTTGAGTCCTTAGCGAAGAAGGGAGAGCGGTGCTTGATCCCTAAATCGTACGATGACTCTATCTCCATGAAGGAGGTGATGTCAGAAAATGACATCTTGGTTAATATTAGTATTCGCATGCATCTAATGGATGAGTGTAAAAATATTATAATATAATTATATAAAGTTGATATTTAATATTTTGCTATGTTATTGTGTTTGTTATTTTGATATAGTTGACATCATAACTAATGGGATCTTCAAGCTCACCATAGACTAGCAGCTGTCATGCTTGTGCGAGCCATGATCATGGTAGTTGGCCGAGTGGGAGAAACCACTCACACCACCTTGGTAGAGGGTGGTAGTTTCCACGAAAATAAGCGTACGAATTAGGATGAAGTAATAATCCTTTAGTCTTCTGAAAAGACTACCATTGTTATCTTTTGGTTTTGAAGAGAAGGGAGAGTTTGAGCTCTGCGCTGGAAAAGACTTTCATAGCAGGACAAACAGAGGTTGATCTGAGAACAACTCTCCATTGAAGGATTGTTTACAGGTAGATTAAAGGATGTTATTCTTGAATTTGATATGGGTTATGAGATTCTTTTCTATCGAACTCTCTTAGCATGCATGTTGTATGGAGCTCATACTTTTATATCTATTACTATGGCATCCTTATCTTTGACGCATAATTAATGGCAGAGGCTCGAGGCCTTACAACTGAGCTTGCAATCCTTAAGGCATTTACTTTGTTACAAAGACTTGAGGCCTTGCGGCTGAGTCGTATTGTGCTACATATTTACTGTGTTTAAGCTTAAGGCCATATGACTGAGCTATATGTTAATGCATTCTTTATTGTGTTTAAGCTCAAGGCCATATGATCGAGCTATACTGTATTATATTCTTTACTATGTTTAAGATCGAGGCCTGAGGCCGAGCTGTTTTATATATTAAAACCTTTGTTGAGACTTCACTTGAGGCTTTATGGCCAAGAAGTAATGCATTAAAGTCTTTTTTTTTAAGCCATTAAAGTCTTATTTTTTTAGCCTATCTCGAGGCCATGGAGGCCGAGCTTCAATATTTATACCACCCATGCTAAAACTCATGGCCACGAAGGCCAAACTATATTATAATGTATAATGTGCTATGTTTGTGGCTCTAGGCCACGAAGGCCAAGATTTACACATTGGAACCCATACTATAACTGTGTCTTGAGGCCATCATGGCCGAGCCCATGCATAAACCCCAATGTATATATACGTCGAATAACAACGTGGCATGGATAAAAATAGGGTTAAGACTCATATAATGAGTCGAGCTTGAGGTACTCAAGGCATAAGAAGTGTCGAGCAATAATGTTTATTACTTATTAAATGGTTACAGTCTACATATACTAACACAGCCATCACGACTGTGTGAATGGATGGTACGACCTTAAATCAAAAATTGTGCTTGTAGCACTCAAGTCAAATGTTGATTCAATTTACATGAAAACCAATTGTGGGTAAATAAGGGTTACAAAAAAACCTTAACAGGAATAGTGTTTATCACCCAAAGCTCATAAGGTTAATTAGAGCTATTCACCATTATGAAACCATTCTTTTTGGTTAAGGCAAGGTATGTCTAGAGTAAGTAGAACATGATTCTAACTTTTATGATAGATTAAATTGAAGTTGTGAGCCATGAAAGACCTAGGGTGGTGAATATGGTTTGTTTTATGAAATAAATTGATAGTGGAACGAGGTGATGTGGAGTCACTAGTTCCTCGTTATGAAAGTAACCCATTGAGTTGTAAACCAAATTATGATGGGAGTCGAGTGTCTAAGCATGGATGATGAATTCAATTGATCCCACTTACACTAGACCTAGAGAGAAAGGTCAATTTGAATTTACTGTAGGACATGATAGCTTATAAGTCAAGACAGGGTGGTGGACATATGACGACGTTCATTGTGCAACGTATATGTATGTAAATCTTTGGCCAAAGTAATGCATCCATCTCTGCATGCATTGTCGGTCCATAGTGTTCCAGATGGCTTAGTATCTCCAGTAGTGTCATACATAGTTAGAGTGGATCTATAGTTGTGTGACCGTGAGACATTAGGAAGGACACAACACCAGATACTCAGATGGCTAACCTAATGGTTCCTAATATCTAAGCTTTCCATGAAAGGTAGGACCACTTCTAGTTAGGAAGTTGAGTGGGGGACTATAGGTCCGTGGTTGGTGGAAAAACACCGAGATGATGCTCTCCTTCCCAAGCATGAGACAAGCCAAGGCTTATGGAGATAGATGTAATTGGTTCCAGATACAGTGTTTTTCATTTATGACCAGTTGGTCTATTGTAATGTATGAATTGATTTTGATGCCTTGGACATAACTTGTACATGAATAGTGATGGTTACTCACTGAAGATATGTAAATGATTATTGTATTGTAAGCTTTGTTATATTATGTTTAGAATAACATGCTTAATTGATGAAATGATAATGAATCATTATGGTTAAATTTTGATTTGCATAATCATATTGTTAACTAATCTTTTGATTAAGATGGTTGTTTATGTTAAATCTTGTGCATTAAGGAAAGTGATGTTACACCATTGGCCCTATTTCTCAATTGGTTCTTACAAACAAAACATATCCCATGCTTAGACAATTTCTAACTCTTATATTATCATTTTTATTCCCAAGTTGAATTTATGGGAACAAATATGACCTAGCATAATTCTACGGTGCAAATTTGACCCACATGTTCAAAATTCAAATTTCACCCTAGGCCCAAGCTAACTCAGTTTCAACTACCCATTATGTATTGATTCATGTGCCAAAATTTTCAAATTGTGTACCTACATAGATAGTATAAAAGGGCAACACCCCTTTGATAATTTCATAAGGAGAAGCATCTAGGATCCCCTAATCACTAAGACAAACCCACTACATATATCTATCACAAAGGATCATTCATCAATCATTATTCAACTTTCCACATCAACACATGGTGAAACCTAGCTTTTCCACTAGGTCATTCCATTATTCATTGTATTGCATTCCACTTGCATTAAGTCTCAATGTCAATCACCTAGCATCATCAAAGCCACATCTATATCATTTCATTGTTGCTTGTTGTCTTCCAACTCTTTCTAAATTCATTAAATTGACCAAGAGGCTTGACTAAAGAGAACATCCTCACCTAGCAAGCTCCCAAAGGCATTTATCAACACCATCAATTTTTAGATTGCAAGTGCAAGTAAATGTGAATCTTTATTTGTAAGTAGAGTTCAGGTTTATAGGAAACACAATCATTGCTATAGATAAGGGTCAAGTGTATAGTCAAATGCCATTTCTTTGGTCAAAGGTTATTTTTTTCAGAAAGAGGTCAAATCTATAGCCATGAAATTAACCTCATGTAATTTCTACAAATCAACTAGTTTAGATTTTATCATTGTGCTTTCAACATATACAAGATTAAGTGATTTTGAGGTACAACTCAAAAGTTGTGATCAAAATAGTGAAGAACTTCCTATCAACTATTAAAATCAACTATTTTTTCACTCTTAATTTTTAAGTTTTGTAAATTCTATCACATAATCTATCACAACTATAAATTAAATTAAATAAATTGTCTTAAAATTTAATTTAGTAATGAAAATTATTTTATTTTATTTATAAATATAAACAGAGGCTCTATTATATAAAAGATCTATGGAAAAAGTAACCATTTATACATAGACTCTCTTATTACAAAATCACTTTGATTTTATGTTCAAATGAGAAATTTCCATTTATATCTATTTGTAATGGGAATAAAAAGTCTAAAACTAATTTACCCTTGATAAAAAAAAAATCTAAAAACTAATTTAGAATGATTTGATGTAGAATTTTAAAAGTCATGTGGCAAGTATGTAGTGGAGGGAACTTGTGGCAACATGGAACTAATTAAAATACCAAGTTTCTTGAAAATTTTGGAATTGTCTACATTTTTATATTACCTAATTTTCAAGCCCTTTGAAGCATTTTATTGGGTGAATATTTTCTACATTTTTATATTACCTAATTTTGGGTGAATATTTTCTACATTTTTATATTACCTAATTTTCAAGCCCTTTGAAGCATTTTATTGGGTGAATATTTTCTTGTCAAGATGTATCCTATTGTAACCATTTTGTTGGTTTCAGTGCATTGGTAGTGCTTATTTTAAATTTGGATTAATGGTAGAGGAGTTGGGACCATAAGAATTGGCATACCCTTTATATAAGTTAACTTTTCTATTGTTAAATATTGTATCTTGTGTAGTAAGAGAGAATGATCTAGGAGGATAAGAGAGATTGAATGTTAGGTATGCATTGATGGATTTATTATATTCTTACTTATGTAATGTTGAAACTAATGGTCTAGGTAGATTCTCTAGATACAATTTTAGTGATATTACTAAGCCCTTGTTATGGCCTATGATAATGTTGACTCATAATTCATGAACTGTACTATTTTAGAACACTAAATAATGTTTACAATATCTTTAAAATCCTCAAAAAATCTCTATTAGATATATCACATATTTTTAGTGACATTAGATAATTTGCACAAATTATACACGACACTGTCTAAACAAACACCAAACCTTGTACAATCATCATTATTGACTTTTTGAAGATTTTTGACACTTATAAACCAAACCATTGAGGTCCACTTACAAAACAAAGCACTATTGAATCCAAATAGTGCCATTGTGTTTGTCCTTGAAGGGGTGGAGCTCCCCATATGATTCAAGGAATTTCCCTTTCAAGTTTGATGGGTAGCACCCATGCAGTGCACCACTAGCTTGATTTGACCATTACATCCAACACCATGTAGATTAATTGTCAAAAGGTGAAGAATCACATGGAAGCATAATTGGTTCTTTCTCCCATCATGGTTCTTTAGACATCAAGGATTTTTACCTTCATGTATACATCAGAAAAAGTTGTATTTTGGGCACCTAAGGTGTTCTATTCAAGTCCCTTTAGGAACAACTTTGTTCAATACAAAAAATTAAAATATAAAAGTAATAAAAAGTAGACATGACCACTAGAAGAAAAATAATCATACATCTCCATTGAGAGTGTGTTACATGTATATAATTCATATATTAATAAACTTTTATGTTCAAGTTATCACATCTCTCCTATACCTCCTTCTCTAATTATTGACGCTATTTTTTAAAAAATATTTCTACTCATAAGACACATCTAAATTCTCTCATTTAAAAGTATTTTCTCCCAGATATCTCATACAGGATCTAAATCACCACATGGATTAATTATCATTCTATCATAACCATAGATGTTGAAAATACTCTTCTTTTTTCCAAGGGAAAAAACTTCGCAATTTCAATAGATAAAAGAAATTACATATCGTAGAAACAACAAAGTGCTTTCCAAGGAAAAAACTAGGAAAATAAAGAAAGGAGAAAAAAAGACAGCGGGAGAAAGACCCCCAAAACAAGGGGTGAGACAAAAAGGAAAGACCAAATGAAGTCTCAGCCAGCACAAAAACCTCAGAAGAGGAGCAAAACGAACCCAAAGGAGACATACAAAAAATAGCAAGCTAGAAAAAAGAAACCTCCAAGAAAAACAACTGTAGAAAGTAACACCGAAGGTAAACCCAAACCAACAGAGTCAAAACCCCAAAAAGGAGGAAAATGCACAAAGAAATTAGAACGGAGGATAGTTCACAGGTGTAACATACCAGTTCTTGCATTTTGTGATCCTCCATCTACCGGAAGCAAGCTCAAGGCCTACCTTAGAGAGGGCATCAGCTTCTGTGTTGTGCTCCCTGTAGACATGTGTAAAAGTGATATCTGCAAAAGTGATCCTCTCCCTATCAATCAATTCCTTTATAGGAGAAAGATATAAATTTTGAACCTGATATAGCCCATTGAACCATTTAATGATGACTTCTGAATCTCCAAAGATTTGTAATTTGTCCATTCTCCTATCCTTATCCAGCAAGATCAGAAGTTTTAGAGCTGTAATTTCCACATAATTATTTGTGCCCCGACCCAAGCCAGCAATGAAAGAGATAAAATGTTGGGAGTTTAGAAATAGAATCCCATCCACACCACAATTGGTTGGATTTGCTTGACATGCCCTATCAAAAAAACCCCAAGGCCTAGATTTATCAATTAATGGAGGATTGTTTGACTTGGACCTTTTTATTGATTTTTTAATGAGCAAATATAGAGTATATTTGTGCTGAGCATTGAAAGGAAGGAGTCAGTTTGTCTTCAAAAATGGAAGCATTCTTAGCTAACCAAATACCCCATGAGACAATAAACGGGAGAGCCTTGAAATCGTGTCAAGAGTCCATCTTAAACCATTTTCTAAAGCATTCCAAAATAGTTTTACCAATCCATACATTTTGTTGTCCTATCAATACTTCCATATCTGTCCAAACTTTGACTGCATAGGGACATGTGACCAAAAGGTGGTCTATGGTCTCAACCTCTGATAAACATAATGTGTAGCATCCCGGTCCTTGCCAATTGCATTTTTGTAACACCTCCCAAGTCAGGACTTTGTTCATAAGAACAAGCCACATATAAATTTTGGTCTTGGGAGGCGCATATACCTTCCAAATGCTTCTCCACCACCAGGAATTAGTACCTTGATCAGTATTAGGAGACAACATTTTATATCCTAGTTTGACTGAGCACACTCCCTGAGCCACATTCTTAGACCAAACCCAATAGTCCTCCTCATCTTCTATTTTACATGACTTCTTTTTAAACTACTGATATAGCCTTCCCAGCTGTCATAATGCACCTCATTCAAACCCAAATCTTTAGCTGATTTCCAACCTTGTTGCCATAGATTGGTAAATGATTGATCAACCACATGTGCCAGAGTGGTAAAACCTTGCATCTACAAGTATTTGATGATTTCCTTAGGGAGGAGATGGTCACATGTGCTTCCAACCCAAGAGTCTATACCCACTTAAACATTACATCCATTTCCAACTTTCTAAGCCAGCCATTGACCAATGAGAGGGAAAGAACAAACCATGGCCTTCCAAACAATTGAGGCATTATGGGCTGATTTAGTTGTACTTCTAATCCAATCACTGATAGTGTTTGGAGCAATGTATTTTTGACATAGGATCTTATGCCACAATCCCCGTGTGTCAATCAGCCTCCACACACTCTTAGTTTCTAGAGCAATACCAAACATGTGTATGTTTTTCAAACCCCATCCACCTTCTTCCTTAGGATTAGAAAGATAGGTCCAATTTGCAAGATGGATCCCAAAGTTATCTTTTTTACCCCTCCACAAAAAGTTGAAACATTTTTTCCTAATATATTCTAGCACCCCCTTAGGAATATGAGCAAGGGAGAGCCAATAAATTGGAATGGCTTCTAATACTGATTTGATCAGTGTAAGTCTTCAAGGATTAGGTAGTCTGGACAAGTAGATCCTAGAAATTAAAAAAACACTTGGAAGACCATATTATAGAATACTAGCATATGTTGCTAGGTTTTGGTAAATGCCCACCCTAACTTTCTTCTACACATGTCTATGTAGCATCTATCTTTTCATTTATAGGTGCTATATTTTAGTCTTGGAGTTAATTTTTCAATGTTAATTCAATCCTTACATTCAAGGAGTCAAATTTTGGACAAGACTTGCAAATTTATGGAGAAATATAACATGTTACCATAGTTTTCATATGTTCTTTTAGTGGACTCCTTGTTTAGTGTATTAATCTATTATTTGTGTTGTACATTCATGAGAAGCAATTCAACATCACATAACATAGTAAACTCTCGTTCTAATTTTTTGTTCATGATCACCCTAGGTATTTATATACACCCTAAGGGATCAAGATAAAAATAATACACATTATCAATGGGAATCAGAATATAAAAAAAGGAAAAGTTAAAATTAACATTAAGAAGAAAATGAATCAAGAATTGCTAAAATACTTAAGATGAGTTTGCAATTAGAACCTCTAAGAAGAGTGAAAAGTGTGTGGTAGACAATAGGAAGGGAACCTCATTAAGTTTTAGATTAGTTATCGTTTGTTCCATTCTGAAATAGTTAAGAATATAACGAAAATGAATCTTTGACATTAAATATCATCTAGGAGGTAAAAATAGGAAGTTGGAGAGAATTATTTTATTTTTATTATAAAGGAAAAAATATATATTAAAACAACAATTGATTACAAAGTAGGTCTACCAGTCTTAAAAAGACTCATGGCACACCAATTCCAGAAAATCTAAATGGACTAAAAATAGAAAACTAACAAGAGAAGAGGAACCCTCCAAACTCCATAGATAAGGACAAGCACTTGTTCCCTTGAAGATTGTTCATGCTCTGAATATCAGAAGTAATGTTTTCCTTTATGTTAAAAAACTAGACCAACAAGAAACCTATTTAAAATAGTAATAATAAAATTAGTCATTGGAGAATAAATAGGAAAAACACCATAAGAACCAACACACTAGAAAGAAGCACACCAACATGAATCAAGAGTCCAGAGCGGCATTGTAGTCAATATTCACAAAATCAATAGAGTCTTTTCTCAAGTCCCAGATAGGGCAATCCTAATTATTTTTAGTATCAATCTTGATGTCATTCTAATTAGAAGTCCATTTAGCCAAAAAATCAACAACTTGATTTCCTTCCCTTCTAGTATGATTCTACTTAACAATATTGAAACGATAAAAGAGGATTTTTATTTCTTTCTTACATTAAATCAACTACCATTGCTAGAAGTGTCTCAAGAAATACTTCCTTTTTGAAATAATCAAACAAGATTTCAAAGTCAGCTTCCAAAATAATATTAGTGAAATGCTTGAGCTTAGCTTGTAAAAGAGCTTAGAAAATGGCCATAGCCTTAGCAAAATTGTTAGAACCAACACCAAGACTATTGGCAAACTAGAACTTAACCTTTCTATTATGATAATGACAAACACCTCCAATGCAAGCATTTCTTGGATTGTCTTTTGAAGCTCCATCAACATTAATTTTAACCTAGCTCAGAGAAGGATGCTCCCATTTAGTAAGTTGATATTCCTAAGGGTAATTATTGGAAGAGGCAAAAGAGGGAGAAGCCATGGGAATACCAAGTCTTATAAGAACTTTGAATTTCCACCAAGAACTTGCTTGATAATATTGAATGCAAACTTGAGAAGTTTCTTTCAAATTGGCCATTATTCTACCTCAAACCTAACTTATATGCCTAGTTGTATCATTGAAAATCTTCTGATTGTGATCCCACCAAATATTCATATAGATTAGACTAGAGCCAATATCATGCAATAGGTTAAGAGATTTTAGTTTCAATGATAGTTGTGGTTGATTCACAAGAGAGTTTAGGATAGACTCATAACTATTCCATGAAATTCCCAACAAATCACACCATAAAAAACAAAGGAAAGTGGCAAAGGAGCAAGCTTAAAGAAGACATCTATTTAGAAACAACACCATACTTCTAAAGTTCTTATCATGTGATGAAGAAATTTATTTAAAGCTACAAGACTTTTTTCCAAAGCCTAGAGTTCTTAACTTCTAATTTTTTTGCCAAAAGAGTTTCAAAACTAGTTTGCACCGTGTAGATCCCAGAGCCTTTCAAACCCCATCCAAGTAAATATAAATGTCTATAAAGAGACCTTCTGGGTCACTAAAATATGAGCTAATCAATCAATGAAGCAACCTCAAGGGAAGAAATAGTTGAGAATTACATACAAAATTATTAAAAATTAAATTTGGAGCTATGAAAGATGGGAGTCCGATGTGAAATGAAGAATGAGTTAGAAGTTCAAGAGAAGAAAGCTTTAGCAAGAGTTTCATGCCTATAAATTAAGATATGAATGTAGGTGCAGGTTTTCTCCACTATGGAGATGCAAAGTTCCATCCAGGGACTAGGAATTTTCAACCAAGCCCTATGAACATATAGGGGCTTGTTGATAGAGATAAGAATTTTCAGGTGCCAATCTAGGTTTGAACTTATTATAAGATATTCTAGGTGTGAAATTTTCTTTATGGTAAAATGAATTCCAAAAACTTCTTCAAGAGGTGCATTGATGCTAAAAGATGTTACCTTTTATGAAAGGCATTATAGGAACTTACCTACAAGAGATACATGTTTCTACAAAAAATCAAATTTTCTAATAGAAACAAAAATGTTCTTCCCTCTAAGTTGAGTATTGTGGCCCAATGGTAAATCCTAGGGAGCTTGCTCTTGCTATAACATGCACTTGACTACTTAAGATGCCACCTCTTCTTGAGTACCTTGCAATCTCTCAAAGGATGGAGGTGATCACGAATATACCTTCAATGTGGTGAGCACAAGCCATGTTTTAAAATAACCATTTTTCTTAACAAAAAAGAGTATTTCGATCTACTTGATTTCAAGTAACTCAATTATAGAGTCTTTTAAGTTTTCTTAAAGTTACAAAAGGCTCTTCATATATCCTAGAAGCAAGATCATCCTAAGGATTTTGTAAGCATTAAGGTATGGAATAAGACAAGAATGAAGTATAAGAGGGATAGTTGAGATGAAATCTTTTTGGTGGAGTTTTCTTCCTGATGCAATAGCATCCTTGGGCATCATGGAAATCCTATATCGTGTTTGGAAAAGTGTATTTTTTGGATTAGTTTAGTTGTTTGTTGGTTTGTTAGTTTGTGGTTATCAATCTGTAATAGAGAATGTTAGTACATTTTGTGTTGTAGTTTAGAATTGGCTTATGTAGTTTTGGGATAAGTTTTGTTTGAGGTTGATGCATCTAGTGTTAAAGTTTTAGGAGATTTGGATGAGTCTAGAAGACTATAAACTAGTTCATCAATGTCTATAGGTTGACGGTTGTGCATAGTTGGGATTGTTTCTATTCGCAGGGGGTTATTTGGAGTTTGTAACAAAAGATGAATATTTGTGAGGATTTTCATTAACCATTGGCATGTATGTAGTGTACTACATAAAGGTTCTCCACTATTTTACCATTTGAATTTGAAAATTTGTTATTTTTGGATGGTGACTCATTTCATGTAGTTTTGGGGTTTGCATCATCTTGTGGCCAATGCAAATCATTTGGAAAGTTTGAGGGTGCTATATATACTTGGTTGTGAAGTGTTTCAAAGCAAGTGAAGAAGACAAAATGAGATAGAAGCATAGAGAGTGAGTTTTGACAGTGAGGGGTGAGGTCTGAGAGGTTGAGTGAAGGAACATGGAGTATGATGTGGAGTACAATTTGAGGAAGCATATAGGAAGTTAGTGGATGTCATTGCAATAGAGTACTAGTGGTAAAATTATAAAGTTATAATATATTTGAATACTCATTATGTAGCCCATGTGGCAGGTTCTAGAAGTGGTGTTTCCATAGTTTAGTTGATTGTTTAGTTGATTGTGCATGTAAGCAACCCATTGTGGTGACCATCCATTTGTGAATCTTAATTGCAATCAAATGATTGTGGCATGGCATACATAAGAGGGTCCATTATGGAAAATTATGTGGTTGTAACATGGTGATAATCATGCAATCTTAATTAATGAGAATGTTGTTGTTTTTGTGAGACATCTATTGTTTTGTAGTTGTTTGTCTGTGTTTTGTTGTGTTGAATACATACTTGGGCAATCCTTCATTAGACCCTCCTACCATGACTGCATCAAGTGGTATCAAAGCAAAGGTTGGATCATAGGAAGAGTGTTGGAGTGTGGGTGTGGATGTGAGTGCCTTAATTGATATAGTTTTTAAAGAATGAGTTTGATTAAAGGTTGAGCTATGGAAATCCATGGAGATTTGTAAACAGAGCATGGATTGTGTGGTAGTTTACAAGGAGTAATTGTGGGTAGATTGCCAACCTGGGGTTAGTTTTCATCAAGTCAAGATGTCACCAAAGAGAGGGTGAGGTATTATCAATGTTGTAGGAAGAATGGAGGAGATGCATGAGATGTTAAAGGTTACATATGCAGATCTAGATGGATGCACTAGAGCAAGACCGCCAGAGAACCCTAACCCTAGGGATGACGGGAGTGATGAAGAGTAGGAGGTAGATCCTATAGAATCCAGTGGAAGTGAAGAGAACAAAGAAGAGAGGATGTTGAAGGCCATAATCAAAATTGGCAAAAGGACCATAGTGTACATTATGAACTTTTTAAAAATTTGGATCTTAAGGAGCTAATAGATTAGATCACTAATCTAGAGGAGCATTTTGAGTGTGAGGATATTTCAAACCCAAATATGGTGAAATATGCAAAGATCGAGCTAAAAGGTCATGTGAGAATATGGTGGAAGGAAGTCCAGTTCGAGAGGAATAGAAGAGGCAAGTCAAGCATTGCAAAGTGGGACCAGATGATGGAAAAGATAAAGTCCAAGTTTATTTCAATGAAATACTAGTCGGATTTGTTGAAGGAGATGCACAATTTGTAGCAGACAAACATGATTATGAAGGAATACACATAGTACTATCAAATGACAATTAGGTTAGGGCATCATGAAGAAGGAGATGAGAAAGTGGCAAAGTATGTTAATGGATTGAGGGAATCCATCCTATGTGGAATATCCAAATAGGAGAGGAGGCCTACCATTTGGCACTTATTGTAGAGAAGAAATTGAACTGAAAGCAGGAGGAAAAGTAGAACTGGAAGAAAGAGAAAGAGGAGAGGTGCAATGATAAAGAAGCAAACCCAAGGGGTTAAGGAAGAGGTATCCAATATTGCAATGAAGGGGAAGGTTTAAATTCCCACTATGGAGAGAAAGAAGATGATACTTGGAGCGCAACGGTAGGGGAGATGATAGTAGTGACCACTGCAGAGGTAGAGATGTTGGTAGAGGTTACCACAAGGATAAAAGAGTAGAAGATATGTACTGCAAAGAGGACCAGTAGGAGTGTGGAGAATATTCTTAGCAAGATGGAGGAGGATATGAGAGGAAAAGGAAAAAATTATTTAGAGGAACCTATTTCATATGCAGAGAAGAGGGACATAGGGCATTCAAGTGCCAAGGAAAGAGGACTAAGGGTAGAGCATGAGCTACATTTGGAGATGAGAGATCACTTACCTCAAAAAGGGACCTAAAATGTGGAGGTTCATTTGTTTCATGGAGGGCCTTGAGGTGCGACCGAAAAGATGAGTCGGCACAAAGGAAGAGTTTGTTTCAGACCAAATGCAAGGCAAGAGGCAAGTGTTGTGATATGATAGGGGATAGCAACAACATGAACAATTTTTTGTTTGTAGAAATGGTGGATAAGTTGGGCGTGAGAAGGATGAAACATTTGCACCCATACCAAATTGGTTGGTTGCACTAGTGAGATAGAATTCTAGTGGAGGAACAATTTTGGGTAAGGTTCAACATAGGAGCGTATTATGATGAGGTGTCGTGTGACATTGCTCCAATGGATGTGTGTCATTTTTTGTTGGGACAACTATGGCAGTTTGATAGAGAATTTGTGTATGATGGGAGAGCTAACACCTACGTGACCTAGAATGATGGCCAAAAAAATAAGTTGATGTTATCAAGGGCAAGTGGGGGATAATTTTACAATAGTACTAGAGTGTGCACTAGGGAGGGACGATATGCATTGATTCCAAATGTGTGGCATTACTAGAATGTTTGACAACATTACACATGCAAAAGAAGTGTTGCAAAGAGGAGAATGTGAGAATGAATGTCACCAAAAGGAAGTCACCTAGAGGATAAGAGAAATGAGCAAGAGGATGAGGAGTTGTATTAAGGAACATATGACAGTGGGGAACATAACAGAAGAGTTGAATTGTGAGGTAATAGTTGATAGAACAGATGAGTGGGCTATGACCAAATGCAAACCAAGGGGAAGTAGTGTGGAAGAATATTGGTGGAACAGAGTGTCTAGTAACATGGGTTAAAGTAGTGCTCAGGGTGGGTTAGTTGAGGCATACTTGAGGAGGTGAAAAGAATAAGTTGAAGAGGTAGTAGGTTGGAGTCTCTAAGCAAGGGTAGGCTATCTTGGAAAATGATGGACTCATTTTTTATTAACCTTGGGTCTTTGATGTAGGAGCATCCCTAGACATCATGTTAATCTTGTATAGTGTGTGGAAAAGTGAATTTTGTGGTTTCATTTAGTCGTTTATTGGTAGATATTAGTTTGTGGTTATCAAAATATGATAGAAAACATTAGCGCATTTTACTACAGTTTGGAATTGGCTTTATAGGATTTTGGGATAAGTTTTGTTTCAAGTTGATGGATCTAGTGTTAAAGTCTTAGGATATTTGGATGAGTAGAAGACTGTAAATTGGTTCATCGGTGTTTAAGGGTTGACAATTGTGCACAATTGGGATGGTTTCTATATGCGGAGGGTTATTTGGAGTTGGTGATAAAAGATGAATATTTGTGAGAATTTTAATTAATTGTTGGGATGTATGTGGTGTACCACGTGGAGGTTCTCCACTATTTTACCATTTGAATTTGTAAGTTTATTATTTTGGCTACCAACACATTTCATGTGGTTTTGGGATTTTTGCCATCTTGTGGTTGATGTAGATCATTTGGAAAGTTTGAGGATGCTATATATACTTGGTTGCAAAGTGTTTGAAAGAAAGCAAAGAAGACGAAATGAGGTAGGAGCATAGAGAGTGAGTTTTGTCGGCAAGGTGTGAGGTCTGAGAGGTTGAGTGAAGGAACACTGAGTACATGGTGTGGAGTATAATTTGAGGAAGTATTGTAAAGCCTCACAAGTCATGTAAAAGCATTTAAACCAACTTGAAAGTAAATAAAGTAAATAATCCGCTTAAATACAGCATTGCGATAACCAAAATAAAAAGATGTAAATAATCTCCTTAGATACAATATTTCAAAGATAAAAAGATGTAATTAATCCACTTAATCACAATATCTCAAATAAAATATAATCACATAAATATGAATCTCAATGCCATTAAATCTTACATAATCACGTGCTTAATCCAGGTAACAAGCACTATAAAATAATATACATAAATCCATTGGCAAGCATGCCATAATACATCCAATATAGGGTATAATCAACATGTACAACAAGAATAAATAAATCAAAACACTCTTCAGCTGCATGAACTAAGTGGTCCACCACCTGCAAGCCGAGAGACGGGAACATGGCCCAGGTGCTTTTCCACCCAACCATGAAGTATTTACACTTCCCCGGATCCCTTCATGAAATGAAGGAAACTCAGCATTGCATGAAATGTCTAGCTACATGGTAACAACTGGCAGGAGGGAACACCCGATGCAACCCTGATGTCTGAATGTGCAATTCTAAGTATGAAAAGAAAATTGTCTCACAACAGGATGTGGTAGAGATATCAATAAATAAGTTTGCTAGACAATAAACATCTATTTCAATGTCATTCTGATTAGATCTAATCATTTATAAGTAACCTGGTTGAATTCCTGAAAAGAGGAAAAGCCATCTCTGAATATCCACATTTGACATCCTAGTCCCAAAAGTAACCCAATACATTCCTATATAAAAACTACTTCTTTCCCCAAGAAGCAAGAAAATAAAGTAAAAAATTGAAAGTACAAGTTTTCAATTAATCAATCCAATCCCTTTTCCCAAAATATCAATTACAGAAAAATACACTTTCAAGCAAGAATCGATCTCTTGAACATACAATTGCAATCATAAGTTTATCAAATTGATATAGTTTTCTAATCTAGTATTTCAGTCATTAAGTCATCAAGAATAGTCATTCTAAAATATGAATCTACCTTACTGTCATTCTTGTGACAGGAAGTTTTTAAAACAATGAAAACAATAGAATCAGACTTCCTGGCATAGTTGCAACAGGAACTGTTGCAAGAATAAAGACAGTGAACAGAGAACAAAGTTTAATTCAATTTTTAGTCAAAATGTAAATATAAAAGGTTTTCAACATTCATAGGAAAATAAAACAGTAGTCTATTGTCTCTAATTTCAACTAACACATTGGTTTTAACAAATTTTAAACAGAGCTACAGGCTCAATTTGTTTAGCTACAGGAAGATCGTATATACTGCTATAGGAATATATGAAGTTTGCAGTCATGATGGTAGCTACTGGATCTAATTTCTCAGCCCACAGAGATAACAATGGATCGACCACAATCAAATAATACCGAAAATGAAGCTACAAGAATATAGTTTTGTCTACATTTAAGAGGTTGTTTCATCTTAAAGAGGCTGATTTGCTAATCTATCATTGATTCTAGCCAGCATAAGAAGATTACAATCATAATAATGTTTGATAGGGAATTGACCAACAGTGATATGGAGATTCTATAAAAAGTTTTCAATCAGTCAAAACCCAAGGTTTGATAATAACGACTTGTTTCAGGCGGCAAACAAAGGTAGGAAAAATTGACTATTACAACTCTAAATTTCAGTCTATATACTAAGCAGATCGACCATCATGCAGAACGATACGAGTTTAAGTCAAAATTGAAAGAGGAGGATAAATAAACGTCTATGTTTAAGTCTGAGAAACTGGCGACAGCAAGAAACAAGGGGTCGATCTATACAGATCGCCCTAGCACAGTCAAATCAGCCATGAAGAAGGTCGACAACTAGCAAAGGAAAATGATTTCCTTAGCAAAAATGGCCAGAAAGAATAAGCGGCCAGGAAAGAAGGAAAACGACTAGCCAAAACAAGGAACGTCCAAACAATTACAATCGCCCAGCCAAACGGCAGATAAAACCATCTAAGACAGCCTAAATCAATGTTTTCATAATGCAAGGAAAACTAGATGAAAAACCTGGATAAGTTGTCGATTGGTGAAGTATTCGCAGCTGCTGTCGTTGCCTCCCTTTCTCTCTCCTATCGCTACAATTCCTCTTTTCTTCTGTCGCTCAGGAAAAACCAGTTTTCTCCTCTGCAATTCGTGGGTATCTCTTTCTGCCTAAATCTCTTTCTTTTATTCCCATTATTCCTCTCTAATTCTGGCGATCTCTTCTTAAGTTTAAAACTGAAGTTTGTATTTCAGTTTGCATGAAATAAAAGCAATTTAAAACTCATGTGCAATCTTTTTTTATTTAAATTAATTACTAGCTATTTAAATTAGCTTACTATCGCATGAGTGATAGAAAACATATTTAATTATTTTATTCGCTCATCTAAATATAGGAATACTATTTAAATATAATTTAACTATTGTTATTAAACAAATCCAATCAAATAATCAAGAAGAGAAATGCAATACAATATTGCATATTTATAATTTAATATATTTATTTATTTTTAAGGAACATATTGTCTTCCAAACATCTATAAACAATATTTTATTATTTATTTAAATAACTACAATACATCTTTTAAATATCATTCAAAAGACATTAAATTTAAATAATCACATCATGCATTCGAAAATGATTAATAATCGCGCATTAATGCAATAAAAGTCATTCGATAATGCATATGCAACTACGTGATGTGTGTGATTGCATAAGGGTAATCCATCTATTGGTTCTTGTCAAGTGGCTAGAACACCTCTACCTCAACCATGCTCTCATCTTCGACGAGTACCTACATCCATTTGCACTCAACTCAACATCAATAGGTTAGTGTCTCCAAAAACATAGCCAAGGCAAATCATTGTAATCATGTCTACAATATTTAACATTTAAAACAATTTCCAATTTTCATCAATATAACTCATAATAATTACCTTCACATATGCCAAATTATTTAAGGTAAAGTCAATCACAATAATTGTTCACTAAACTAGAATAATCATATTGTTCATAAAAACGAGACATGACAAGTATATAGGAAGTTAACTATGGATGTCATTACAATGGAGTAGTGGTAAAATTCTAAAGTTATATTCATTGTGTAACCCATGTGACAGGTTCCAAAAGTGGTGTTTCTATAGTTTAGTTGATTATGCATGTAAGGAGGCCATTGTGGCGACCATCCATTTGTGAATCTTAATTGTAATCAAACGGCTACAACCTAGCATGTAAGAGGGCCCATTGCGGCAAATTATGTGGTTGTAACATGACAATTATCATGCAAGCTTAATTAATGAGAATGTTGTTGTTTCTGTTAGACCTATGTTGTTTTTTGGTTGTTTGTATGTGTTGTTGTGTTGGTTTCACCGCTAGACAATGCTTCATTGGACCCTCCTATCGTGACTGCATCATCTCCTAATCTAATGGAACCAATTCAAGTTTCATAAGCAATTCACGGTAAGAGGAACAATGATGCTATTGCATCCAATACTTCGACATGCAAGAACAAAAGAAGATTATTTAACATTTGCATTTTAGTGTTCCTATGCAATTTTTAGTGGTGTATTTTTAACATGCTTAGGGGTGATGGGTATGACAAGAATCATATTCAAGTCTATTTATGCTATTGGCTAGTCATAAACAAATGATATAAACTGCTTTCAGTGCACTTTATATCAAGTAGAATGTGAGCTTTGAATCTACTTTCGCTACAACATTGCTGGGGAACTGCAATAATCATCAATTACAAATCATTATTTCTTACAGCCGAAACAGATCTCACACAACCCATTTTCATAATTGGAAAAATGAACCAGATAAGGTTCATCCTTAAAAAAAAATGGGACTATTGATAATCATAACAGTATATAGAATATAATACATATTTTTTTGTTGATATCCCAGGCATGTAGGATCTACCCGATAGAAGAGATTTTAAGGACTTTTTTGCTGTTTATATGCAGTTTACATAGGTGTTACAAACATGTTTATATGCAGTTTACACAGTTGTTACAAACAGGTTTGCTTCAAATCCATATGAAATTCTCTATGTTTAAAAAGCCACTCTATATGCCACTTGTTGAATGGGCCATGTGAACTATTTGAATCGACTTACTTGCAGTTGCCATATAGGATATTCCAATATTACATATATGTAACATACTAATATAGGATCTAGCTAACTTGACCGTTGTTTATGGTTCAAAACATTCACAGATACCATGCTATTTTTTGAGGCTACTGAAAAAAAAGGGGACCATCCTATTAGAACTGAGCCTTATTGACTAGAACAGTACACTGTGAAGATTTTCCAGCTCCAGTTTTATTCCTCATCTTCAAAGGCTAGATTTTCACGGTAATCTTCCATTAACATTGTCAAACCCTTACCCAAGCTGTCCAGTATTAGATCTTCTCTTTTCCCATCTTCTCCTTTAGAGAAGAACTGCATTCCACCACTTCTTATTAACATTCTTTCTTCATCTCTGTCTGTCTTTGCACGGACCACATCTCCACTCTGCAATATCATAACCATGGGGTGATTTTGACGCAAAATGTGCACAAAAATCTGATCTCCCTTCACAAATTTTGAGTGGTTGACAAGCCTGGTATTGAAAGTCTCCTTACCATCTCTTAAAGTGCTTAGTTCTACACCCACTGAACTAATTCCACTCTTGAACCTCACCATAAAACATAATATAATCCCTGAACATTGCTCGTTACTGTCCCATGTAGCATACAGTAAAACATCACCATTGGTTTCCATCTTCTTTTGTAAGCACTCTGGAACCCCATTTGCTGAAAAACTGAGTAACTCCAGACAACGTGTTTCCTGTAATTCCAATAGAAGATTATGGTGATACTGATTAGTATACAAGGTAGTTTCCAGTAATTCCAATAGAAGATTATGGTGATACTGATTAGTATACAGGGTAGTCTCCAACTTTGAAAATGTAAATAATTTATCTTATCTGCATGTCAATCAGAATGGAACTCATCATTTTGTACTTATTGATATGGCTCCTTAACAAGGGGTCTCATGGAGCTGTTAGAGGATCTATTTTTGTGGAGCAAGGGGTCCCATGAAATCCAAAAGAATTGCTACTGTATAAATTAGAATCTTTTCCTCCAAAATAGGAGCAGCTACATTTTAGGGTGTTGATTTTGAGCAAGTGCTGTTGGGGTGGGGTTTCTACCCGTTTTTATATTCCCACCATTTAATTTAGGGACAGTTTTAGTGTTTTATTTATCATGGGACCCCAACTTCCTAAAAAATCTCTGCTAAATTATTTAGCATTAAACTATTGTTAAAAAAACCTCATGAGACCCCAAATTCCATAAATTTCATAACTTAAAATTTTAAAGATATGGGCAACTACAAAATTCATGGGACCACCCACTTTAAAATGCTCCTAAAAAATCTCAGTAACACTATTGAGATAATTTAGAAAGCTCCCCTCCAAGGCTCCATGGGACGGCAGCCTAACTAAAACATAAAAATGGGGTTTGCAGCAAGGCTCTTACTTTCTATGTTGGATATCCAAGTTGGATTCTTGAATATCTCATGTTGGATTCTTCGATATCTCATGTTGGACACACGAGACATCCCAAGTTTTATGCGGGGTGCTTGACCTATAAGGCTGTTGGGGTTACTAGCTCAAACTAAGGAAGCTATCTATATAACTTTATTACTTTATATTTCTACACTCACTGTAAATTGCTGCCATGTTGCAATGTGCCACCACTTTATAGTGGAGCCCACCCTACTCTAAAATGCTGGCAGGTTGGCCACAACAGCAATTTAGCCTCTTTCCAGGGGTTATTGTCCAAGAAAAGATCGCTAGGTCCGCTACCAATAGAATCTAGTGTTCTTGATCTTTCTTGTCCTACAATTTTCTGAAACTAGTAACCGATCTACGTAATTACACTATAAATGGTTCTAGTATTTGATAAGCATTAGGTTAAAAGAAAAATGAGAGATACCTTGATTAATTGGCGTGGTTTCAATATTGAGTTTCCTGAGCTGGCCAATCTGCAACCTGTAACATGCACTCTTCTCAAGGAGTTCAGCCCTTCCATTCCTTGAATACGCTTAACATTCTTACATTCCGATATTGAAAGCTCTTGCAATGACTGCATGGACCCAAAGTCAGGTAATTCAACAAGTTCCCTGCAGTTGTGTATCCTCAGCAGCTTTAGCCTCTTCATGTGTGACATGTTATAGATTTTCTTTAGTCCCAAACAGTCTTGAATACGCACTTCAATGAGTTCCTTCGGAAGCTGTGGAAGTTCCAAAAGCTCTATGCAGTGATGTAGGTAGAGTTTGGTTAGACGCAAAAGTGTGCCAAAAGTTGGTGGCAAAGAGGACATTTTGTATGATTTAAGATGCAGAATTTCTAATGATGAAAACTCTCCAATATGTTGTGGTAGAGGACAACCACCTGCTTTTAGATTCTTTAAGGAAGTCAGTCTTGAAAAGCTAGCTGGAAGAACAGATAGGCTGTAGGTTTCTTCCATTTCTAGAGTCTTTAGGCAGGAAAGATTCCCAATGCTCCCTGGAAGTTCACATAGATTGTAGCATCCGTTGAGTAATAGCTCTTCTAAACAGACCAGATTTCCCAACTCCTCTGGCAGCCGAAACAAAGAAGTGCAGTGATTCAGGTTCAGATGTCGCAAACAATTAAGTTGGCCTATTGATATAGGCAAGCTCCATATTGCTGCACAATTACTTAGAACCAACCTTTCCATACAAACCAGGTCCCCTAGCTCTGCTCCTAAGCTGATTCTCTCGCAACCAGTCATATCCAACCGGGTTAAGCTTTCAAGTTCATAGATTGAGTCAGGTAGTGTCTGTAGACTAGAACAACCATGTAAATCCAGATGCCTCAAGCGATTCAATTCTCCTATTGGTTGAGGAAGGCTTCTTAATTCATGGCAACAATGGAGAGACAGCTTCTCCAAGCAGGACAACCATCTAAAGGATTTCGGCAAATTCTTTAAGGGCATTCCATCCAATTTGACCTTTTTTAGAACTCTCAGATCTTCAAATGAGTCAGGTAACATTCTGATGCTGTGACAATTTGATAGAAAGAGCGCCTCCAGGGACTTCAGGTTAGCTATGGTGTCAGGAAGTTGAATTAGGTTGCAGCAATTCGACAGATCAAGGTACTTAAGCTCTGTCAGAAATCCAATGGACTCTGGCAGTTCCCTCAACTCTTTACAACCACAGAGCTCCAGCTGTATGAGAGATGTGTGATTGGCTAAATCTGGAAGGACTTGAAGACTTGTGCAGTAATTTAGCTTAAGTACTTTGAGGTCTTTTGGCCCCTGCAAACAGAGAAGACATATCGTTAGGAACTCATCAAGCAGATATTTTTATCTTTTTTTTCTTTCTTTTGATATCGTTAAAGCTTTTGTAATTTTGTTAATTTTTGGAAAAAAGAATAAAGGATCACGTTGTGTCTTAATCTCTTTTACTTGAAGCAAAAAAAGGAAATTACCTCTTTATTGGATGGTTCTGGCCACACTGCCTCAATGCCTTTGCTGAAGCTTAGATCAAGTACTACTAGTTGTTTCATATTCCATTCACAGGGCAAGCATTTTAGAGGGCAGTTTTCCCATCTTAGCCACTTCAAATTTTGAGGCATTTTTCTATAGTCTCCCTCTACAAAAGCTCCATCAAGCCAAAGCAATTGCAAATCACACATTCTTTGCAAATTATGAGTTTGAAGTTTGACATCTTGCTGGAGGTAGATAAGACATCTCACCCTTTCTGTTCCCTGATCAGATTACAATTGATACAAGTTTATTAGCATCAATATTGACCTTGAATTATGCTATGGAAAATAGAAACAACTACTGTCCTATGCAACGTACCAATAAAATACAGTGGAAAAACCAAATACAAAGATAAACTAGAAGCACATCTCAAATACCCTGTTTTCAACAATGTTTGGTCCACTTATAAGTAAACTGATATCTTATCGCTTCCCATATTTAGTTCAAGAACTAGAAAAATATTGGGAGGAAGAATAAAGTAAATGGAATTCAAAGTCTCACCTTTCCTTCCATTATAACTAGTTCAACCTCTTCTGGCTTCCACAATCTGCTACGCTTCCCTGGTTCTGCTGATTCCTCTGCTACAATAGCTCGTCCCATATCCCTCAGCTCACTATGCATTACAAATCTATCCTTCTCATCTAATTTAATGAGTGATTTCAGCTTCAATTTTGTCAGGCCTACATTCGGACACAAATGACTGGCTTCCCAAAAGCTAATCACACTTTCCCTCTTTCTTCCTATGAATAAACAAGCCATGTCTAAAAACATCTCCTTCTCTTCAGATTCGAGGCCATCATAACAAAGTCTAAGAATGGGGTTCTTGCCATGGAAACTTGAATCTTCTAGTGTTTGAATGGCTTGATACCATTGACTTAAATCTGTATTATACAAATGAGCACCCAGAACTTCAAGTGAAAATGGCAGCCTATTGCAAATATCCACAGCTTTGCATGACAATTCTTTATAATCTTCTTCAGGTTTATCTCTCATGAAAGCATGCCAGCTAAAAAATTGAAGAGCAGGTTCCTTAGCCAGTCCCTGCAATTCATAAACAAAACTTCCATTTTCATTCTTTAGTATGTTGGGGTCAAGTGTTGTTACAAGCACCCTGCTACCTGGTCCAAACCAATCCCCTCGTAGAGCCTCCAACTGCTTCCAATCATCAACATATTCTAGAATAACAAGGGCCTTGATGGACCTCAAACGGCCCTTCATCAAGATTTTTCCATGAACCTCATCATTAACTTTATCCTTGAACTTGACAAGGTCTTTCAATATCTGGCGCCGCATCTTAGCTACACCATTTGTATTCTGGGCTTTATGACGCACATCATATACAAAGCAGGTAGCATCAAATTTGAGATAAATGTGATTGTGGATGGCCTTTGCTAGAGAGGTTTTTCCCACACCCCCATTTCCATAAATGGCTACAGTGAGGACATTCTCATCAGAATCTGTATTTAGCATTTTTATAACTTTACTCATGTGTTCTTCCATAACAATCAAGGTTGACTTTGAAATTCGAAGTGGTTCATTTCTGATCTCTTGGGGTATTGTATCTGAGAGGTTTTCTTCTAAGGGCTCGGGCTGAGCCTCCTCCACTGGGGTCGCCTTTTGTTCTAATGTCTTGAAAACATCCTGGACTACAAGCTTGACGAGTTCTGCTTCAAATCTGAAAGATAAATGAGTTTGTAAAATAAGATATTGCCTGGTTTCTGTGTAATAACTATTAATGTGTGTTAACGGTAAATAGCTCTCTTAGAGAAATAGACTAGTACTAATGAGTAAAATGCTGTTTAACCTGAGAATTTCTAAGATCTGTGATCTTCAAAATCATATAAGAGAAACCTTTTCAATGTGCACTCAGGAAAAACTGGACAAATTCTCTGAAAGTCTGACCGTTATTATTGTTAAATTTAACACTACAATGCTAAAGAGCGATAAAAAGAGATGAAAGAACGATGAAGAAAGAAGATTCACCCAAATAACAATGAAGAAAGAGGATACAGCTCCAAGCAAAAGGAAGAAAAGTTATGTACTAATAAGGATCAGAAATTTGGATATTATTCTAGTTGTGAATACACAACATGGGTTTTTAAAGAAAGAACTACAGAGCTAGTGAATAAGAAAGATTAAAGTTTATAATGATGATAAGGAAGAAAGTACTTAAATATTGAAAGACAAATCTATTCCTGTCAATCTTGCTATATCATTCACCATCAGCAGATCGTAGTTCTTTCTTCTCATTTTTCATCATCATCACTTTTAGTATACATTGTTGGAAATTTTACAACATATAACAGTATCAATGAAGAAAAATGGCAATGAAAAATATATTTCTTCCCTCTTATACAATCAATCACACCAATATGATATTTTCATTAGCCCTCTCAGAAGGACTATCCATATTAATGTGTCGCTCAAATAAATAACATTCATTATGATGTTTTAACAGTATTCAAAAACTACCCAGTTGAAATCATAATAAAACATCATAACACTGAAAAATAATTCCAAGTTGTCATTAAATGAGTTAAATGGGGTTTAAAAATGAATGGTTCATAAGGCACAACATTTGCTGAAAGTTTTGCAAATGTGGCAGTAAGCTAAGTGAGTTTGATCTTGGGGGAAAGTCCTTGGTTAAGCACGCTTGAGTCAGAGTAATACTGGGATGGGTGACCTCCCCAGAAGTCCCAATGCTTCACCCCTTTGAGCATCACCTAGATGCAGTGAGTGCTAAGTCGACCATTCATGCTCATGAGAGATGGATTCATGTGAACCACTACTCATGAAATATGGGTCAATGAGTTTGACCCAAAATCTACACAATTGAATCCGAATAAAACATCATAATTTGATACACTGCAAAAAAATACCTCCTGCTTGTCATCAGATGAGCTAAAGGGGCTCTATAATGAATGGTTCACAAGGCACAAAACTTACTGAAGGTTTTGCAAATGAGGTAGTAAGCTAAGTGGGCTTGATCTTGGGCAAAACTCCATGGTTAAGCATGCTTGAGTCAGAGTAGTATTGAGATGGTTGACCTCCTAGGAAGTCTTGACGCTTCACCCCTTTGAGCATCACTTAGATACAATGAGTGTCAAGTAGACCATTCATACTCAAGAGAGAGTGTTCATGTGAACCACTACTCATGATGACTCAAAAACTAAACAGTTGAATCCTGATAAAACAGTATAATTTGATACACTGTGAAAAATACCTCCTACTTATAAATTGCATTCATATTATTGAACTGCTCTAGAATTCTTACATTAACAAAATTATAAATCTATGACTCAGAGTGGCACCATCAAAGCATCTTAAAGTTAATTCTTGAATCATTTCTTTCTTATTTTACAACTAACAAGCAATTTGCGTACAGATAAATAACATTTATCTTACTGAGGTAAGACTATTTGAGCACAGGTCCAATTGGGTGAGGCAAATACACTTTCAAGGTATCTAGAGGTGAGACTTTTGGGATTTTACGGTCCACAGAATGGAATGGTTCCATCTGTAGTCAAAGGTTTAATCTATAGTCCTTGATATTGCTAGCTCACACGAATGGTGAGTATCCTTTGCATAATAATTTATATATTACCAAACTTTCCCAGAATTCTTCAGAGTAGCATGAACACAATCTCTTAATGCATTTCTTTTAATAGTTTATATGACTTTAACAATTTCACAAAAACAAAAAGCAATTAACTTAGCATGAACACAATCTCTTAATGAATTTCTTTTAACAGTTTATATGACTTAACAATTTCACAAAAACAAAAAGCAATTAACTTACATACCCTGCCGTGTCATCTCTACACCAGCCAGAGAAGGAGGAAACATTAAAGAGAGCACTTTTCCACTCACTAATTCTTTCCGGTGTGTATCTTTGTTTCTTCTTCTCAAAAGCCTCAGCAAAGACACCTCTCTCAGGATTCCTTACTTCTGTTGGCTTGACATCATAAAATAAGGGTATAATTATACCATTTGATTTGCACATGTGAGCTACCTCATCCAGGCACCAATGGGACTCTGCAAACTTCATAGAAAAAATAGGAATGAGGATGGCACTGTTCTCGATTGCCTCTTGAATAGCTGAACTAATCTCATCCCCCTTTTTCATCTTTTGGCTATCCAGGAATGCATTAACCCCTGCATTTTCCAAGGAAGTATACAGGTGATCTACAAATGTTCTTCTTATGTCCTCCCCTCTGAAACTTAAGAAAACATCGTATATCCTGGATGTCGAGGACGTAGTCCTCTGTAAGGGATTGTATCTAGTCAGTGACATAATCTATCAGTTTAATTATAGACAGATTGCCGCTTGTTGCAATGCTTTATTTTCTTCTGCCAAAACAAAACACAATTCCTTTTTCCTGGTATGTAGAAAAAGTGAGATTATTGTAATTTTAGTCTTTGCAAGGCTGGATGGCTCTAATCTGATTCTGAGTCAGACTGTTGAATTTCACTATTTCAAAAGTTAGGACAATTCTTCCTGCTTTTATGTGCAATCTATAAGTTCAAAGACTATCAGGAATTTACTCTTAGAAAGCAATCTCGAGTTAGAGACTATTGTGCTTCTACTTTTCAGAAGACCCAATTTTGGATTTTTCAATCTCACTTTGATTCACCTAGTTAGACAACAAAGAACTTCTCCAGAGCCAAGTTCAAACTGAAGTGTCCTGCAGCAACGAGCCTCATCAACTCAAACTCAAACCAAAAGAACGAAAACATACCAGAGAAGTAATTCCGAGATGAATAATAACAATCCCAAACTGATTTGTAAGATTTATGTAAGTAACATCCAACAAATTCTGCAGGCTGTAGCTCAAGCCTCAAACAGGCCCAGTATATAAAACATACACACTTGGAATATTCAACCAAAAAATCCCTCAAAAACGCGTATGAAATTTGCATTGTTCATCTATTCACCAAGGAAGCGTTAGATAATGTGGTTGCGTAGCGTGTTCTTATTCCTCTTGATGTCATGACAGATTGAAACATGAAAGCATTCAACGAATTTCCTGTCATTTTTCTTGCCTAAAACTTCAAATACTATGAAAAGTCCATATCAGAGCTTTACTATTGTACCCAAAAACTTCATGGGTTTCTGCAAAGAAATTGCCTGTTAGCTGCAACGAAAGGTAGCGATATTCTATTGATTTGACTTGTGAAATTTTATGTGGCTCAACTGCATCTGAATTCAAACATCATTAACTCAATGTATGCATTATGAAACGGGTCAATCTGTATTTCATTTTGTATATTCGCGGATAGACAGGGGAATCAAATAAGTCAATAGTTTTTTCATAATTTTTAATGTTTATCCAAATCAAATCCACCCCCAACAAAGGGAAGATAGCAAAATCTGTACAGGCTATCTATTATTTATAGATTTTAATGACGTTTAAAGGTGACAGTAAGGAATTGAAAAACAGTAGGAAGGTTCTAAGGTTTTCTTGAACGCCAAGTATAGGGAAGAGGGTCTGATAGGGGTGCAGGTTGGTTTAGATGCTGACTACATGGGATCCACCACTAATTACTTACAAAATTAAAAATTGTTTACAATTATATATGTTTATTTTTTATTCAACCAAATTAAAAATTGTTTACAATTATATGTGTTTATTTTTTATTCAACCACAAAGAGATCTATAAGGTTCAGATTTTTATCCTATTGAATGCAGTCATTGTTCAGATTTAAAATGTTTATTAAATAGAAAATGTTTTATTAAGATAGATGGCAGAGAGTTAACATATATATAAGGAGTGTTATGCAAATAACTTCAGGTCTGATTTAAACTTATTATAGAAAATAGAGAAACTCATAGAAATCAACAATAAGCAATAAATCATAACACATTGGTTTACATGGGGAAAACCCTTTTGAGAGAAAAAACCCACTCCAAAACCTACACAATGTATTAAAATCAATAGAAGATTACAATACACTTGCAATGCAAGTCTTTACATGAGTAATACACCAGCATTCAAATACGGAGTAATTTCAACAACATTCTTGCAGCGCTTGTGTACCTGCAAACTCTCATAATACAAACTACTCCACAAGCTCTCAATTTATAGACTTTTGGCAAATTGGTAACCATTTGTGATTTACAGAACCATATGCAAAACCTCCCATGAGGTGTGGTGCCCAAAATAGGCAAGATCCCTATCTAAAACTAGGCTCTTACAAATGCTCTTCATTGATTTCAAAGTAACTCCCTCTATTCTTGGCTCTTATGCATCATAAAATCTGTTGTTAGGATCCCACAAAAGTAGAGAGTCTCATTTTGCTAAAGATAATCTCAAAAGAAAATATCAGTATTCCACTGTTGTAAGGCACAAACACTTGGCATAACTACCACATCAAATTTTAAAGTCCCAATTTGTGCTAGAGATAAATATTAAATAATAACAATAACTAACTATGAGAAAATATTATATGGTAAATAAATAATAACAAAAAATTTGCAAGGTCGAGACACTTAATTTTCTAACATTCTCCCACTTGTTGAATACCTTGAAAGAGCCAAAGAAAAACATACCATCAAGAATCAAATGCTAGGAGCTAAAAGACTCATAGACTCCAAACATCATCTAAACTTCTTTGTGCTCACGAGCTTAGTTAATGCATCTACAACATTCGTCAAAGTCTACCTTTTCTAGCTCCACCTTGCTATCCTACACCATATCTCTCACAAAATGATACTAAACATTTATATGCTTGGTCGTGGCATGAAATGTTGGGTTCTTTTCTAGGCAGATCACACTATAATTATCACAATAAACTGTCACTACACCTTATTTTAATCCAATGTCTGAACACAATCTCTTAAGCCAAATGGCTTTCTTATAGGCATGAGTTGATGTCATATACTCAACCTCTGTAGTAGACAAAGTAACCACAACCTGTCATTTATTTATTGAACTTATTGCACCATCAAAAGAGTAAAAACATAAGTGTTAATGGATCTTCTACTATCGACATCACTTGTCCAATCTGAATCCACATAACCACAAATGTCCAAGGAATGCCTATCTCCTATACCAAGAAAACACAAGGAATACTTTGAGGTACCCCACAAATATCTAAAGATTCTTTTAATTGCATCCCAATGAACTCCACCAGGATTAGACATATATCTATTAAGAACTCCCACTGTTTGGGAAATATCTGGTCTTATATAGACCATAGCATACATTAGGCTTCCAACTACACTCTGGTAAAACACTCTGCTCATGTCTTTCATCTCTAATGGGGATGTAAGACAATGTGAAATAGATAACTTCGTTCTCAATGTCATAAGAACACACAATGGTCTACAATCCTACATGTTAAACCTCTATAAAACTAAATTAACATACTTTGGTTATGCCATAGCTTTCTATTTGTTATATCTCTTGTAATCTCCATCCTAAGAATGTGTTTTGCCACACCAAGATCTTTCATTTCAAATGTTGCTAAAAGTTGAGATTTTAGTTCTGAAGCCAAACCCTTCCCTTTGCCAATAAACAACATATCATCAATGTATAAAGCATTAACAAGGAAACAATCGCCATCAGATTTAAAATAAACATAGTGATTAGATTTAGAACACTCACATCTCAAACTCAACACATATATATCAAATCTTTGGTATCACATCCAAGGATTTTATTTTAGGCCATACAAAGATTTCTTCAATTTCCAAACTAAATGGCTTTTACCTTTAACCATGTAGTACTCTGGTTGTGTCATATAAATTTCCTCCTCTAAATCACCATGAAAGAATGTTGTTTTCACATCCATTTGCTCAACCTCTAAGTCATAAGCTATAATAGATAATAAGAATCTAATGGATGCCATTTTTGCAACAAGAGAAAAATTTCACCATAATCAACCCTCTCAACCTAGGAGTAACCTTTCGCAACTAACTGTGTTTTGTGCTTCTCAATACTACCATCTAAACCAACCTTCTTTTTGAAAACCTATTTGCAACCAACATGTTTACGTCTTTTAAGCAATGGTACCAAGTCCCATGTATCATTTTTTCAAGGCTGCCATCTTTTCATCCATGGCAAGTTTCCAAGACTGCATCATTCATACCCAATGCCTCTTGCATAGATTTTGGTTCTGTTGTCACATAGAATTGCACCCTGCTTGGAGAGAGTCCAAGCATTCTAATGACACAATGGGAATGATCTTGAAGTGTGGGACCTTGCAAATTGAGATCAGACCTCCAGAGAAGGCTGGTTCCTTATTCTAAGCCTAATGCTTAGAGGAATATATCTAAACCTAGTGCTAATGCTGCAAGGGAAAAGGGGTAGAAGGAAACATAAATAGAAAATAGGTGATACACCAGGTTGAATAAAAGAACCCTCACAAAATTAAGAAAATGCACATAATGACTGGATACAACCAATAAACATGCACAGATCAAGCTGATTTTAACAGAGGCAAGGAGCAAGAGATGATTAGAAGGAATTAAACATTCACAAACATATCATTCTTAGATCACACAGAGTCAAAATAGCATGAAGAGGTAAAATAACCAGCATGTATTTAATCAGAAGGCAAGGCTATAGTAGAGGAATACTCTGTTTGGAATCAGAAGCATAGATTACTAAATCTTCGGACTCCTTCTACATCTCATGTTTATGCATATATAGCATTTTGCATTTGACCTAAGTCAGTTACAATCAATTCTCCCCATGGGCTCTACCAGAAAATATCATCGCCAGAAGGGACGTCCACCTGCAAGAAATTATGGAATAAAATATCTGGAATAGGGCGGGTGGAAGATATTTTGGGTCTTGAATGTGAGTAGCTCAACCATCTATCTTCAACAATGAATACATAAAATATCTGAAGCATGGCAGTTGAGAGATCGGATTTGTATTGATGGTGGATGGGACATATTGTCCCTTGACAAAGCTTTTACAACACTTTAAATCTCTGACCCTTCAAATTTTTGCATCCTCACTCATTGAAAATCCTTTGTATGTGACTTTGTATATGTGATACAATCACATGCACATACAAAGGCAAACCCCAACAGAACTGGAGATAACTGGAAGTCTCCGGAGGCTACGATTCTTCAAATCTGCAACAGTCTTTCCTTTCCTGTACGCACATTGGCTGGGGCAATATATATGTGGCACACCTCCCTCATACTCAGAGACAGACACTTGGCGAGACCCGCGCACTTGAAACATACACAGAAACAGAAAAACCCACAGACTCAGTGTGACTGAAATAAAATGTAGAGTTTTTGACACTCTACAGTTCTCGACAACCAATAGGACCTCTGAGCCTGCTCGGAGAGAACCAAAATTTTGGTTTTGTTCCTGATTAAGCTGTAGTGAAAATCTGGGTAACATCTTTGGCGACATCTGCTATATGTTTGCCTGCTAAACATCAGACCAGCTGCCTAGACCTTAACCATTGGGCACAAGGTCATACAGAGAATTAAAAACACCTTTGACAATCAATCTTGACTTCAGTAACTCAGCATGTCAGCAATGAAGAACACTTGGAAAACCAAAACCTAAACAAAAATGTTGAAAGCAACTCACCTAACTGTGCTAGACGGCACCTAGGGAAAACAAAAAGGCATCTAAACTATTGTGCAGCAGCACTTATTAAAAGTAAGAAACGTAATCTACTGCTTTACAAGGCAATTCATACCTCAAAACACCTCTTCAGGTGTATCCCATTGACTGGGATAGGTAAATTTTCTCCATCCATGTTTGATAACTGAAATGCATTATGCTCCTTGCATTCAGTAATGATAAATGGGCCACTCCACATGCTGTCAAACTTGGAGTGCTTCCATGGCCTGCTTTTCAACTCATCCCATTTGAGTACCATATCACCCTCCCTAAAATTTCTAGGAGTGGCCTTCTTATCAAAAACTCTTTTTGTCTGAAGTTGATGACACTCCATACCTTTCATAGCTTTATCTATGATCTCTTCAAGCTCCATAAGTTGAGCATATCTGAAAGCCATGGGATCTTCCTCTTCAAACATCTCCAGCTGATTCATGATATCAAGAGCTGGCAACTTCACAGATACAGGTAGTCTTGCCTCTTTTCCATAAACTAACATTTATGGGGAGTTTCCAATAGACCTATTGGGAGTTATTCTCTCTGCCCATAATGCAGATTTCAGATTGGTGTGTCAGGTCCTCTGGTTATCCTCCATTGATCTTTTGATAATTCTTATGAGATTCTTATTTGTGGATTCAGCCAAACCATTACCCTGTGGGTAATAATTTGATGAAGTGTTCAAATAGATTCCATTTTTCACAGCCCAGTCAGTTACCTTCAACCCAACGAAGGCTAAAGCATTGTCTGAGATGATTGACTCAAGTACTCCAAATCTAGATACCAAATCACAATAAAAGTTCAAAACAACATTTTCATTGGCTTCTTTCAGAGCCACTGCTTCAATCCACCTTGTGAAATAGTCTGTTGCTGTAAGTACCCACCTATGTGGCCTGCACTTGACAGTGGGTTAATGGGACCTATAAAATCAATGCCCCATTTCATGAAGGGTTGTTCTACTTGAATTGGCTGCAAAGGTAAAGCTAACAGCCTTTCTTTGCTTGCAAAAATGGTGCATTTTACACACTTTCTGGCCCATGCATGGGCATCCTTGAATAAGCTGGGCAAGTAATAGCCAGCTCTCATTATTTTTCAAGCAGTAGTTCTTGGGGCAAAATGACCCCCTGTTGTTCCATCATGAAACTCATGCAACACCTTGTTAGTTTGATCATTATCAATGCATCTAAACAACACACCATTAAAATCTTTTCTGAAAAGGATATCATTAATTAAAACATATGGAATAGACTATAGTCTAAAATATCTTCTCTTGGTTCTATCTAAACCTGCTGGACATTCACCAGTTTATAAAAAATAAGTCATGTCATTAACCCAACATGTTCCAACTGTTGTTATATCATCTCGATGTTCATCTTCAATGATCAGAAGCACTTCTTCATTTTCTATTTCATTTTCAGACCTAGTAGCAAGTTGTTCACTAAGTCCTCTACCTCTGATGAGCTTGGTTATCTTGATATCTACGTCATATTCCATCACTTTGGTAATCCAACCAGCACTTTTCTCATTAACATCCTTACCTAACAGAAATTCTTTCACACCAGGGTGAGCAACCATCAAATGTACCTTATTGTTAGAAATAAGATACCTAAACTTCTTGAGACTCTTGACCACTACAAAGACATGTTTTTCAATGAAACTATACCTCTGTTCATACTCCTCCAGTCCTTGACTAAAGAAAGCAATTGGCTGCTCAAAGCCCTCACTTTGCTGTTGTACCAGAATTGTAGAAATTGTATCTATACTACCATAAGCATACAAAATGAAATCTTTTGAGAAAACAAGATTTACCAGAGTTGGTGCAGCTGATAATGCTTCTTTTATGGACTCAAAACTGAGTTTGCCCTCCTTTGTCCAGCTGAAAACTACATTTTTCTTCAACATAGAGGTCAATGGCTTCAATAAATTTGCAATGTCAGGTATAAATCTTCGCAGAAAATTAATTTTGCCAGTAAAACTTTGTAGTCCTTTCTTGTGACTAGGTAAAGGCAGCTCCAAAATAGCTCTTACTCTTTCTGTATCAATAGTAACTCCCTCTTTTGACACAATGTATCCTAAAAGCTTTCCTTCATGCACAACAAAAATGCATTTCTTAGGATCGATAGATATCCCAAACTCTTTACATCTATCAAATACTTGTTTGAGGTGGGATAAATGTTCAGCTGCATCTTTAAAGAAAACTGTGATGTCGTCAAGGTACACAAGTACCAATTTATAAAGCAAACCTTTAAAAGCCATATCCATAACTCTCTGAAAAGTAGAGCCAGCATTTGACAGACCAAAAGGCATCCTTTTGTAGGCCATGGTGCCCCATTTTGTGGTAAAAGTAGTTTTAAACTGATCTTCTTCCTTGACTAATACCTGATTATAACCTGAAAATCCATCAAGTAAGGAGAATCTTTCTTAACCAGCTACTACTTGCAGAATTTGCTCCATTGAGGGCAGCGGGTAGTGGTCCTTCAGGGAGGCTCTATTAAGGTCTCTAAAATCAACGCACAGCCTAATCTCTCCATTTTTCTTCCTCACAGGAACAAGATTGGAGACCCAAGAAGTATGCTTGATTGAAAAAATGATGTTTCCCTCGATCAGCTTGGTTAATTCCTTAATCATTAGAGGCTCAAGTCTTGGATTTAAAGGTCTTTGTTTCTGCCTCACAAGTTTCACACCTGGCTCTAACTCTATAGTATGCTGGGCAATATGAGGGTCAAACCCTTTTAAGTATGAGTATTCCCAAGCAAACACAGCCCCAAATTCTTGACAAAGAGCAATTAAAGCTTTCCTATCCTCAAGTGAATAGATTTTACCAATTTTGAGAAGCTTACCTTTGAAAATTTCCAGCTCCTCATAATGTTCCTCTTTGACCTGCATGCTGGTTTTGCTCTTGATAAGCTAATCATCAGTGCCAAAAATGGATTCCAAGGTTACTAATCCTCTGGGCAGCTTATTAGTCCTTAACTGGACAACTTGAACATCATCATATTGTTGTTTGAGTTTCTTCTGATTCATCACAGAAAACTCATCCTCTTCTAACAGGAAACGCAGAACTTGCTCATCACTCTCAAAAACCTGCCAATGAATGTTATTGTCAAGAATAGAGGGCCAATCAACTATCTTCACATGAGGCTGTACCTTTTCTCTTTGAATATCACTGGGGATATCGAACTGAGCCCCAATTGCAGCTAACCTATCTGCATGATTGTTCTGATTTCTTGGAATAAAGATTAGATTGAAAGCATCAAACTCCTCAATCATATCCCTTACCCTATGTTTATAGCATTTCAAAACATCATTCTTTGTAACATGCAGTCCCCTCACCTGATTCACAATAAGTTTGCTATCCCCATACACCTGCAAATAGCCAATTTTCCTCTTCCTTGCCCACTGCAAACCTTGAATCAACCCTTCATACTCATCAGTGTTATTTGTACATGAAAAAGCAAAACGGAAAGCAGAATAATATCTATCACCTTGTGGAGACACAAGAATTGCACCACCACCAGATCCATTCCTATTCCTAGAGCCATCAAAGTACATTTTCCATACCTCATCTTGTTGTTCTATCTGTTGTTATGCACTTTTTACAAGGTTTGGAATTGTTGTTTCAGGTTCATGCAGCATGTAAACCCCCATACCAGTTTCTTGAATGTGTCCTTCAGGATCATCTACAATATTTTATAAGGTCCACTCCTTTAACAGCACCTCTGGTATACTTTTAGCTTACAGTTCTTGAGCAGCAACAAGCTCAGGATCATCAGAAATAATGCAATTTACGTTAACAACACTTGGGACATAAGGCTCTATGTGATCCTTGGCAAGCAATTCAGATTTTATGGTCACTTTTGTACCATAGCGGGTCCTAAAAAACATGTGGGACTAATCCGAGGATAAATATCCTCCTATCTTGGTTGTGAACTCTCTTGACAAACAAATGGCAAAATAAGGAGGTAGATCTAGGATGAACACCTCTTGGGAAATGGAAACATTTGGGCAGGTATGTAAAGTGAGACCTAGATCTTTTATCACACCTACAGTGTTAACAGCTGTGCCATCTAACTGGAGTACACCCTTTGTAAGGGGCTGGTATTTCAATCCTAGTTGGTCTGCAATCTGTTTTGGCATTATAGAACTACTTGCACCAGTATCCACCATGCAGTTATGTACTAACTTGTCTCCTATTATTAATGACACATAAAATGGAAGTAGTTTAGCACTCTTGTTTGGCTGTTTCCTGTTGTCCTGGGGTGAATTGGTAAGGACGGCCCTAGTTGGGTCAATAGTTGCATCATTTGACACTTTTAAATTAGACAAGGCAGATTGTAACATGTCCTTTTGACCTAGGATTGCTAAGGAATCCCACATAGATATTGTCACATTCATTTTCCTCATATTTTCAACGATATTAAAAGGTGAAATAACGTTTACCTTCTGATGTGACTTTGCAGCAACAATATCAGCCTGCAAATGAGGCTGTTCTTTGGTAGTTGCTTGAGTGTTCCTTTGCAAAATATGGGGAATCTAGGATGTAGAAGGATCAGCAGGTCTTTTTCCTTTGTTTGCTTCTTGATCTATCTCATAACCCCTCTTTTTAATTCTCGTATTTGTTGCAACTAAAGTATCATCTCTGTTTACGCCAAATAACTCATCTCCCTGCCAGTTTAGGAAGGTAGTATCATCCTGAGGTTGTTCTTGCTACTGTATAGCCCCATCATTACGTGTGTTTGGCTGTGAAACTGCAACATTTTGCACCATTAGAGCTTGATTTATCACTCCATTTGAATAGGTTGCCTGACTGTGTGGCTGATTGCATGGAAGACACCATTCATACTCAGCTGCAAGGTTGTTCTGAACAAGGACAAGGTCTCTAGCTGCATTAATGGGTTCAAGATTGTAAGGCTGGAAAGACCTCTGGTTCACATTCTGCCTAGCACCCTGGTAATTGCTTTGATAAGGTGGCCTATTAGCTTGGTATGGTTGGTTTTGCCCTTGATAAGGCTGATAAGGTTGTCTGTTCTGGGACTATTATTTTTTGATATTGACCATCTCATTCCCAAAAGTTTGCAAGATGTTCTCTATTTTCTGTTGGCTATTTTTAATCTCTCTTAACTCCTATGATGAGCTGGAAACAACAGTCTCAGGATTGGCAGTACTTGGCAATGCTGCTACAATAGGTAAAGGGGCAAAAGATGGGATCAGCAAAGGCATTAAAGCTTGAATTTCAAGAAAAATGGGCACTGGTGGTCTACGTGCTATTTTCCCAGCCTGAATCAGGTTGTTTTATGCTCTAATAGCTATTTCATATGCATCAAGTAAATTTGTACCTCCCATCGATTGTATCATTACTGAAATGTCACTATTAAGAGCTTTCAAAAAATACAAAAATGCATATTCTGATGAAGGCCTTACCATGGCAGGAATTCTGTTCCATGTCTTCTAAAACCGGAAATTGAAATCCATCATTTGCTCCTAGGGAGCTCTCGTTATCATAGTAAACTGTTTAACCAGCGATAAGTTATCAGACTTATCTTGAAATTGTTTGTTCAACTTATCACCCAGATCATCCTAAGTTGCAATGGTTTGCACTGGTAAACTCCTGAACCACTGTAATGCTTTTCTTTTAAACAAGGCAGCCAATAGCCTGATGGCTACATTTTCTTGAGTTACATGATGAACACCACATAGAGAAGCTACGTCTCTAATGTGTTCAATTGGGGTAGTTTGATCCTCCCCAGTGAAATAAGGTAGGCTCTTCAAAGCTGCCATGGGTATATTATCATGCACTGTCAAGTTTAATGGGCTGACCCCATCAAAAGCCACAAATGGTTGATTCCTTGCCATTGGAATAGCTGAAGGTGGGTTTACTTGAACCGGTGCAGGAACTATAGGTATTACTGGCCTGAAACTTGGTGGGGTTGATTGTATTCTTTTTGAAACCAGAGTTCTTACCACAGTTCTACTCTGTCTTCTAAGTGAAGACAGCTGCAAATAATCAAAAGAACTCAAAATCTGAGTTTGTATCTTTCTCATAAAATGTGTGACAGTACTGATCTACTTGTCCTTTTTTTAGTATGAGTCGCTAGATATGCAGAAAACTGCCTCTTCAAGGCCTGATAATGCGGATAGCATATCAAAACCAACAATATGATTAAAACAATAAGCATTGTTCAAACTCGAAGGGTCCCACCGGGCGTGCCAGAAACTGTTGTCACATAGAATTGCACTTTGCTTGAAGAGAGTCCAAGCATTCTAATGACACAATGGGAATGATCTCGAAGTGTGGGACCTTGCGAACTGAGATCAAACCTCCAAAGAAGGCTAGTTCCTCATTCTAAGCCTAATACTTAGAGGAATATATCTAAACCTAGTGCTAATGCTGCAGGGGAAAAGGGGTAGAAGGAAACATAAATAGAAAATAGGTGATACACCAGGTTGAATAAAAGAACCCTCACAGAACTAAGAAAATACACATAATGACTAGATACAACCAATAAACATACACAGATCAAGCTGATTTTAACAGAGGCAAGGAGCAAGAGATGATTAGAAGGAATTAAATATTCACAAACACATCATTCTTAAATCACACAGAGTCAAAATAGCATGAAGAAGTAAAATAACCAGCATGTATTTAATCAGAAGGCAAGGTTATAGTAGAGGAATGCTCTGTTTGGAATCAAAAGCATAGATTACTAAATCTTCTGACTCCTTCTACATCTCATGTTTATGCATATATAGCTTTTTGCATTTGACCTAAGTCGGTTACAATCAATTCTCCCCATGGGCTCTGCCAGAAAATATCATTGCCAAAAGGGACGTCCACCTGCAGAAGTTATGGAATAAAATATCTGGAATAGGGCAGGTGGAAGATATTTTGGGCCTTGAATGTGAGCAGCTCAATCATCTATCTTCAACAATGAATACATAAAATATCTGAAGCATGGCAGTTGAGAGATCGGATTTGTATTGATGGCGGATGGGACATATCGCCCCTTGAGAAAGCTTTTACAACACTTTAAATCTCTGACCCTTTAAATTTTTGCATCCTCACTCATTGAAAATCCTTTGTATGTGACTTTGTATATGCGATACAATCGCATGCACATACAAAGGTGGACCCCAACAAAACTGGAGATAACTGGAAGTCTCTGGTGGCTACGATTCTTCAAATCTGCAACAGTCTTTCCTTTCCTGTATGCACATTGGCTGGGGCAAGATATATGTGGCACACCTCCCTCATACTCAGAGACAGACACTTGGCGAGACCCACGCACTTGAAACATACACAGAAACAGAAAAATCCATAGACTCAGCGCGACTGAAATAAAATGTAGAGTATTTGACACTCTATAGTTCTCGACGATCAATAGGACCTCTGAGCCTACTCAAAGAGAACCAAAATTCTGGTTTCGTTCCTGATTGAGCTGTAGTGAAAATCTAGGTAACAGGTTCATCAATAGTAGTATTCAAAACAAATATACATCTCCAATCATTTGGAGAATACCCATACCTTTCTGGTGGTTGTCTCTATCTTGTAGACCTTCAAACAAGTTGAGGTGGAGGTTCTAACTCCTCTTCCTCTTCTTTTGAAGATTCAGAGCTTGATGAGCTCTCCTCGACTTCTTGTCTATCTAGGGGCCTTGATTCAACTTTTTCAAGCATAGAAAGAAGTTGAATCACATCTTTCTTCTATTCAATCTTCATTGTCTACAAGACAATGAAATAACACTTAGTTTTTCTAAAGATCACACTTCTATTGTATATTACCTTTTGTGAAACAAGATCCCAAAGCTTGTATCATTTCACACAATAACTGTAATTAAAGAAGATACATTTTATGTAGCCTTATTCTCCAACTTTGTTCGCTTCTACCTTGGCACATGTGCATATGCCTCACAACCAAAAACTCTAAGATGTCTCAATGAAGGCTTGTGAGCCGATCATGCCTCCACAGGTGTTTTATTCACAAGAGTTGATGTAGGAGACATGTTTAACAGGTAACAAGCAATGGCTACAACATCAACTCAAAACTTTTGTTACAGACCAACACCACTAAGCATACTCCCAGCCTTATCCATTAGTGTCTTGTTCATTCTTTGTGCAACTCTATATTTCTAAGGAGAATATAGAATTATCTTCTATTTTTGTATGTCACAATCTTTACAGAATATGTCAAAATCATTAGAGCAATATTCACTACCATTATCAATTCTTAAACATTTTATTTTCATTCTAGTTTACAACTTAACCATTACTTTAAACTCTTTAAATTGACTAAAAACTTTAGATTTACTCTTTAGAAAATAAACCTATGTCCTTCTGCTATAATAAGAAATAAATAAAACATAATAAATAGACTTTGTAATGAAAGGAACATCAACAAGACCAAACACGTTGAAAGGAATAAGATCCAAAATTCCACAAGATTTGTGAGAACTTGAGTAAAATTGAATGTGATTTTATTTTCCATAAATATAATGCTCACAGAAATCAAATTCAAAATTATGATCTAAAAGACCTTCAACAATGTTCTTATTTTTCAAGGACCTTAGACCCTTCTCTCCTATGTGGCCTAATCTCTACTGTCATAACATAGTCTTCTCTATAGGTAATTTAGATTTGATAGAAAGAGCACCTTTAGGTACCTAAAATCCACAACCATCCATTGAAGAGAAAACTAACTCTTTTTCCAATGAAGTAGCCACAAGATTTCTTTTCATAGAAATACTATTGCACTCAATAGTGCATGCATTAAGCTAAAACAAAGTTTCCATTCTACTACCTCTAGCAATCACCATAGCACATCTCACCATTTTAGCACTTGTTTCAAAAAAATGAACATGCACACTCACATTTATTAGTTTGCTTATCGATAATAGATTATGTGCTAATCTTAGGATATGCAAGACAACATCAAATATTCTAACTCTACCATCAGAAAATTTTATCTAGATACTACCACTACCAACAATATTTAAATAGAAATTATCACCAAGTGCACATTACCACCTTCATATTTTCATACTTACTGAACCAATGTCTGTTAAAGGTCATGCAAAAAGATGCACTTGAGTCAATCAATGATGCATTCTCACCTATACGAGTGGCCAAGGATGTAATAAATGTGTTGGTTTTTCTTCTGAATTAGCATCAGGGTTTGCCAGTTCCTATGCACACGCAGATTCAGCCAACTAATACAGGAGGTTACGTGAGCTCCTCCCCTTCACTTCTGGTTCTGTCGCACCAAGGGGGGTGTCCCTATAACTCAAGATATAACCTTGACTAGCTCAAAGATAGAAAGATCTAACTTGACAACAACAGGCAGAATACTCTCATGTATGGACCAAGATCTGCATGATAGATCACAAGGTTGGCAACATTCTTGGACATAATGTCTGGTTAGGTATGAGAGCATGCGGGGGTTTTCCTAATCCTACTCCTACAACTAACAGGTGGAAGTGATGAAATGGGTGGACATAATGTCCTGGATGCAAGACGAGGGGTTTTGGCTCATAACTACTGATCCAGGAGCAGACTGGTGCCTATCCATTGGGCAAGGAGTCAACTAGACGTATACAACAGATGGTTTGCAACTTTCACTCGAGTTTCAGGGGGTTGGACTGATGCTTGCCTTACAAACATCACCCAAGAATGGGTATCTAACTGCCTCTACTTACAGATATCCCTGCTGACATGCAACTAGATTCAAAAGAAGGAGAATAACATGCAGCAAATGGAGACAAGCAGATAGACACATGCAATAAGCATTTTTCATATAACATTAACACTGAAACTGAAAATATGTGCAAAATACATTCATGTTGCAACTCATAAACTCCAAAATGGGATAAAACAATCAAGATTATGCCCTGTTCTTCATTATTTACACCAAAATGCCTCAGGCCTTCAACAACCTTCAAATGAGCAACATAACTCTACTTAAACAGCAAGGAGGGTTCTCAGCATTACTTACATAGTTGACCAAAAATCTTGCCAGATACACAGTATCAGAAAAATGGTGCCCAACTCGCATTCAATACAGTAGGTAGGGGAGGAGACGGGAAGGGATCTCGAGCCTTGCGCCACTGCCTGTGGATGTACAACTTCAGTCGGGTACTGGATCCGTCCACGCCATTGCCCATACCTCTACAACAATCGCCATTAATGGCGCACCAACCCGCGGCCTTGGGAAATGCAGAATACTGTTTGTCGTAACCATTTCCCGCCAAGATACATCATCATGATATTTCAAAATATGCAGGGTCGAAATATCCCACATGCACCCCGCAGCAACCTTTTCAACACTTTATATACTAGGTCGTGAGCATATATGATGTCGGTGCTTTTGCTCCCGACGACACTAGTATAAGACCTTCATCATCCTCATCCTCCAGCAACATGATATCCCGTTGCTTGAAATATCACCCTGACGTCAGCATCATATCACAATATAACCTGCATGATAATCCCCTTCATCAGCACAACCTAATGCGTCAGAGGAAAATCCTCCTGCATAGCCGATACCAAATGTCTGGCCGATGAACATCCTGATGACGTCACCGTCATATTCGCAAATATCGGGGGATCTCTATAAGATGACTAGTGTTAGAAATATGACCCCCCTCGGACCTTAATGACATCACCACACATCGGCATCAGGATGATATTCGGAAGATAACCAGATATTTGGAAATATCATCCTGATGCACAAATATCATGTTGCACTGTAGCTCCTCTATAAGATCGGGGTGATGTATGAATATGACGGATATTTGAAATGATCACCCCCATTGGACAATGCATGAAGCCGACAGGCGGATATCTCCCTTTGGAAATATCATGATGCAGACAGGCAGAAAAGCGGATATCACCCTGACCAAAAATCCTGATGAAGTGATAAAACAACATTAGGATGATCTTGACTAAGATCACCCGATGTTCAAATGTGATGACCCCGATGAATATCGGGTCACGCTTAGGACTTTGCAACAACATCATCAGGATGATCTTAACCAAGATCACCTGATGTTAAAATATCACTCCGGCGAAAGATCATGCAAACAGAAAATATGATGACCCTCGCAAGCAACATCAGGGTGATGTCTAGAAATATGATGATGATGATGACCTCCTCCTCGAAGAAAATATGATGCTGCAGCTGAAAAATGCTGAGGAGGTCCAACACTTAGAACATTTTTTGGATTTTTAGGGAAGGTGCCTGCATGAAAATTGTTCCAAAACTGAGAGTCAAATCAGGCACCAACAAAATGTATCACCATCTTCCTTCTTGAACTTAGAATCAAAATCAACTTTCTTCTTCTTTTTCTTCTTTTCTTTACACTACTTACGAAAGTGACCAAACACACTACAATTCCAACAAATAACCTTGTACTTACTAGGAGATTTTGATCTCCCCTTGGACTTTAATTTGGATTTATCTTGCTCCTTATCATTCTTCTTGCCTCTTTATTTTGGTCTTTCTCAAATATTCAATGCCTCTTTGGCATTCAGAGAGACTGTACGCTCAAAATCGTGACCTCGGTTGCCTAGGGCTATCGAGTTAGATTTCGGCATGCACATGGACACTTCCCTCCTTGCCATGGGGTGATCCACCACGTCACTCTCGCTCTCGTGGAAGTACTAGTCGAGAGGAGGCGAGACACGATGAGGGTCTAGCTTGTTAGAGAGATGGACTTTGCAGAGAGGGGTCGGCATGTCCTGGGGCCTTTGTCTTTATGTGCTAATGTAGATATTTCATTTGATGGTTGTTGTTGTAGAGATAACCCTATGACCTGAAGGGTCACTAGTTACTCTTCATCTATTTGGGTTTCTATTGTTCCACCTCTATGTGGGTAAGATGTTACTTTTGTTGATGGCTTATTATATTTCAATTTGTTGAATGATTGCATGTTGTATCGGAGCTTGTCTATGTTCTTCTATTAATAGGAGGACAAATATATCTTGTTGTGGCAAGGTAAATGTCTCCTGTTGTGGTCGCAAATGGTTTTCCTCAATCTAGCCGAGGATTGCCCTCACCCACTCACCTCTTAATCCTAGGCACATTCGTGAGCCAAGACAAGGGATAGGTGTATGTGAACTAACCTTGACTAGACTTTATGTTTTGACCTAGGGTTTTAGCTGACCTAGGGTTTAGTTGTGTGTTGACTTTTATTGACCTGGTGATGTTATCAAGGGTTTGACTTCTGTTGACCGTGATTGACCTTGTGATGATATCAAGGGTTTGCAATGCATCTAAATTCCTAATATTTTTATTATTTTCTATATTTTTATGCATGCAAAGCTATATGAAGTGCAAACTTGTTTTTGTGCTTTTTTTATATTTATAGAAATAAAGATACTTTTTAATCTAGGAAAGGAAATATGAATGCAACTAGAATGAACTTAACCTAATGCAATTATTCTATGTTTTTGGGGTTTTTGAATGTTTTAAAACAATAAATCTAGAAAAGGAAATTGCAAGTAATTGAATTAAACTATAAATGCAAATTACTTCTAAGATGCTAGATCTAACCTTTCTATCAAGGAAAAAACAATAAATTACTAATCCCAAGGGCAATTTCAATTTTCTAATTACTACAAATTGACAAAAGCATAGAGGAACCTGAAAATGGAGAAGATTTGTGTGACTGCACTACCCTTAGAGATCCTTGATGGTAACCTCGTATCCTTTTGAAGCAACGGGAAGACCTCTTGATGACAAGAAAACACAAAGAAGGAAAAGAAGCTTGTAGAAGCTCGAGAGAGCTCAATGAGAGCTTTTGATGAGCACAATGGCATTGATTAAAGAAGTGTAATGATGCTTGAAGAGCTTTATGTGAAAGATTGATGAACAATGAACAAATAAAAGGCACCTTCGTCCTGTGTGAGCATGAGAATGCTGATTGGAGAGCAAAAACTTAGCAAGAGTTGTGTGCACAATGAATTTGTCTCCCTTTGTGCTTGAGGGAGGGGGGTATTTATAGGTTGGAAGAAGGGAATTGATTGAGAAGTTAACTCAATTGATTGAAGAGTTAACAATGATTGATTAGGTAGTGAATTAGATTGACTACCCAGTAAACTCAATTAATTAGAGTGATAAATCAATAATAGCTTATTACTGAAGAGGAATTAGAGTTGGAAAAATGCATGACGAAGAATGAGTTGTTAACTTTAGATAAAATGGAGTTAATTATGCATGTGTGGGTGCATGAAATAGTCAACTCCATATTAGGCATCAAAAATCATGCGATCTGGAAGAAAAATAGGTGAAAATGAAGCTATTTTGAGTGAGAAAATTGAGTTTTTCTGCGGCTGGAAACGCGACAGGGTCACCCCTTTCGCCAGTAGGGTCGCCCGGGGAGAGATCCTGCTTTTTAAGGGTCGCCCGACAGGATCCAGAAAGAAAGGGGTCTGAGAAGAAATGCATGATGGGAGATGGTAGAGAAGATGAAAAGGAGGTGATGTGCCTCCAGAAACAGGTCAATCATGTGCAAGAATCCAAATCACCACTTGCAAAGTAGGATCTCCCAAGGGGAGATCTAGAAATAATAGGGGGAGATTTGGATTGGTGGAGTGAAACTGAAAACCAAAAGTAGGAGATGGGTCTGAGGGAACTCTAGAAGGCTTCTAGGGGGTGGAGAGGATGAAAAACATAGGGGAAAGGTGAAAACTCACCTACAAGGCTTAGGAACATGGTTGAAATCTCAGAAAATGCAAATCGACAAGTGTGGCATCAGTGTCGAAAAGTGTCGACGACAAAGAGAGGGAAAATGACAAAGAAGAAACAACACAAGACAAGAGAAATGACACATCATTAAGAGGTCTACTGCTTAGAGGACATTATTTCATGCTTACATGTACGTGACAAGGATTAAAACCATCATAGGGGTCCTCATGGAGGTTGTGCGTGATTTTTGTGCTTACAAAGACCTTCCTCATTTCTTTAGGAAAAGAAACCAACAACATCCTCTACTTTCAAAACAATAGAAGTTCTCCCAATAGCCATGACAAGGCTATCCTGTAAGTGGGTAAGTGCAGGAAGATGGGGGGCCAAAAAGGGGTCTTAAGTGGCCACTTTTTTTCTGAAATCAGGAAATACTGGCCTTGGATGAGAAATTGAGTATAGTTACACTCAAAATTTGGAGATGCAACCAAAACAATGTTCATAGTGCTCTGAGTCTACTTTCTAAACTACTATTTTATTTTGAAAATGGCATAGATTAAGGGGTTCAAAAGAGGGAGCCACAGAAATTGGTGTTGTTTCTGTCAAAAAAACATAACATAGCATGTTTTGTGGCTCCCTCAAAAGGTCAACTTTTTTTTGGTATTTTTAAAATCGCTTTGGTGAGAAATTAGCTAATAGCATGTAGTTTATGCCTGATTTTTTTGATAATTTTTTGATGAATATTTGATTTTTTACTAATTTTCAAAGTGGACACATCCTAAAAAATAGAATTTTGGCCGTGCTACCCCTATAAATTTTGAAAACTAATTGAAAATCATTTTTTTATTTTTTTAATATTTGTAGAATGGAGTCTAGTTTGTAAATATGTAATTTTTTTGAAATTTGAATGAATAGTTATTTTACAATGAAAAAAAGACCAAACAGTGGTTTTTGCCTTAAAATGGACACACAAACAAAAGAAATTAAAGATGAAAGGCTTAACATTGTTAGAATGTGAAAAAAATCATATCGTCAAATAGCTAAGAGAAAGCCTAACATTACCCATGTGTTCGATTTGTTTGACCTTGAAACACGTGCAAATCTGAGGGTTAGCACGAACGAAATTATGTGAAATTTTGAAGAATATAGAAAAACACGTATGTGACTGTTCATAAGGCACTCCAAGCCTTTGGGTTGGAAATCCAAAGCAAATCCCAAGCCCAAGGCTTGGGATTCCCAAAGCAATAAATAATGCGAGCACGTTATAACGCGCTCGCATTATGGTTTGCTTTGCATTTTTCCTTTCCCGCAAGTCTGTTGTTTGTCATGTTTGACATAACGTGAGCGCGTTATAACATGCTCGTGTTATATTCCCCTTAAAAAATTTTACGTTCAAGGATATTAATCATGAGGGTTAAGGGATAAGGGATAGGGTTGGAGGGTTTAGGGATAAGGGATTAGCGTTTAAGGTATAGTATCGAGCCTGTTGAGGGTCTAGGAATAGGGATAGTGTTTAGGGTTTAGGGATGAGGGATTAGAGTTGAGGGATGACAGAATAGGGTTGAGGCTTTAGGGTTTAGGGATAGGGTTGAGGGTCGAGGGATCAGAATTAAGGGTTGAGGGATTAAGGTTTGACATTGAGGGTTGAGGGTTGAGATTCAAGGGTCAAGGGTTTAGGGATAGGGTTTAGGGTCAAGGGATTAGGGTTAAAGTAGAGTGTGGAGGGTGTAAGGATTAGGGATAGGGTTGGAGGGTTTAGGGATAAGGGATTAGGGTTTAAGGTATAGTATCGAGTCTGTTGAGGGTTTAGGAATAGGGATAGCATTTAGGGTTTAGGGATGAGGGATTAGAGTTGAGGGATGATGGATTAGGGTTGAGGGTTGAGGGATTAGGGTTTAAGGTATAGTGTTGAGGGTTGAGGGTTTAGAATTAGGGTTTAGGGTTGATGGATTAGCATTTAATGTCGAGGTTAGGGTTAGAGTGTCGAGGGTAGAGGGATTAGGGATAGGGTTTAAGGTTGAAGGTTTAAGGATTGAGGGTTGAGGCTTTAGGGATGAGGGTTTAAGGCTTAAGATATAGTGTCAAGTGTTGAAGGTGTAGGGATAGGGTTTAAGTTTTAAGGGTTAAGGGTTGAGGGATAGGGATTAAGGTTTAAGGTATAGTGTTGAGGGTCGAGGGATCAGAGTTAAGGGTTGAGGGATTAGGGTTTGATGTTGAGGTTCGAGGGTCAAGGGTTTAGGGATAGGGTTGAGGGTCGAGGAATTAGGGTTAAAGTAGAGTGTGGAGGGTATAAGGATTACGGATAGGGTTGGAGGGTTTAGGGATAAGGGATTAGGGTTTAAGGTATAGTATCGATTCTGTTGAGGGTGTAGGAATAGGGATAGCATTTAGGGTTTAGGGATGAGGGATTAGAGTTGAGGGATGACGGATTAGGGTTGAGGGTTGAGGGATTAGGGTTTAGGGATAAGGTTAGGGTTGAGGGCTGAGGCATTAGGGTTTAAGGTATAGTGTTGAGGGTTTAGGGATAGGGTTTAGGGTTGAGGGATTAGAGTGAAGGGTAGAGGGATTAGGATTTGATGTTGAGGGTTAAGGGTTTAGGGTTTAGGGTTTAGGGTTAGGGTTGAGAGATGAGGGATCAGAGTTAAGGGTTGAGGGATTAGGGTTTGACATCGAGGGTTGAGGGTTGAGGTTCGAGGGTCAACGGTTTAGGGATAGGGTTGAGGTTCAAGGGATTAGGGTTAAAGTAGAGTGTGGAGGGTGTAAGGATTAGGGATAGGGTTGGAGGGTTTAGGGATAAGGGATTAGAGTTTAAGGTATAGTATCGAGTCTGTTGAGGGTTTAGGAATAGGGATAGCATTTAGGGTTTAGGGATGAGGGATTATAGTTGAGGGATGAAGGATTAGGGTTGAGGGTTGAGGGATTAGGGTTTAGGGATAAGGTTTAGGGTTGAGAGTTGAGGGATTAGGGTTTAAGGTATAGTGTTGAGGGTTGAGGGTTTAGGGTTGACAGATTAGCATTTAATGTCAAGGTTAGGGTTAGAGTGTCGAGGGTAGAGGGATTAGGGATAGGGTTTAGGGTTGAAGGTTTAAGGATTGAGGGTTGACGCTTTAGGGATGAGGGTTGAAGGCTTAAGATATAGTGTTAAGTGTTGAGGGTGTAGGGATAGGGTTTAAGTTTTAAGGGTTGAGGGTTGAGGGATAGGGATTAGGGTTTAAGGTATAGTGTTGAGGGTTGATAGTTTAGGGATAGGGTTTAGGTTTGAGCGATTAGGGTTTAGGGTTGATGAATTAGGGTTTAATGTTGAGAGTTGAGGGTTGAGGGTTGAGGTTGAGGGATAGGGATAGGGTTAATGGTCAAGGGATTAGGGTTAAATAAGAGTGTCGAGGGTAGAGGGATTAGGGTTTAAGGTATAGTATCGAGCCTGTTGAGGGTCTAGGAATAGGGATAGCATTTAGGGTTTAGGGATGAGGGATTAGAGTTGAGGGATGACGGATGACAGATTAGGGTTGAGGGTTGAGGGATTAGGGTTTAGGGACAAGGTTTAGGGTTAGGGTTGAGGGATTAGGGTTTAAGGTATAGTGTTGAGGGTTTAGGGATAGGGTTTAGGGTTGAGGGATTAGAGTGAAGGGTTGAAGGATTAGAATTTGACGTTGAGGGTTGAGGGTTTAGGGTTGAGTGTTTAGGGATAGGGTTGAGGGTCGAGGGATCAAAGTTAAGGGTTGAGGGATTAGGGTTTGACGTTGAGGGTTGAGGGTTGAGGTTTGAGGGTCAAGGGTTTAGAGATAGGGTTGAGGGTCGAGGAATTAGGGTTAAAGTAGAGTGTGGAGGGTATAAGGATTAGGGATAGGGTTGGAGGGTTTAGGGATAAGGGATTAGAGTTTAAGGTATAGTATCGAGTCTGTTGAGGGTTTAGGAATAGGGATAGCATTTAGGGTTTAGGGATGAGCGATTAGAGTTGAGGGATGATGGATTAGGGTTGAGGGTTGAGGGATTAAGGTTTAGGGATAAGGTTTAGGGTTGAGGGTTGAGGGATTAGGGTTTAAGGTATAGTGTTGAGGGTTGAGGGTTTAGGATTAGGGTTTAGGGTTGACGGATTAGCATTTAATGTCGAGGTTAGGGTTAGAGTGTCAAGGGTAGAGGGATTAGGATAGGGTTTAGGGTTGAAGGTTTAAGGATTGAGGGTTGAGGCTTTAGGGATGAGGGTTTAAGGCTTAAGATATAGTGTCAAGTGTTGAGGGTGTAGGGATAGGGTTTAAGTTTTAAGGGTTAAGGGTTGAGGGATAGGGATTAGGGTTTAAGGTATAGTGTTAAGGGTTGAGGGATCAGAGTTAAGGGTTGAGGGATTAGGGTTTGACGTTGAGGGTTGAGGGTTGAGGTTCGAGGGTCAAGGGTTTAGGGATAGGGTTGAGGGTCAAGGAATTAGGGTTAAAGTAGAGTGTGGAGGGTATAAGGATTAGGGATAGGGTTGGAGGGTTTAGGGATAAGGGATTAGGGTTTAAGGTATAGTATCAAGTCTGTTGAGGGTGTAGGAATAGGGATAGCATTTAGGGTTTAGGGATGAGGGATTAGAGTTGAGGGATGACGGATTAGGGTTGAGGGTTGAGGGATTAGGGTTTAGGGATAAGGTTTAGGGTTGAGGGCTGAGGGATTAGGGTTTAAGGTATAGTGTTGAGGGTTTAGGGATAGGGTTTAGGATTGAGGGATTAGAGTGAAGGGTTGAGGGATTAGGATTTGACGTTGAGGGTTGAGGGTTTAGGGTTTAGGGTTAGGGTTGAGAGATGAGGGATCAGAGTTAAGGGTTGAGGGATTAAGGTTTGACGTCGAGGGTTGAGGGTTGAGGTTCGAGGGTCAAGGGTTTAGGGATAGGGTTGAGATTCAAGGGATTCGGATTAAAGTAGAGTGTGGAGGGTGTAAGGATTAGGGATAGGGTTGGAGGGTTTAGGGATAAGGGATTAGAGTTTAAGGTATAGTATCAAGTCTCTTGAGGGTGTAGGATTAGGGATAGAATTTAGGGTTTAGGGATGAGGGATTAGAGTTGAGGGATGATGGATTAGGGTTGAGGAATTAGGATTTGACGTTGAGGGTTGAGGGTTTAGGGATAGGGTTGAGGGTTGAGGGATTAGAGTGAAGGGTTGAGGGATTAGGATTTGACGTTGAGGGTTGAGGGTCAAGGGATCAGAGTTAAGGGTTGAGGGATTAGGGTTTGACGTTGAGGGTTGAGGGCATTTTCTATCAAGAACTTGATTATGAGGGCTTGCCCCTTCATTTTTGTGCCTATCATATGGCAGAGCATCTGGTAAGCTCTTGCAGGAAAGAGATGTGATCAATGTAAAGGATGTGATGAATCTATAGCAGGACAAAATGCGAGCGCGTTATAGCGTGAGCGTGTTATAACGCGCTCATGTTTTGTCTTTCTATTGAAATGGTAAAAAAGTGGTTACCCCCGTGATCCAGGCCCATATGCTCTGTTTTCTTACTGATTCTACACGTGCTCTGACAAAAAACAAGTGCTTTCATATTGTTGAGAAGTTCACATGCACATTTGACACATTGTACCACATTTGCATGATCTTTCCACCACCTTTTCTGCTTTGCCAACTTGAGAAGGAGGAAATAACATAGTTTTCACACCAAGTTTGATATATATCTATTCAAGTTTCAATTTTTGTAGTGTTGCAATGTTAATTGTGAATCAATTTAGGAATTTAACATTATAGATTGGTTAATAGTATTGTTGTTAGTAATGATATTTGAGTGTTATTCAATTTAACATTGAAAAGGAAGCAAGTGGTGAAAAACTCAAATTGTTGAGGAGTTTGATGCAAGAAGATAAAAATAATACATAATTGGGTACTCTCTCCATTTAAATCTTCATTTTTTAGGTATGTCAAGTCTTTACATGCATGTTCTTTACATTTTCCTTATTTCGGATTGAATTACTTTATCATGCTTTATCATACATATTTAAAATAGACACATTCCCAATCAAGAAAGCAGCCTACAATCTCACATGATGCCATGTATATTTTCTACACTTGGGCTCTTTAATAATTATGTGTAACAAACAAACCTTAACATACCATGATGTCAAACTATACAAGAATAAATCCTTACAACATAAAAAAAATACAATCCCACTATTATCTTGTATTCATTTCTTAGGAACTAATATTGGTCTCTTTATCATGCTACAGACAAATTCTCCGTCATGCCGAGGAAACAATCAAGAATTAAACCAACACAGGAAGAGATAGAAGCTAAGAATGCAAAGAAAGTAGTGGCTATGAGGGAACTTCGTGAGAAGAGGAAATTGGACATGATAAATGAAGACATACCAATTGAAGAGGAACCACAACCATCACAAAGAGATATGGTATTAGCGGCACAAAGAGAACGAATGCAAAAACTTTGTGGTACGAGAGATTTGAATACCATAGTTAGAGACACGTCCTTTACCGCAAGTCAACATGTAGGGACACCATCTACCACATCTCAAGTTGGGAGTACATCATCACTCACATGTGATGAAGGAGGTACGCCATCATTCCCACCTCAACCTCAAGGTATGTCATCTATTCCATCTTCGATCGAAGGTATGCCATCTAACCCATCTCATTTAAATATTGATGAAATTCCTAATGTTGAGATGAATTTACCTAACTTGACAACACCTAGAATTTTGCATAGAAAGCCAAAGTATTTGATTGATATTGATGAAAATATTTTGCAGCCAATGGAAGGTAAGATTCCAAAACGCACTTGTAGAAGATATGCTAATAAGATTTGGAGATTGTTCTTTGAAAAGTTAAATGAGACTGCAAGATGTCAACTATTCGTTGAAATGATGCGAAGTATAAAGTATAGGTCTATCATGAAGATTCTTGGGTTGAGAACATCAGAGGCTTCAAGTGAAAAATCTATTGTCAAAAATCTAATGAGTGCATATGAGAGTGTGGGTAACACCTCACGCACAAAAGATAGTAATGCAACACGACGTGTGATTACATCGACTATAGTAAGTAGTCAAATGAGGAAAGCTCGTCTCATTAGAAAGACAAGTCAAGAATTGAGAATTAATAGAAAACTTTATCAAGATCCGTTGGAAGACGCCAAAGAATTGAGGACACTAATGCCAATGAATTATGGGCGTTCTTGGGGAGACTACCACAAAAAGATAAACCAATTGTTGAAGCATTGAGATCACTAATTGAAGACTTTTGAAAGAATTACACAAGGGTATCTCCAAATCAAAGGGATGTGGTAAGAAGGAGAATCGGTAGTCAGAACCACGAGCCACATCCAAAGCATTTTTTGGATGAGACTCAAACACAGTTTTATGGTAAATTTCTAGAGAAGTATCCTCAAATTAAAATTTGTCAAAGATATTTTGAATTGCTAAAACCTTTCTATGTTAAGATAAATCACACATGCACTACTTGTTGTTGTAGATTACATATTGAATTTTCTAACCATTTTGATGCTTATAGGTCTATATGTTTAGATATGCATACTAACAATGATTTGCAGGGTTGTGCCATATGTGCCCCACCAACATCTTCAAGAGACTTCATATCAAGAATTTTATGTGAAAGAGAGAAAGGTCAAATATTCTACAAGAAATTATGCTTGGATGGCACATGTCATCGTTGCGGTGGCTTGCAACATTTGCCAATATGTGAACATATGGAAATAACACATGCAGTTGGAAACGAACTAGTAGAGTTTGGCAAGTATAAAACAGTGGCATACAATACAAAAGATGGTAAAGAAGCAAAGAGGTGTGAATTAGTTATTGAAAAGATTCCAGTGTATCAGTTTATGCCTATATTTCGTGACAGCATAGTGTATGAGTATGCAAGACATGCCCATAGAGCTCGATGGTTGGACTTGCAATTCAAGTTATGCAAGGACACATTTCTGATTGGAAGCATTGTTTCAGTCATCGACTTTGCAGAGAACTATAGTCTACAGCCACAGCGTGAGGTGCAATCACAATATTACAACTCCACACAGGTTTCTATATTTGTGCACATCACATTCATTCATGCAAATGATAGTATAGAGGATGACAGAAAGATCATAAGGGAGTATAATTTCTATATTAGTGATGATCGCACGCATTCTACGGAGTTCGTGCAAGGTTGCTTTCAGGTGTTCTACAATGATTTGGCTAGAAGGGGCATATCGTTCAATCAGCATATCATATGGTCAGATAACTATGCGTCACAATTCAAGAACTCACAGAATTTCTATTGGCTGAGTAGGAGGCATAATTTTATAGGTATTCAACATATGTGGAACTTTTGTGAGGTCGGGCATGGAAAGGGGGAGCATGATGGTGCAGGAGCATGTATCAAAAGAGCCATAGCATGAGAAGAGTTAAAGTATAAAGACAATGCAAAGTTGACAGATGCAAAATCGATTGTCGAGTCGTGTAATGCTTCCATGGGTCTAGGTAATGAAGGTAAGTCTTTAGTTCATAGATTTTTTTGGTTGATAGATGATACTACCATTGCACCATATGAGGATTGTTGTACACTGACAGGATCAAATGAGATGCACTCTTTCAGAAGCTCAATTGCAGGTTCATGGAGTATCCATACACGAAAGATGTCATACTTTTGTTCTTCCTATACAATTCAAGTCTGGGATGAGTGTGAGTCAAAGGAGTGGGTTGATGAATGGCAGTTAAGTTATCTTAGCCCACTTGACACGTATCGACCCCTGACGGCACTGGAACTAACACAGATGGAATCGTCAGTTGACTTTGACCAAATATCAGATTTAGTTCAACCAGGTAATATAGGGCACGTATATGCATCTAATTTCATCTAGTTCAACTAGGTAATGTCATCTTACTTTGTAGTGTTTTTGTAATGTTGACTAATTTCATCTAATTTGTTACACATATCAATGTAGGGCACGTATATGCAGTTATTGCATATGAAGATAATGAAGAGGGAACAGATTAATACTTATGTCATTGTGTTGAGGCCAAAAAGAAATTGGAGGCCTCTGTTACAGATGGAGAAAACATCGAATACCCTACAGGATCAGTGGTTATTACTGGAACATGACTTAGAAGGTACCCACATAAGAGTGTTAATATTTGGCTATTTCAGGACTTTGACACGCATCAGAAGATTCTTCATTACTCGAACCTTGTCGTGGCATCCAATGTTCATTTGATAAAGTATCGGGGTAGACCTTTGAACAAAAAATTGTGAAAGGTGCGTGAGTCTGACCATGAAGCAATACTTGACACAATAAAGAGTAGAGCAGACCTGGATGGTTCATTGGATTAATTTGTAAGTATTCACATTGATTTTGTAAAGTTATGTTACATTGAGTTGTAAGTATGCACATTAATTTGTAAGGATTGTCTTTTTTTATTTCCTCCTGCATTTTAACACATATGTACACATTTTTACATCATCATGTTATGCATTTTTGGTGTCCTGCTCCTGATGTGACCAAACTCATAACTCACCCTACTTCCTCTAGACACCATTTGATGATCTCTCCAACACTCTGGATCTAGGGCACCCAATCATGATGATGACCTATATACCATTCTCCCAAGGCGCTCATAATGAATGAAAAGAAGACCAAGGGCGCCCAAGCTTAATAGACTTATTTCTTTCAATTTTGATGATCCAAACTCTTGCAATATGACATCCACTTTCATGCCTTTAGATCTTACTTCACATACAGGGCGCCAAATCAAGTTGAAAAATCTACATAAGGGCGCCAAACTGGATGAAAGGAGACATGAAATGCGCCTTAGGACTCCATGCTAAGGTTTGAGCCATTAAAGTCTCTTGATATTAGGCGCTCATGATGATGAAACTTAGAGCTTTTTCCTTTCCTATGCGCTCATCTAAGATGTTTGAATGATAAGGAGCACCTCGACCTCTATAATGTACATTGGGCACCAAAATCAAGGTGATTTTAAGTCACTTTGAGTCATTTGGGGTCAGTTTGAGTCTTTGAGTCATGTTGCAAAAAAGTGTCAATGTTGTCAAGTTACACAAAGCAACTTTTGCATTTTTGGTGTCCTGCTCATGATGTGAACAAACTGACTATTCCAACGCGTCTGGATGGGTACATTTATGCTAGGCATGGTCCTATTTTTCACCCAAACATGTCGAAACTGTCTGAACTACATTGTACCAACGATATCTCTGAAGAGTCCAAAGTGCAAAAAGGCAACAATCTTTGACGAGATGTTACTCGAAAACTATGTCACTTAGAAACATTCCGTCTAAGGCAACGCGATCACGTAAAGTGCGTCTACAATAACCTCTCTCAATTTTTTATATCTCTGAGGCATTTGCCCGTGGTGAAAGGTTTTTTGCTTCCCCAAAAAACGTCAGAAGGAGGCAATGTAAAGTTGCAAAGGGGTGTAACTTTTGTCTTGCTCTTGATGTGACCAAACTGACTATTCCAACGCGTCCGGATGGGTACATTTACGCTAGGCATTATCCTGTTTTTCACCCAAACATGTCGAAACAGTCCGAGCTACATTGTACCCACGATATCCCTAAAGAGTCCAAAGTGCAAAAAGGCAGCAATCTTTGACGAGATGTTACTTGAAAACCATGTCACTTAGAAATATTCTGTCTGAGGCAACATGATCACATAGAGTGCCTCTACAATAACCTCTCTCAGTTTTTTATATCTCTAAGGCATTTGCCCGTGGTGAAAGGTTTTCTGCTGCCCCAAAAATCGTCAGAAGGAGGCAGTGTAAAGTTGCAAAGGCATGTAACTTTCGTCCTGCTCCTAATGCGACCAAACTGACTGTTCCAACGCATCCGAATGGGTATATTTACACTAGGCATGGTCCTGTTTTTCACCCAAACATGTTGAAACAGTCTGACCTACATTGTTCCGACGATATCCCTGAAGAGTCCAAAGTGCAAAAAGGTAGCAATTTTTGACGAGATGTTACTCAAAAATCGTGTCACTTACAAACATTCTGTCTAAGGCAACACGATCATGTAGAGTGCCTCTACAATAATCTCTCTTAGTTTTTTATATCTCTGAGGCATTTGCCCGTGGTGAAAGGTTTTCTGCTGCCCCAAAAATTGTCAGAAGGAGGCAGTGTAAAGTTGCAAAGGGGTGTAACTTTCGTCCTGCTCCTGATGCGACCAAACTGACTATTCCAACGCATCCGAATGGGTACATTTATGCTAGGCATGGTCCTTTTTTTCACCCAAACATGTCGAAACAGTCTGAGATACATTGTACCGACGATATCCCTAAAGAGTCCAAAGTGCAAAAAGGCAACAATCTTTAACGAGATGTTACTCAAAAACTGTGTCACTTACAAACATTCCATCTGAGGCAACGCGATCATGTAGAGTGCCTCTACAATAACCTCTCTCAATTTTTTATATCTCTTAGGTATTTGCCGGTGGTGAAAGGTTTTCTGCTGCCCCAAAAATCATCAGAAGGAGGTAGTGTAAAGTTGCAAAGGGGTGTAACTTTTGTCCTGCTCCTGATGCAACCAAACTGACTGTTCTAACACATCTGAATGGGTACATTTACGCTAGGCATGGTCCTGTTTTTCACCCAAACATGTCGAAACAGTTTGAGCTACATTGTACTGACGATATCCCTTAAGAGTCCAAAGTGCAAAAAGGTAGAAATCTTTGACGAGATGTTACTCGAAAACTATGTCACTTACAAACATTTTGTCTAAGGTAACGCGATCACGTAGAGTGCCTCTACAATAACCTCTCTTAGTTTTTTATATCTCTAAGACATTTGCCCATGGTGAAAGGTTTTCTGCTGCCCCCAAAATCATCTGAAGGAGGCAGTGTATTAAGTTAGGATGAAAGCCTATTCACTCTAGGTGCCTGTTGTGACCAAATCACACATCGTGCCGGAGAATCCCAAACATGCGCCTTGAACAAGTGATGCTACAAGTGGTGAACAAAATGGGCACCTTGAAGAATTGAGCCCTCCAAGACATCTTGCAATTGCCTAAAAGTCCAAAATTTACATAAGTGAGTTAAGGTGCCATTTTCCATCTCCAGAGCCTCCTTTGAGCACCTTAACATGGAGTGAATGTTTTAGTCTATGAAAGATTGCGCCTAAAGAATATAACAACCCCTTGAGTCACTAGGATGAATTAAGTTAACAAAATGAACTTCATTGAGGGAGGCACACTTGTGCATCTAGACAACTCCAGTTTAGCGCCTCAGAAAAAGCATGTTTAGAGACACCCCTCGAATGAACCCTCTAGAACCAATAACCATAGCTCAAGATCCATAACCATGAGAAGATAAAGCATTAAAAAAATTCATCTAAAGGATGGGAAATACCTCTTAGATGATAGTCTGCCGAGTAGACCAAGAGTGGGGAATGAGAATGCTCCTCGAAGATACACCAAGCCACAATGACTCTCTCCAATAAGAATCTTCTCTAGGTCCATAATTAACTCATGCCCATATCCAAGTGAAGTCTCCTTGGTCTTCCTGCTAAAACCTCTAAAGGGTAACCATCTCAACAAGTGTCTCTAATCCCAAGAGAACTCTAGCACTCTCACTACAAATAATAATCATAATCCAAGAGTTTGTCCATTACACCCAACCACTATATAAGATCATCCATCACTAGGTGACGAATACACATCACTATCAAAGCTCCTACTGAACCATGATATGAACTACACATTGCATTATGATAACCATCTCCTAAATGAAGATCACCATGGTCCACACACACTCAACTATAATACTAATAACTCCAAAGTAGAACCAAGATCTCCAATCTAAGAAGATAAACCATCATTACTGTCAAAAGCTCACACTAAACTATGCAACTAAGATATCCATAACATCATGATAAACATGCTACAAGTCCCAATAACCAACTATCCAATCATTCTCATCATCCATCCTCTCATCCCAGTGCAACATACTAATGTGCAAATGAGCATAGACAAGGAAAAATAACAAAGTCTACATCAACACTGCATCAATCCCATGGATATAGGCAATATGCATTCAAGTCATCCCACTACAATCAATGAGGTGTGCATCCCAAAAAAATGCATAACTTGTAGATCCCAACCATTGAAAACATGCAAAATCATGAATCAAACATCATAACCCATACTTATCAACTACAAACATGGTCAAGTCTTGCCAATGCTCAAATGTACCTACATATCCATGATACCATAATTATCATCATTGCTATACCTATGCTCAAATCCCACTGAAACAAGACTCCTAGTCTCACCATGTATCAACCATGTCCTCAAACCAGAATATTGCTGAGCCCATGGAGATTGATACACCCACTTCAATAGAATAGGCAATTAATGTACCTAATGTGTCTTCATTTAATAAACTAGTAAACACATTTGCATCCATACTTAAACCAATCTTATTGTTGTGTTTGATGTGTCCTCTTTCAAACAACCATTTAACAAAATTTGAGTCCAAACAATAAACATTTACAACCATAAACATCTCAAAGTCCAAAATCCAAACATTCTATCATCCTTCATCATTTCCATCATAGACCCTTAGTTTGAAAAAATCATTATGCAAGATAAAAACCCTATGCCTATTACCTTGTGCGAGGCTCAAAACCCAAAATCACAATCAAAATAGGTCCTCAAACCATGCATTCTTTAAATGAGATCTTTTATCCAAATCAATCAAAAAATCCCTTTGACAATGATGATGATGATAGTCTTGTAGATCAAGATGATATCAAGATGACAATAGCATTAACTATGAGATCATTACATGCAAACTTTCCATAAACCTTCATCTCCCACTCATGAACATGCAAGAATATTTCAAACAGAAATGACTAGCACTAGCTATCATGCCAATCCTAAATACACATCTAATGGTCATCCTTATGGTACATTTGGTAAGGGAAGAACCACTTTAGACCAAGGTCCTCATATTCAATTCATATCTCCAATCCCAACCGCATGTGAGAACTGTTTATCCTATGTATCCTATTCAAATCCTCCATCTCATAATCCTTACATTCCAACTTATCCCATCAATCCAAACCCACTACATCCAAATCATCCTTTTTAGATTTCCTCCAAGGACTTCTAGTGGAGAAAAAATCTCAAACTAGAAATCACAAATTCAATTAGTGTACCTCTCCCAAGCCTATCCAAAAGTCACATAGTACCATGCCTATCCATCAAACACCACAATGCAATCAAAATCCTAACAACATGCCCATGATCCAAGATCAAGTGCAATCATGCAAAGATATTATCAATCACAAGCATATTAAGAATGAACTAGAGTCTTCTAGTACCATACTTTTCCATCAAACACCATCATTTAATCCATGGCCTATCAAGCCTATCAAAGAAAATGCAAACATCCTATGTAATACAATCGGACTTTAAATATTTGAAGTAGCCATCTACAAATATCCATTCAAACGTGGATTTATAATGCAAGTATGGATGCCATCAATAAAAAAGATTTGTATTAACCAAATATCCATATAGGCATACATCAATATCTGTCGATATTTAAGTATAACATATATACAAAATAGCCATATAGGCTTACAAGAATGCCATATAGGCATACAATGTCAACTATGTACAATACAAAATATATGTCCACAAATGCCATATAGGCATACAACAAAGGAACACAATAAAAAGTCATTCCCTTATGGCTGGTGAAGAGAATAAATCACGAGCAGCCTTTGATCTTCTAGGGGATGGAGACGCACATGTGGGTGGTCTACTACGAACTTGAGGGCTACTACTCCTATTTAGGTCTTCCTGCATCTTTACTTGTTACAATAAAAAGTATAGACATTAATATATAGAAATTACATGTTATAAAAAATGGAACATTTAACAAAATAATCAATTACCGCTAACATAGAATCTATCTCCTCGCTTGCCTCAGTAGCAGGAATAGGCACTGGTGATGTCATGTCCTATAGAAACCATCCAGATAGAAATTAAACTTCAAATCAATAATCTTTTAATTTTTCAAAAATAGACAACTATAACAATGAATGTAAATTGAAATTTACTAATCTGCCTCATACCCCTGTCAATGCCATGGAGCTATGAATCGCAAAGGCCACACCCTACTCCATTGCCCTATGAACATAGGGAGGTGTCTCTGCAGCCTACATCATCTAGAAATAAAACAACATTATTCAATTATGAAAACTATAATAGTGATGCAAATCATGGCTCCTAACATACACACACGTTCATCTAAACATGGAAGTACACACAATAAAGCACACAAATCACATACAAAAATTTAGTAAGTACAATTCATTCATTAAACTATTTATTTTATTACCTCCGTAAAGCTTTGAAGTCCACCACCGCTGGCAGGTGTTGCCGTGAAATCTACAGTATTAACCTATTCAACATCTAAAATCAGATATTAGAATACCATTCATATAACGATGCTATTCACATGTAATATTTATAATTGTTTACTAGTTACATACCTCGACAGTAGATGATCTAGTGAAAAATGCAGGTGGAGAACCACTAAAAACTACATCGACACTATGACCCTGAAATTTCATTAAAATCATCAATTTAAATTAGTTAATCTTGTATTTCAAAAATAAAATTTAATAAATTAAATTCAATAAACTTGCTAATATTTACCTAAGTATCAAGGCCGAAAGTCTCACTCAGGAGGGTATCTGTCATCACCATCTGCTTAGCTGCAGATATAGCCTGTGCACTAGCATCCTGATTGTCCATGGGGTCATAACCACAGACTGACCCGCAAGCCTGGCAAGTATGGGGTGGGACCCTACTTCTCTCACTATCTCCCAACCCACTCTGTGTTGCAGGACCGGCATGCTCTATGATGCTCTAGGTCAAGGCACTAATCGACTGAAGTGTGTCGACCTCAACACTCTCCTTCACAATGGAAGGGATAGAAACATGCTCGTGGGCTAGTTTGCTGATTACTCGTCTCACTACCTGCTGTGGGTCAAGACGTGCCCCTGGTCTATCTTGTACTGACCCCCCACCTCTACCCTGGAAATCCTGCATATCAAAATAGTTTGGCACTTTATTGAGGACAAACTCGTAGTAGAGTTTCCTCAAAAAGTATTGTGAGACCTCATTATTATTGCATGGAGGATGGTCAAAAACCATCCACCACCTCTGCCTGAAATTGTCCCTTATCGCTTGGTTGTTGCACCAATGGATAGGGAACCTCTTGCATGTAATGGGTGGAGGTTGATTTGTTTGTGGGTTTGTGAAAATTGAACACAAGTCTAATTTTATAATTTGTAATTTTTTCACATCTTGGTATGACAACTTGTCTGCATAGTAATCTCTAAACTCTCTCTTTTTATCCGTCCAACTAGTTATTTGCTTGCTAATTGAATCTACATTTGATAACATAGACTCAAGAGATTCGACAAGCGTGGACCTATGCAAGGTTGAAGTGGAAGGATCTTTCAACCTTGCAATTATATCTTCAATTGCCTTTTTGTTGTTTTTAATTTGCCCCATTATATTTTCTTGTATTCCAGGGGCATGTCGAGGAATGAATGGAGGAGTTTGTTATTCTGTAGGTATTTCCTCCTCAAGAATTTGTGGATTTTGAGGAGGAGGAGGAGGAGGTGCATTAACATTTCCTAACAATTAACGAAATATACATCAAAAATCAACAAAAACCTACCTATTTAGAAACAAATTCAAACAAAAAAACAAATATAACTCACCCCTTTGGCGTGCTCAACATCGTGGCGGCATTTTGGCGACGAATTGATAAACTTTTTGTGTTAAATAGTGTTTTGCAAAACTCGAGTGCGCTTTCGAGGGTTTCCACGCCGCAGGTTGAGAGGAGAAAACAGAAAAAAAAGAGATTGGAAACCTTTTTTTTTAATTTATAGGAACTTATAACGCGAGCGCGTTATAACGTGCTCACGTTATGACTTAATTTTTTTAAAATTAATTTGGCCACTTTTTGGCCCCCCATCTTCTTGCACTTACCCAAGTCTGATAATGAACATAGCAAAGTTTGACATCTTTCTTCCTCATCCATCTTTACACCAATAGAGCTCAACTAGGCTACCAATATGTTAAATGCTTCTAGGTCGTCTATAATTTGTCCACCTTCTTCCATCTTCAAGTAATAGAGCTTCTTCCTCAAGAATATCTTGTTTACTAAAGATTTGGTTTGATAAATCTCACATAGCTTCTTCCATAACTACTTGAAAGTGGGATCTTCATGGACATTAATTAGAACATAATCTACAAGACACAATCTAATTAGACCTTTGGCTTTATGGCCCATAACATCATATTGAATAGCCAAAGTAGCATCCATAGGTCTTTGAACTTTGTCATCAATAGCATCCCACAAATCATGATCTATTAACAGATCTTCCATCTTCAACTTCTACATCTCAAAATTCGTGCCCAAAAAATTTTCCACCTCAATCCTTCCTAATGTGCTTGCCATCTTTATTTCCTATAATAAAAGTCATAAATTTCTTCTTCTACATAAGCTCCCACTCAAACTAGGGTAGCTCAAAAAACCCTCTACCCAACAACTAAAACAAAAACTAGCCAGACTTCGATACCACTTGTAAGGAAGAAAGGTGTGTGGAAATAGCTTCCTATACTAATCTATCAGAGGAGTGTTATGCAAATAAAGTTTCACATTTGATTTACACTTATTATATAAAATAGAGAAACATGTAGAAATTAACAATAAGCAATAAACCATAACACAGTGATTTATGTGAGGAAAACCCTTTTGGGAGAAAAACTCCACACTCATAAACATGCACAATGTATTATCAAATCAATAGAGGATTACAATGCACTTGCAATGCAAGTCTTTACAGGAATAATACACTAGCATGAACAATTCTGATAGTATTCTGATAGCACTTGTGTACCTACAAACTCTCATAATACAAACTACTCCACAAGCTCTCAATTTATTGACTTCTAGCAAACTAGAAACCATCTATGGTTTATAAAACCATGTGCAAGACCTCACATGAGGTGTTGTACCCAAAATAGACAAGATTCATGTTTAAAATTAGGCTCTTATAGATGCTCTTACACATGTTACAGCTAGTCATTGATTCTAAAGTAACTCCCTCTATTCTTGGCTCTTATGCGTCATAAAATCTATCATAGGATCTGACAAAAGTAGGGAGCCATTTTGTTAAAGATGATCTCAAAATAAAATATTAATATTCCACTATTGCAAGGCACCAACACTTGGCATAACTGTCGCATCAAATTCCAACACCTTAATTTGTGCTTGAGCTAAATATTAAATAATGACAATAACTAACTGTGGGAAAACATTAAATAGTAAATAAATAATAATGGAAATTTTGTAAGGTTGAGACACCTACTTTCCCAACAATATATAAATTTCATTGCCAATATTTTGATATGACATAAATTGTACACATGCTTTCTCTACAAGATATGAGATCACATATGCTAATATAAAGTTTATATAAAATAGTTGCATATTAATTGTCCCAAATACAAAAGTAGTTTTTACTCATAAAATAAGATTGTAATACAGATATATAATCATTTTATACCAAAATGGTTTCTCAATGATCCCATCAAAGAAACTTAATTGTTCCATATCTCACATGAACATAACATCTTCAAGTCATATTTTCCCAAAAATTGGTCATTTCCACCATGAATCCCTCTAAGCATAACATCAAATCTGTAAGGCATATCAATCAATCCGTCAAAACAATTTGAAAGGATAAAAACTAACAAGAACAAATAAATACATTCAAACTTGTGAGCATAATTCAAAGATTTTCAAATCCATCAATTCATTCCTTTATCTTACATGCTTTAATTCTAACTTCATGACATTGAGAATGAAATGATGCAACACAATTGAATAGCATACAATCAAATGAAAGTGCATAGATCACCAACAATTAGTTTATTGGATGACATGGCTATAAATACATCTTGTTTTCTACTAACTATTTTCTACAACCCCATATAAAATTTTTCTACAAGTTGTTATAGTTTTTCTAGTCTGCTATCTACTAAAACATTATCAACAAGTTGCTATAGTATTTCCAGTCTACTATCTACCACAATATTATCAATTGTAAGCTTAGATTAAACATCTCATTCATTTCCTTTTGCTTATATTTCTTTAATTTCAAGTTCATAGTTGCTTGTAAATGATATATACTGTAAGTTCAAATTACATTTCAACATTTCTTTAATTCCATGTTTAATAGTTGTTTTTAGATGCTACATTTACTATAAGTTCATATTATATTTATATATTTGCATTTGCTACAAATAAAAATTCAAATGGTCTTTTTGGTAAAGGATATAGCCATTTGATGGGAATTATAAATTTGTTTTTTTTATGAGTAAATTGCAGGCTTGGGGCTTGCTCCCATTATATTAAAATAAAAGTTTGATAAAGTTCAAAACAGTACAATAGAAAGATTTATACGCAGGGAAAAAAACAAAATCCATGTTTCATTACATACTCCTATTATCTAATATCTCCTATAATATCTGAAAACCAAAAAACAAACTAACTACACCCTACATACAGCCTTCATACAGCCAATCCATTTCATGTATTCTCGTCGGTGGCATAGTAAGACTCCAGAATCTCTGCCATCCAAGCATCTTCTGCCTCGAGCCCTGATAGTTTCTTCAAGAATGAGATTCCTCTAGCCACCTTTTTCTTGCGCTCGGTGATTTTCTCACTCCCTACTTCAGTCACAAAATGGTGCCAAACCATAGCGTCACTTACCACATTCACTCGATGAAATTCATCTGCTTGTGGGATTCCTACTCCATACCTGGCCACACTCACCACCTCTTTCCAACCTCCCTGAAAATTGATCTCCACAAAGGCTTCCATCAGCACCTATATACTCGTTGGTTCTTCATTGGCATCAAGTAAAACAGCCAAAAACACAGAGGCCAGGTCAGTATTGATTGTGTACCTATGATCCATTTCCATGAAATGTTCCCCCAACACCCATTCGATTGCAAACAAGACTATCTCACTCTTGGGTTTGAACACCTGTTTCATTCTCTTCTCTGAAATCCTTCCCAGAAAAGACATTTGCCTCTTCCTAGCGATTAACATTATTGGAGTGTCCATTTCTATCTATGAGCATCCAACAATCAACTAGAAACAAACTATTTTCTGAATGGAATGCCTTGAATCCCGGTCTGAAGACATGCTCCAAATAGCAGTCTTCACACACATAGCTAGCCTCATCTCCTAACTGGGACAAGAGATTGTGTCAGTGTGTCGAGCCGAAGTCATGATTATTCAACACTTCCCATAACAGCGCTTGCTGTGAATTAATAGCTAGATTTACCAACACGTCTGCATCCTTATTACCCTCTCTGTACACATGGTTTATAACCACGCCCTCCAAGTCACCCATTAATTGAATTGCCTCATTAATCAAAATATTTAACTTCCAATTTGCCATACCCCCCTTTCTTAATGCATTCATCACAATGAGAGAGTCTCCCTCAATTTCTACCTTGCCCTCCTTGAGATGTCTACACAAGTTGAGTCCAAGAATAAGTGCTTGTAATTTGGCTTCATTATTTGACCCTATTGCCAGTTTCCTTGTTGCCCTACCTAAAATTTCACCTTTGCTATTCTAAACTAGGCACCTAGCACCTAACTCTCCCGAGTTGCCCCTCGAGGCCCCGTCAAAATTCAACTTCACCTAGCCCACCACCGGTGGTTCCCACTTCATCTCCTTCCTTTTCTTTAGGGTGTCAACGCTCCCAACCCCATTAATGGGAGGGAATTATAAATTTGTTATTATAGTGGACGACTAGACATTACATTTTAACTAACATATCAAAATAAAATGGTTGATACCAATAACTAACATATCTTGATAATATCTTAGAATATAATAGAGAACATAGACACAATCATGATAGGAACTTTGTTGTTTCATGTGTTGATAAATAGGAGTTGCATTTTGTGTTTTATATGTCTTTCCAAAGTTACAAGTATCCCTTATCATATTCACTTTTATCATATGTTGTCTATTATCTGTTCATTTTCTAATAAACATGAAGCAACTCCTATAATAGGCAACTCTAATAGCAAATATGTTAACAAAAAATGCAACTCCATATGTCAAAACTTGAATAAATATGAAACAAGAAAATGCAACTCATATTTAACAAATAACTTTGATAGGAATTGCATCACCTCTTTGCATAATTGCTAGATAATGGATAACATATTTGCTTGTTTTGTAAACTTTATAATATTGTCATTTTGATACAAATAATAGACTAGTGTTCAACCAAACTATGAAAAGCTACCCTCAATGATCACAAGATATAAATCAAACTCTAACTTCTGCCAAATCTCTAGAAGTAAACGAAAAAAGTGCACTACAAATCAATCAATTGAGTACACAGTGATAGAAGAATTAGTATAACACCTAACTGAATTAGTATAACCCATGAGCTTAGCTAATCTTTCAACATAATTTTAAATTGTCAAACTCAATTTATAAACTCTTATTTGAATTCCTAGTCACATATTCCTATATCTTTTTGTATTAGACTATTAGTTGAATGGTAATCAAAAAATTGATTTTTCTGTGAAAGATATCTTGAGTAAAGTTATTTTCAGTTGTGGTTAGCTTGAAAGCCTTGAGAAGGGGTGCTACATTGCCAAGTTGAATGCTTAAGACTCTTGATATGCTTTCATTAGCCTTTAGTTGATTACATGTCATCTCTACACTTACTATGGAAAAATGTGGAGTTTGATTAGACCTTAATTGAATACACTTGAACAAAATAATTAAACTATCCACATTCCTACCTATGTGGCAATATACAATTGTTTAGTACCAACATGGAATGTACAAGGCCACGTTAACCCCTCAAGTTGGGGTGCACCGCTCTTGTTCCTTCTCTCCTAATCAAAACTTTAACTATCTGACATAATCATAATAAAGTTGGATTCATATGTGATTATCTTGAAATCCATAATAATGGTTGCTACATTGTCCACTTGAATGCTTAAGACTCTTTGTTTCATTAGCATTTGTATTGAAAACAATCTACAATTCGAAAACTAGTTTTTCAAATTCTTTTGCTCCAATATTAAATGCTTTTTGGAATGATGATGATTCTCTACCATTTTATGTTTCTAACAATCAATGATCATGATGCCTCTATTGCTTTTAAATCTTTATAGATGAAGAGCAGAGACTAAATGAAGACCAGACATGGTACAAAGAGACTGAGAACACACTCCCTCCACACAAAAGAGGTGTACAACTCCCACTAGATGAAGAAATTAAAGATGTCAACCTAACCACTGTGTAACTAGTTGAGGTGGTAACTCAAGTGAATGCAAGTGTTAGAATGAAGAAGATTGTAGTGCATTGAGAGTGGACCAAAGATGGTGTAGAAGGAGAACTTAAAGATAACTATGGATTCTTAACAAGGGGTGTGATAAAGAAATGGGGAATCCCTACTAGTAAATTGACTAATTGGTTTAGTGGTTTAACTTCCACTTCAAAGAAAGGGCCTCCAACAATGTTGAATGTAGAGGAAGAGGAAATAGTGGAGTAGTGTAAAGAGATGGCTACAATGAGACATGGGCTTGAAATTATCAATCTCAAGGTAGAAATTGCACAAATTTACCAAACACAGCTAAACTCATTTAAGGATGGGCTCCCAAGTAAATTTCAGTGGACAAGGTTTAAAAGGCATCATCTCAAACTTACTTTGAGGATATCTAAAGGTCTTGTTAGAGACAGAGCACTAAGCTTGAGGGTTAGAGTTGTGTTTTCATTCTACATAACATTGTCAAAATCTTATGATGTCAATCCATATGGTCCTCACAAAACATGGAATTGTGATGAGATTGACATTCAGTCAAGAAAAAATGGATTCATGCAAGTGTTGGTGAAAAGAGGTAGTAGAAGTGTATCATACAATGTACCAAAGAGTAGAGAATGGATAACTATATTATGTTGTGTGAATGTTTCCAGCCAAAGCATAGCAAATTTTTATTTGTTCAAGGGTAAAACTTAGCTTAAAAATTACATTGTTGGGTGTGAACTAGGTGCATGCATGGCTACCCAAGCCCATGCATAAATGAAAAAAGAATTGTCTCTCAATTGGTTGCATCACTTTGCAAGATAAGTTTCATGTGGTGTTTCACCATCCAATAGACACTTGTTGATTTTTTATGGCCATGAAAGCCATGTCACTGTCACAACAATCTAAGAGGCAAGGTCAATAATGATTAACTTGCTATCATTTCTAGCACACACTTCACACAAACTTTAACCACTTTATGTGAGTGGGTTTTTTCATTAAAATGATATTCCAAAACTAAATTTAAATTATATTTCAAAATTTAAAGAGCAGTGTGGCTAGCCAAGTTTCTAAATATAGAAATTAAGAGGGCAGAATTGGTAGAACTTGATAGTAAAGAATTTCAAAAAGCATTAAATGTTGCAAACATAAAAGTAGGATTCAAGAGGACAAGAATATGACCACTCAATCTTGATGCACTTATGGAGGACATGCATCCTAGTGACTAACACATTTTAGTTGACAATACAAGATGAGGCTTCTATAGTACAAAACATTCTAAGTTTTTCAAGAGTTGATGTCTCAGAAGTAGAAGTGACAAACAACTTTCTATCAATATCAAGCTTTGTAAGGGAGGAAATACCTCCTAAAGCACTTGAACTAGTGCTAGTGGAAATCAATGATGCACCAAAAAACTACTGCTTTGGAGGTTCAAGTGTGTGTTGGCATGGACAAAACTTAGCATGATCAACGAGAAGATGGACTAAGTCTTCCCGGTCAACCAAGCCAACCATCATTGTTAATGGAGGGAGATATGAATTTGGGAATTAACTTAGATTCCCATGAAGAAGAAGAACACTTTTCTTGATATCTCCACCACTGACATTGAATGTGTCTGAAATGGTACATTACTATGCTAATTGTGGAGGTTGGGATGTTGAAAATAATGGTATAGATTTGGGAGCAAGTCAGGATTATGGTGGAAATTCTAGCAAGGGTCAGTATGGCAATCCTGTATAATCAAATCATTCATTGGGAGGCTAAAGTAACTCAAACATTAGCCAATTTCTTAAACTTCTTGTTCACATTGTGATAAAAAAAAAAGGAATGTAGAGGACAATAGAATTTGATTAAGCCGACAATCCCAACTTCTAATGGTAAATGATTACATGAACCTTTGATGCAATAAGAGAAAAGGAAGAAATAGATTAAAGAGTTGAAAGTAAGAATGTTCAAAGAACATATAGATGAGAGAAAGGCAACAAGAATTATTGCAAGAGAAAGGAAGGAGCAAGAAAAGTTAGACAAAGAGCTTCAACAACAAGCAAGAGAACAACAAAAATTATATATAGGCTAGAAAAGGAGCAAAAAAAGTAGCAAGATGGAATCCAAAGTGAGAAAGAAAAGAGGGAAAAAGAACTTGAGATGGAAAAGAGGGATTTAGACAAGTAGAGGTGTTTGAGCAATCCATTAAACACTTTACTTAAACAATAAGCATTATTTAGCGAGATGATGAACATTCACATCCCTCAAGTATTCCACTATAATGAATTCTACAAGTCTTACCCCATCTCATATAGGTAGTAATCCAATTTCACCAACAAGGGAGGAGAACATGGGTGGGATAACTTTGTCAAGTAGCCAGACAACACCAAGCTCAAAGACATCAACTTTGTTGTCTTTTCCCCCATGTTTTTAGTGGAACCGGTTCAATAGTTTTGGGAGGCATGTTTTTCATTTGTAATGTATGTTGTCTAGTCGACAAGGATCCAATGGACTGTAATAGAAGCATAGCATAGAAGACCATGTCTGATTGATTTCTTTTGGGAAGCCTTTTCTTAATCTCTATAGTAGGTATGAAGATAACAATTTGAGGTTAATGTGTGACAATCTTCTGTCATTTTTTTACTATAATGATTGTACAAAAAGAAGTCTTTAATATACTAGTTTTGGTAGGAATTTTTGACATTTTCAATAATAATATCTATTGCAATTTTGGTCATTTAGCCTACAAGTATCCCAATATATCCAATCAATATGAAGAAAAATAACCCTTGTTTTTTAATGTCAAAGACTATCATGTCTGATATATGTAATATGGGAAATCTTTATTGTAATTATATGTAGTGAGTAGAAAGAATACCATTTCAGTTTTATGTCTACCATTCCTTAATGGCAATTTTTTGTAATGTATAAGAAGAAAATTATTTCATAATGATGCAAGGCAATTGTCAATCCCAAATCTTCTACAAAAAAATTGTTTGTGTACAATCATATGAGAAGGGGCTTGATAGTGTTGCACCCTAACTTTAGGGGTTGGCATGGCCTTGTATGTGTCATGTTGGCACTAAACAATTTTACAACCACTTCGACATGGATATGGATAGTTTAAATAATTTGTTTTTAGCTTTGTATGACCCGTCAAACACATGGATGAGACTGAAGAGTGGAAACCATTTTTTGGGGTCAAAATTATGGTTGATTGAAGGTGGTGCATGTGGACCCATTATTGTCGAACACCATCAACCCACCACATATTCATATCGTCTTGTTTTTGGCATGCAAGCATGCATGTTATAATCAAATGAGAAGATATTTAATTGTGATGCAGGAGCATCCAGTGGTGTAAAGGCAATCTTGCATCACCCAAAAAGAAGTTGATTCAAAATCATTGCAGTTGTTTTAATTTCTTTCCATAATTAGTGTTTTTGATTCCATAATCTCCTGAATAATGATGTAGGACTTTTAGTTTTTTCCAAACTGCTAAAAATAGCAAACTGCCAGTTTTGGAAAGTTTACCTGCCATTTTAGGAAAGTTTGCATTTGGGCACGGATTGAAGTGAAAACTTACATAAAGCTTCATAACTAAAATATAAGACCTTTGGCGAAGGAATCAGGCAAAGATCATTTGTAAGCTAAAAGATATTAAAATTTTTGTTTTCTGAAAAGCCCCTAAAAATTTCTGAAACAAGATATGAGGCACTAAAACATCCCATAACATCCTGAAAAGTTGACGAAAATCTGTTTACAGATTTTCAACGTGATATTTCACATCGCAAGCTTTCTGGCGCTTAAAACGGTTTGTCAATCGGACAACCGGATCAAAAGTTATGCTTCCCGAAAGTTGACCTACTTTTGAAGGGAGTTGCAAATTTCAAAATTTAATTGGAGACCACCAAAAAGTGCTATTCATGACTATTTTGGGAACCTTGGGCAGGGGGAGAGTTAAGGGTGAAAGTGTAGAGTCAAGAATAGGTGGGAAAATAGAAACCCTATTTGATTTTGGGGTTATAGAAGGCATAAGATTCCAGAGCTTGGTGATGTGTAGTTGTAGTGTGTTGCAGCCTATGGAGGATTGATTCCTTTGATTGTAATTGAGATTCTATAATGTAATGAGTTGCCCAGATCAATAAAGAAATATTCTATTTTTCTATGTTCCATTTCTGTTGTTGAGTGTTTTATGATTTACCCCCTTCATCAAACTGGCATGACTCCACACTCAACTCCCACATGACCACATTCAGTAATTACATTACCATACTTTTCTATATGAAATGGAGTGGGGAAATGAAATGATAGCACCATCAACAATGCAATCCATAGTATTAAATAATTCACAAGGGTCCACCAACCATTGTAATTTCTCCTAAGTGAAAGTGTAGATGTTGTTTATCTATACCACTAAAAAAAGTTTATAAGTTAAGTTTCACATGTCAGAGTGATAGCTGGATAGAAGATTGTAAATACAATTGTGTTCATAAACACAACCAGATGGGGGTATACTTCCATTGATTACTATTCTTTGAGATGTATCATTCTCCAAATAACAAGGTTTAGAAACCATAAATAGAAGAAAATATTTGAAATCAAGAGTTACTAATGAAACAAGAGTAGCATTGAGCTCACCAATGTAGCAACCATTATTAGGATTTCAAGATAATCAAGAGGATCCACATTATTAAGATTTCTCAAGAGAGATTGATGATGACTTGCCAGATTTATTACTATCAAAATCACTTTCACAATTGCTTGTCTCTTTAGAATCTAGATATGCTTTAGATGTTTTAGCATAGATAGAAGGATCCATATATAAATATTGAATATCAAAAGCCTTAAGATGCACACAATATTCACCAACACCACAAGGCATAAAATAAGTTATATTCATCAATGGGTTTGGAGAAAAAGATGCATCATGTGGAAGTAAATCTAATCCCCATTATCATCTCTAGGGATAGAAAAGTATTCAACGAAATCACTAGCTAGAAATTAAAAGAGGGATAGAACATGAAAGATTTATCAAATCAGTATAAAACTCTATCCATTAGATACAATATATATTATCTAATTAAGATAGTATCATCATTAATAATTTTGTAATTATCAACCAAGAATGTTTTGACAAACAATGAAGAATTTGTAGAAAGTAATAATCATCATTCAAAATATCCATATTCATCATGTACAAGAAATGAAGTATCATCAATATGGTCCTCTAATAAATCATCATAATCAATCCATGAGTGATGAAAAGAAGTGAAAGAATAATCATCATAAAGATCATAGTGATGGTTGGATAGAAAATTAAAATTTGCAAATACAATTATGTTCATAAACACAACCATATGGATGGTAGAATTTCATTGAATTATTGTTCTTGGAGACGTTTCATTCTCCAAATAACAAGATTTAAAACCCAAAAATAGATGAAAACATTTGAAATCAAGAGTTACTAATGTTTTCACTCAATGAAACATGAGTAGCATTGGTCTGACCAATGTAGTAGTCGTTATTAGGCTGTCAAGATAATCGAGAGTGAAACAGTTTTAATGGAAAAGAAGGTTCAACAATTTTGTCTCTTCACAAGAATAGAAAGAGAATGTTCAGAGACTTGTTCTCACGAGAATTGTGATTGTAATTTCTTTTGTTTGGCAAATAAAAATTCTCAATTTATTTTGTAGTTCATAGGTTTTTGTTGGCTCTCTTCGAAAAACCTTATTCATTAGAAAACATGTTTACACAAATATCCAACAAAAAAGAGGAAGGAACAACATGTTCACATATATATAGGGAGCAACAAGGACAAATTTTAATTGTGAAACTAGAATAGTTTTACTTTTTAGAAAATGCAAGGTTCCAAAACTTGTTTTCAACCCTACTAACACTAGAAATTACAACCCACATCTTCAACCAAAAATTAGGGAAAAAATAAGAGGAGAAAATGGGTTTAGATTAATTAAATAAATATAGTTTATTTAATTAATTATGAAATAGGATAAATGTGTCACAAGGTGACATAAGGTGGTGTTAGGAGGGTGAATGACTAGGTGATGTGTCGAAAGGTGACACAAGGTCAATTTTGGATGTCTACACTTTATTTGAGTGCAATTGTCACTAAAACTTTATGTTGGGAAGTAGCTAATGTATTTTGTCAACTAGGACCTACTTGATCTACTTTAGCTTGCTCCTCCATTGTTCCCTTCTTAGACCCATAATCTAATTGTACTTGTGGCTTTCTAGAGATCAAGGTAGGCACATTAAGGACATATACTTCACTTTTGTCCCAATAGAGGTAGACCCATAGAAACCTCTTACATTTGAGAATTCAAAGCATCAATAACGACTTGATTTTGAATTGCTAAAGTTTATTGAAGGTTGCACCTAGAGAAGGCATTAGGAGCATGAATGGTTGAGTATGGTCCGAAACACCACATATTTGGGTCCTCAGCATAGTTGCTTTGCAAAGAAACAATATCCCTAATTGGGATGTTGGAACCTTGTTAGAGAGGGTTCTTGGGTTGGTTTGGATATGTATTAGATTGGAAAGTAGGTCTTTGTTGGTATCCTTGATTTTTCTGAGGAGACCTGTATCCCTAATTATTTTGGTAATTATTTTGTTGGAATGAAGGCCTTTGATTGTTCTAATATGGGGCCTTTGAGAATTTTGTTGCCTCTTTAGAGCTATGATCTCATTAGAAACATTTCTAATCAAGTTTTTTACTTCATTAATCTCATTAGATGAGTGAGGAGTTGCAAAATGGTATTCTAGGGTGGGAATATTAACTAGATTCAATGAACATGGGACAACAATCCCATTAGGTGTGCCAAAAACTATTGTCACTCAGATATTGCAACCATTTGTGCTATGCTAATTGTGCCTTATACCCGCGCCATGTAGAGAGTTCAACAAATAGAAACTTCTGCAATAACTTGATTTACAGGTAAAATTTCAGGATTTTAAAAGTTGAATCCTTGCAAGATTTTCAATGAACTCTCACTAATCACTTACAGAGAAATGGGAAAAGAGAGAAATGCTTGAAATAAAATCCGAATTTAACAGAGACAGTGTGCTAAGATTAAGATATCCTCTATCTATTGCTGGGATAAAATGAAACGCATGACTTAATAGTCTACAAACAACTAATTAAGCACAATACCAGTAATACAGAAGGTAAACATTCATTCATACATAACATAGAAGTAGAACAGAAATAAGATAGTTACAACTTCATAGCTTAGCATTCCAAAACCATACACATCTGTATACCAGAAAAGGCTTGAAGTCTTTGACACATGAGATAACTTCACCAAAAAGAACCTTCCACCTAGGCTAGCCTAGAGCATGGAAAACAAAGCGTCCTCCACCAAAACAAAGTCAAAGCTGCAAAATTTTAAAATGTAGTGAGAAATCATTACATCTCCCTGAAACAAAGCAAACAGATGATCATCTGAACCAATTTAATAATTGCTAAATGATTTTCCACTTGCTTGTTGCTTTAATGAGCAAGTCCTCATATTACAGAAAGATTTTCAGATTTTCGTCTCCTTCCATCTGATTAGGAACTGAATACAATTCATTAATTATTAATGTAAGCACCTGATCCAGATCATTATTTTAAAACCAATTTAATAATTGCTAAATGATTTTCCAGTTGGTCGTTGCTTTAGTGAGCAAATCACCAGATTACTTAAAAAGATTTCAACATATCCTCCCCTTCCATCTGAATATACAATTCATGAATTATTATGTAACCACATGGCCAACGTCCAGAGCATTATTTTTAAACCAACATTTACGGCCGTGTGAAGCGCGTGAACTATTTTTAAATCCAAGAAAAGGAGAAAAAACAGTAATCCATGAGCATACGCTGATGGATACTCTTCTATAAATACTGTATGTTACTTTCAGGATGTAGAAGAAGTTTGATAGTAATCTGTGATTAGCACTGGACGATTCTTCATATAATTTGTTGAAGAGTGTAAAATGGCCACAGGAGAAGGATGCTGTGGGACTGGTCATGGCGGGCCTGGCTATAAAACTCCCACCGAAGCAATGAAAGGATCTCGGGAAAAGCTTTTGTATGTCACTGCTGTTTATAGTGGTTAGTTTTACCACTATACAAAATTATTTGCTTCTGAAAAAGCTCTTTTCCTTTTTATTAAAGTGATGGTTTTGGAATTTTCAGGATTTAGTTGGTGAACGAATCTACTTCATGAATAGAGAATTAGAAAATTTTCCTCTGACGAATCTGTTTTACCACTACAATAAATTATTATTAGGATTTAGTTGGTGAATCAATCTACTTCATGAATATTGATTTGCTCGAGTATAATCGTAGAAGTAAAGTAATAAAGACCTTTGGAAATTGAGTAAACCGTATAAAGCTTGGGCAGTATCAATAAAAATGTTTTGAGTCAACAATAATTGAAAAAAAAAAACATTTTTTAAGATAATTAGCTTTTCTTTTAAAATGTGATATGAAGATTTTTAAATCAGAGAAATGATATAGACTTACTCTGTTCTGCAGTGAGAACTTTAGGCTGCCACAAAGACAATGAGCAATAAACACTAAAAAACAGCAGCAAACATATACATTTCCACAAAAAATAAACAAGCTTTTCATTTCTGAGCTGAGTTATGGCATATGTTCTGCATACATTCTCTTACAGTGTCTTTACCCAGCCCACTCTTCTCCTACAGCAATTCACCACTGCTAATAAACAAAAAACCCCTATTTTAAAATTGGCAAACCCTATTAATTATCTATGACAGTTACATTTCTCAAAAATGGAAGACACAACAAAAAGCTTATTTGTAGAACTGATGGGAAAGTGGGAAATATTCAGCATTAATTTCTCCCTTAATACATCATCCCCCCCATCTTTTAAAAATGCCTGTACTGCCTGGTCCATAGGAATTTGATTTTGTAAACCTCATGAGTTCCTTTTCAATGACTCAAGTGTTGTTGGAGTCAAGTAACCTGGGTTATTTTACCAAATACATTTTATACTTCCTGGACCTTGTAGTAGCAACCTTAGTGTCTACTACCTTTCCAATCTGCTCCTTTTTCTCCTTGGCAAATGTCTGGACCATTCTCCGAGCACATTCTCATCTTGAATTTCTTCACTACTTACATTATAGGGATAAAGATCTGCGACACTAAATATAGGATAAATGTCCAATTTTCATGCAAGTCTATCAAATAGATGTTCTCATTAATTTGCTTTAGTATCCTGCAAGGGTTAATTTTTCTTCAACTTCAATTTATTGTAAGTGCCTTGAGGAAATCTTGCTTTTAGCAAGTAAACCATGACTTGTTCTCCCACTTGATGCATCTTTTCTCTCTAATCCAGATCTGCATTTCTTTTATACCGCTTATTGATTATTTGCAGCTTTTGTCTAACTTGTTGTTGCACATCTTGTATATGCCTCATAAAGTCCACTGCATCTTGGCTAACCCATCTTCTCCCCAAGAAGATCAATTAGATCAACTACTCCCGTAGGATTGTTTCCAAAAACAATCTAGAAGGGATACTTATTAATAGACCTATTGATGCTAGAATTGAAAGCAAAGTCAATCTATGCCAAAACCAAATCCCATTGCCTCAGATTCTCACCAACTAGGCTTTGAAGCAAATTGCCCAGACTTTTGTACAACCTCTATTTGCCCATCCCTTTCAGGGTGATAGGCTGAACTATACTGCAGATTACTGTAAGTTTTTTCCACAAAGTCTTCGAAAAGTGACTAAGAAACCTTGCATCTGAGTCACTTGTCATAGTCTTGGGCAATCCATGTAATCGCACAATCTCTTAAAAAAACAACTCAGCAATCTTATTTGCATTAGTGTTCTTATATGGAATGAAGCGGACCATTTTAGAAAATTGGTCAACAACAAAAATAGAATCATTACCACTTTGAGTATGAAACAATCCCAAGACAAAATCCATGGAAATGTCAATCCATGGTCCTTCAGGTACTAGTAAGGGTTTATACAAACTAGTGTTCTGATTTCTGCCTTTAGAAACTGGGCAAACTATACATGTAGAAACAAACTTATTCGCGTCTCTCCTGAACTAAGGCCAAAAAACTTCACTTAGCAAATTGTAAGTTTTGTCCCTTCCAAACTGATCCCCCAAGCCATTTGAATGAACTTCCCTAATTGGTTTTTCCCTCCTCGTGGGAATACAAAGTTGGAGCTCCTTAAACAAAAATCCATCAGCCAATAAGTATTTATCATAGAACTCTTTGCTTGCAATTGTAAGATTGTTGAGAACATCAACATTTTTCTGAAATAGGGATCAACCACATATTCTTCATTCATCTCTTCAAACCTGACGATCTTGTTGGTGAGAGACAAGTAGGTGACATCTCCTACTTAAATCATCTGCCACAACATTAATTTTTCCACTCACATGCTGCACCACAAATGTATAACATTGTAAAATGGAGACCTATTTGGCATGCTTATGGGATAAATTCAATTAAGAATTGATATAGTTTAGTGCTTGATTGTTTGTCAACAAAAGGAATTCTCTATGTAATAGGTAGTGTGTTCATTGTTTGAATGTCTGGACAATAGCATACAATTCTTTATCATAAGTGACATCTTTTCTTGGTGTCATTTAGCTTTTCACTAAAATAGGCAATTGGCTTGCCTTCTCGACTCAACACACCACCAATTGCCATTGCTGAAGCATCACACACAATGGTAAAGACCTTCTCAAAGTCAAGTACGACAAGTATTGGAGCTTTTTCCACCCTCCTTTTAAGTTGTTCAAAACTTCTCGCATTTGCTTGAGTCCAAGAAAATGACTTCCCCTTGGTGCCATTGGTCAATGGAGCACTTATCCCACTAAAATTGCTAATGAATCTCTTATTAAGTTTACTAATCCATGAAAACCCCTTACCTCTAAGTTCTAAGGACAAGACCAAACATAAGACTTGCGGTGTATCCTTGCCAGCTGGTGACCAAACATTCTCAAGAAATGAGTCATACGGGTGATGTGTCAAACCACCATTTCCACCTAGTATCTCCTTTTGGATATGGTACCAAGTTCCACACATGTTGGATATCGGCCAATGTGGAGTTATGAAGGAGCAATGACATGTTTAAAAAGAAGTGAGTCTTTCTTAGGAGTTTGAAGGACCCATTCCACTTTAAAGTGGATCAGCAAGTGATTAGAAAGAACACAATCTGGTAGGGGCTCCATTGGAAGTGAGTAACAGCTAGCAAAATTGTGGTTGTGCCAACATCATAGCACGGTCAAGCCACTTAATTATTCTTTTAGAACCACTACACAAATTGGATCATACGTACCAAATGGTAGATGTGTTTTGGTAGCCAAGATTGGGGTCATAAAGGCTCAATTTATATGTAGAGCCATGTCTCTCTTTCACTAGTTGTGCATCTCATGGGTCTTTAAAGACCATTGGGCTGATGGTAGTTCGTTGTGAGCCACTACCAATATAGTATCCTTTTAGCCACATCATTCAAGGCATAGATTATCTATATTGAAAAGGACCTATAAAAATCTGTTAGACATAGTGGGAATGCCATTTGGCATCAACAAAAGTTACCATCTTTATCTTGCTCATGATTGTTGTTGAAATAGATACTATCTAGCCATATAACATCAATTGAAAGCAAAACTCCAATAACCTTGATCTCTTGATGACAAAGAATGTCTAGAGGGGAAAATCGTTGTCAAAAATCTTGCATCATTAATTTGCAGTTTGGGTCTATTAGACCTCTCACATTCCATGAGATGCCATTCATGAGGAAAGAGGGTCTAAGGACATTTCATTGGAGTCCAACCCTTGCAAAGCAGAAAAAACTATTCTACACAAATTGAATTTGGTTTTTAGGAGAGAATGCTCCAAACTGCATTTGCCATTTTTTAGGAACATATTCTCCTTCCTCTAACTCGTAAGGAGGATTGTGTGAATGCTTGCCTCCTAAATGTGAAGTAGTTTGAACTACCAACTCTGCCAAGGATAAAACACTTGTAGGGAGTGGAAGTCTAGAGTATCAAGGTTTACTAACCTCTTTGAAATATTTGCTAAAAGGATGGGTGGGCTTTGCTTAAGAAATGATTGCACTTGCTTGTCTTTGTCAATGGCCTATGGCCGAGAGGATCTTGTGGATGTTGTTGCTTTGTCCTTGGCTTGTGGTAGAGAGGGGCCCATTGTTGTGACTTTGACAACCAAACCATTGTTGGGTCCAGTGTTGTTGGACCAAGAGCCTTTATGGGGTCCATTGTAACCATTTTTATGGTTTTCTACATTAGTCTAGCCATATTGAGTCTTCCCTACATCATTAACTAGTTTGGAGGTTGGTTTGGGCTTGTGGGTAACTAAAGGGAAGTCTCTAATTTTATGGTTAGAGGCTTGGCACCAAAAGCAAGTGTTGGGAAAATTGATAAATAGAACACGCTGCGCATGGTGCATGTCATCAATCTTTATGTCAAGAGTTTCCTTTAAATATTGGAAGAGGTCAATCTCCACATAGACTCAACATTGCACTTGAGCTGAATAAAACTTTTTGGACTAAACACAAATTACCCTCTCGAGAGAAGGAAGCAATATGGTTGAGGAATGGCCATCAAGGCAAAGGCAACCCAACCCATATAGGAACTTTAAGAACCTATTGGTCAAACATGACAAAATGTCAAAACCTTGTCCAGGGAGAAAAAACTAATGAAGAGTTGTGAACATAGTAGGGACCATGGTGGAGGATTGCATCTACATGGTTAGATTTCACAAAGTGAAAAAGAAAAACCTTTGGTTAAGTTCTAGATAGCATCTAGCTTAACCCCATGGGGAACTCATGTAGTGTTTATCTAGCTTCGAAGCTGTAATGTCCCCTTCTAGTAAGCCAATTTTTTCCTTAACCGTGCACAATTTAAACTTACAAAAGAGAACATTAGTATTCCGTCTTTCTTATCTAATCATTTTAACCATAGAGATATATTAAATCAAAACTTATAATCATAAGCTATGAGCATTCTATCTTCCACAATAGCCATTATACATACTTCATGATTCCATTTGGGAGAGGTATACTTAGGTCTACATGATTATCAAACCACTTGCCCCACGAGAGCCGGTTTATAAAGGAGCAATCGAGGGGTCCATATTTTATTCCTTTGACCAAAGACCAACCCAAATCAAAGGCCCATCCCTTGTCCCAGAGAGGTACTCTAGACCCACACGAGACAAGAGCCTATCCATTACTTGATGGTTCTCTTGACCAACACAAGATAATGGGAATGTATCGGTCTTTAGCCGGATGGTACTGTTGACCAACTTAGGCATCAACCATGATGTCGGTCTTTAGCCAGATGGTACTCTTGACCAACTACGGCATCAACCATGATATCGGTCTTTAGCTGGATGGTACTCTTGACCAACTACGGCATCAACCATGATATCGGTCTTTAGCTGGATGGTACTCTTGACCAACTACGGCACCAACCATAATTATAACCCCGTTGCTTACCTTACCTCTTCACCATGATCTAGGGGTTTGGTTGATATACCATGAGCCTTTCTTCTCATCCCCTTATTTCAACATGATTAATTTAAGTACTCATTCTAGTTATTGACAATATATAAGCAATGCCTTAGTATCTTAAGTTATGACATTTTGTTATTATAACTTAATTCTCAATTCATTCATTTTATGATGGTCTTTCATATGTTTGTCTTTCACATTTCTTTAGATGCTCCTTATATTAACCATACATCCATTACACTTTCTTTATGATGATCATGCATCACATAGTAATTCATAATACCATTCATATTCACCTTCTACGAGTATATTCTATTCTTTCTAATGATATCTTTTACACCAACTTTCTATAATTTCAACTTATTAATTATCACTTCATTGATCAAATCAAGATAAGAAACTGGTTAAGAACATATCCTTCAAAACTATTACTTAGCATTTCATCATTCCTATTGAAGTAGATTCTAGATAGCATTCGAGGAGCTATAAAATCATACCTTTATGCTTGTCTTATAATCGAGTGTTGTGACCGATTTGTTGGTGTACTGTTTATATATCTTGATGTTCACTATGATTGTTTGATCTAGATATATGATGTCTTCCTTGATGTGGATATCTGTTGTTCGATATGCAGAAGTACTTGTCTTATGATGTTCAACGAGATTGTGATCTGATGATAATTGAATTGATATCGATGCTTATTGCTGATATAGATATATATATGCCTATTCGATGATAATAGATTGAGCCTGATTGATGCCTTCTTGTAGCCCCCCCAATCCATCTTATATATCCTCGTATTCTTGAATGATCACGTCCTTTCATAGAGACACCCCTTAGTAAGCAACTGTTTGGCGCTTATTAACATATGATTTGGTAATACATCTGTAACATAATCGCATCTTCCTCTCTTATCAATTTGTCTCTTTGTAGATTTGTCTTTATCTACCTTTGTTTTGCTACGTAAGATTTTAATCGATCCTCACAAGAATTATCACGTTTTATTCATTATTGAATCTTCCTTCTTAGTCGACGGTATGGTATGAGGGAGCGGTCTAGTTGGAGGAGGCACTTGCAACTCACAAGGCAGCTATAATGCCATATCTGTCCTTCCTTTATAATCCAATATGCATGTTACGAAGGGAATATTACAGTCCTCCCCACTCAAAGATTGCTTGTCCTCAAGCAATGCTCAAACTTGGGTGTTTGGGAACTTCCTCTCCTTCCCACGTAGCGTCATCATCTGGGAGATTCTTCCATTGGATAAGATATTTAACACTAGCTCTATTCCTTAATTTCCTTTCTCTGGTGCTTAGTACTATTTCTGGCTCTAAGATTAGTTGCCTCTCATCATCTAGAGGGGGTAGATCTTCACAAGGAACGACTTTTTGACCAAGTACCTTCTTGAGTCTAGAGACGTGAAACACATTATGGATCTTGATGTTCTTAGGCAGCTCCAATTCATATGTAACTTCTCCTACCCTCCTTATCACTCTATAAGGTCCATAAAACCGGGGCTTTAGTTTTTCCGCACCACTGGATTTTAACGAAGATTGCTTATAAGGTTGTAATCTCAAGAACACCATGTCACCGGCCTCGAATGTTCTTTCCACCCATTTTTGATCGGCATACAACTTTTGTTGATTTTGGGCACGATGTAGATTGTCTCTAAGGGCCCTTATAATGTCTTCATGTTGCTGGATGAAGTCTTTGGCCTTAGGGCATCTACTTTCTGGTAGAATCAAGTTCCCGAATGAAAGATCATACCTATATAGAGCCTTAAAGGGGCTCATGCCAATTGACATGTGATGCGTAGTATTATAACAATACTCTCCCAAATATAACCATTTGATCCATGCTTTTTGGTGTCCTGTGACATAATTTCGAAGGCAACCTTCAATCCACTTGTTTACGATTTCTGTTTGCCCATCTGTTTGAGGATGGTAGCTAGTACTGGGTGTTAACTCAGTTCCTGATAACCGAAATAGCGCTTGCCAAAACAAGCTCATAAAACGGTTATCTCGATCACTAACTATGCACTTCGGAAGTCCAGGTAATCGAAATATCTCCTTGAAGAAAATTTATGCCACTTGTGGTGCCTTATGCTCAGAAGTGATAGCCATGAAGTGTGCATACTTCGTGAGCCTATCCACAACCACATATATACAATCTTTTCCTTGTGCTCTTGGGAGGCCAGTTATAAAATCCATGGAGATGCTACTCCACTTTTGTTCCGGAATGGGCAATGGTTGGAGTAGCCCTGCTGGGTGATCTTGTTCTATTTTGTTCCTTTGGCACGAGTCACATTCTCAAACATGTTTAAGTACATCACCTTTTAGTCCTTTCCAAGCAAATTTTTCTCTAATTTGTCTATATGTTTTGAAATAACCTTGGTGTCTGGCTAGAGGGTTGTCATGGAATTCTTTAATGATTTTCTCTTTCAACTTGGATCCCACGGCTACATAGACTCTGTTTTTGTATAGAATGATTTCATCCTTTACCCTAAATTCATCGTTTGGTATACTTCCATCGAGTATACTCACAGTGTGAGGATCTTTGGCATATTCCGCTATTAGAGTATTCTTCCAATCTAGTGAGATGCTTGTCATGGCACATAGGGCTGGTCTTCTTGATAGTGCATCCACCACTACATTAGTTTTCCCTTTTACATATGTAATATCAAAATTGTAGGCTTGTAATTTACTAACCCACTTTTGTTGTCGGTCATTCAAATCTCTTTGTTTTAGAAAGAACTGGAGGCTATTGTGATCGGTTTTGACTGCAAATTTCTCGCAAACCAAGTATTGTCTAAACTTGTCCAAGGCGTGCATGATTGCCAACATCTCTTTATCATATGTAGAATATAATCTTTCAAGCGGGGTTAATTTCCGACTCTCGAAAGCAATAGGATATTTATTTGCATCAAGACTGCCCCAATGCCTTCACCAGAAGCATCACATTCAAGTTCGAATGGAAGTGAAAAATCCGGAATGGCTAGCACGGGACAAGTACTCATGGCTGCCTTTAATTTCTCAAAGGCTTCTTGTGCTTCATCACTCCATACAAATGATCCTTGCTTGGTGAGATTTGTGAGTGGGGCTGCAATCTTGGAGAAATGTTTAACAAATCTTCGGTAGTAGCTACATAGTCCCACAAATCCTCTAAGGTGAGTCAGGGTTCTTGGTTTAGGCCACTCCTTGATAGCTTTGATTTTCTCCTCATCGACTTGAACTCCTTGAGTACTTATGTCCAAGGTATAATATCTCTTCCATTCCAAATTCACATTTGGAGGCCTTTGCATATAGGGATTCTTGCTCCAATATAGATAAGATTTCGTCAATGTGCTTGAGATGATCCTCCCATGTCTTGCTATAGATCAGGATATCATCGAAAAATATTAGCAAGAACCCCCTTAGTTGTTTTCGGAAGATATGGTTCATGCATGAATGGAAAGTGGCCGGGGCGTTTGTCAATCCAAAGGGTAGAACCAAAAATTCAAAATGACCATAATGACATCTAAATGTTGTTTTTGGAACATCCTCTTCCCTCATCCAAATTTGATGATAACCCGACCGTAAATCAATCTTCAAAAAATATTTTGCCCCAATGTAATTCATCGATGAGTTCGTCTACCCTTGGTATAGGATATCTATTTTTGATAGTTTGTTTATTCAAGGTTCGATAGTCCACACACATTCTCATGGTCCCATCTTTCTTCTTAACTAGTACTACGGAGGATGCAAATGGGCTAGAACTTGGTTGTATGTGTCCCATTTCTAAAAGTTCATTGATTGTCTTCTCAATTTCTTCTTTAAACTTTTGGGGGTGCCTATAGGGAGTGGTGATGACTGGCTTTGCATCTTTTTCCATCTCAATTATATGCTCAAATCCTCGTTTAGGAGGTAGGCCAGGTAGAATGTGATCAAAGACTTTCTAATGTTTTCTAAGGATAGGTTGGATATCGATGTGGATGGCTTGTCCTGTGGGAGTTGATTTGTCTAAAATCAAGCATTGGGCTGCCCATTCTACTTGGTTGTGTTTGAATATCCATTCCATCCGTTTTGCAGAGACCATTCGAGGCGATCCATCGGAAAGTCCATGTAAGGTGATATGTTGCCCTTGGTCAACAAAGGATATTTCTAATTTGGGCCAATCTAGAGTGACTCTTCCTAAAGAGTGTAACCAAGGAGTGCCAAGGACCATATCATTGTCCCCCATATTAACCAATAGAAATCATCTTGAATAGGGTGTTTTCCTACGGTTAAGTTTAATTGGGGTAGTATTTTTGAACAATTCTTTGTGGAACCATCAGCTAAGGCCACCATAAACCATTCAAAGTCTTGTGGGTTTAGTTTTAGTCTTTTAACTACGGACTCATCTATAAAGTTATGAGTAGCCCCGCTATCTACTAGGGCGGTTATTTTATTACCTTTGAGTTGGCCCCTAAGTCTAAAGGGGTGATGTTTAGATACCTTAGATATTGCTGCTAGTGTGACCCTCTCCTCAGGTTCCAATTTTCTTCTTTCGGTGGGGTTCTCTTCATTCTCCTCATCAGATAAAGCCTCTATGGTGTGTACTTGCCCACATTGGTGACCTCTTTCCCATTTCCCTTTACATTTGAAACATAAGCCCTTTTCCTTTAAATCTCTTATAGTTTGACATATATGCCCCCTTTCCCAAGATTCCCCACATTTGCGACATGGATCTTTAATCTTCCTTTCGCCTTATGATATGATGTCTTATCAAATCTCCCTTTCTTGTGAAATGGTTTGGTGTATGATTGAGAGGAGTGGGTTGGCTCTAATTGCATGGCCATATCTATGGCATCATCAAGTGTAGTGGGTTTGAGGGCCTCCTACTAAGCCTCCTAGTTTCTCATTTAATCCTTTAATAAACAAGTATGTGAGCCTTTCATTTTCCACTCCAGATACTCGTATTGCTATCTTCTCAAACTCATTTATGTACTCGTCTATGGACCCTTTTTGTCTTAGTAGGGCTAACTCTCGGAAATCTTGTTGTGGATGGCGTCGGTCAAATTTCTTGATAAATCTTTTTGAGAACTCCTCATAAGAGGTAATGGATTCATGTTCTTGAGTGTGTTTTCCTTGATGCCACCATTCATAGGCCAATCCCTCTAGGTGTAGGATGGCAAATTGAAGTGCATCCTTCTCGGTCATAGGGTTAAGTTGAAAATAGTCATTCAACTTTTGTAACCATGCTTGTGGAGTGATCTTGTGGGTTCCATCAAAATGTGGAAGATTAACCTTGTTGGCCTTTTGCTTCAATTCTTTGTGGATGGGTCTTTTTTCCTTTCTTGCTAATTCATTCCTTCTTGAGCTGCTATAGTCATTGAATGACACTACTCTCCTCAATTCGGGTTCCAAGCTGGCATATGCTCTTACCATATCATCTGTGCTCATTGAGTTTGGAGTGGACTCTTCCGTTCTCGATGCTTCTTCTTCGGGAAGAAAGGACGGTATAGGAACCCTTGGGTTTGATGAAGTATTCCTGTTTTCGGAGTGATTTGATCCCACTTCCCTTCCATTTGCTGAGTGCATATTAATATGATCCGCATTGTTTCCTACTTTTTGGAGTGCTTCAAGAAACATTTGCGTTGTCTTTTCACCTTGCTCCATCATGGCTTTAGTGGTTTTTTCACCTTGCTCCATCATGGCTTTAGTGATTCTTTCATTTTGGTCCATCATTGCCTTGGTGGTTGCTTCCATGAATGCCCTCATTTCGCTGTTCATTTGTTCTTCTAAGAGTTGACGATTCCTCCTAGTGTATGCTTGCATAAAATTGTTTCACAAGATGGCAGGTCGATGCTCTGATACCACTTGTAATGTCCCCTTCTAGTAAGCCAATTTTTTCCTTAACCTTGCACAATTTAAACTTACAAAAGAGAACATTAGTATTCCGTCTTTCTTATCTAATCATTTTAACCATAGAGATATATTAAATCAAAACTTATAATCGTAAGCTATGAGCATTCTATCTTCCACAATAGCCATTATACATACTTCATGATTCCATTTGGGAGAGGTATACTTAGGTCTACATGATTATCAAACCACTTGCCCCACGAGAGAGGGTTTATAAAGGAGCAATCGAGGGGTCCATATTTTATTCCTTTGACCGGAGACCAACCCAAATCAAAGGCCCATCCCTTGTCTCGGAGAGGTACTATAGACCACACGAGACAAGAGCCTATCCATTACTTGATGGTTCTCTTGACCAACACACGATAATGGGAATGTATCGGTCTTTAGCCCGATGGTACTGTTGACCAACTTAGGCATCAACCATGATGTCGGTCTTGAGCCAGATGGTACTCTTGACCAACTACGGCATCAACCATGATATCGGTCTTTAGCTGGATGGTACTCTTGACCAACTACGGCACCAACCATAATTATAACCCCGTTGCTTACCTTACCTCTTCACCATGATCTAGGGGTTTGGTTGATATACCATGAGCCTTTCTTCTCATCCCCTTATTTCAACATGATTAATTTAAGTACTCATTCTAGTTATTGACAATATATAAGCAATAACTTAGTATCTTAAGTTATGACATTTTGTTATTATTACTTAATTCTCAATTCATTCATTTTATGATGGTCTTTCACATGTTTGTCTCACGTTTCTTCAGATGCTCCTTATATTAACCATACATCCATTACACTTTCTTTATGATGATCATGCATCACATAGTAATTCATAATACCATTCATATTCACCTTCTACGAGTATATTCTATTCTTTCTAATGATATCTTTTACACCAACTTTCTATAATTTCAACTTATTAATTATTACTTCATTGATCAAATCAAGATAAGAAACTGGTTAAGAACATAGCCTTCAAAACTATTACTTAGCATTTCATCATTCCTATTGAAGTAGATTCTAGATAGCATTCGAGGAGCTATAAAATCATACATTTATGCTTGTCTTATAATCGAGTGTTGTGACCGATTTGCTGGTGTACTGTTTATATATCTTGATGTTCACTATGATTGTTTGATCTAGATATATGATGTCTTCCTTGATGTGGATATCTGCTGTTCGATATGCAGAAATACTTGTCTTATGATGTTCGATGGGATTGTGATCTGATGATAATTGAATTGATGTCGATGCTTATTGCTGATATAGATATATAAATGCCTATTCGATGATAATAGATTGAGCCTGATTGATGCCTTCTTGTAGTCCCCCCGATCCATCTTATATATCCTCGTATTCTTGAATGATCACGTCCTTTCATAGAGACGCCCCTCAGTAAGCAACTGTTTGGCGCTTATTAACATATGATCTGGTAATACATCTTTAACATAATCTCGTCTTCCTCTCTTATCAATTCGTCTCTTTGTAGATTTGTCTTTATCTGCCTTTGTTTTGCTATGTAAGATTTTAATCGATACTCACAAGAATTATCATGTTTTATTCATTATTGAATCTTCCTTCTTAGTCGACGGTATGGTATGAGGGAGCGGTCTAGTTGGAGGAGGCACTTGCAACTCACAAGGCAGCTATAATCCCGTATCTGTCCTTCCTTTATAATCCAATATGCATGTTAAGGAGGGAATATTACAGAAGCATCTTTTCAAATGGAATATGATCAACAAAGTAGTCAATGAGCGTAAAATGCTTAAGCCATTTATAAGCATTATCAAATTCAAGCACCGGGCGAACATTTGGTGGGTTAGTAGAAGACATACCTTGTGAAAAACCTTGGGGACAAACTTGCAAGGTTTCTTCAATGGCACGATTGTTTGCTCCAATTCCTGTCTCTTTCGCATTGATAGCCAAAGAGAAAGGCTTGGGCACCATTAAAAAGAGGTCACTGCCATAAGGGTGAGAAACTCTAACAAATCCTTCCAAATTCAAGTGGGTAAATAGCGCCACCTTGTGCAAGTGGATGATGCTTCTGTCCCCAAGGGAGCTCATATCAAAGCCGGATCTTACTAGTTAAAATTCGGTGATCATGTTTAAAAAGAATTTTTTCAAGCTCTGTGGCCTAAAAATTCAGCTCAAAAAATCAAGTGCATCAAAAAAGCCAAGCAATGTTTCTCCACACTTCTTGATGTCCCCCATGCCTTTGTCCAACACTATACAAAGGTCTTCCAAGCTTAGGCCTAAAAATTCAGCTCAAAAAATCAAGTGCATCAAAAAAGCCAAGCAATGTTTCTCCACACTTCTTGATGTCCCCCATGCCTTTGTCCAACACTATACAAAGGTCTTCCAAGCTTAGGCCTCCTCTCTTAAAAAGGAAGAGGCACTTAAGACTTGTTTGGATATCATCCCTTGCAGGCTCACCATAGACTAAATTGTAGCTTGTGACAAACTCCTTCCCTAGGAGGAGCTCCTCTCAACTACGCTTAGCATGGCTAAAGATAAAGCACCTAGTTGCGATGGATTTCCATGCAAATTCTACAAAATCCTTTGGGCTGATATTGGCCATGATTTATTCAAAGTATATCTAGAAGCTTATCATACCAGGCCTCTAGGTCCTATCATTAACAAAGGAAATATCAAATTCATACCAAAAGTTGGAGATTTGGAGTTGATTTGCAACTAGAGATCTGTCACTCTCTTGAATGTCTCCTACAAAATGTTGCCAAGGCTTTAACCACGTGAACTAGACATCTCCTCCTACTAGTAGTTTGCCTTGAACAAACTAAGTTTATTCAAAGTAAGTATATTCTTGACAATATCATTGTAGTCTAGGAAGGTATGGAATGAGCATGTAAATCTAATCAATAGGCACTTTTTATCAAATTTGACTTCAAAAAGGACTATGATAAAATTGATTGGCATTTCATACTAGCCATGCTTAGGGCTCTTGGATTTGGTCCTACTTTCATCTATTCGGTTCAAATGTTGTTTGTAGATTCTTCTGATTGCATAACCATTAATGGTGTTCAATCTAAGCACTTCATCCTTTTTCTCTGTATAAGGCAGGGCTGCCCTCTTGCACCCTTGCTCTATGTGCTAGCTACTGAAGAGTTTGGCTATCTTCTTGCCAATGCCATCTTGCAATGATGAATCAAAGGAATTTCCCTTACTAGAATTGCTTCTCAGCAATTGGTCAATTGACACTTTGCAGATGATTTCTTCCTTATGCTCCTTGAAGATAGGACAATATTAAAAAAGCTTTCAAGTGTCTTGACACTTTCTATTTAGTTTCAGCTTTAGTATTCAATGGATTAAGATGCAATACTATAGGCAATCGTTTTCCTAGCCTCCTAGTTGGATTCATTTTTATTTCATTTTTAGTTGGTTTTTCGTTCATTTTGAGGCTGCTTTGATACTAAAAACTGATGCAGATTACTCTGTTCTGCAGTGAAAACTTTTAGCTGCCACAAAAACAGTGAGCAATAAACATTAAAAACAACAGAAAATATAAAGATTTCCACAAAAAATAACAAACTCTTCATTTCTGAGCTGAATCATGGAATATGTTCTGCATATATTCTCTTACAATGTCTTTCCCCAACCCAGCCCTCTCCTCCAACAACTCCCCACTGCTAATAAACAAATAACCCCTACCCTAAAATGGGCAAGCCCTATTCATTACCTACAACAGTTACATTTCCCAAAAATGGAAGACACCAAAAAAATCCTATTTTTAGAACTGACAGGAAAGTGGGAAATATTCAGCATTAATTTGTCTGCTATACATCAAGAAGCAATGCCAAAAGGTGCAATTTTAGGCTGATTCTTGTAACCCTGTTTTAAGATGAATCTGTCAATTCTCTCCTCCTTGATATAATATAAGTTGCATTTCTCTGCTCCTAAATTTAAAATATAATTGTAGATTTCTCAGTGATGAACCTTATAGAAGGTATATTGTTGATTCCACTTAACTGTTTACTCTTCTTAGCTGCATATAATCTCAAAACCACAGGAATCTCCCTTAATCATACAAAATTTAATAATGATTTAATCATTATCCATTAATAAATTCCCATAACAGTTCTGGCCCTTCTCATTCTAGAGGAGGATTAAAATGTTGGGTTGTTTCTTGCTTCTAAAGGTTACAACTTGTTGCTAAAATGTAAATTCAAACGAAAAACATACTGGAGAAGCCACAATTGCCGATTTCTCTCCTTGTCAATTACTGTTGATTTTAGTATGTAGATAAATTGTAACTATTGGATCCCAGCTCTAATATGATCCCCATGCTTCGTAGGCCTATACTGCCCCAGAAAGAATACTATAGTTAAAAAGACAAAATTATAGATCAATGGCAGGATAACCCCGATTGTTTAATTGGTGAATCAATTTGGATTAGAAGGAAGTGGGTTGAAATTCTAATCACTAATTTTGGGCCTGCTTCTTTCTTCCAACATGCTATGGGATTCCCTAAAGTATTGATTTTACTTATTGAAGTATGAAATACTGATTGAATTATGAACTTATAATTGTCTTTTGACATTGGTTGTGGTTTAGGTACTGGAAGAGCAAATCCTGACTACTTAGCTACAATAGATGTCGATCCAAAGTCATCCTCTTATTCTAAGGTAGTCCATCGTTTGCCTGTAACTCATCTAGGTGATGAGTTGCATCACTCTGGATGGAATACATGCAGCTCTTGCCATGGGGATCCTTCTGCTCAAAGGCGTTACCTCATCTTACCATCACTATTGTAAGTTGCTTCATATGGATTATAGTGTGTGTTCCCATAAATGTTCTTGTGTGAACTTGTGAAGAGCCTGTAAGGAGACTTGTCGAAAAATTTAAGAAATGGAATTCCCCTTTCTGACTTCTTATTGTTTTGATTATATCTTTAAAAGGTTATACAACAATTTACTATGAGAATCTGATTGCTAATTTTTTGGTTTTCAGTTCATAGATGAACCTAGTTTCAATGATGCAGAAAGTTTCTTTACATGCATAATACAAAAACAGTCTTCTGAATTGATGAATAACATGAAACTTCAAGTGCAGGTCCTCTCGTATCTATATTGTTGATACAGGAGACAATCCAAGAGCACCAGTCCTTCACAAAGCCATTGAGCCAGAGACTATCTTGGACAAAACAAATTTGGCTTTTCCCCATACTGCTCACTGCCTTGCATCTGGAGACATTTTGGTCTCATGTATGGGTGACAAAGATGGCAATGCAGAAGGTGCCGGTTTCTTGCTCTTGGATTCAGATTTCAATGTGAAAGGAAGGTAATATATCCAGTATCAGAATTATACTTATCATCTATATAGCTGCCTTCTTAGTTACCTTCTAGCCCTATTAGAATCAGGACAATAAGCTGCTTTAAAATAAGAGAAATTCCTACAAACTTTGGGAAAGTTTTTCTGTAGCCTGAATTAAACATGTAAAGATGACTATTTTAATATAATTATTTGAAATTTAATTTGCATTTCATATAAATGGTTTTCCTGTCTTATATTAGGAAAATCTAACCCGTATCAGGGAAATCTGAGTGCAGTTACTCAGATCTTTAACAAGCTCATTTATATGCAGGGTAACCCAAAATGGTTTATGGGACATTGCTTATGACTTCTAAACCGTTAGAAGCATTTAGCATGTTTAATTTTCTACTTCTGTGTTTTCAGATGGGAGAAGCCAGGTCAAAGTCCAAGCTTTGGCTATGATTTCTGGTACCAACCACGACATGATACATTAATCAGTTCATCATGGGGAGCACCTGCAGCATTTTCAAAAGGTTTCAATCTTCAAGATGTTGCAAATGGCTTATACGGAAGACATTTGTTTGTTTATAGCTGGTGTGAAGGTATATTAAAACAAACATTGGACTTGGGAAACACAGGACTTATACCATTGGAGGTATGCTTCTTTGTTACTCTTTTTTCTAGACCAATTGGACTAAGAGGCACAAATTAATCAAAGTTGGACTCTAGTCTCTCATCAATTCTTCCAAGTAGAAATATTATAATAACAGAGAAAGTAATTGCAGCTAACCAGACAACTTTTGACGCAAATTCTAACTTCCTGCCAATTTAGGTAAGGTTTCTCCATGATCCTTCCAAAGACATAGGATACGTAGCATGTGCTTTAAGCAGCACATTGGTGCGTTTTTTCAAGTCACCTGATGGAACATGGAACCATGAGGTATAACATTTTCTCTTCCTAAACTCATGAATCCCAATAATTGTTTTGTTTACCAAGAGAATAATATGATTTAGTAACGTTTGGGGCTTCATTATGGAAGTTGAATACTAAATTTTTTGCACAATCTGATTTCTTTTGCCATTTTTCCATGAGGTTTATACACATTGGTTTTGTTGGCATTGTCAGGTTGCAGTATCAGTGCCAAACTTGAAGGTCAAAAACTGGATTCTACCTGAGATGCCTGGATTAATAACTGATTTCCTTATTTCCTTAGATGATCGATTTCTTTATTTTGTCAACTGGTTGCATGGAGATATTAGACAATACAACATTAAAGATCCTGAAAATCCTGTCTTGACTGGTCAAGTTTGGGTAGGTGGTCTTGTGAGAAGGGGAAGCCCAGTGATAGTTGAGAAGGATGATGGACAAACATGGCAATCTGATGTTCCCGATGTTCAGGTGAGTACACTCTTTTACTCTCTCTCACATACATCTTCATAAACTGATCAGGAACATGGAGATCCAGGTCTAAGTGATTACTAACTGTTTGATAGAATACTTGAGCAAATGGCAAGGGAAAACATTCTTGCTAGGTACATAAGGTGAGACTAATTTGCATAGTTGGGGTGATTCTTCCTGCAATTAAGTGGAATCCTTAATATTTAAAATTGCTCGACTTTCAAGAACCAGTGGGTATCTAGACCCCACTTGGAAATCTTCTACAGACAAGCTTTGAACTCAGGCAACCTAATATTCTTGGGATAACATTTGAGCCCTAATGCTCCCTAGAAAAACAAATATAAAATGTTGTACGTGTTGTAAATCCACCTCATCTTGATGATAGACCACAAAGTTGGGGTTTCAAACCACAATTCTCTTAAACTTTTCACAAGTTTTAGGGAACTGTCCCTTCCTTGCAATATAAAATATTAAGATCCACCCAAAGAGGTTTTCAACACACGTGTCATAGCAAGTTTTTTTCCTTCATTTTTGTTTTATGGCTTGAGTATATATGGCAATGACATACTGTTTGAATATATATTTGTTAGGGAAAGAGGTTGAGAGGAGGACCACAAATGATCCAGCTAAGTTTGGATGGGAAGCGGCTTTATGTTACAAATTCCTTGTTCAGTAGTTGGGACAAACAATTCTACCCTGAACTGATTGAGAAAGGTGCCCACATGCTTGTTATGGATTGTGATACTGATAAGGGCGGGCTATCGATTAATCCAGACTTCCTGGTTGACTTTGAAGAGGAGCCACAAGGACCTGCTCTTGCTCATGAGATGAGGTACCCTGGTGGGGACTGCACATCAGACATATGGCTTTAGCTCTCTCTCCCAAATCTCAATAATTGTTTTGAATATGAAGGTTGTGGTTCAATGGTACACAAATATGGCTTACACATCCAATGCTGGTGACTCTTTACCAATAAATTTGACATGTAAAGGATGGTCATAACCATTCATTCACTGTCAAATTAATAATAATTGCTGAACTGATATTTCAAATGAACTGTTACATTTTATGTGGTGAATAAAAAAAAATTAACTAAGTTTGTTCTGTACGAGCAGTGTATGGTTGATAGCCCTTGCTGGCAATCCCCTAGAGTCTTCGATTTTTTGGGAGGGATGGAATACTTCATGCTTTATAGTGTTGCATGAGGCAGATGCTACAACAATCCATTGTAATTTCCAATTTAGTACAAAATGAGTTAATTAAAATTGTTTTTATGTGTGGCCCCTTCTAGGGCTAATGGTTAATGATGATTTTATCAATTACAGCGCTAGTAGAGTAATGATAAATGGGTGTATTAATCATTCTTAGGGTACATTGTGAGGCGTATGAAGTCTTTTCTTGCATGCGGTAAGGTGTGTGAAACTTCGGCTTGTAGCTCATTAATGGCGGATCGAAGTGGAGGTTTGTTTGATGAATCCATTTGGCTAAGCTATTGCGTGGGCTTTGCTCTATTAGACTGGTGGCATCTCTACACTCTGCGAAGTGGAAGCATAGCGTCGGGTTCAAAGAGAGAGCTTGGCAAGGGTAAGAAGTAGGTGTTTGTATGCGACGAGGACAATACAGAGGAAGATTTGGTGGTGCTGAATGCAGCGAATGTGTTTGTAGACTTTGCAGAATACATTTCCAACGAAATCACCAACCTGGCAATGAGAATTTGGATGCTTCGCATGTGGGCACTCGCCAAAAAAATAGATGGGGATTCCTTAGTAAGCATTAGGGCAGCGATGGAAGATCTGCTGGACCAAAATAGTCGGTAGGGTATCAGAATTTTTTTGATGTTGCGCAAAGCTTGAGCTATGCTAGGATGCTGTCTACGTCGGCCGCAACTTATCTTTTTACTGAGGATATTAAGGACGCCCAGGAGCAGGAGGGTACACCAATTTCCAAGTCCTTATGCATCACCTGCATCAGATTTTAGAGAACCAGGGTAGCTTTCCAAAGGGTTTCAGGAGATTGCTTATCCAGAACTTTCCCCGTTTGCTGTTGTGCATGAAAATGCTTATTGTGAAGACAGTGAAGAAGTCTCTATTGAAAAAATGCCATGATAAAATGTCTATCTGTGATAAGGTTAAGGTTAAGGGGAGCCTGGCTTATAGATAGATTGGAGATATTTTTTTAATTCATGGAGGATTTGGTGAACTTTTTGTTACTACTAGGGGAGAGGACCCAGTAGTTGTGCACCCTAACTTCACGCCTCTCAAAATCATACGTGGCAATTTCGAATCACTTCAAAATTTTTACAGTAGCTTACTTGGCAATGCCCCTGCTTATAACTAAGGTTTGAGGGCCACATCATCAAATATGATGCCCCATCAGCATGCTTTTTGTTGAGGTGTCAAATAGTGCCAAAAAAAAAAAGTGTGGACCAATAGGTGTGAATTAAGACCCCCTTTGATGGTGCGCTGACTTGGCATCACATGATTGGTTGCTTTTTAAATTTAAAGGGCACATTTCATTCAATTATTAGTACTTATAATAACACTAACAACCTTAAACTCACAACTACTAGTACTCAACTTTAAAAGTATTGGGCCTTAACTTAAAAAATATTGGGCCTTAAATGCACATTTACTGTCTCGGTGTTTGGAACTATCCCACCTATTGGATCCTTTCCCCTAGTACTTAGTACTTCAAGTTTTTTAATTTCTTGGTATTTAACTCAAATTTACCGTATTTTTTATTTTATAATATATATTAACATTTTAAATGATTTTATAAACTAATAAATAATAAAAAAATTAGGTGTTATATTTTTCACTAAAATATGTAAATATTGTTATTATATGTAAGCGATTGGATCACTAAAATTAGTAGACTTAATAATTAGTTTAAAAATTTTGTACTATAACTAATTTTTAAAAAATCTTATAGGTTAAGTTAGTATTATTGTAGAAAGGAAGAGTTTTCCCTCAATTTAGCACTCATCTTTTTAGAAATGATTTATGATTTTTTTATTAATTAGTGGGATCTATAGGGACACCTACCTACTCATAAAAGTAAATAATACAAAGATAGTTACATAACTATAAAAAAGGTCCAAATCAAAGCACTAAATTATAACCAAAAAACATCTGACAAGTTATATTACAACAAAATTAAAAACAAGCACCCCACTAACCCATTATATCAATTTCATTTGTCTGTGGTGGCAAGGGACACATTGTTCTAAAATACTTCAGTTTCATGCAGTGGAAAGATGTTAGGAGTGAAATTTTGTATTCCACACCTCGTGGGGCCCAACGGACTGCACCAACACATCGGGGTGGGTAGGTAAACCCTCAAGGAGGTCTCTTTTTATGTGCCAAGTGCCTCAGACATTTCGGGCTATAGGCTATCGACAAAGTCCCTTGAGATCCTTGAAAGCAAAAAATTATCAAACTTTGATAGAGCGGTTATTGGAATTTGTGGCACTTGGACATGTTTCGTTCAGACCTATAGGTGCACGAGGGGTCCGTCCACAATAACCTCTCTCAGTTTTTGTCAACTCCAATCCGTTTGACCGTATCAAAATTAAACGCATTCTTGCAAAAGTTTTAGTGGCATTCAGCACAACCTTGTCAGGAGCCATACTTTTTGTTCTGCTTGTTGTGGGGCCCAACAGACTGCACCAACACATCGAGGTGGGCGGGTAAACTCTAGGGGAGGTATCTTTTCATGTGCCAAGTGTTCCAGAGGTTTTCGGCTACAGGGTACTAGCAAAGTCACTTGAGATCCCTAAGAGTAAAAAACTGTCAAACTTTGACGAAACGGTTCTCGAAATTCATGGCACCTGAGAATGTTCCGTTCGAACCTACAAGTGCACGTGGGGTCTGTCCACAATAACATCTCTGAGTTTTTGTCAACTCCAATCCATTTGACTATGCTGAAATTAAATGCATTCTTACAAAATGCTTCAGTGGCACTCAACACTACCTTGCCAGGAGCCATATTTTTCGTTATGCTCGTTGTGGGGCCCAACGAACTGCGCCAACACATTGGGGTGGGCGGGTAAATGCTAGGGGAGGTCTCTTTTCGTGCACCAAGTGCCCTCGAGCTTTCAAGTTGCAAGCTATAGGTAAGGACTTTACCCGTAGCTTGCACCCTGAAACGTTTAGGGCACTTGGCGCATGAATATGGACTTTACCAGTAGCCTACAACCTAGAACCTCTAGGCACTTAGCGCATGAAAAGAGACCTCCCATAGTATTTACCCACCCACCCTGACATGTTGGCACAGTCTATTAGGCCCCACGACAAGCAGAACGAAAAAATATGGCTCTTAGCAAGATTGTGTTGAATGCCACTGAAGTATTTTGCAAGAATGTGTTTAATTTCGACACAGTCAAACAGATTAGAGTTGAAAAAAATGAGATTATTGTGGATGGACCCCACATGCACCTATAGGTCCAAATAGAACATTCCCAAGTGTAATGAATTTTGAGAACTGCTCCGTCAAAGTTTGGCAGTTTTTTGCTCTTAGGGATCTCGAGTGACTTTGTCGGTAGCCTGCAGCCCAGAACGTCTGGGGCACTTGGCACATGAAAAGAGACATCCCTTAGCGTTTACCCGCCCACCCTGACGTCTCGGCATAGTCCGTTGGGCCCCACGATGAGCATAACAAAAAATATGGCTCCTGACAAGGTTGCACTAAATGCCACTGAAGCATTTTGTAAGAATGTGTTTAATTTCGGCACTATCAAACAGATTGGAGTTGATGAAAACCAAGAGAGGTTATTCTGGATGGACCCTGCATGCACCTGTAGCTCTGAATGGAACATTCCCAAGTGCCATGAATTCTGAGAATCGCTCCATCAAAGTTTGGCAGTTTTTTGCTCTCAGGGATCTCAAGTGACTTTGTTAGTATAACCTATAGCCCGGAACGTCTGGGGCACTTGACGCATGAAAAGAAACCTCCCCTAGGGTTTACCCGCCCACCCCGATCTGTTGGCACAGTCCGTTGGGCCCCACAAGGTTTGGAATGCAAACTTTCACTCATAGCACCTTTCCACTACATGAAACTGAAGCATTTGAACAATGTGTTCCTTGCCACCACAGGAAAAAGAAATTGATTTAAAAAAAACTGACGTAGGTATTTGTAGGTAGACCTGACATCCACCTATACATGTAAAGAAGATGTTCCTAGGTGTCACGGTTTGATGAAACAATCGGTCCAAAGTGACACCTTTTTGTCTTAGGGCTCTTAAGAGGTTCTCTTTGTCTAATGTAGCCGAGAACGATCAGGAGGCTTCACCACCAAAAAAACACCTCCCCTAGCATTTACCCACCCACTCAGATGTGTTGGTGTCATACGTTTGGCCCCTGGAGATGTTGAATGCAAAAATTCAGTCCTAGTACCTTTATAGTAGATGAAACTAAACTAAAAGCTATGTTGTAATATCAATTTTAGGTGTTTCCTCTACCCTCCTTAGGTTGATATGGTGTTCTCACTTGATCTAGTGTGTTGTAGGGCACTAATAAAAGGTTCAAATGAAGATGATGAACCATTCCAATCCATGTTAGCACAAGAAAAATGTAAAAGATATGATCATGTTAGCACAAGAAAAATGTAATAATGGGATAGATAGCATCGTCTAAAACAACAAAATATAATCATTTAAGCACATGTATCTAGTGTTTAAGTAGAAAAAACATAATGGCACAACACACCTTAAAGAATGTGCTACAAAAATCACATGAAATGGTTATCAAACTAGGGTTAATGATGATTTTTGGAAAAAATGGAAGGCTTTGCTTTTGTTTTGACTATTGCAGCTATGGTAGAAGTTTCAAAATGGATTAAATTTCATCTTTTCAAACGTACATTGTAGTTTCATGGTCTTCCATGCATATTTGATTAATGTTTGTGTGTAGGGCTATTACCTATGGCTGCTAAGGTTCTTGTCTTTAGTATTACATCATGGGCTTACCCTTTTCTAATGAATCCATGAAGTTATCCTATTGAGTTATTTATTAGATCATCAAGGAAAGCATTACAAGGATACTATTAGGGTGTCATAAGTGGAGGGTAACCTTGTTGAGCATCCAAAACCCTCATTATCATTGTCAAAAGCATGCAAAATTGTGACGGTCCTAAGATTGTAACAACAACAAGATGTCTTATTCATAAGCAAAGACCTTGGTTTTCATCAACATTGTTCTCTCTATGCCTCTCTCCCTATGTGTTAAAGTACATTGGTCACTAATGTAGGTACATAGAACGTGGGTAAGAATTCCATCTTTTGTTTCAAATTACAAAAGGAATGGGCATAAAGAACAAGATTGAAAATTACAAGTTCCATGAATAATTTGTGGTGTCCAAAATGAACACCACCACTAATAAAAGACCCACTCACCTAAGTCAATTCATGTTTTGTGGTGTTGTATCACATGTATACTTGTTGTTAAGCACATATACAACTTGTAGTGGTTTATTGTCACATGTTGTAAGCCATGTATGTGAAGATGAAAACATAGGTTATCCATTTGCATGAGAAAGTAAGGGACATAACATGTATTGATGACATGAGCAACACTACTACATATTCTTAAGTGTTGTGAATATGTATCTTCTTATTTCATCTTGTTGTGCTTCATTGTAGCATGAATTACTTGGTGTAAGCATGTACAATTATAGCATGTTATGCACATCACAAATGAAGGAATACTGTAACTCTAGCACAAGCTGACATAAACATGGGGGAAATGGGGGAAATGTTGTCTCATGGAATGCAATGATTGCAAGATATATACAAAATGGATTTTTTGATAAGGCTTTAAAGAAATTTTCAAGAAAATGCAATTGGTGGGTTTCAAGTCAAATTCACAACCTTATCCAACATCCTCCTTGCCTATGCCAAAATGGGATCTTCGGAACAAGGTGTGGACAACCATCAAAGCATAAAGGATGTAGGAATTTTGTTAGATGTTTTATTTGTAGCTACCCTTGTAGACATGTATGCAAAGTGTGGAAGCATAGACAAGGCGTGTGAATTGTTTGACATGATAACTCAAAGAGATGCCCTTTCATGGAATGCAATGATTGCAAGATATGCAAAAAATGGATTTTTTTAAAAGGACTTAGAAACTTTCAAGCAAATGCAATTGGAACGTGTAAAACCAAATTCCATAACCTTTGCAAGCATCCTCCTTGCCTATGCCAAATTAGGATCTTTAGAACAAGGTATGGACAACCATCAAAGAATAAAGGATATAAGAATTTTGTCAGATGTATTTGCAACTGCCCTTGTAGATATGTATGCAACTTGTGTGGAAGCATAGACAATGTGTTGGTGCCTGCATGAGCAGTCAGTTTTCAAGCATATAAACATGCAGGCACCTTCCCTAAAAATCCAAAAAATGTTCTAAGTGTTGGACCTCCTCAGCATTTTTCAGCTGCAGCATCATATTTTCTTCGAGGAGGAGGTCATCATCATCATCATGTTTCCAGACATCACCCTGATGTTGCTTACGAGGGTCATCATATTTTCTGTCAGCATGATCTTTCGCTGGGGTGATATTCTAACATCGGGTGATCTTGGTTAAGATCATCCTGATGATGTTGTTGTAAAGTTCTAAGTGTGACCTGATATTCATCGTGGTCATCATATTTTGAACGTCAGGATGATCTTAGTCAATATCATCCTGATGTTGTTGTATCACTTCATGTTCGTTGTTTTATCATCCTGATGATGCTGACGTCATTCTTACGTCAGGGTGATATCCGCTTTTCTGCCTGTCTGCATCATGATATTTCTGAAGGAGGGGGTGATATTTTCATATTTGAATATCACCCGGATGTATGTTTGTTCCAGCATCATGATGATGCTGATATCAGGGAGATATCCGCCTGTCGGCTTCATGCATTATCCAGTGGGGGGTGATCATTTCAAATATCTGTCATATTCATATATCACCCTGATCTTATAGTGGAGCTACAGTGCAGCATGATATTTGTGCATCAGGATGATATTTCCAAATATCCGGTTATCTTCCGAATATCATTCTGATGCCGACATGTGGTGGTGACGTCATCAAGGTCCAGGGGGTCATATTTCTAACACTGATCATCTTGTGGAGATCCCCCGATATTTGCAAACATGATGATGACGTCATCCGGATATGAGGAGGTGCGCAGTAGGCAGATATGCTGATGACGTCAGCAGGATATGACGGTGACGTCATCAGGATTTTTCATCGGCCAGACTTTTGATATTGGTTAAGCAGGAGGATCTTCCTCTGATGGATTAGGTTGTGCCGATGAAGGCGATTATCATGCAGGTTATATTGCGATATGATGCTGACGTCAGGGTGATATTTCAAGCGACAGGATATCATGCTGCTGGAGGATGATGATGAAGGTTTATACTAGTGTCGTCGGGAGCAAAAGCACCGACATCATATATGCTCGTGACCTAGTATATAAGGTGATGAGGAGGGGGTGCATGTGGGATAATTCGACCCTGCATATTTTCAAATATCATGACGATGTATCTTGGCAGGAAATGGTTGCGACGCACAGTTTTCTGCATTTCCCAAGGCTGCGGGTTGGTGCGCCATTAATGGCGATTGTTGCAGAGGTATGGGCGATGGTGTGGACGGATCTGGTACCTGACTGAAGATGTGGATCCCTAGGCGGCGGCGCAAGGCTCGAGATTTCTTCCTGTCTCCTCTCCCACCTGCTGCATTGAATGTTTGAGCGCCAATCTGATGATACTGTGTATCTGGCGGGTTTTTTTTGGTCAACTATGTAATTAAGGCTGAGCACCTCCTTGCTATATATAAGAGGTTGTGTTGCTCATTTGAGGTTGTTGAAAACTAGACATTTTGGCTCTGTAATAAGATACAACTGGTTTTGGTTGCTCTGTGCAACAAAACTTGTGAGTTTATGTATCTCCTGTTGTACGATTTGGCATGAATCCACTGATTTCATGGTTAATCTTATATGAATAATGATGTGTTTGCATGTGTTATGCTGATTCTGTCTCCAGTTTTGCATGTATCTTTCTTACTGCAATAGGGATGCCATAAGTATAGACAGCCTAACACTCTTTATTGGGAGATATCTGTAAGGCAGATATCATGTGTATCCCCCTGAAATCCAGTTTTAGCTATTCATGCTGATCATTCACAGGTGTATGTCTACCGACTCCAAGCCCTGGATAGGCACCAATCTAGCTCTGTGTTGAGGTTATACACCATGTCCAGCTTTGCATCCAAAATCCATTTCAAACCATCTCATCCTTCCACCTGTTAGTTGTAGGAGTAGGATTAGGAACCCCCTGCATGCTCTCATACCCAACCAGACATCATGTCCAAGAATGTTGCCAACCTTGTGATCTATCATACAGATCTTGGTCCATACATGAGAGTATTCTGCCTATTGTTGTCAAGTTAAATCTTTCTATCTTTGAGCTAGTCAAGGTCATATTTTTATCAAATAGGGATACCCCCCTTGGTGCGGCAGAACCAGAAGTGAAGGGGAGGCAGCTCACGCAACCTCCTGTATTTAGTTGGCTGAATCTGCCTGTGCATTAGAAGTGGCAAACCCTAATGCTGATTCAGAAGAAAAACCAACAAAATGGCGACTCTGCTGGGGATGGACTGATAAAAAAGAGTAATATATCTGTGACCCATCCGAGTCACCAACAAAATGGCGACTCCGCTGGGGATGTTAATGTAAAGTGATATCCTACAATCTCTGGTGAAGTTTTGCTCTGCTGGTGGAATGAACCTGGAAAAGTAGCTTTCAGCTATTGAAAATTTTGTCCTCTCTGGAGAGGTGGCGACTCTGCAAAAGATCTAAATGCACATGAAATATGGATGTATATGATGTGACAAAAATGTGCTGTTCATATTTCAGCATCTGTATGAGAAAAGGTATCTTGTTCCTTCCCCTTTATATATTTACTGTTTTGCTGCATAGGTTAGATGCCAGGGGAGGTTACAGGTCTTAGGCAGACAAAGGATGTCTAAGAGTAAGATTTTTATGAATCCAAGTATGAATTATCCCATACTCAGTGGTGAAATGTTGGAGAAAAGAATAGAAGAGATAAGAAATAGGTTGATATTCTTAGAGGTTGAGCAGGCCCAGTTAAAAAGTAGTAACCCTGTTGTGTCTGCTAGTCAGAGGGCTAAACCTCTTCTCAGCCCTTTTGATCCTTTGTATGACCAACTGGATTTGTCATGGGTTGATTATAAAGTAGAAACTATGCCTGCTAGGATATACTGTCAGATGCCCAGATTTAGTGGTCACAGTGTATGTGATGGGAATGCACATATCCAAAATTTTCATGAGTTCATGGGAAAACATTCATTTAGAGATGAGGATATGTGGATGAGGTTTTTTGTTAGGTCCTTTGATGCAAAAGCAAAAGACTGGTATTTGAGCTTTTCAAAAGGATCCTTTACCTGTTGGGATGAGCTTACTGACTGTTTTAAAGAGGAATTTGCAAGAGAACCTGCTGATCTTGTTGTAGAATTGTTGAATATCAGAAAACAAGATGAAGAGCCGTGTGTTGATTTCAGTCATAGGTTTGCAGTAGCCCTTTCACATGTCCCAGAAGTCTTCAGACCTGATATTTCAGCCTGTGTTGGCATATTCTTTGAAGCTTTTGAGGAGGGCTTTAGTGCAATACTGAGGGATTTCAAGGTGACAAGTATGCAGATGGCATACAGGTTCATAGAAAAGATAGAAAAAATTAGAAATGTGCACCTGCTGAAACCCCTGTCCCCAGGCCTTGGTGTGAATAATCGTTGTAAAGCTGCAAATGACCAAATAATTAAGGCATCATGTGAAGATGAAAAGATGAATGTTGAGGATGCCAGTGAAAGGACTAATGAGGATTCCCATTGCAATGATGAGGCATCTGACCATGAAAACAACAATGAGGTTGTGGACAGCAATGAGCAATTTTTGGAATGGACCTGTGGAGATAATTGTGAGTATTGTGCTCAAGATAGAGAAGAAATAAGCACACAGGCTGATACTCCTCCACAAAAGGAATCCATTGGTGATGAAGATGCATGCTCTACTGCCCATGAACAAATGGCATACTATGATGAAACTGATGCACCTGGGTCACCCATCTATGACACATATGGTGATGAGGATCTATCTGAGTATGGTGAGGATCTTGACACTGTTTTTGACTTGGATTCTATTTCTCATCCTGATGAAAGAGGAAACAACATACATCAGGTAAGTGATTGTAAAAATGTGCCTGATTGTAAAGAGGTGCCGGAGCCTGATCTTTTCCAGCTTGGTGCTACTATTGGTTGTGTACATGATGTGCACAATTGTGAATTTGAAAGCTTTTCTTTTGATATGCCAGCATATACAATGAGCTCTGATCTTCCTAGCTGTGTGGTGGACTTTGAGTGTTTTCAGTTTTCAGTCCAGCTAGGAGATCATTTTACAATGCATACTGCTGATGCAGATGATGATAAGTCTTACATACCATTTGAGTATGCATTGCTTGATACATTCTGCATCCACATGTCACATGATGCTGAAGGTTGTCTGCATAGGGGTGACAATGACAAGCCAAATCAGAGGGTTGAGTATGCAGATGACAAGATTTGTTTGTGGGTGGATCTCTGTAGTATCTCCAAGCTTGACCCAGTGCATGCAGATGAAAACAAGATATTTGACAAAGGGAGATACATGTTTTTCTTTCCTTGGTGGCCTTAGGCCATCAAGTGTGTTTGGTGATACAGGTCAGTGTAGTATTTGACTCTGTGCCCAATGGATAAGAGATTGGTCTGCATCCTAGAGATCTGGGGTTCTCGCTGCAGTCTTGCACCTGCACGTCCCCAGACAGAGCCACTGTTGGTGCCTGCATGAGCAGTCAGTTTTCAAGCATATAAACATGCAGGCACCTTCCCTAAAAATCCAAAAAATGTTCTAAGTGTTGGACCTTCTCAGCATTTTTCAGCTGCAGCATCATATTTTCTTCGAGGAGGAGGTCATCATCATCATCATGTTTCCAGACATCACCCTGATGTTGCTTACGAGGGTCATCATATTTTCTATCAGCATGATCTTTCGCTGGGGTGATATTCTAACATCGGGTGATCTTGGTTAAGATCATCCTGATGATGTTGTTGTAAAGTTCTAAGTGTGACCCGATATTCATCGTGGTCATCATATTTTGAACGTCAGGATGATCTTAGTCAATATCATCCTGATGTTGTTGTATCACTTCATGTTCGTTGTTTTATCATCCTGATGATGCTGACGTCATTCTTACGTCAGGGTGATATCCGCTTTTCTACCTGTCTGCATCATGATATTTTCGAAGGAGGGGGTGATATTTTCATATTTGAATATCACCCGGATGTATGTTTGTTCCAGCATCATGATGATGCTGATATCAGGGAGATATCCGCCTGTCGGCTTCATGCATTATCCAGTGGGGGGTGATCATTTCAAATATCTGTCATATTCATATATCACCCCGATCTTATAGTGGAGCTACAGTGCAGCATGATATTTGTGCATCAGGATGATATTTCCAAATATCCGGTTATCTTCCGAATATCATCCTGATGCCGACATGTGGTGGTGACGTCATCAAGGTCCGAGGGATCATATTTCTAACACTAATCATCTTGTGGAGATCCCCCGATATTTGCAAACATGATGATGACGTCATCCGGATATGAGGAGGTGCGCAGTAGGCAGATATGACGGTGACGTCAGTAGGATATGACGGTGACGTCATCAGGATTTTTCATCGGCCAGACTTTTGATATTGGTTAAGCAGGAGGATCTTCCTCCGATGGATCAGGTTGTGCCGATGAAGGCGATTATCATGCAGGTTATATTGCGATATGATGCTGACGTCAGGGTGATATTTCAAGCGACAGGATATCATGCTGCTGGAGGATGATGATGAAGGTTTATACTAGTGTCGTCGGGAGCAAAAGCACCGACATCATATATGCTTGCGACCTAGTATAAAAGGTGATGAGGAGGTTGCTGCGGGGTGCATGTGGGATAATTCAACCCTGCATATTTTCAAATATCATGACGATGTATCTTGGCGGGAAATGGTTGCGACGCACAGTTTTCTGCATTTCCCAAGGCCGCGGGTTGGTGTGCCATTAATGGCGATTGTTGCAGAGGTATGGGTGATGGTGTGAACGGATCTGGTACCTGACTGAAGATGTGGATCCCTAGACAGCGGCGCAAGGCTCGAGATTTCTTCCTGTCTCCTCTCCCACCTGCTGCATTGAATGTTTGAGCGCCAATCTGATGATACTGTGTATCTGGCGGGTTTTTTTTGGTCAACTATGTAATTAAGGCTGAGCACCTCCTTGCTGTATATAAGAGGTTGTGTTGCTCATTTGAGGTTGTTGAAAACTGGACATTTTGGCTCTGTAATAAGATACAACTGGTTTTGGTTGCTCTGTGCAGCAAAGCTTGTGAGTTTATGTATCTCCTGTTGTACGATTTGGCATGAATCCACTGATTTCATGGTTAATCTTATATGAATAATGCTGTGTTTGCATGTGTTATGTTGATTCTGTCTCCAGTTTTGCATGTATCTTTCTTACTGCAATAGGGATGCCATAAGTATAGACAGCCTAACACTCTTTATTGGGAGATATCTGTAAGGCAGATATCATGTGTATCCCCCTGAAATCCAGTTTTAGCTATTCATGCTGATCATTCACAAGTGTATGTCTACCGACTCCAAGCCCTGGATAGGCACCAATCTAGCTCTGTGTTGAGGTTATACACCATGTCCAGCTTTGCATCCAAAATCCATTTCAAACCATCTCATCCTTCCACCTGTTAGTTGTAGGAGTAGGATTAGGAACCCCCTGCATGCTCTCATACCCAACCAGACATCATGTCCAAGAATGTTGCCAACCTTGTGATCTATCATACAGATCTTGGTCCATACATGAGAGTATTCTGCCTGTTGTTGTCAAGTTAAATCTTTCTATCTTTGAGCTAGTCAAGGTCATATTTTTATCAAATAGGGATACCCCCTTGGTGCGGCAGAACCAGAAGTGAAGGGGAGGTAGCTCACGCAACCTCCTGTATTTAGTTGGCTGAATCTGCCTGTGCATTAGAAGTGGTAAACCCTAATGCTGATTCAGAAGAAAAACCAACATAATGCACGTGAACTATTTGACATGATGCCTCAAAGAAATGTCGTCTCATGGAATGCAATGATTGCAAGATATGCACAAAATGGATTTTTTGATAAGGCTTTAAAGAAACTTTCAAGCAAATGCAATTGGTGGGTGTCAAGCCAAATTCCACAATCTTATCCAACATCCTCCTTGCCTATGCCAAAATGGGATCTTCGAAACAGGTGCCTACATTTGGTAAAAGCACAAAGTTGTGTCACACTTTTATAAAGGAAACGGTCAACACTGATCAAACTTTTAAACTTGAATCACTAAAAAGTGGCATTTATGTTTTGAATTTTGAAATGATGTAAACTAATTAAATATTTATTTTTTAGTATATTTTATATTTGTATTTTTTTGAAAAAATTAAAAAATTATTTGACTATAGTTTTTTAATAAATTGACACTATAATTTAGTTGCTGATAAAATGCTGAAAAATGAAGTTACATGAGACGTCAATCTTTATATAGTAATTTTTTTTTTCCTTCAATTTTTTATGTATATTTATAACTTGAAACTTTAGTGCATGGATATATTTTTTTCCAATTTTGATAAATATTTTTTTAAATAAATATTAAAACGTGTGTGTATTAAAACATAGTTGTTTCCATTCGACATCAACTTTCATATTAACTATTTATCTAAAATAGGAAAAAATTATACCATCTTGATATAGATTCTTTTATCTAGCGCATCATATTTTTTTTATTTTTTTAATAAGTTTTACTATTTTTTCTTGACATGGTAATCGACCTAATGTTTTGTGTTGATAACCTACTTTTAGTAAAAATAAAAAGAAAAATATAAATAATAATTAAACTATTAAAATATATATATTTTTGAAAACTAAATTTATAGATCTACAAAAGGGTATTTTTATATTTTTACAAAAATGTTATTTACATGAGTAGAAGTTTTTGAAATATCAAGTTTTTCAAATAATTTTATTTTTTTGGTAAATTGGCCTCATCGTGGTGCTACATATGCATTTAGCGAACAATTTTAGTTGAAAAATTTGTGGACACATCTAACTTAGCTAGAATGAATCGTACAAGATCATATGTTTGACCAAGATTGATTTTTAGTTAGAAATACTTAAATTCACTTGTGCTAATAAGTTGGCTGAAAGTGTGACACAGCTTTGTGCTTTGTGCTGGTGTAGACAACCATCAAAGCATAAAGGATATAGGAATTTTGTTGCATGTTCTATTTGCAATTGTCCTTGTAGACATGTATGCAAAGTGTGGAAGCATAGACAAGGGGCATGAACTGTTTGACATGATGCCTCAAAGAAATGCACTCATGGAATGCAATGATTGCAAGATATGCACAAAATATATTTTACAAGAATGTTGTCAACATATATATAATGTCATAAAATATAATATGAAAATATACATAATGTCATGAAAATAACATATAGTGTATATATCAAGCCATATAGGCATGTACAAATAAAGTCATACATTCATATACAACAATATACATCGATAACATACAAAAGCATGTTTACAAAGCCAAATAGGCATATGTAACAAAATGTCCCAAAATCAAATCTCCTATGGACTGCTATCAAATAATCAACGACTCTTTCTAGGTCGTGAAGTGGTGAACCAATCAATGACATCCTCTATCGCCCATCAACTAGACCTCCTTGATAGAGATTTTTGAAGTTCCACTTGTTAATACAATAAAAAATATCCACATTAATATAGAAAATATTTAAAATAAATAACATGACATAAGTAATCAATCACTTACCGCCAACTGGTGATCCATCTTGATCATTTGTTGTCTCTCTTCTTCTATAGCTAGATGGGTAGGAGTTGTGACATCCTGTGAGAAGCATGCATAAGCAAATTTAAGTAAACATGAATATCATTTATGTACATTAAATGATGTGAGATAAAACAAGAAATACAAAATGAAATTTACATGTTACTAGCTCATACCTCAATCAAAGGATTTATAGACAAAATAGCTGCAGCAATGCCCACCTCTACTGACTAACGAAGATGAGGAGTTTGCATATTCAACATGTAAAAATAGAGTTCAAGATTATTTGAGAAAAAAAGATACATAACATTATTTAAATGCATAATGATTAGAAATGGTAAAAGTTACCTCAGTGAAAGTGGCTCTGCCTAGGGACCAAGGAAATAGTCCTGATGGTGATGCTCCAACATCCACATGTTCATCATCAAATTGTAACTAAATAAGATTACCATTGATATATGACAAAAAGTTTACATGTATTATATTTACGATTTTGTGATAAATTACATACTTGTTGTCTGGACCTCCGCATAACCCTGCACTGGATAGCTTACATACACAAGACAAATATTTTGACCCTAGAATTTCATAGTGCAGACAATTACATACATTAATTTTGACTTATAATATATACTCATATAATTAATTAGAGATTTCAAATACAAATATATTAAATTGCTCTAACCTTATAATATATACTCATATAATTAATTAGAGATTTCAAATACAAATATATAATTAATTACCTAAGAATCACTACCAAACGTATGTTGTAAGAAGTCATATGTGAGAACTGTTGGCAAGAGACACTACTCAGGTATAGACTTGTATGTTGTCATTGATGGCAACAAGGCTTAGAAGTTTCATCAGCATGAAAACAAGACATTTCTCCGGAAGGACATATTGGATTTCAGGTCCGGTTGATAGAAAATGGCTAAGTATGGGCATATATAGAGAAGAGGACAGTAAGTGGATTAGTATGCCTCCGTAGATGATGATCTGGCAATGCGGTTTGAGTATGATGTTAGTAATTGGTTGGTGGTGTCATGCTCCAGAGATTAAGTCATGACTTCCTCTAGAAGTCATTTGGAAGAAATAACTAAGTCCGGGTGAACAGAGGTATAGCAGAGACAATGAACAGGGCACATTGTAATAGTCTGCATTTTTCCACAGGTGAGTATCTTGTTATGCAATTTTAAGGTGTTGTAAACCCCTGTATGAAGTGTCTAATTCTAGAGTTGTGAGATCTGAAGTCTACCAGAAAGATAGTTACAAGCTGTTGAGTATCGGTACAGTGTTTGACAGAGTTTGACAAAGACAGAGTTTGAGCTGTAATGGTCCGCATTACTCTGCAAGATGATATCATGCCTTGCTGTTATAATGGTAAGATTGGGAATGTGTAAAGAGTCCTTGATATGATTCTAGAAGTGTTTTGTGTTCTGTAGTAAAAGTTGTAAGTCTACAAATGAACTTGTTAAGCATGCTCTTAAGGAACAGGCCGACTAGTATCATAAATCATTGTGCGGAGAAGAGATAGTGTGTGAAGGATCTATTTAAGTGATTCAATGATTAGAGTCAACCTATATGAACATGTTTGGACAAAGATTTGGGTCTGTATAACATATAGTGCTTTAGACTGAGCCGACAAGCTACATATTTTTATGTACATGTTTCACTTCTTGGATGCCGCCCTGTTTATGGATCAAATCATGATGCAGATATATAAGAGCAATGAATTTCAGTTGAGATGTGGTGTGGATATGCATGTGATTGATGCAAGCATACGAATAGCAGAGCAGAATTAGATCAACAGTAATGAAGACTTGGGATTCATAATTCAATTGCTAAATGACTGCACCCTGGCATAGTGACAGATGCTTATGTAGTATTCAGTTTTTATGTGCAATTTTCTTTGTATTTGGCAGTGAGCCTTCTTTATCAAGGCAGTGAGCCTTCTTTATCAAGGCAGTGAGCTTGGCAGTGAACCTCCATTAGGGTTTAACAACCCTTATTGTAATCTTTCTAGCTTTAGGGTTGAGGCAGTGAGCCTACTAGACCTAGTTGTACTTCATGGCAGTGAACCAACATGTTCTAGGCCCGTGAAGTGACCAAGCCTAAACATCATTATTTGTAAAGATTGCAATATATATTTGAGATCTAATCCTCTCTGTGGTTTTTCCCATTTTGGCTTTTCCACGTAAAAATCTTGGTGTCCATGTGTCATATTTTTATGGTTACTGTTCATATGCATGTTGTGCCTTTGTTTAATTATTTTTGAGAAATGGATTAAAGTTAAAGTGCATGAAAAGATTTTTAGAACACTGATTCACCCCCCCCCTCTTAGTGTTCCTGACATTCAACAATTGGTATCAAAACAAGGTTCCTTGGAAAAAGTCTAACAACCTAAGGAAGATCTGGGATAGTGTGATCATGGTAGCAAGAAGATTTGGAAATTATGAAAGCAACAAGCAACTAGAAGCAGCTCTTATGGATCTTGAAAATTTTGAAGCAGAAGTCAGGGATCTGAAAGAAAATTTGCAACAAGCTTATGAATGCATCTCAAAGCTAAAAGAGCAAGTCAAGATATTCAAAGACAAATACAAAGAAGTTAATGATCAATTGATATTAGCAAATGAAGCCCTGAATGAATTGGAAGCAGAAGTTATAGAAAGAACAAGAGCAAAAGATGATTTGAATCTAATTGTGAAGAACATATCAGAAGATTGTGCAAAACTTGAAAAAGAAATTGTAAGTCTAAAAATAGATCTAGAAAAGACCAGAAGCTTTGAAGAAAAATTCAAGATAAGTACCACAAAGCTTGATGAAATGATTTCTAGCTAGAAGAGTGCTAATGACAAGCAAGGTTTAGGATTTGAGAAAGGAGAAAGTTCAAAATTTGGTCAAATAAACAATGAGTCAAGGTAAAACAGAGGATACCAGTTCAAAAATCAAAGAAGACCTAGAAGACCTCAGTTAGATAGCCAAATGCTTAGAGGTACCCATCCTTCAATGGTCACTGTTATAAATGTAATAAGTATGGTCATAGTGCTACTCAATGTAGAAGTAGAATGAATCAAAATGCTCCATCTTTCTCTAGTAAATGTTTCAATTGCAAGAAGATTGATCATAAAGCAAATGAGTGCAGAAGTATGTCAAGAAATATGCCAAACTATTCTAGGAATGGTCAATTCTTCAATGGCAAGTGTTTCACATGCAATAGATTTGGACACATGGCTAATCAATGCAGATCAAGGATGAATTCATTCAGAGAAAGAAATCAAGGATAAAGGAACATTGAATGTTTCAATTGCAACAAATTTGGACATTTTGCAAGATTCTGCAGAAGCAAGAATATGAAGAGAAATTACTATGCTGAAGAAAGAAAACAGAGCAGAGGAATGATAAGGGAAAAGAAAAGGTTGATCCAATGAAAACCAAGAATGAGATAAGTATGATCTGGATTAAAAATGATGAGGTTAAGAATGGATCCGCACCAGCATCTGGTGTAGACACTTCCTCCAGGAAGTAAATTGAGAGCTCCAGCTCAAGGGGAGCAGTGTTGAAAATCCAAATCCCCTAGCTAGAAAGTGGGTGCCAAAATCTGGCACAAAGGTGTATGATGAAATCTGATGTGACACATCTCTTAAAAGAAAAACCAGAATAAAAAGGGACAATGTGGCATATTGTAGAGCAATCCTAATCGACTATATTCTACAGTGAAGGGTTTTAACAACTTTTTGGGAATAAGCATTTATGACGACTTAGGTTAAGTCTGGCGAAGGATAAAAGGGAACCTATTTGGTCTCAAAATCACTTTGTACCCGTAGCTATCAAGTATTCAGAGAGATTGGAGAAGACCTTGAGTAACGACAACCAAGATTTGAAGAGCTTGGAGAATTTTAGAAAAAGGAAACCCTAATTCAGCGAAACAAGGTACTTTTGTTCAAACCCTACTTGTGAATCTGTTAAAATTATAAGATGGCATCACCGCAAGTTGTTCATATTACTGAGCGACCTCGACCAAAGTTCAAAAAACACCCATTCAAATCAACCAAAGTCGATCAGTTGGGTGCATTCTCAAATATTCCTCACGGAGTCATGCATGCAAAGGATGTTAAGGCATATATTCATTTTGCCCTAGCGGAATTTGGTGATAGCAGGTTTACTGATCTCTATGTAAAATAATTGAGTAATGAGAATCTCGATCTGAAGAATGAATATCAAGCATTGGAAGAAAAGAAATTTATTCAGTACTTGGATTTCCCAACATTTATGGAGGATGAATGGGTCTGGTATGTGTTAAGCAGGGTTCATGATGAATTTGAATATGGCTTGAGAGACCTTTCAAGATTACAAAAGATGTTATTAGGGCAGTCACTGGATTATGTTCTATCGGATTAGTACGACTATTGAAAGCCGTGAAGAATGATACAGTAATGGTGACTACCAGAGCAAAATTTGATAAGAGAGCCTTGACAATAAATGATATTGAGGATCATGCTGTGAGATTTGCCTCAATGGTGTTGGGATACAAAGTTTATTTCACCAACTGGGAAAACTCAATTTCAGGCACAGGCATATACACAGCCTATCAAATGATTAAGGAAAATGCTGACTATGACATCTGTGAATTACTCCGACTGCAAGTAATGGATAACCTGAAGAAGACAAAAGAAGGTAAATATCCCTTCAAATTTGGCACATTGATCATGTGTTTAATTTTCTATTTTATGCAAGAGTTGCTTGGTATGAAGAGCCTATTTTGGATCAATGATAAACCTGTTGCAGTCCAAATTAGAAATTTGTTGAGTAGCATAGGCACCATTGATGCACAGAATACATCCCTATGGGGTTATTTCAAAAACTTCCAAACATCAATGCAAGTCAGGGAAAGAATCCCCAAAACAATTGTTGAAAAATACAAGGATACAATCTGCTTTATTGTGACAAAAGATTAGTGTTTGATGGAGGCTGTTGAGCCTAGAACTGTCTAGGTTATTCCTATGGGATATGAGTTAGATGGAGTTGTACTGGAAAATTATGCCGAATACATGCTAAGTAAACCTAGATATTCCAATGAAGAAAGATTTGGGACCTATGAGGAACTTCATGCCAAAATCTTTGTTGAAGTGAGAAAACTTGAGATTTCTAAGAAATGAAGAAAGTGGCAGAATAAATTGCCATCAAACATGGATTTACTAAGGAACAAGTCAAAGAAGAAAGAGAAAAAGGCCAAGCAGAAAGGGAAGCAAGGGAAAAGAAAGGAAGTGAAAGGGTTAAGGTTCCGGATGAACCTAAAGAAAAGGAAGAAAAACCTCGAGCAACAAAGAGGTCTACCAGGAGCTCTGCCTCCTCTTCCGGTCCCACATCTACCAACATAAAGGAATTTGCAAAGAAGTCAATTGACAGAGGAGCAAAAGGATAGAAAAAAAAAGGTAGAAGAATGTATGTAAGTATAAGTGAAAAAGATGAAGAAGAGACCAAGTCTGATGAAAATGTCAAGAAAATGAAAACTAAGACTACTAAAGCCTCTAAAAAGAAGAAACCTAGAAAAAGACAGAAGGTAGATGAGTCTCCACCCACATTAACACTTGAAGATGTACTAAAGCCTATCACTATTGATAGAAACTTGAAACCTGTGGCTAAATTTTATGATGATTACAATGATGCTGACAAAAGGACTTGTAACAAGCTATCATAGAATATTTCAGCATATACAATAGAGCTCTCATTGAGATCATTGGTGATCTCCCAGATACCTTGGGTAGTATTCTATCAGTCAGAAAGGAAACTACAATGGCTAAGGATATTGAGCTCAAAGAGCACACATTGATAAAATTGTGTCCAGATATTACTCCAGAAGAAAAAGCCAAAATCTCCAAAGCACTTAACAATGAGTTCAGATCAAAGAAAAGAATGAATGCACTGATGATAGGAGAAGTTGACAAAGTTGTCAAGGAAACAGAGGAGACTATTTTGGAAATACTAAAGAAATACAACATTTCCACTATCTATGACGATGAAGAAACAAATGATAAAGACACATCCCCACCGGAGATTAGACAAGAACAAGGACTGGAATAGAATGATCAAGTTCCTAACACTGATACAGTGGATATGTCAGATCAAAGCAAAGTTGATACTAATCTGCCTCCTGAGCAACAGGCTGAGGGTGAAGAGAATAGGGAGCACATAAGAAGCCCGACACCGAAGAAAAACAAAGATCAACAAGAAAATATGGACATGAATCCTCTGGAACGGAGTCAAGAAGAAATATCTGAGAGAAAAAGAGACATTGGAGATGTCTCAGTTGGTTCTGACAAACAATAAGTTGTAGATGAGTCTGAACTCCTTAACGGACCAATCAACTTGGCCTCATTGTCACCTGTACAAAAATTCAAGTTAGTATCTATTGTCCAGGCCAAGGCACAGGAAGAAATGTTGAAATCTCATGACCAAGACAATAAATTAATCAATGATGCATCCAGCGTTCTAGAAAAGATGATGCCAACTATTTAAAAGGACACCTCACTATCTTCCCCTGATCATCTCAAAGGGCTATTAGACACTGTAAGTACACATTTTGAGTCTTTTGAAAAATCTATAGAAGCAAAAGTTAGAAAATAATTCGATGAAAAGAGATTGATTGAGTTAAAGGCTATGTTGGCAAAAGATAAAACTACATTAGAAAATGTGATAAAAGGCATACAAAGTGTCATTGAAGAAGCCTGTAAAGTTTATAAATTTTGCCTATCTTGGCCAAAAGTTACAAAGGAATTAGAAGATAAAACCAAAGATTTGGAACTCAAACTACTTAATATCTCTGAGACATATAATCTGACAGTTGAGTCAATAAATGCCAAAGAAGCTCAAGTTGCAAACATTCATAGTGATTTAAGCACTCTGATGAAGAAAAGGGGAGAAATTAGAGACAGGTTGTGCCAGCTAAGGGGACTGATAAGTCCAAAAATTGACTCCATGACCAATCTGGCAGATGAAGCCATGAAATCACTCACACTAGTTAATACACCTTCAGATGTGCAGAGGGTAGAGAAGCTAGTTTTTTCTGATGAACGGCCACGTCCATATCCTAGAAAGTGCAAGAAATAGATGGAACAGAGAGATAGCCTTGATAAAGACCATCTATAATGATATTCTACCTTCAATGACAAATTAAGACAAAAATGTGTATCTATATACATGCCGCAGAATATAACAGTTTTGAACATTTTTTACAATTTTTTAATCCGAATCACACCCTTTGCCATTGATGTCAAAGGGGGAGAAGAAGATCAGTGAAAAATGGATAAACATCTCAGGGGGAGTAGGAGAATGAAGTGTATATAGTAAGAGAGAGTAGTCAAGCATTTTTCACTAAGTGTTGCCATCAATGCCAAAGGGGGAGATTGTTGGCAAGAGACACTGCTAAGGTATAGACTTGTATGTTGTCATTGATGAAAAAAAGGCTTAGAAGTTTCATTAACATAAAAAGAAGACATTTCTTCGGAAGCACATATTGGATTTCAGGTCTGGTTGACAAAAAATGTCTAAGTATGGGCACATACAGAGTAGAGGACAGTAAGTGGGTCAGTATGCCTCTGCAGATGATGATCTAGTAATGCGGTTTGGGTATGATGTTAGTAATTGGTTGGTGATGTTATGCTCTAGAGATTAAGTCATGACTTCCTCCAGAAGTCATTTGTGATGCAGAGCATCTAGGACTGCAGAGGGACACCTCAAGAACTCTAGTGCAATGACTCACAATGTTCACTATCTCTGACAGAAATCAGGCTTCTAACAATGAAAGGTTTAAACACAACAACATATACATGCTCATGTCATGAAGAGAGAGGACTTCAGGGCACTTATCTCAAGGTGTCTAACTCCATTCAATGTTTCATCCTACCCACTATGTAGGGTTTGCAGGACGGCAGTCTCATAGACTGTCACAACACTACTACTCCATTGGAAAGACAGTCACACCAACCTCCTAAAGTATTCTCTAGTAAGATCAACTCAGTCTCACACAAAAAGCCAAAGCAATATCATACTACATACATCTAATGCCTTCCTTGACAAAGCAATACTATACCAAACTTACCTAGTGTCTTCCTTGTGGTGGCTGTCTCCTGGGAGGACTGTCAGAGGTAGCATAAGGTAAAATGGACTGTTATCTTAGAGAGATTTCTTCCTACCCTTGTCATAGATCCATGATTAGATCTAGGGTTCTTCCCATCGGTCTCTATACTTACATTCACCAACTTTCCACTTTCACAGTCATTAGACTCCACCCTTCTACTGCTGTCCTTCTCTAACTTCTAACACATGGTTCTGCAGAGTCATTAACATGACAAATTCACTCTACACCATTCTCCTACCTCCACATTCCTCACAAGCCTGTGCATTGTCTAGTATACAACCCATTCCACTGATCAGAAACATGAAAGATCAGTGGAATGAGGAGAACTCCATCAGCTTCTCAGAGCAAGCCCTAACTTAGGTTTTCCAACCCACTTGCAGAGGAAAGAGAAATATAGAGATATACAAGAGTGTCAAGAGCCCAAAAAACTTGCAAGTGATAGGTAACTCACCCACCTAACTCTCCATCATAGACACCAATCACCACTCAGCTGTACAGGTACAGAGCATGCAAGAGAATAGCGATTTTCTGACTGTGACAGTAGGTTTAAAGAGTAGTATGGCAATCTACCATCATAGCATGTCTTCCTTCAATCCCAAGGGCACAAACTCACCTCAATGGATAGCTAATCCACCGATCCTCACTCCCAAACATTCAACACTCCATGATAGAGCCGTATTGTACAGTATTACGAGCTCAAAATGCACAAGAATACAAAAACTACAGAAAAAGGTAGGAAAATAGAAGTTTCTTGTTATTTCTTTCAATTCCACCGGTTGTTTCTTACAAAAATGAAATCCCTTCTACCTTAAAGAAGGCCTCCTACATTACATGAAGTTGATTTGGAGTGGTTGGGGTCGATGAAAACTGCCCAACCATCGAGCTTCCTTCTAGTTTCTAACTGCAACAAAATAGTAACTATCTTCTTTTTGGACTGTCTCGACAATTTTTGTGTTTAACAATGCTTTTAACATATGGTTAACCTTTGGACAAGGTTTTAACACACCTCCACACCTTTGACATGCCTCAAACTAAGAGGATTGCCTCCTACATACTCTAGGAAGGCTTCAAACTCAAAGAAACCTATGACTGCCTCTTACCACATGACTGTCCTCATTAGGACTTACAACATGAGAATAGATTCTAGCTATTTGGACATAGTCCATTTACATGCATGGCTTTCAAGCCTTATTACAACATTTAATGGTCTCAAGGACCTTATTAAACCAAACAAAACAACTTGAAAATCTAAACAAATCCTAGATGTCTTGGTGCTCCTGCACCAATTTGGAAGAAATAACTAAGTCTGGGTGAACAGAGGTATAGCAAAGATAGTGAACAGGGCACATTGTAATGGTCTGGATTCCTCCGCAGTTGAGTATCTTGTTATGTAGTTTTAAGGTGTTGTAAACACTTGTATGAAGTGTATAATTCCAAAGTTGTGAGATCTGAAGTCCATCGGAAAGATAGTTACAAGCTGCTGAGTATCAGTATAGTGTTTTACAAAGTTTGACAGAGAGAGTCTGAGCTGTAATGGTCCACATTTCTCCACAAGATGATATCATGCCTTGCGGTTCTAATGGTAAGATTGGGAATGTGTAAAGAGTCCTTGCTATGATTCTAGAAGTGTTTTGTGTTCCACAGTAAAAGTTGTAAGTTTACAGATGAACCTATTAAGCATGCTCTTAAGGAACAAGCTGACTAGTATGATAAATCATTGTGCGGAGAAGAGATATTGTGTGAAGGATCTATTTAAGTGATTCAATGCTTAGAGTAGACCTATATGAACACGTTTGGGCAAAGATTTGGGTCTGCATAACATATAGTGCTTTGGACTAAGCCGACAAGCTACATCTTTTTATGTACACATTTCACTTCTTGGATGCTGACTTGTTTATGGATCAAATCATGATGCGTATATATAAGATCGATGAATTTCAGTTGAGATGTGGCATGGATATGTGCATGATTGATGCGAGCATACGAATAGCAGGGCAAAATTAGAAGATCAACAGTAATGAAGACTTGGGATTCAGAATTCAGTTGCTAAATGACTGCACCCTGGCATAATGACAAATGCTTATGTAGTATTCAGTTTTTATGTTGAATTTACTTTGTACTTGGTAGTGAGCCTTCTTAATCAAGGCAGTAAGCCTAGCAGTGAGCCTCCATTAGAGTTTAACAGCCCTCAAGGTTAAAAAACCCTTATTGTAATCTTTCTAGGGTTGAAGCAGTGAGCCTACTAGACCTAGTTGTACTTCATGGCAGTGAGCCAACATGTTTTAGGCCCATAGAGTGACCAAGCCTAAACATCATTATTTGTAAAGATTGCAATATATATTTGAGAGCTAATCCTCTCCGTGGTTTTTCCCATTTTGGGTTTTACACATAAAAATCTTGGTGTCCATGTGTCATTCTTTTATGGTTACTGTTCATATGTATGTTGTGCCTTTGTTTAATTATTTTTGGGAAATGGCTGAAAGTTAAAGTGCATGAAAAGATTTTTAGAAAATTGATTCACCTTCCCCCCTCTTAGTGTTCCTGACATTCAACAATTGGTATCAAAACAAGGTTCCTTGGAAAAAGTCTAACAGCTTAAGGAAGATCTGGGATAGTGCGATCATGGCAACAAGAAGATTTGGAAATTATGAAAGCAACAAGCAACTAGAAGCAGCTCTTATGGATCTTGAAAATTTTGAAGCAGAAGTCAGGGATCTAAAAGAAAATTTGCAACAAGCTTATGAATGCATCTCAAAGCTAAAAGAGCAAGTCAAGAAATTCAAAGACAAATACAAAGAAGTTAATGATCATTTGATATCAGCAAATGAAGCCCTGAATGAATTGGAAGCAGAACTTATAGAAAGAACAAGAATAGAAGATGATCTAAATCTAATTGTGAAGAACAGATTAGAAGATTGTGCAAAACTTGAAAAAGAAATTGTAAGTCTAAAAACAAATCTGAAAAAGGCCAGAAGCTTTGAAGAAAAATTCAAGATAAGTACTACAAAGCTTGATGAAATGATTTCTAGCCAGAAGAGTGTTGATGACAAGCAAGGTTTAGGATTTGAGAAAGGAGAAAGTTCAAAATCTGGTCAAATAAATAATGAGTCAAGGAAAAATAGAGGATACCAGTTCAGAAATCAAAGAAGAAGACCTAGAAGACCTCCTGTCAGATAGCCAAATGCTCAGAGGTACCCATCCTTCAATGGTCACTGTTATAAATGCAATAAGTATGGTCATAGGGCTACTCAGTGTGGAAGTAGAATGAATCAAAATGCTCCATCTTTCTCTAGTAAATGTTTCAATTGCAAGAAGATTGGTCATAAAGCAAATGAGTACATAAGTATGTCAAGAAATATGTCAAATTATTCTAGGAATGGTCAATTCTTTAATGGCAAGTGTTTCACATGCAATAGATTTGGACACATGGATAATCAATGCAGATCAAGGATGAATTGATTCAGAGAAAAAATCAAAGACAAGGGAACATTGAATGTTTCAATTGCAACAAATTTGGACATTTTGCAAGATTCTAGAGAGGCAGAATATGAAGAGAAATTACAATGATGAAGAAAGAAAAACAGAGCAAAGGAATGATAAAGGAAAAGAAAAGGTTGATCCAATGAAAACCAAGAATGAAATGAGTATGATTTGGATTAAAAAGGATGAGGTTAAGGATGGATCTGCACTAGCATCTAGTGTATACACTTCCTCTAGGAAGAAAATTGAGAGCTCTGGCTTAGGGGGAGCAGTGTTGAAAATCCAAATCCCCCAGCTAGAAAGTGGGTGCCAGAATTCGGCACAAAGGTGTATGATGAAATTTGATGTGACACATCTCTTAAAAGAAAAACTAGAATAATAAGGGACAATGCAGCATATTGTGGAGCAATCCTAATCGACTGTATTCTATAGTGAAGGCTTTTAACAGCTTTTTGGGAATAAGCATTTATGACGACTTAGGTTAAGTCTGGCAAAGGATAAAAGGGAACAGGGGTTTGGTCTCAAAATCACCTTACACTTGAAGCTATCAAGTATTTAGAGAGATTGGAGCAGACCTTGAGTAACGACAACCAAGATTTGAAGAGCTTGGAGGATTTTAGAAAAAGGAAACCCTAATTCAGTGAAACAAGGTACTTTCGTTCAAACCCTACTTGTGAATCTGTTAAAATTCTGAGATGGTGTCACCACAAGTTGTTGATATTACTGAGCGACCTCGACCAAAGTTCAAGAAACACCCATTCAAATCAACCGAAGTTGATCAGTTGGGTGCATTCTCAAATATTCCTCATGGAGTCATGCATGCAAAGTATGTTATGGCATATATTCATGTTGCCCTAGAGGAATTTGGTGATAGCAAGTTTACTGATCTCTACGTAAAACACTTGAGCAATGAGAATCTCGATCTGAAGAATGAATATCAAGCATTGGAAGAAAAGAAATTTATTTAATACTTGGACTTCCCAACATTTATGGAGGATGAATGGGTCCGGTATGTGTTAAGCAGGGTTCATGATGAATTCATATGGCTTGAGAGACCTTTCAAGATTACAAAAGATGCTATTAGGGCAGTCACTGGATTATGTTCTATTGGATCAGTACCACTATTGAAACCTGTGAAGAATGATACAGTAATGGTGACTACCAGAGCAAATTTTGATAAGAAAGCCTTGACAATAAATGATATTGAGGATCATGCTGTGAGATTTGCCTCAATGGTGTTGGGATACAAAGTTTATTTCACCAACTGGGAAAACTTTACTTCAAGCACGACCATATACAACCTATCAAATGATTAAGGAAAATGCTGACTATGACATCTATGAATTACTCTGACAGCAAGTAATGGATAACCTGAAGAAGACAAAAGAAGGTAAATATCCCTTCAAATTTGGCACATTGATCATGTGTTTATTTTTCTATTTTATGCAAGAGTTGCTTGGTATGAAGAACCTATTCTAGACTAATGATAAACCTATTGCAGTCCAAATTAGAAATTTGTTGAGCAGCATAGGCACCATTGATGCATAGAATACAACCCTATGGGTTTATTTCAAAATATTCCAAAGATCAATGCAAGTCAGGGAAAGAATCCCCAAAACAATTGTTGAAAAATACAAGGATACAATCTGTTTTATTGTGACAAAAGATTAGTGTTTGATGGAGGCCATTGAGCCCAGAACTATCTGGGTTATGCCTATAGGATATGAGTTAGATGAAGTTGTACTAGAAATTATGCTGAATACATGCTAAGTAAACCTAGAGATTCCAATGAAGAAAGATTTGGGACCTATGAGGAACTTCATGCCAAAATCTTTGTTCAAGTGAGAAAACCTGAGATTTCTAAGAAAATGAAGAAAATGGTAGAAGAATTTTCCATCAAATATGGATTTACTAAGGAACAAGTCCAAGAAGCAAGAGAAAAAGGCCAAGTAGAAAGGGAAGCAAGGGAAAAGAAAGGAAGTGAAAGGGTTAAGGTTTTGGATGAACCTAAAGAAAAGGAAGAAAAACCTCGAGCAACAAAGAGGTCTACCAGGAGCTCTGTCTCCTCTTCCGGTCCCACATCTACCAACATAAAGGAATCTGCAAAGAAGTCAATTGACAGAGGGGCAAAAGGACAGAAAACAAAAGGTAGACGAATGTATGTAAGTATAAGTGAAAAAGATGAAGATACTGAGTCTGATGAAAATGTCAAGAAAATGTAAACTAAGACTACTAAAGCCTCTGAAAAGAAGAAACCTAGCAAAAGATAGAAGGTAGATGAGTCTCCAGCCACATTAACACTTGAAGATGTACTAAAGTCTGTCACTGTTGATGGAAACTTGAAACCTGTGGCTGAATTTTATGATGATTACAATGATGCTGACAAAAGGACTTTGGAACAAGCTATCATATAATATCTAAAGATATACCATAGAGCTCTCATTGAGATCATTGGTGATCTCCCAGATACCTTGGGTAGTATTCTATCAGTCAGAAAGGAAATTGCGATGGCTAAGGATATTGAGCTTAGAGAACACACCTTGATAAAATTGTGTCCGGTTATTACTCTAGAAGAAAAGGCCAAAATCTCTAAAGCACTTAACAATGAGTTCAGATCAAAGAAAAGAATGAATGCACTGATGATAGGAGAAATTGACAAAGTTGTCAAGGAAACAAAGGAGACTATTTTGGAAATACTAAAGAAATACAACATTTCCACTATTTATGACAATGAAGAAACAAATGATAAAGACACATCCCCACCGGAGATTAGCCAAGAACAAGGACCAAAACAGAATGATCAAGTTCCTGACACTGATACAATGGATATGTTAGATCAAAGCAAAGTTTATACTGATTTGCCTCCTGAACAATAGGCTGAGGGTGAAGAGAATAGGGAGCACATAAGAAGCCCGACACTGGAGCAAAACATAGATCAACAAGAAAATATGGACATGAATCCTCCGAAACGGAGTCAGGAAGAAATATCTGAGAGAGCAAGAGACACTGCAGATGTCTTAGTTGGTTTTGACAAACAACATGTTGCAGATGAGTCTAAACTCCTTCAAGGACCAATCAACTTGGGCTCATTGTCACCTATACAAAAATTCAAGTTAGTATCTATTGTCCAGGCCAAGGCATAGGAAGAAATGCTGAAATCTCATGACCAAGACAGTAAATTGATCAATGATGCATCCAACGTTCTAGAAAAGATGATGCCAATTGTTCAAAATGACACCTCACTATCTTCTGTTGATCATCTCAAAGGGCTATTAGACATTGTAAGTACACATTTTGAGTCTTTTGAAAAATCTGTAGAAGCAAAAGTTAGAAAAGAATTCAGTGAAAAGAGATTGATTGAGTTAAAGGCTATGTTAGCAAAAGATAAAACTACATTAGAAAATGTGATAAAAGGCATACAATGTGCCATTGAAGAAGCCTGTAAAGTTTATAAATTTTGCCTATCTTGGCCAAAAGTTACAAAGGAATTAGAATATAAAACCAAAGATTTAGAACTCAAATTGCTTAATATCTCTAAGACATATAATCTGACAGTTGAGTCAATAAATGCCAAAGAAGCTCAAGTTGCAAACATTCATAGTGATTTAAGCACTCTGATGAAGAAAAGGGGAGAAATTAGAGACAAGTTGTGCCAGCTAAGGGTAATGATAAGTCTGAAAATTAACTCCATGACCAATCTAGTAGATGAAGCCATGAAATCAGTCGCACTAGTTGATACACCTTCAGATGTGCAGAGGGCAGAGAAGCTAGTTTTTCTAATGAATGGCCTCCTCCATATCCTAGAAAGTTCAAGAAATAGATGGAATGGAGAGATAGCCTTGAGAAAGACCATCTATAATGATATTCTACCTTCAATGACAAATTAAGACAAAATGTGTATCTGTATATATGCGGCAGAATATAATAGTTTTGAACATTTTTGATAAATTTTTTAATCTGAATCACAACCTTTGCCATTGATGTCAAAGGGGGAGAAGAAGATCAGTGAAAAATGGATAAACATCTCAGGGGGAGTAGGAGAATGAAGTGTATATAGTAAGAGAGAGCAGTCAAGCATTTTTCACTAAGTGTTGCCATCAATACCAAAGGGGGAGATTGTTGGCAAGAGACATTGCTTAGGTATAGACTTGTATGTTGTCATTGATGGCAACAAGGCTTAGAAGTTTCATCAGCGTGAAAACAAGACATTTCTTTGGAAGCACATATTGGATTTCAGGTCTGGTTGACATAAAATGGCTAAGTATGGGCATATACAGAGTAGAGGATAGTAAGTGGGTCAGTATGCCTCCGTAGATGATGATTTGGTAATGCGGTTCAAGTATAATGTTAGAAATTGGTTGGTGGTGTCATGCTCCATAAATTAAGTCCTGACTTTCTCCGGAAGTCATTTGGAAGAAATAACTAAGTCCGAGTGAACAGAGGTATAGCAGAGACAGTGAACATGGCACATTGTAATGGTCTGCATTCCTCCATAGATAAGTATCTTGTTATGCAATTTTAAGGTGTTGTAAACACTTGTATGAAGTGTCTAATTCCAAAGTTGTGAGATCTGAAGTCCAAAATAGTTACAAGTTGTTGAGTATCGGTATAGTATTTGACAGAGTTTGACAGAGACAAAGTCTGAGTTGTAATGGTCTGCATTTCTCCGCAAGATGATATCATGCCTTGCGATTCTAATGGTAATATTGGGAACGTGTAAAGAGTCCTTGATATGATTCTGGAAGTGTTTTGTGTTCTGCAGTAAAAGTTGTAAGTCTACAAATGAACTTGTTAAGCATGCTCTTAAGGAACAGGCCGAATAGTATCATAAATCATTGTGCAGAGAAGAGATATTGTGTGAAGGATCTATTTAAGTGATTCAATGATTAGAGCTGACCTATATGAACATGTTTGGCCAAAGATTTGGGTCCACATAACATATAGTGCTTTGGACTGAGCTGACAAGCTACATCTTTTTATGTACACATTTCACTTCTTAGATGCCGACCTGTTTATGGACCAAATCATGATGCGGATATATAAGAGTGATGAATTTTAGTTGAGATGTGGCATGGATATGCATGTGATTGATGCGAGCATATGAATTGCAGATCAGAATTAGAAGATCAGTAGTAATGAAGACTTGGGATTCAGAATTTAGTTGCTAAATGACTGCACCCTGGCATACTGACAGATGCTTATGTAGTATTCAATTTTTATGTGCAATTTGCTTTGTACTTGGTAGTGAGCCTTCTTCATCAAGGTAGTGAGCCTCCATTAGAGTTTAAGAGCCCTCAGGGTTTAACAACCCTTATTGTAATCTTGCTAGGTTTAGGGTTGAGGCAGTGCGCCTGCTAGACCCAGTTGTACTTCATGGTAGTGAGCCAGCATGTTCCAGGCCCATGGAGTGACCAAGCTTAAACATCATTATTTGTAAATATTGCAATATATATTTGAGAGCTAATCCTCTCTGTAGTTTTTTCCATTTTGGGTTTTCCACATAAAAATCTTGGTGTCCATGTGTCATGTTTTTATGGTTACTGTTCATATGCATGTTGTGCCTTTGTTTAATTATTTTTGGGAAATGGCTAAAAGTTAAAGTGTATGAAAAGATTTTTAAAAAACTGATTCACCCCCCTCTCAATGTTCCTGTTGGTGATTGTTTTGATGCAATCATAACAATAAGTTAAAATTCACATATAATGAACTGAAACTATACTTGAAAGATAAGAAGGAATCATTTAAGATTCAACTAATCCCAAGTCTACAATGGTTCAGTTGGTCAAGTTCAGTTGGTCAATGTGAAGCTGTAATGTTCAAGGGGCCTTACGTAGTTTAGAGTTTCTTTGTGGTTTACTGGACTAAGAATATGCAAAAAGATCATGAAATATGTCAATACTTTTCATTCCTTTGCATAAAAGTGTTACTGTGCTGCAAGTTTTAGATGGTTTTCTTGAATTATTGCAGCTTTCTCCTTCATGCACTTATGAAAACTGTCTACTTTTAACTCTGTTATGCATACTTCTTCAATTTTGAGACAATTTCCTTCAGATTTATACGTTTTCAGCTAAATATTTCAGATGGGTTGGGAAAAGTTAGAAAGATCTAATCTATACCTCATTTACTCTACCAAAGGATCTAATTATTCTGTTATGCACCATGTAAACACTACAGCAATTTGATCAAATCCACAGTAAAAACCTTAAATGCAAGTTCTGAGCATTTTCACAAACATACATTTAAAATTGTAGGCTCTCAAAGATAATATTTCAAAACACAAAGAAGAGCAGGAGAACCCTCAGAAGATAGATGCAGAACTCCAGATTCTATTGTATTAGAAACAAATAGTCATACATGATTTACAATGTAGGAATGACTCTTAGTTTCATTGATCAAACTACAGAGAACTTACAAGCTTTACAAATACAGTAAGGAAGCCAGACATTCTGCGCACACCTTACTGCAGACAAACAGGCGACCTCCTTCTTCTACTTCTAAATTATGCTAAGCTAATTCACTGTGTGTTTCTAAAAATCCCTGTTGTAAAGTATCACAGTGTAGAGAGGCACAATATAAAGACTTTCTGATTGTCCTCACTACAGCAAAAACCTAACTAGACCCTTGGTTCAAACCCCTAGTTACAGCAATAAATACAGATGAACCAGTCCCTCAAAAATATCTCTGAGCAGTGTCAAATCTGGGCAAAATATTGCCCTTTCTGAGAAGCTCTAGCAGATCAGCAATAACTTCTATTTGTCTGTTGTAGTAATACCTTCAGCTGTAATTTTGTCCTTCATTTGGTCGGCCTTGACTTCTTTGCACTTCGCCTTTACTTCTTGCTCTTGAGATCGGATTTTCTTCTTCCATGATGTCGCTGTGATCAAGTTCCAGCTGCTTCCTCAACTGCAAGCCTGTAAGACAAGACAAGCAATAAGTATCAAATTTATCAAATGAACAGCAGGAAACTAAAATATCTGTTTAAAATCGGGGTGACTATGCAAAAATGTGGAAATCTGGCTCAAAAATCCTCAAAAACGCGCTTAAAATGCATACAGATTGCCCAAAACCAAACGGGTCAACCATCGCTGACCAGAAAAATGCCACGGGCACCAAAAATGTGTTTTAAAATTCCCACCGCTTCGTCCATTCCTGCCCATCAGCGTGATAATCACCATCGGTGCGTCCAAAAATCACTTGGGCGATATTCGTTATTTGGCCGATGGCCTTTCTTATTATTTCCTCCTTATTTCTTTCCATCGGCGTAAGTCTGTACTATCAGCGAGCCTCAAAATTCCTTCGTCGATCATTCTCTTCCATCGCTTTGTTATTTCTTCCTTGCTCTCCATCGGTGAGAGGTTCGCCATCGGCGAACTCTAAATCCTCTTCGCTAATCCTCATCGTTAGGCCGATGGCCCCTTACGCTTTATTCCATCGGCGAGAGATTCGCCTATCGGCAAGCTCCTTATTTCTTTTGCCGATGCCTCTTGTTTCATTAATGGCCCAGCTTACCTGCTCATCACCTTCATCGGCATGAGGCCTACTTATCGGCGAGCTCCAAAATTCCTTCACCGATCACTATTGTTTGGTTGACGGCCCTTCGTCTTGTATTTCTTTTTTATCGGCATGAGAATCGCCATCGGCGAACTCACAAATTTCTCCGCCGATTTTCATTGTTTCATCGATGTCATTTGTCGGTGAGACTCCTACCGACAACCCTTCATATCATCCACCTTACTTCCATCGCCCTGACCTTGCCCATCGGCAAAGGTCCAAACGCTCGCACCGATCTATATTGCTTGGCCGATGACCTCTCATCGGCAAGAGATTATACCATCGGCGGGCGCTAAACTTCTTCTGCCGATGACTTACCTTCTACCAACACTCTTTCGTTGTTCTCCATCGGCGTGAGATCGCCCATCGGCGACTCATGAACTCCTCCTTCCAATGGCATTTGCTTTGTTTCATCGGCGAGAGATTCCACTGTCGGCGATCTCCTTATTTCCTCCGCCGATGCCTCTACATCCTTACCTTTCCTTGTATCGGCCCAACTTTGCCCATCAGCAAAGGATTTTCGACCACCGCCGTTACATACGCTACGCCGATACCTGATATCGGCAAGAGTTTCGCCGATATCCATCTTCCCATCCTTCGCATTTCGGCTAAGCCCTCTCTTTCTTCCATCGGCCTGACCTTGCTCGTCGGCAAAGGCCCAAAAAACTTGGCCGACAACTACCACTATACCGATAGCCCTTGGCTATCGGCGAGACCATACCCTTTGGCACGATGAATTCAAACTCAGCCGAGAACTTTATGTTATGCCGATGACTGTTATTTCGGCCACAGGCTTACCAAAGCCTTTGAACTCGAACCCTGAACTTTGAACCATTATCGGCATGACTCCTGCCAATCTCCCTTTTGTTCATGCTTTATCGGCGAGAGATTCCACTTCGGTGGAACACTCCAAAGCCCCATCGATGGCAACTGTTATGCCGATCCTCATTGTTTTGAACCCGAACCATTGAACCATCGAAAAAAGGTTCAAAACCGAAGTTCAAAGCGGCAGTTCAAAGATGTAATACAAAATAACAGCCCACCCTTTAAGACATTTTTGAACATGCCGAACCTATTTTAAACTCTGAACCATTGAACCCCGAAAAAAGTTTCAATGTGCAGGTTCAATGCGTAGGTTCAACGCTGCGAAAAAAAACACACTTCCAATGAATAAGTAATGGTGAGCAAAGTGCCCGATGCACTTTCTGCAAAACAATCAAATGTAACATACAGAGTGGAACCCAGACAAAATTGCCCACGACCCGGAACCACTAAGTATGAAATTTTTTGAAATTTAAAACGAATGCCAATAAGAAAAAAGGCAAACAACTGACTGTTTATCATGCAAAACCTGATAGTACATTTTACCTAAATGATTATAACTTGCAAAATATGATGAATTTTAAGATTGTTCAAAAAGCAACCCTGGCTCATTTTTCACAAGGAATCCAACCATATTATGCAATGGTACTGAAAAATGCAATTTTCTATATTTTTAACAAGGTTTGCAAATCTGACTCTCTTTTCCCTTTACCACCAGACAGAACAAACACAAGCAGAAGCAAAAGCAAAGCAACAGCAGGGGTCCTCATTTTGCCGAGGAGCAAAATGGGGCGTGTTGTGAACATCACAACAACTAGCAACCAAATAAAACAACTAAATTCAGAGTGTTCAAGAAAACTAGATGAAATGAACTCATAACCTCCAACTATCCCTCCTGCAAATTGCTATTCAGCTTGAGACTTAAGGTATTCAATAAGGGTGCATGAATTTCCATTTTCAATTTAGTTGTGTGCACGTGATTAATTACCCTCATCTTGAAGATCGGTTGAACAAACCAGTGATTGACATTAGCCTATGTAGGTGAGGATATTCCCTCATAGCCGACCAGATAGAGCCTTGCTGCCAGCGAGCATCCATAGCCCCGGCAAGGTTATCGTTACAATTCTCTTAAGTAGAGCCCCACTTCCAGCGAGCGTCTATAGCCCCGATAGAGTTACTTAGATGGCTTAATCTGGATTTTCAATATAATCCGTTTATTTATTTATTTATTTTGTTTTCTAATTTTGAAAGACTTCATAAGATATAGCAATTTGTAACTTCATGATGCAAGGAGTGGACACTTGCTGAAATTAAGCTAAGAATTGTAATGGTAGCAAGGGTAACCTCTGATTTTTCACCTAATATCTACACTGGTAGGTTCAACAAACCCAATGATTTTAGGTGTGTCATCGTGAGAAACTTGCTTCGAATTTTCAATCACATTTATTGAATACGAAACTTCAGAAGATAAATAACTCTCTACATTCATGACAGTGACAAGTTATGCGTAAATTACAAATGATTAACTTGAATATCCTAAATTTTATACTATTTTGAATGGTTGCTAGTTTGCTCCTTAATACTCTAAAGTAAAACAAAGATCCCTGCTGAGGAGACAACCAACAAACCAAACAAACAGGCTGTACAAAAAGCAAAAAAAAGGCAGAAAAAACTGTACAAACAAAAACAAAACAAACAAAAAGAAACAGAAAATAGAAACCAACAGAAGACAAACTGTACAAACAACCAACCAAAAAGAAAATAGCAAGAAAGAACTATACATTACTTACAACACTTTACACCAAAATGGACTGCCCATGACCTCAAGCCTGGAAGTAGTGTTTCAAATGCTGGCCATTAACTGGTAATGGCACATCTTCTCCAGTCAAGGTCTTAAGTCTGAATGTGTTATCTCCTATTATTTCTGAGACTTGTAAGGGACCCAGCCATAATTTATCGAATTTTCCATGGCTTCCTTTCTTTTCATGTGCTTTGTCCCAGCACAACACTAAGTCTGATATCCTAAATGTTTTGACTCTTGCCCTTTTATCAAACCACCTCTTAACAACCGCTTGGTGTTTGGTAAACTTCTCGATGGCTTGACCTCTTTTCTCATCTAGTTGTAGCATTTGCACTATTCTGGCTTCCCTATGGTTATTAAAGCCTAGATACTCATTAGCAAACTTCCAGGTTGGTATTCTCAGATTTACTGGAAGTATGGGATCAGTCCCATAGACTAAATGATAAGGTGTGCTACCTAAAGCTGTTTTAAACTTGGTCCTATCTACCCATAATGCATATCTTAACAGGGTATTCCACTCTCTAGAATTTTTTGTAATTAACTTCTTGATTATATCTAATAAAATTTTATTCGTTGATTCAGCCAGTCCATTACCTTGAGGGTAATAATTGGAAGAAAACCTTAAAATGATCCCGTATTCAAATGCCCATTTAGAAAACTTTAAAGAAGAGAAAGCAGGGCCATTATCACATACCAATGAATAGGGAGTTCCAAACCTAGTGATGATGTTTTCTTCAAGAAACTTGATAACTACCTCAGTCGTGGAAAATTTGTAGCAGGTGGCCTCAGTCCACCTTGTACAATAATCTGTTACCGTCAGTATAAATTTGTGTCCTACAAAAGATGGGGGATTGATGACTCCAATAAAATCCAAGCCCCACTGTGCAAACGGTCTGGATTCAATCACAGGTTGTAGTGGATTGGCCTGATTTCTCCCTTTGTCTGCTGCAGTCTGACAGATGTGGCAACTTCTGATGTGACTCTTAGTGTCTTTGAACATCGTGGGCCAGTAATAGCTCGCCCTCAGTATTTTGTGTGTTGTGGCTAGATGGGAACCATGGCCGGTTCCGTACTTGTCATGTAGTTCTGTCAACACTTTATCAGCTTCAGCTCTGTTTATGCATCTCAGATAAATTCCATCATGGTTCTTCCTGAATAGAAGACCTCCTTGCACCATATAATTTTGTGCCTTAATCTTCAAAGCTCTCCTCTGAGAAGCCTTCATCCTGTTTGGGTATTTTCCAGCTATCAAGAAGGTGTTTAAATCATCATACCAGCCTAATGCGCTCTGGGAATTCAATACATATTGCTGTTTTATCAAATCAGGATTTGTATTTGCTATCTTCTGCACCAATGCCTGCCCTCTGACCAGCTTCATAGGTATGATTTCTATGTCGAATTCTTGCAGCGTGGTGATCCACTTGGCTCTTTTTTCTCCAGGCTCGTTCTGCATCAGCAACATTTTTACTGCTGCATCTGGTACTATGGCTTTGATTTGGCTGCGTAGAATGTAGTGTCTAAATTTTTTAACAGCTTTTACTAATGCGAATGCCTGCCTCTCGGTGTCTAGATACCTCAGCTGTGCATCCTTCAGAGGCGCGCTCATAAATGCTATGGGCCTCTCTTCATTGTTTTCACCTTTCTGTGTCAAGGCAGCCACAACTGAATGAGAAGATGCAAAGGAGTAGATGTAAAACGGGCTTGTGTAGTCTGGACTTGCCAATACAGGGGCATCAAAAATTGCCTCCTTAATATCTTCAAACGCGGCTCTGGCCACTGGCGTCCATTCCATCTGTGCATCTTTCTTCAACATGGCATTTAACGGCTGCATGATCTCTGCAAAACCTGTTATAAACTTCTAAACAAAGTTAATTTTGCTAAAAAATGATTTTAACTCTTTCCTACTGTTTGGTATTTGCAAACTTTTTATGGATTCTATTCTATCCGGATCAATTGAAATTCCACCTTCAGGAATGACATGGCCTAATAATTTACCTTCAGTTACACCAAATATACATTTCTTAGGATTAAGGGAAATCCCATACCTTTCACATCGCTTGAGTACTTTCCTGAGATCTTCAGTGTGAGTGGATGCATCCTTGGAATACACAGTTAAATCATCCATATACACAACAATGCACTTACCTGATAATCCACGGAATGCAATGTCCATGGCTCTCTGAAAAGTAGCACCTACATTGATCAGCCCAAAAGGCATTCTTCTATACGCATAATTTCCCCATTTACACGTGAAAGTGGTTTTTAATCTATCTTCTCTGTCAATTAAGACCTGGTTATAACCTGAAAAACCATCTAAAAAAGACATCATTCTTGCGCCATTTACTGCTTATAGCACTTCGTCTATTAGGGGCAGAGGATAATTATCCTTTTCAGATGCCTTGTTTAAATTTCTAAAGTCTACACATAACCTGATGTCTCTGTTTTTCTTCCTTACTAGTACTAAGTTAGCTACCCAAACAGAATGTCTGACTGGGAAAATTATTCCAGCAGACAACAATTTTTTAACTTCCTCAAAGATTAGAGGCTCTAGAATGGCATTCACAGGCCTTTGTTTCTGCCTAAATGGTTTGACTTCTTTTCTCAAAGGTATTACGTGAGTTATAATGGACTCATCAAATGTTTTCAAGTCTTCATAAGTCCATGCTATGACGTGTTTATATTCTTTCAGAACGTCTAAAACCTCCTTTCTAATTTTTTCAGAGCAAGCTTTCCCAATTAGTACATTTTGCGGATTTAGCTTTGTCCCTAAGTTATGTAAATCACACTTACCCCCTTCTGTTTTGGGCAAGTCCTTCTGTCTTATTATTGCATCGAAGTCAAAGATATGTTCTAATTCAATTACTCCTTTTGGTAAGAAGTTGCTCTTTAAGTTGATTATATCCTCTTCGTCCCATGTTACTTCAGGCCTTTCCTATTCATCAATGATTTGAGCCTCGAATGCCTCATTACAAGTTAGAAAATCAATAATTTGTTGATCCCCTCCAAATACATGAAAGTGTGTAACGTTGTCTGGTATACTGGGTATGTTAACTAGCTCAACAACAAATCGTCTCAATCCTGACAGTGCCAATGGTTCTAATGTACTAGCAGCAACTGCTAGCGCATCTGGCCTGTGATTCAGCTCTCTGGGGATGTGTTCTATGTTAAAAGCATCAAACGAATCTATTAAACCCCATACTCTATGTCTGTAACTAATCATTTTCTTGTAATTGCAGGCATATAGTTTCCTCACTTGTCTGACTACTAATTCAGAGTCTGAAAATACTTTGATGGTTTTCACCCTTTTCTTGATGGCCATGACGAGTCCTAAAATTAGGGCCTCATATTCAGCAATATTGTTAGTGCAGGAAAATTGTAATCTGTATGCTGCCAGATGTGATTTACCCTGAGGATCTATGAGTTCAACACCTGCACCTATGCCCTATTTTGATTTAGACCCATCACATTTTAACGTACACATGCCATCTTTACTTTTCTGACCTTTTATCTTAGCATGCATTGCCTCTTTCATTGCCTGTGGTGTGTTGTCCTGTTTATTCATGGGTTTTTCTGTTTGGTTAACTTGCATATGTGTGTTTTTAGTTTACAACTCAGAAAGACAACTACTCTCGTCTTTTATTTCTTCTCTTAAATCTGGAATCAAGGCATCTATATTATCCTGAACATATTTCTGTGTTGGATCAGGATTCTCATTTTCCTCTTGTAACTCTACCTTCTCTATGCATTTTTTGTATTCATATTCAATGATGTCCTTGCATATTTCACAACTTTCCTCAGAATGTTGCCTATCATGGACTCTACACCTGTTTTTGTACAATTTACATTGGACCGGCAGATTGTGCTTAACGCATTCTTCCACCTCTTGTCTGATGGCATGACCAAATTTGTCTATTGCATTGTTTTCTTCATCTGAGGAATTTCCATCAGACTCAATGAATAATGCTGTCCTATTGTTGACACATTTCTTTCTACTGTTTAACATCATGATCTCTTCAATTTGTACCCCATTGTTGGTAATTCTATAGACACCCGGTTCAACAGTAGCATATAATATTTCATTAGTTCAATTATACTCTGTTATCATATGTTTCATTCTGGGATCTGCCTCTATTTTGATCTGGTTTGTGATGCCTCTCCAAGGTAACCATATGTGTGAAAAGTTAGTGGCCATATATCCGTTTAATGTCTTGGACCAATCCCTACTCAGCAACATTCCATAATTTACGGGTATATCCACTACTTGAATATCAATGATTTGGCTTACCCTAGGGTCTGAAGCTAATTGCATTGAATGTTCATGAGCTCTCCTATCACGCTAACCTCAGTCTTATCTAGCTGTGTGACAACCTTGGCAGATTTGGTGGGAGTCAGCTTGAGAGTTTTACATATTCCTAAGGGCATTACATTGGCTGAGGCACCAGAATCTACCATGCAATTGTGTATATTCTTCCCACACAATCTAACAGTTAACAAGAAAGGGGGAGTATCCCTCTTATCTGCATGTATTACTACATTTGTATTGGAAGGCTGCTCAACTTTCTTATTCTTCTCTTTAGGTGGTGAATCTCTATTAGGAATAGTTATATCAGCAGACATCTTGCTCATCATGGATGCATCCAAGGATTTTATAAAAGCATTTCTGATCCCTGGGGTCTTCAATAATTCATTTAGAGGTATACTGACTTTAATTTTCTTTATTTCCTCTGACAAGTAATTCATTAACCTTGTTGTCTCTATTGCTTTAGTTTTACTTGTTTGATCCTTTTGTATTGTTGTTCCATTATTTGTGTGCTGATTAGCTTTAAGTATGGCAGAATTGTTGCTAGCACTCTGATCTGGGGGTGTATTGATGTTATTCGAAGGAACAGAAGTGGTAAAAGGCCCTCCTAGCCTAGGGTTGTTCCTCAAATTATAAGTGTGGCTTTTATTTGTCTGTTGAAAGGCCTGCACCTCCTCTGTTTCATTTAATATCTCATTTTAAGATTCAAAGGGAAACTGAAAAGCATTTAACACAAAGGCCGATTCAGGATAAAGATTCTCACAACAGTATGGTTCATCTTCTAGCAATTCATCCTCTTTCTCTTTTGCAGTTGCAAAGGTAAACGTTTCTAAGACTAATGCTATGTCATATCCTGAGGGTACTACCTCATTACCCTTGGGAATGAGAAATTCAGAGGTAGGAGGTTGCACATCTATGTTGAAAATGCTAGCTGCCAAGTGGAACTGTGGACAGTCGTGCTCAGCATGGGCATTGGTATTGTGAAATCTGCACCAAATTTTGGGTGCTGTACTGGCCATTTGTATGCCAGCTGTCTGTTTTGCATCATGATTATCTTTATTCTCAAAAGGAGAAGCTAGAGTACCATTGTTGGGCCCAATGTTCCATGTCTTGGGTGGCCTAGGTTGATTCTGATTTCTGTTATTATTGCCCCAGGTCCTATTATCTGTCACTGGCCCTCTATTTTGCATTGGTTGCCCCTGGCTGGCGCCTTGATGCTGATTATAGTTTTGGTTCTGATTGTTCTGCTGATTTTGATTGAAACTATAGTTCTGATTTTGGCCTTGGTTGTGATTTTGATGTTGATTGTAGTTTTGGTTGCCTCTTCCATAGAGGTTCTCATTTCTTAGTTGCGTCACTTCGGTTGTTAACCTTTTCAGATGTGCAGTGATCTCTTTGATTTCTTCCCTATCCTCTTGTGCTTTTGCCACAGTTGTATCCCTAGGAGGTTGGAAGAAACGCTGACCATTGTTTTGACTGTTATTAGAAGTGCTAGTCGTGTAAGGAGTTATAGCTTGGATTGGGGTAGGAATATACACAGGTGTGTAAGAAGGAACCAGATTTAATAGTGGAGTGTTCTGCATAGGGACTCCATTCCATGGTTGTGCTTGATTCTGCACCCCAAAACTTCCTCCATTAACAAATGGGTTATAAGTTGTATGTCTCATCTCTTGGTTTACTGAGGCTGCCTCTTTATAGGCTTTGGATATTGAATCTATGTCAGGGTTTCTTTTGACAAACATGGCAGTTAAAGGATCCAAGGCAGCATAGTACATAGCCAACAAGGGATCATCATCTATGGTATAAGGGGCTACCAACCTAGAATAGGCCTTTTGAAATCTGTCATTGAAATTATCAATCAACTCTCCCTCACCACGTTTTATAGCAGCTAATTTATGATACAAAGCACAAGGGTCAATGGGTCCCCTAAATCTTAACAGAAATGCTTCTTCCATAAGCGGCCAGGAAGAAATGTAACCGTTGGGCAAATTTACATACCAGCTAGAGGCTTGTTCATTAAAGGTGTAGGGAAACAATCTACACACCACATCTTCATGCTCTAAGCTAGCTCTAAAACATGCTTCCTTGAATATTCTAATATGATCTTCTGGGTCCTGATGCAACTGGTATTTGGGACATATGTTTTTCGGATTTTTAGGCATCTCATGATAATCATTGAAGAGTATGGGAGAATTGACATCGAAATAAGCCATTGCAGATGTTTGAGCTTGACCTAAACTTGTAGGAATACCTGGATTGATTGGTGGATTAGGATTTACAGGAGGATTGAGACCTCCAGGAGTGCCTGAACCAAGATTTAAAGATCTGAACAGTGATCTGTCAGGACTCACAATACTACGGATGTTAAAAGGTGACCCAGGAGGTGTTCCAGATGAACTTCCAGCTTGCGATATATTTGGATTCCAAATTAAAGGGTTCCTAGCTCACCTAATATCAGGTAGTTGCACAAATATATCCCCTGAACTGGATCTAGACCTAGTCACTCTATTACTGTTATTAGCCAGTTTGGAATAAACTCTAACTCAAAAAGGCCCTCCTTCTAGCGCCAAAAAACTGTTGGTGATTGTTTTGATGCAATCATAACAATAAGTTAAAATTCACATATAATGAACTGAAACTATACTTGAAAGATAAGAAGGAATCATTTAAGATTCAACTAATCCCAAGTCTACAATGGTTCGGTTGGTCAAGTTCAGTTGGTCAATGTGAAGCTGTAATGTTCAAGGGGCCTTACGTAGTTTAGAGTTTCTTTGTGGTTTACTGGACTAAGAATATGCAAAAAGATCATGAAATATGTCAATACTTTTCATTCCTTTGCATAAAAGTGTTACTGTGCTTCAAGTTTTAGATGGTTTTCTTGAATTATTGCAGCTTTCTCCTTCATGCACTTATGAAAACTGTCTACTTTTAACTTTGTTATGCATACTTCTTCAATTTTGAGACAATTTCCTTCAGATTTATACGTTTTCAGCTAAATATTTCAGATGGGTTGGGAAAAGTTAGAAAGATCTAATCTATACCTCATTTACTCTACCAAAGGATCTAATTGTTCTGCTATGCACCATGTAAATACTACAGCAATTTGATCAAATCCACAGTAAAAACCTTAAATGCAAGTTCTGAGCATTTTCACAAACATACATTTAAAATTGCAAGCTCTCAAAGATAATATTTCAAAACACAAAGAAGAGCAGGAGAACCCTCAGAAGATAGATGCAGAACTCCAGATTCTATTGTATTAGAAACAAATAGTCATACATGATTTACAATGTAGGAATGACTCTTAGTTTCATTGATCAAACTACAGAGAACTTACAAGCTTTATAGATATAGTAAGGAAGCCAGACATTCCGCGCACACCTTACTACAGACAAACAGGCGACCTCCTTCTTCTACTTCTAAATTATGTTAAGCTAACTCACTGTGTGTTTCTAAAAATCCCTATTGTAAAGTATCACAGTGTAGAGAGGCACAATATAAAGACTTTCTGATTGTCCTCACTACAGCAAAAACCTAACTAGACCCCTGGTTCAAACCCCTGGTTACAACAATAAATACAGATGAACCAGTCCCTCAAAAATATCTCTGAGCAGTGTCAAATCTGGGTGAAATATTGCCCTTTCTAAGAAGCTCTGGCAGCTCAGCAATAACTTCTATTTGTCTGTTGTAGTAATACCTTCAGCTGCAATTTTGTCCTTCATTTGGTCGGCCTTGACTTCTTTGCACTTCGCCTTTACTTCTTGCTCCTGAGATCAGATTTTATTCTTCCATGATGTGGCTGTGATCAAGTTCCAGCTGCTTCCTCAACTGCAAGCCTGTAAGACAAGACAAGCAATGAGTATCAAATTTATCAAATGAACAGTAGGAAACTAAAATATCTGTTTAAAATCGGGGTGACTATGCAAAAATGTGGAAATCTGGCTCAAAAATCCTCAAAAACGAGCTCAAAATGCATACAGATTGCCCAAAACCAAACGAGTCAACCATCGCTGACCAGAAAAATGCCACGGGCGCCAAAAATGTGTTTTAAAATTCCCACCGCTTCATCCATTCCCGCCCATCGGCGTGATAATCACCATCGATGAGTCCAAAAATTGCTTGGGCGATATTCGTTATTTGGCCGATGGCCTTTCTTGTTATTTCCTCCTTATTTCTTTCCATCGGCGTAAGTCTATACTATCGGCGAGCCTCAAAATTCCTTTGCCGATCATTCTCTTCCATCGCTTCGTTATTTCTTCCTTGCTCTCCATCGGTGAGAGGTTTGCATCGGCGAACTCTAAATCCTCTTCGCCGATCCTCATCGTTAGGCCGATGGCCCCTTACGCTTTATTCCATCGGCGAGAGATTCGCCTATCGGCAAGCTCCTTATTTCTTTCGCCGATGCCTCTTGTTTCATTGATGGCCCAACTTACCTGCTCATCGCCTTCATCAGTGTGAGGCCTACTTATCGGCGAGCTCCAAAATTCCTTCGCTGATCACTATTGTTTGGTTGACAGCCCTTCGGCTTGTATTTCTTTTTTATCGGCATGAGAATCGCCATCGGCGAACTCACAAATTTCTTGGCCAATTTTCATTGTTTCATCGATGTCATTCGTCGGTGAGACTCCTACCGACAACCCTTCATATCATCCACCTTACTTCCATCGCCCTGACCTTGCCCATCGGCAAAGGTCCAAACGCTCGCACCGATCTATATTGCTTGGCCAATGACCTCTCATCAACGAGAGATTATACCATCAGTGGGCGCTAAACTTCTTCCGCCGATGACTTACCTTATACCAATGCTCTTTCGTTGTTCTCCATCGGCGTGAGATCGCCCATTGGTGACTCACGAACTCCTCCTTCCGATGGCATTTGCTTTGTTTCATCGGCAAGAGATTCCACTGTCAGCGAGCTCCTTATTTCCTCCGCCGATGCCTCTACATCCTTACCTTTCCTTGTATCGGCCCAACTTTGCCCATCGGCAAAGGATTTTCGACCACCGCCGATTGCATACGCTACGCCGATACTTGATATCGGCGAGAGTTTCGCCAATATCCATCTTCCCATCCTTCGCATTTCGGCTAAGCCCTCTCTTTCTTCCATCGGCCTGACCTTGCCCATCGGCAAAGGCCCAAAAAACTTGGCTGACAACTACCACTATACCGATAGCCCTTGGCTATCGGTGAGACTATACCCTTCGGCACGATGAATTCAAACTCAGCCGAACACTTTATGTTACGCTGATGACTGTTATTTCGGCCACAGGCTTACCAAAGCCTTTGAACCCGAACCCTGAACTTTGAACCATTATCGGCATGACTCCTGCCGATCTCCCTTTCGTTCATGCTTTATCGGCAAGAGATTCCACTTCGGTGGAACACTCCAAAGCCCCACCGATGGCAACTGTTATGCCGATCCTCATTGTTTTGAACCCGAACCATTGAACCATCGAAAAAAGGTTCAAAACCGAAGTTCAAAGCGGCGGTTCAAAGATGTAATACAAAATAACAGCCCGCCCTTTAAGACATTTCTGAACATGCCGAAACTATTTTGAACCCTGAACCATTGAACCCCGAAAAAAGCTTCAATGTGCAGGTTCAACGCGCAGGTTCAACACTGCGAAAAAAAACACACTTCTAATGAATAAGTAATGGTGAGCAAAGTGCCCGATACACTTTCTGCAAAACAATCAAATGTAACATACAGAGTGGAACCCAGACAAAATTGCCCATGACCCGGAACCACTAAGTATGAAATTTTTCGAAATTTAAAACGAATGCCAATAAGAAAAAAGGCAAACAACTGACTGTTTATCATGCAAAACCTGATAGTACATTTTACCTAAATGATTATAACTTGCAAAATATGATGAATTTTAAGATGGTTCAAAAAGCAACCCTGGCTCATTTTTCACAAGGAATCCAACCATATTATGCAATGGTACTGAAAAATGCAATTTTCTATATTTTTAACAAGGTTTGCAAATTTGACTCTCTTTTCCCTTTACCACCAGACAGAACAAACACAAGCAGAAGCAAAAGCAAAGCAACAGCAGGGGTCCTCATTTTGCTGAGGAGCAAAATGGGGCATGTTGTGAACATCACAACAGTTCCTGACATTTAGCAAGAGTAATATTATCCAATATGGATGTGTCCATCACCTGATGTTGCCCTTACGTCGCATCATGCTAATGCTCTAGAATGTCTGCATCCTAGGTAGCATCTTGGGTCCTAACATCACAAAATTCCCCACATGACCTGCAAAGATGGGGGGACCAATGATGTGTACTTCTCTCACCCTCTCCAGCCTACAAAAGATCACTGCCATGTTGTGCTAAATTATGGGTGAGGGAACTCAGGGAATATATTGTCTCCACCTCAACACTCTCCTTCAAAGTTGAAGGGAGTGAGACATGTTGTGGCCTCATAATGGGTCTCGATGGACAGTCTTGGGCATGGTGTGCACCCTCTCTATCCTGTGCAGAGCCACTGCCTTTGTCCTAGAACTCTCAGATGTCAAAGTAGTTTGGGATGTCTTTGAGGACAAAGTCACAATAGAGTTTCCTCAACAATATTGGGGGACCTCGTTATTATTACAAGGGAGGTCATCAAAAACCATGTACCATTTATCCCAAAAGTTTTGGGATATTTCTTCATGCACACACCTGTTCAACTCCATTATTAACCAATACATTGATGAAAAAAGGGCATGCACACAACTCAAAGGACCAATGGATCCTATATCAAGCAACCTATTGGCTATAATGTGTTACATTTAAATTGTCAAACCAGGGAATCGTATTCTTCTTGGATGGTGCCTGTACTGTGTGTACAGTCAAGGATTCCTAAATTGTAATCTAGAAGTTGTGCATAGAAACAAACTATTGAAAGGAAAGAAAACTCTACTTTACAAGAATTGATAAGTACTATGAGTAAGTAATCCTGATAAGAAATAACCAATGCTATTCAGTTGGTTCTAAATGAAAACAATCTATGTGAATCAAAACGAGGGAACAATTAATAACTAAGTTAGTGATCACCTTAACCCAACAATACAAATTATCAATATCTAATTAATCCATATGACATAAACTCATCCCAACATGCATTAATCACACAAACATAAGCTAGTAACATAAGCTAAACATGTGAACATATAAGAGAGATACAATTACCTCAAGTGGCCCTTACTTGAGTGACTGCAATCTCCATAGAATCTAACTAGACCTCTATTATATCACTTAAACCATTCACTGAATTCAAAACTTGCATTCTTTTATTGAATGTTGAGAAAATACAATAACAACTTTTACAACACAATCTATGTCTCTCCTCTTTGTCGTATGGGTAAGTGCAAAAAGATGGGGAGCCAAAAAGTGGCCAAATGGTTTTAAAAAAAAAAAAACATAACGCGAGCACGTTATTAACTACTATAAAAAAAGGCTAGTCATTTCATTTCATTTCTATTTTTCTCCTCTATCCCTGCGGCTTGCAAACCCTAGGAAGCACGCTCGCGTTTTGGAAAAGACAATTCAACACCAAAATCTTGCTGATTCGTTGCCAAAATGCCACCATGATGTCGAGCATGCCAAAGGAGTGAGTTTTATTTATTTTTTTGTTTGAATTTGCTTCTAAATAGGTAGGTTTGAGTTGTTTTTTGATGTATATTTCATTAATTGTTAGGAAATGTTAATGCACCTCCTCCTCCTCCTCAAAATCCACAAAATCCTAAGGATGAAATACCTGCGGAACAACCTCCTCCATCCATTCCTTGACATGCCCCTGGAACACAAGAAAATATAATGGGGCAAATTGAAAATAACAAAAAAGAAATTGAAGATATAATTGCAAGGTTTAAAGATCCTTCCACTTCAACCTTGCATAGGTCCACGCTTGTTGAATCTCTTGAATCTATGTTATCAAATGTAGATTCAATTAGAAAGCAAATAACTAGTTGGACGGTTAAGAGGAGAGAGTTTAGAGATTATTATGCAGACAAGCTGTCATACCAAGATGTGAAAAAATTACAAATCACAAAATTAGACTTGTGTTCGATTTTCACAAACCCACAAACAAATCAACCTCCACCTATTACATGCAAGAGGTTCCCTATCCATTGGTGCAACAACCAAGCGATAAGGGACAATTTTGGGCAGAGGTGGTGGATGGTTTTTGACCATCCTCCATGCAATAATAATGAGGTTCTGCAATACTTTTTGAGGAAACTCTACTGCGAGTTTGTCCTCAATAAAGTGCCAAACTATTTTGATATGCGGGACTTCCATGGTAGAGGTGGGGGGTCATCACAAGATAGACTAGGGGCATGTCTTGACCCACAGCGGGTAGTGAGATGAGTAATCAGCAAACCAGCCCACAAGCATGTTTCTATCCCTTCCATTGTGAAGGAGAGTGTTGAGGTCAATACACTTCAGTCCATTAGTTCCTTGACCTAGAGCATCATAGAGCATGTTGGTCATGCAGCACAGAGTGGGTTGGGAGATAGTGCAAGGAGTAGGGTCCCACCCCATACTTGTTAGACTTGCGGGTCAGCCTATGGTTATGACCCTGTGGATAGTCAGGACGCAGGTGCACAGGCTACATCTACAGCTAAGGAGATGGTGATGACAGATACCCTCCTGAGTGAGACTTTCAGCTTTGATACTCAGGTAAATATTAGCAAGTTTATTGAATTTAATTTATTAAATTTCATTTTTGAAATGCAAGATTAACTAATTTAAATTGATGATTTTAATGAAATTTCAGGGTCATAGCATTGATGTAGTTTTTAGTGGTTCGCCACCTGCATTTTACACTAGATCATCTACTATCGGGGTATGTAACTAGTAAATAGTTATAAATATTACATGTGAATAGCATCGTTATATTAATGGTATTCTAATATTTGATTTTGGATGTTGAATAGGTTAATATTGTAGATTTCATGGCAACACCTGCCAGTGGTGGACTTCAAAGCTTTACGGAGGTAATAAAATAAATAGTTTAATGAATGAATTGTACTTACTAGATTTTTGTATGTGACTTCTGTGCTTTATTGTGTGTACTTCCATGTTTAGATGAACGTGTGTGTATGTTAGGAGCCATGATTTGCATCACTATTATAGTTTTCGTAATTGAATAATGTTGTTTTATTTCCAGATGATGCAGGCTGCGGAGACACCTCCCCATGTTCAAAGGGCAATGGAGCATGGTGTGGCCTCTGCGATTCATAGCTCCATGGCATTGACAGGGGTATGAGGCAGATTAGTAAATTTCAATTTACATTCATTGTTATAGTTGTCTATTTTTGAAAAATCAAAAGATTATTGATTTGAAGTTTAATTTCTATCTGGATGGTTTCTATAGGACATGACATCACTAGGGCCTATTCCTGCTACTGAGGCAAGTGAGGAGACAGATTATATGTTAGTGGTAAGTGATTATTTTGTTAAATGTTTCATTTTTTATAACATGTAATTTCTATATATTAATGTCTATACTTTTTATTGTAACAACTAAAGATGTAGGAAGAACTAAATAGGAGGAGTAGCCCTTGGGTTTGTAGTAGACCACCCACATGCGTGTCTCCATCCCCTAGAAGATCAAAGGCTGCCCGTGATCTATGCTCTTCACCAACTAGAGGGGAATGACTTTTTATTGTGTTCCTTTGTTGTATGCCTATATCGCATTTGTGGACATATATTTTGTATTGTATATAGTTGACATTGTATGCCTATATGGCATTCTTGTAAGCCTATATGGCTATTTTGTATATATGTTATACTTATATCGATAGATATTGATGTATGCCTATATGAATATTTGGTTAATACAAATCTTTTTTATTGATGGCATCCATACATGCATTATAAATCCACGTTTGAATGGATATTTGTAGATGGCTACTTCAAATATTTAGAGTCCAATTGTATTACATAGGATGTTTGTTGATCCAATAAGCTAGCTATTGTTATTCAAGTATCACCTAAACCTCATTTTGGAACTAAAAGATAAAAGTTGTATTTAAAAAAAAAATGAATCATCATGTTGAATAGAAAATATTAATATTCTTTATGAGTAGCATAGAATGTCAACTCTATGCAATACAAAAAAATGAATCATCATGTTATTCTTTATGTTTGAGATCCTAAAAATGACTAAGTCTGGTAGCCTAATATCCTGAAACACTAGGATGAATATCCAAGTCATTAGGATGATTGCGCCTTGAGAAAAAGTCATTAATATGAGTGCCTAAAGGAGACTTTCTCAAACACTCAAACATTGAGCAACAAGCATGAAGGGTTAAGGCACAATTTGCAACTCATAAAGCCTCAAAAGGGCGCACAACTTAGATAGAGCATTCATTTAAGACAAGGTGCCCATTGACACTTGTTCCACCATAAAAGTGCGCCTAAGGTGGAAGGAGAACAAACCTCTAGTAAGTGAAGCGCACCTATTGTCTAAACCACTTCATTATGGCACCCTAGCATGAGGAGGAGTATATAAGTCAATAGGAAATGGCACCTAGAATGCAAATGAAGGACTAAGTGGCATTTTCAATAAGGATCAATTCATCTTGAGCTTTCAATAAATACATCAAATTGAGCCCCATAAGCCTAGGCGCCCTTTGCCTTCAAAAGAACCTTGTATCGACGTCAAGAGTTGGTCGTATCGGCGTATCGGCAGACCTTGGTTAGGCTTCACCAATAGTGGTCTATCTTGCCGACGAGTGTGGTTCAAAGTCAAAGACATCAGTGTATCGGAAGATAATCCCATCGGTGCATCGAAAGAGTAGTTGAGAGCTTCACCGATGAAGGTGGTCACACCGACAGTCGAAATCCATCAGTGTATCGGCCCAACGAGATTAGAGTTCACCGATGTTTGGAGTCTCACTGACAGGTGTGGTCTGAAGGTTGTCATTGGTGAGATCGGTGTGTCGGCAGAAGAGTTTTTGAGTGTGCCGATGGTATTAAGTCCTACGAATAGGTGAGGGACTTAGAGTTTCGTATCAGAGTGACAAAGACATCGGTGTGAAAGGATATAAAGTGACTGATAGCGGTCTGTCTAACTGATAAGAGTCAATGATGGGATGTTTGTCAGAAGTGAAATCAAATGGAGTAATGGTGGCATCAGCCTATCGGTTGATGAAATTTTAAGCTCGCTGATGGTATGTTGTCTCGCCAATAGTGAGTTTGAAGGTTCAAAAGTTGATAATTTTGTGCTTCCACTGTGTGCTCTGCTTCAGACACTCATCCCTACTACAGTCTAGCATTTCAAAATATGGTTAGAAAATTCAATATGTAATCTACAACAACAAGTAGTGCGTGTGTGATTTATCTTGACATAGAAAGGTTTTAGCATTTCAAAATATCTTTGACAAATTTTAATTTGAGGATACTTCTCTAGAAATTTACCATAAAACTATGTTTGAGTCTCATCCAAAAAATGCTTTGGATGTGGCTCACGGTTCTGACTACCGATTCTCCTTCTTGCCACATCCCTTTGATTCGGAGATAACCTTGTGTAATTCTTCCAAAAGTCTTCAATTAGTGATCTCAATGCTTCAACAATTGGTTTATCTTTTTGTGGTAGTCTCCCCGAGAACGCCCATAATTCATTGGCATTAGTGTCCTCAATTCTTTGGCATCTTCCAATGGCTCTTGATAAAGTTTTCCTATTAATTCTCAATTCTTGACTCGTCTTTCTAATGAGATGAGCTTTCCTCGTTTGACTACTTACTATAGTCGATGTAATCACATGCCGTGTTACATTACTATCTTTTGTGCATGAGGTGTTACCCACACTCTCATATGCACTCATTAGATTCTTGACAATAGATTTTTCACTTGAAGCCTCTGATGTTCTCAACCCAAGAATCTTTATGATGGACCTATACTTTATACTTCGCATCATTTCAATGAATAGTTGACATCTTGCAGTCTCATTTAACTTTTCAAAGAACAATCTCTAAATCTTATGAGCATATCTTCTACAAGTGCGTTTTGGAATCTTACCTTCCATTGGCTGCAAAATATTCTCATCAATTTCAATCAAATACTTTGGCTTTCTATGCAAAATTCTAGGTGGTGTTAAGTTAGGTAAATTCATCTCAACATTAGGAATTTCATCGATATTTAAATGAGATGGGCTAGATGGCATACCTTCGATCGAAGATGGAATAGATGACATACCTTGAGGTTGAGGTGGGAATGATGGCATACCTCCTTCATCACATCTGAGTGATGATGTACTCTTAACTTGAGATGTGGTAGATGGTGTCCCTACATGTTGACTTGCAGTAGAGGACGTGTCTCCAACTATGGTATTCATATCTCTCGTAGCATGAAGTTTTTGCATTCGTTCTCTTTGTGCCGCCAATACCATATCTCTTTGTGATGGTTGTGGTTCCCCTTCAATTGGTATGTCTTCATTTATCGTGTCCAATTTTCTCTTCTCATGAAGTTCCCTCATAACCATTGCTTTCTTTGCATTCTTATCTTCTATCTCTTCCTGTGTTGGTTTAATTCTTTATCGTTTCCTCGGCATGACAAAGAATTTGTCTGTAGCATGATAAAGAGACCAATATTACTTCCTAAGAAATGAATACAAGATAATAGTGGGGATTGTATTTTTATTATGTTGTAAGGATTTATTCTTGTGTAGTTTGATATCATGGTATGTTAAGGTCTGTTTATTACACATAATTATTAAAGAGCCCAAGTGTAGAAAATATACATGGCATCATGTGAGATTGTAGGCTACTTTCTTGATTGGGAATGTGTCTATTTTAAACATGTATGATAAAGCATGATAAAGTAATTCAATCTGAATTAAGGAAAATGTAAAGAACATGCATGTAAAGACTTGACATACCTAAAAAATGAAGATTCAAATGGAGAGAGTAGCCAATTATGTAGTGTTTTCTTCTTCTTGCATCAAACTCCTCAACAATTTGAGTTTTTCACCACTTGCTTCCTTTTCAATGTTAAATTGAATAACACTCAAATATAATTACTAACAACAATACTATTAACCAATCTATAATGTTAAATTCCTAAAATTGAATCACAATTAACATTGCAACACTACAAAAATTGAAACATGAATAGATAAATATCAAACTTGGTGTGAAAACTATGTTATTTCCTCCTTCTCAAGTTGGTAAAGTAGAAATGGTGGTGGAAAGATCATGCAAAGGTGGTACAATGTGTCAAATGTGCATGTGAACTTCCCAACAGCATGAAAGCACTTCTTTTTTGTCGGAGCACGCATAGAATCAGTATGAAAACAGAGCATGTGGGCCTAGATCACGGGGGTCAACACTTTTTTACCGTTTCTATAGCAATACAAAATGTGAGCGCATTATAACGTGCTCACATTTTGTCCTACTATAGATTGATCACATCTTGTGCATTTCTCTTTCTAAACCTTCCCCTTCAGACTTGAATGACCACAAGGTTTTTGAGGGAGAACTTTTCCTGTTTCCTGCAAGAGCTTGCCAGTTGCTCCACCATATGATAGGCATAACAATGAAGGGGCAAGCCCTCATAATCAAGTTCTTGATAGAAAATGCCCATCGAGGAAGAAAGACAGATCTTCTTTGGAAGTAGAAGTTCTAGTTTGTGACAAATCCTTATCCAAGCATAAATAGTAGGTGTTATGTCAATCAATTGCCAATCCACTTCCACAAAGTCTCTTGAAGACTTCCTAATTGATTCGAAAACATCCACACCCCAAAACTGGAGAGGTATTCAATATAATCGAGCCCATAAATCTACATTTGACGATAGAAACCCTCAACACTATACCTTAAACCCTAATCCCTAAACCCTCCAACCCTATCCCTAATCCTTATACCCTCCACACTCTACTTTAATCCTAATCCCTCGACCCTCAACCATATCCCTAAACCCTTGACCCTCAAACCTCAACCCTCAACCCTCAACGTCAAACCCTAATCCCTCAACCCTTAACTCTGATCCCTCAACCCTCAACCCTATCCCTAAACCCTAAACCCTAAAGCCTCAACCCTCAACGTCAAATCCTAATCCCTCAACCCTTCACTCTAATCCCTCAACCCTAAACCCTATCCCTAAACCCTCAACACTATACCTTAAACCCTAATCCCTCAACCCTCAACCCTAAACCTTATCCCTAAACCCTAATCCCTCAACCCTCAACCCTAATCCGTCATCCCTCAACTCTAATCCCTTATCCCTAAACCCTAAATGCTATCCCTATTCCTAAACCCTCAACCGACTCAATATTATACCTTAAACACTAATCCCTTATCCCCAAAGCCTCCATCCCTATCCCTAATCCTTATACCCTCCACACTCTACTTTAACCCTAATCCCTTGACCCTCAACCCTATCCCTAAACCCTTGACCCTCGAACCTCAACCCTCAACCCTCAACGTCAAACCCTAATCCCTCAACCCTTAACTCTGATCCCTCGACCCTCAACCCTATCCCTAAACCCTAAACCCTAAAGCCTCAACCCTTAACCCTCAATGTCAAATCCTAATCCCTCAACCCTCAACCCTAAACCTTATCCCTAAACCCTAATCCGTCATCCCTCAACTCTAATCCCTCATCCCTAAACCCTAAATGCTATCCCTATTCCTAAACCCTAAACACTATCCCTTTTCCTAGACCCTCAATGGGCTCTACACTATACCTTAAACCCTAATCCCTTATCCCTAAACCCTCCAACCCTATCCCTTAACCCTAATCCCTCGACCCTCAACCCTATCCCGAAACTCTTAACCCTCAAACCTCAATGTACTCAACCCTCAACATCAAACCCTAATCCCTCAACCCTTAACTCTGATCCCTCGACCCTTAACCCTTAAAACTTGAACCCTGAAACCTATCCCTACATGCTCGACACTCAACACTATATCTTAAACCCTAATCCCTTAGCCCTCATCCCTAAAGCCTCAACCCTAAATCATTAAACCTTCAACCCTAAACCCTATCCCTAATCCCTCTACCCTCGACACTCTTATTTAACCCTAATCTCTTGACCATTAACCCTATCCCTCAACCTCAACCCTCATCCCTCAACTCTCAACATTAAACCCTAATTCATCAACCCTAAACCCTAATCCCTCAAACCTAAACCCTATCCCTAAGCATCAAACCTCAACACTATACCTTAAACCCTAATCCCTATCCCTCAGCCCTTAACCCTTAAAACTTAAACCCTATCCCTACACCCTCAACACTTGACACTATATCTTAAGCCTTAAACCCTCATCCCTAAAGCCTCAACCCTCAATCCTTAAACCTTCAACCCTAAACCCTATACCTAATCCCTCTACCCTCGACACTCTATCCCTAACCTCGACATTAAATGCTAGGATTCTGTCAACCCTAAACCCTATCCCTAAACCCTCAACCCTCAACACTATACCTTAAACCCTAATCCATCAACCCTAAAACCTAATCCCTCAACCCTAAACACTATCAATAAACCCTCAACCCTCGACACTATACCTTAAACCCTATGAGAAAAGCTTTGCGTATGGTACATCCACAGTGAGTAATTAATAGTTGAAATCAGAAGGATGATCATTATGAGAAAAGATTTACATTGGGGTACATCTATGTTTCTTACTGTCCACCCCGCACTTAGGGAAGGTATATTGTTATGAAACAGGCAAATAATCTCCCATTGTTTACTGGCTCTATCCACAAGAACTACTAAACTATACCTTAAACCCTAATCCCTCAACCCTAAACTTTCAACCCTAAGCCCTATCCCTAATCCCTCTACCCTCAACACTCTACCTTAAACCTAATCCCTCGACCCTTAACCCTAAACACTATCCCTAAAGCCTCAACCCTAAACCCTAATCCCTCAAGGTCCTAAATTCTAATCGCTTATCCCTAAATTCTAAATCCTATCCCTAAATGCTCAACCCTCAACCTTAAACCTTAATCACTCAATCCTTATCCACCCCTCTCCTCCCCTGTCTGGCTCACTCCCATCTCTACCCTCCTCTGCCCTCAACACTATACATACATAAATATAGGGATACATAGATACATACATACATATAGGCATACATAGATACATAGATATATACATACATACATACATACATACATACATACATATAGGCATACATACATACAACATACATACATACATGATTAATAGACTTGAACATAAAAACATTTAAGGGGAACATAACGCGAGCGCGTTATAATGCGCTCGCATTATGTCAAACATGACAAACAACAGACATGCCTAAAAGGAAAAATGCAAAGCAAAACATAATGCGCGCGCGTTATAACGCGCTCGCGTTATGTCTTGCTTTGGGAATCCCAAGCCTTGGGCTTGAGATTTGCTTTGGATTTCCAACCCAATGGCTTGGAGTGCCTTTTGAACAGTCACAGACGTGTTTTTCCATATTCTTCAAGATTTCACATAATTTCATTCGTGCTAACCCTCAGATTTGCACATGTTTCAAGGTCAAACAAATCGAACTCCTGGGTAATGTTAGGCTTTCTCTTAGCTATTTGACGATGTGATTTTTTTCACATTTTAACAATGTTAAGCCTTTCATCTTTAATTTCTTTTGTTTGTGTGTCCGTTTTTGGGCAAAAACCACTATTTGGTCATTTTTTCATTGTAAATTAACTATTCATTGAAATTTAAAAAAAAATACATATTTAGAAACTAGACTCTATTGTACAAATATTAAAAAAAGAAAAAAATGATTTTCAATTAGTTTTCAAAATTTATAGGGGTAGCACGCCAAAATTCTATTTTTTAGGATGTGTCCACTTTGAAAATTAGTAAAAAATTAAATATTCATCAAACAATTATCAGAAAAATCAGGCATAAACTACATGCTATTAGCTAATTTCTCACTGAAGCGATTTTAAAAATACCAAAAAAAGTTGACCTTTTGAGGGAGCCACAAAACATGCTATGTTATGTTTTTTTGACAGAAACTAAACTACCATAAAGATAATTGTAGACATTACAGTCCTACTATAACTCTTCTTAGCCATTATGAAAACTCATAAATGAAGATAGAACATGGACCACGATATGAGCTTCATTCATTATTCATGATTGTGTCAACTATCGAAGGATAATCATCGAAGAGTGGGGAGTTATGGCTAGATCATGCCCAATCAATTTGGAGTCCTTTTCCTTTGGATGCAAGTAACTGCCTTGTTTGTTGTAGATGAGAACACCTCCTTTGCTGCGGGTTGACAAGTGGCTTTCATGAAATGTAGCAACATGCTTGCTGCATAGGGGTTAGTTCATCACATAATATTTATACATCATAAACTACTAAAATTAACAGAAAGTACTATCATATTTTATGAGAAATCATCAATTCATACACATTCATTTACCAACATATCATATGCCAATCTTAATACTTTCAATGTCTTAAGGATGATTATAGGCATAGACAATATATGTAAAAGTCTAGGAATGTCTTTAAAAAGAATGAACTAAAGAAAGAGAAATAGAACAAAACATAGCCTCATCAACACCAATGAATTGGGAATTGTTTGCAACTCCCATGTAATGGTTGTTGCGTTTTAGGATCGATGAAAAGTGCACATAGATCACCTTTCAAAATTTTCTTATCTTTGACTTGTTTGTATGATAATTTATCAGTGTAGAATTGATGACACTCCTCCCTATACTCCTTCCAATTGGTGATTTGCTTTGTAACTACGTCAATATGAGAAATAATTGACTCTAGTGAAGTGGCAAGGTTTCTCTTGTGATTGTTGCTTGTATTCAAATTTTTTCAATGTTTCAACTAAGGATGGAAGTTATTTTTGTTTTCTTTGATTTGGCTTATATAATTTTGTTGAGTGTCACATGGAGGGTGAGGATGTGAAGGCAAAGTTTGAGGGTTTTGAGGTTGCTTTTCAGCAAGAATTTCAACATTTGGATTAGGGTTTTGCAATGATTCATTAATTGAAAATAAAAAATAAAAAATTAATTAAAACAATGAAAAACAACTTCATTTTGTTTTGAAATGAAGAAAATTGATAAAACCCTGCCTTCTTGAGTTGCTTGACTTTGTTTCCCTCATCCACGATGGGATTGGCGACACGACATTGTGTTTGATGGTCTTCTCCAAATCTTTCAACATGTGTTCGCATTAAAGCCCTAGTCGTGTTTTGGATAAAATAGGAAAATGAAACTGAAAAAGTGAGGCCGCGGGACTATGTTTTTTCACTTTATTTAGTAGTTGAAAACATGATCACATTATGGTTTCCTAGCGCCAAAAAGTGGGTGGCCACTTTTTGGCCCCCATCTTCATGCACACGTGCCCTTAGTGAGATTTGAGTACAAGTACATGATAATGGTGATGATTATGGTGCCATGGATATTCATGTACATTTGAGAATTTTTATGACATGGTCGTGTATGTGGTTGACAGGATTGGGTTGTGACATTAAAGTTTGATTGATGATTACATATGGTGGCATGGTTCAGTGTTAAGAGGTTGTTTTTATATCTTGGATGCTTGTTTGGTTCCTTGACTATGGTTACTCATTGTGGATTTGTTTGGAAAATCAAATTTAGAGTTGATCTAGTATTTAAGTCATGAGAGTTCTACACGTTAATGATGTGATGGCCAGTTTGCATGTTTAAGTAACAAACTTGGGCCAAAATTCAATAATCAAATTTTAGATTTCAAACAAATGACAAAGAGAATTTGTAGTGTACTACATAATGGATTAGGTGTTTTTTAACTTGGCTGATGTAAGAGAGATTTGTACTTGTTTGAGTGCTTGTACGTGCTTGAGATTCAAGGTGTGATTGTGTGAGCATATGGATAAAATTTTAAGAAAAACTTGTGGGAGTATAGGTTGTAATGAGACCAATATGATGGTATAGTAGGTTTTTTGATTTGGCGCTCCTTGATATAGATTTACAAGTATTTTCAGTGTTAACTTTGATGGAGACAAGTACACATGTCTTCTAATTTGAGGACATGATTGATACACATGTGGGACTAGGAGTCTCAATTTAGTGAGATTTGAGTGCAAGTACATGATAATTTGGTGATGATTATGGTGCCATGGATATTCATGTATGTGGTTGATAGGATTGGGTTGTCAAATTAGATTGATTGATGATGACATATGGTGGTGTGGTTCAGTGTTAAGAGGTTTTTATCTCTTGGATGGTTCTTTGGTTCCTTGACTATGGTTACTCATTGTGGATTTGTTTGGAAAATCAAATTTAGAGTTGATCTAGTATTTAAATCATGAGAAATCTACACGTTAGTGATGTGATGGTTAGTTTGCATGTTTTATTGATTTGGGTCTATGGATTATGTAGTTTTGTGGGTTAACATCAGCTATTGGTTGTAGCGATGACTCAGATGTGGACTATCTATATTGACATGTCTTTTTAGTGTTGATGCAAATTTAGTTAGTTTTCGTTGTCTATGGTCATTTGTGAATCAGTGTGTTGCATTGGGATGAGAGAATGGATGAATAGAGTGCCTAGATAGTTATGTATTAGGAATAGCAACATGGTTGTTTATCACAATGTCATGTATATCTTAGTTACACAGTTTAGTGGGAGCTTTTGATAGTGATGGTTTGGTGGTTTCTCTTCTTGGCTTGGGGATCTTGGTTTTACTTTATTCTCTAGAGCTACTAGTACTATAGTTGAATGTGTGTGGACCATGACTGATATCCTTTTAGGAGATGGTTATCACAATTCCATGGATAGCTTGGTATCATAGTTTAGTGGGAGGTTTGGTAGTGATGTGGATTCATCACTTGGCAATGAATTGTCTTCTGTAGTGGTTGTGGGTGTCAAGGAAAAACTCTTGGATCATCATTCTTATATAGAATAATATTTCTTTGACATCTTGAGTTCTATTGATAGGATATGGTTATCTTCATGTGATTGGAGATGATCTTGCTTTACCATGGAGGACTCTTGGAGTCTTTGGTGAGTGCCAATTTATGACTTGTCAATTTTGACAAGGGATCCTTGGTTTAGAGGATGGTTTAGTGTTGTACCATAGTGGTCTCTTGATTCTAGATTAGAGTTTTTGCATGATTCAAGTGCTCAAAGGAGTGGGATATGTTCATTGGAGAATATGATCTTCTAGGAGAAGATGTTAGATCATGGCGTCATGTGGAGTTCCTAATTCTATAGTTAGAGCTTTGATGGTGATATAGTTAGTCATCTTGGTATTGAATACATTGATCATGTGCTTTGGAGTTTAATGATAGTGCAATATTACATTTGGATTTTAGCATGGATTGATCGGTTAGAGGTTCGAGCATGGATACTTAGAGACCAAGGTGGGGCTAGAGTTCTCTTTGGTTTAGAGACATTTTTTGAGATAGCTACTCTTTGGAGGTTTCAAAATTAAGACTAAGGAGCCTTCACCTAGATATGGGCGTAAGTTTATGATGAACCTATAAAGGATATTATTCTTGAACAGAGTCATGGTGGCTTGGTGTATCTTGGAGGAACAATCTCATTCCCCACTCTTGGTCTATTTGGCATATAATCATCTGATAGGTATTGCCCACTTTGTTTTCAAATACATTTAGTTTTATGCTTTGTCTTCTCACAGATATGGATCTTGAGCTATAGTTATTAGCTCTAGAGGGTTCATTTGAAGAGTGTTTGGCATGGATATCTCCTTGTGCATATGAATTTGATTTAAGATGACATTTATGAAGAAGTTTAGGAGATGCTTATTAGGCATAAATAAATTGAGACTCCTAGTTTCACACATGTATCAATCATGTCCTCAAATTAGAAGACAACCTATGTACTTGTCTACATCAAAGTTAATACTGAAAATACTTGTAAATCTATATCAAGGAGCATCAAATCAAAAAACCTAATATACCATCATTAAAACCTACACTCCCACAAGTCTTTTCTTAAAATTTTATCCAGATGCTCACACAATCACACCTTGAATCTTAGGCACTTATAAGCACTCAAACAACTACAAATCTCTCTTAGCTCATCCAAGTTAAAAAACTACCTAATCCATTATGTAGTACACTACAAATTCTCTTTGTCATTTGTTTGAAATCCAAAATTTGATTTTGTATGCTCAAGATATTACCTATTAATGATTCTAGAGAAATGCCAGTTTCAAACACCAAATTATGATATAAACAAAAAATCTTATGACCAAACCTATGCCACTATGTAGCGATCATAGAGAGCTTTTTGACACTTATAAGAAGTCAAAATTTTGATACCGTGGGTGAAAGTTATGACCCATGGAAGCAAAAGACCCTCTAAGGGATAGAAAGGGACCTAAAAGTACCTATCTATATGGTCAATGTCATGCTTACATTAGTTAGCAGTGTTGGGTTATAAGGTGGTGAGACATGGGTGATGTGCAGGTGGGGTTTCAATGGAAGAACCCAAAATCAATAATTTTTAATTTTTAACTCTTTTGATTACAAACCTTATTCCTTTATCTAATTTGGTTTTATGTTTCAAAAACAAAAGGTTTTTACCAAATCCCATAGGGGGTCTAGTCTTCAGCTAACCTAACCAAGGGCTAGAACCGAGGGCCCTACCAGTCCAGTGGTCGTTGACTGACAAAATCCTAAACTCCATACTTGTATCTTGATACCTTCTAGCTATGTCAAGCCTCGTACTCTTTATATTGTACCCTTTTCCAGTTTTCATGTTGTCCAACTGTTAATGTATTTGGGCATATAAGGGTCTGCAGACCCTGTGCCCCACAAATTATATATATAATTTTAAATTTTTTCTACCTACTATATTAATGACATCGATGAAGGAATATCTGATGAACTCCTAAATCTATACCTATATCTTCATACTTGGTAGGTTTGTCAAACCTTGTGCTCTTTGTCTTGTATCCTTTTCTAGTTATCATGATGTTCAACTGTCAATGCATTTGGGCATACAAGGGTCTACAGACCATGTACCCCACAAATTATATATATAATTCTAAAATATGCAAACCTACTGTATTGATGATGTCAATGAAGGAATATTCTAAGAATTTCTAGATGACTATACCCTACCTACAATATTCCACTATAGATTCCTCCTAGGGCATCAAAATAGATAATTTGTTTCTCCAAACATAGTTGCATTATATATCAAAATATAGGTTCTTGAGCCTTTTGAACTTAATGGTGAGGTCATTTTTTGTATTGTTGGTCTTTATTAAAAGTTCACCTCCAAAACTCTTAAAGAAAGATCCCTAATAGAAAATCTATTTGTGAAATCTCTATCAAACCCTAGATCTACAACAACCCAAATCTAAAAAAACACCCGTGACCTTGAAAATGCCTTTATTCTCTTCCTAGATGACTATGTATTCAACTATTCACAAAAATCTACTCATACCAAGGGTTATAAATACCTAGGAGATCTCCTCCCACAACATGGCAACTCGACTATGATACCACTTAAAAAAAATTGTAGTAATATAAAACATTTTCACATAACCCTAAGAGAAAAAAATATGCAAACAAGTATTCTGAATCCACCATGTGAAAGAATAGACAAACATACTATCAAGATGACACAAGATGTACCCTGGGAAAACCCTCCATGGGGAAAAAAACCTAGTCTCTAAAAGCATCCACACTCAATGTATTATTCAATAATGAAAATACTACAATACACTTATGGAGTCTCCATGAGTACTTTTGAAACATCAAGCTCCTCCAATGGGTGAGTGTAGGATCATCATGGGCCAAACAATGGCAAAAAAGAAAAAAATGCATTTTTACTTAGCCAAAATCTTGAAATGGATATTTGACTTTAAGGGTTGAATAAAAAATTTGTTTTGGTTCAGTAATACTTGACCAAAATGGATATCCATTATCAATGGATATCCGTTATGAGGAAATGAATATCCATTAAGAATGAATATCCATTCCTAATGGATATTCATTCTCCTTGCCTTTATACTCACAAAAAACTTTACAAATATGCATTCTTGTCATGCACAAAGGGGAAACAAGCATTCTTGTCTTGCAACCAAAACAAAATATTAACATAAAACCCTCACCATCAAATTTAGCATAAAACATAATCAAAAAACACATCATCAAATTAAATATTAACAACTATATTAAACGTATATATTTTTAAAAATTAGATATTTAGTTTCTAATAAATTTTGATTATTTAATTTATTAATATTGTTTATCATAATTAACTTTTCTTTAAATTTCTTAAATTTAGGACATGCTAGGGTCTTTATAAATCTATATGCAAGTTGACCTTAAATAAAATAAAATTAAAGTTGTATATCTTTATATTGAATCTATTTTTTGTTAAAGTGACAATGGACTTCTATATGTTTTTATCACTCATGTATAATTAGTCCTTTCCACCTTTAAAACACACTTTTATTATCATAAAATAAATCCATTGGTTGACTCAATGGTTTTTCATATCACTCAAGATTTTATGAAGTTGTGTTGCTTTGCATATAGTTCCTTGTGTTACTTTGTACTTTTCTTCCATAGATCAAATAACATAACTTGATTAATTTTTGCTATCCTAAGAGATAGCTCATGAGTCCATGTAGAATATATACCCTATTGTTGACTTAAATTCAACTATAGGTTCTGCACAATTTGTATATGTGTATCCAACCAAATAAAAATCATCATTCTACACATACTTGATACCATAATTTAGAGCACCACATACATATCTGAACACCCTCTTAGCTTCTTTCCTATGTGAAATGCTAGGTTTTGTCATGAACTTTGAGAGATAATTCATTGGAAATTCTAGATTTAGGCTATTGTTGGTCACATAAATGTGACTTCCCACTAATTGCATGTAGAATGTGTCATTTACCTTTTCTGAAATAGTACATCGTCTTGGATGACTATATTCATTTGTTTGGCTACTCCATTTTATTGTGGACCATAACTTTCACTTAATGCTTGATGCCTTGTGTCAAACCAAAATTCTAAAAATCTTTGGACATGTACTTCCCCCTCAATCCGTGCAGGGATATTTGATGGAATGGGTTGTTTCTTTTCCAATTCAACCTTAAAATGCTTGAGGTGTTAAACCATCTTTGATTTGTTCCTTAAGAGATTTATCAACATCTTTTGGGAGCAATCATCAACAAATAAGAGTAAGTATTTGATACGACTGAAGGATTCTTCATAAAGTCCATATATAGATCACTATAACTAAGTTGAGAATATTTGTGGCTTGAAGTAATTAGCCACTCTTGAAATTATTCCTATGTTGTTTTGCAACTACACAAATAGAGCAAAAATACATGATTTTCTTGATGTTTAGGAGTCCAAGGACCATCTTTTGCTTACTTAATGCAATTATATATATGTAGGATTTAAATGACCAAAATGGCAGTGCTACAATGAGCACAACATTCTCAATAGTTGTTTGAAGAGAATGTTGCCAAGAACGAATGGCATAAAAAATAAACATTCCTCCTTTTGCAAACCCTTGAGCTATAATCTTTAGTATGTTCCTATATTTTACAACTCATCACTTTCATTACTCTTGTAAAAGTTAAACTTCAAAGTTATTGTCAAAAAATTGACTAATTAAAAGCAGAGTCTTCTTTATTTCAAGCACAAGAAGAACATTATACCCTTCATGGTTCTTGTTAGTGAATTGAAGGGGTGCAACTTCATCACTTTTGACTATTAGAAAACATTTTTAGATCCAAGGTGGATGACTTTGCTATGGTCATTTGATATTGTGAACTATTATTTCCTTCCACTTGTGTTCAGTTGCACTTGAATCTATATACCAATGTGTTTTTTAATCTTAGGTATTAAGGTATGATTGGACATGTTGTTGGATAACCTCCTCATCATATTCTTCTCTATTATTGTTGACATTACTTTGATGTCCCCTTGGTTGGCACTTGTGTTGATTCTTTTTATTCTTTTATGCTAGCATATTATAACAATAATCCATGGTGTTTTAAAAATTGAGAACATGTTAGGGCCTGTGTAAATCTATTAGCAAGTTGATTTTGAGTAGAATAATATAGAAGTTTTGTACCTTCATTTTGATAAAGTTGTAGAATAATGTTATCATTGATGTCAAAAGGTGAAAAGGTGGATTGGAGATGTTGTCTCATGATCATCAGGAAGAGTTCATGTTGTAGATCAATTAATGATCACAATCATGTTAATGACCTCTTCATACCATATTAAGTCTTCATGTTGCTTCAAGTTATGATGACAGTTTAGAGATGCTTATGTCATTGATGTTGGTTTTGAGATGTGCCTTGTGCCTCATTAGCTTCATGTCTTTATCAAGGCTCATGTTCATGTTCATGTCTTCATCATGTCTTCAATATGCCTTCATCATACCTTGTTCATGCAATGTTTGTTTGAGTTAAAGAAGGATGGTTAAGTCTTAGTTGGCTCAAGGTTCTTGACAGAGTTGGTGACAAGTTGGTTAGATCTCAGTTGGTTTGCAGTGTTGTGGTGGTGATTGATCTTTGGTCTTCATCATATTATTTTTTAGGGTTTGTATAATTGTTAAAGTCCTAAATCAACCTAAACCCTAAGTGTTTCTTTCTTATTGTAAAACCTTGTCTAAGTTTCACCCATCATGAAACTTAGACAAGGTTTTTGTTTCTTTCAAGGTGATTGTGGTATATGGGTTTCAGGTGTTTGAGGTTGGTGCCTCTTTGTGGTTGGTGTTTTGAGGTGATATTGTACTAAGCAAGTGTGCATTGTACCTAAGAGATTGAGGCTTTGTAAACAATGCATAGGTGTCCTTTGTACCTTGTAGTTGGTGCTGCAAAAACAATTATAATCTTTTCTATTTTGGAGGCTGGATTCTGATAGTACATCCAAGCAGCATTTCCCCCATGGTTTTTCCCTCATTGGGTTTCCACGTAAATCTTGGTGTTATGTTTGGATGTTTTGTTTGATGTGCACTTATGTTCCTTCTTGTGATATGTTTATAAGATGATTGCATAGGTTTTTGTATATAATTGATTCACCCCCCCTCTCAGTGATAGTGAGTATTCCAACAAAAGTGGCAATGAGTTTTTATGTGTTTTGATTGGTTTTGCATGAGTGTTTTTTTATACCTTCTAAACACTTTGATTATGATAAAAACAATCAATTGGTTGACTTGATGAATCAATAATATGTCCATGACACTTAAGGTTTTATGAAGTCATGTGTTATGGTGCATTATATTTATGCATATTTACTTTATTATACTAGGTTTATTTTGCAAATAAGATAAGCTTGCTTAGGTGTCCTCTTGCATGTGTGTCATCTTGTTGAGAGCATATTTTAGTTTTTAGTAAGTCATTGTTTACTTGGTATCCTCACTGTGACTCACTTGGGGACTTAGTAGTAGTCATGTGTTAAGAATTTTCATGAGCATTTCTTTATATACTTGTCTCATGCTTAAATTTCTTTCAATCCCTTGTAATATTTTGTATTTTATCCTCTTTGTTATGGAATAACATCTTACACATTGTGCAAGCCTTTGCTTGTCAATTTGTTTCTTGTTTTGTTTATGACTTTCTTCATTCATCTATTTTTTCACTGTGCTCATTGATTTCCCCTTTTCCCTACAAATCTTACATGATATTAGAGTGTGTGATGGTGTTTTGAAGAAGCTTATTTATAGTTAAGGATCAAGGGCTTTAAGGGCTTCATTTTTGCATCTTTGGTTGGACAACATGGTTCCAATGCTTTCTAGGTCAAAACTAACTCTGCCATTGTGTTCAAAGCATCCAAAACCCTAGGAAATGTTGTCTATTTGATAATTTCTAACACTAGAGAAAAGAACAAAAAAAATTAACCCCAAGCATGTAGCCAAGGTCATATAGATGTTGCTATAATATTGTGTAAAAAATTACCTATATTAATTTAGTATACAACATAATGAAAAAACACACCATCAAAACTAAATATTAACTTAAGTTCTTATTTTTTGGGATTTTAGGTAACAAATATCTGTTTCCAGGAACTGATAGCCATTCCTAGGAATGGATATCCATTCATATCCATTCCTATCCGTTCCTAGGAATGGATATTCGTTACCTAAAGGTCAAAAGCCTTCAATATTGGCTTCTAAAATATATCCAGGTAATGGATATTTGTTCTATAAAATTGATATCCGTTACTAACGGATATCCATTAGTAACAGATATCAGTTACCTTCGCATAAACGGTTTAGCCTCATGAATGCCTTGGGTTTAGGCTTGGGAGTGTCAAGGTTGACTTTTCCTCTGTTCTAACGTACTTAGAGGTTTCACCCTCTTTTCATGACTTCACCCTTCGTGCTGAAAACTTTTTTTGTCCAAATTTAATGAAACAAAAAGGGTTTATTCAATAAATTGTTAGCATTCTAAAAATTTAGGATATGCTTGATTATAATATTATTAAATAATTGTTAATAATTTTCTACTTAGAGTATGTCTGAAATCTTGATGGACACTCTAATTGAAAAATATCAATAATTTTCAAACTGTTTCACCCTTTTCAAATCTGAAAGCTGCGTCACACTCTATGATTTTCTAGCTACAGGTTAAAATAAATAAATTTGAATTTCATATTTTTTAATCAAGTTAGGTTGGATGGACAATTATTTTTTAATTTTTTAAAAAATTATAGTAAAAAATTCATAACTAATTCTTTTCATGGAAAAAAATTCAAAAAAATATGCATTATCCGAGCGTGTGTTCTTTACTTATATTTAAAGATTCATTTTTTTTTCTCATACTTAGGTTGGCTAGATAGACACCCACTTTTTATTTTTTTCTAAAAATTTTAATAGCACTTTATTGAAATATTCATTTTTCATCAAATAAATTTATTTATTTTTCTAAAAAATATATCCCATAAACTACATTCAATTCTCTACAAATTTTGTTCTTAGATATTTTTTAAATTGTGTAGATAACTCATTCAAATTTTTACATGAAATTACTTAAGTCTATTTTTTAGTATTTTCATTGCTACTTAGAGGTATTGTTTGGTCTATGATGATCATGCACTCACTTGAATGCATCCTCCATGTATTCAAACATAATGGGTAGCCATGCAACTACACATCCCATGCCATGCTTCACATATGCACTCTTTAGGAGAGCTCAATACAACTAACAACCAACCTCAACCACTAAATATGTGCTTGCTTTTATAAAATCAAACTCACACAAAACCACTAGAAGTGGTATTGGCTACTATTGCAAATATGTGCCTAATCGGTGTTGTCATTGATGTCAACATATTCTTGTTGCCATTGGTGTCAACTGTATCCTATCTTGTTACCTGACTAGAAGATTGGAATGTTGAGGATATTGAGAAAATTAATAAAGATCAATGGATGCAGATCATATGACAATATAGAGGATTGTGTGAAGTAGCTCTAGTTAGGATTTCAGAGGTCCGCATGAAGATTTGAAGAAACTATGGCCATCTGAGTAGAACCAGTTTTGCAGTATTCAGAAGAGATAGAGCGACAGAGAAGTGGTCTGGATCCTTCCGGATATGTCAAATAATGATATGCAGATCTAGAGGCATGTTTGGGAAGTTAGTGTACATCATCCATTCAAGTGGTTCGTGGTTTGGAGGTCCGCAAGCAATCTTTCTAAGATGACAGTCATGGAAGATAGTATTCTTAAGGTTCTAGATGAAGATGCAAGTGATCTTGATAATTTGGAGGAGTGCAGATGTTTTTGTTGAATTCATTGTGCTTGTGGAGGTCTCTGGATCATGTGATTGCTATGTTGGAGGTTCACATTGTTGGTGAAGATTTCCTTCTTGGTGTTGTTGTTCTTCCCAGTCCTGGCCAACCGGATGATTCAAGCATATTGTGGATGTTCCAGAAGCAATTCTTTGGAGCGTGGTGTTTTGTTCTAAGAAGATTCAAGTCTTAGCAATGTTTGGCCAACAGCTTAGTGATTCACATTAAGTAAGATGTTTGGTGTGCCGACCTTGATGTTTATTCCAAGGTTGATGAAGCATATAAAGGAGTGTAGCTGAGTCGTGGAAAATCATCTTTGAGCGAAAATAATAAATCCAAAGAAAGGATTAGGAGCAGAGCTAAGAAGAGGAGGAGCAGAAAAGCAAAAGTAGAATAGAGTGAAAAGTTAGTGAAGAAGAGTTTGGAAGAAGAACAGAAGTTTTATGAGCATTCAATGAAACTGAACCAGGCATGAATTAGATGCTATTTCTCATTTAAATCTTTCTGTGTTAAACTTAAATTTCTTGTAGGCAGTGAGCCTCTCTTTTGAGCAGTGAGCTCTGGGCAGTGAGCCCGAAAGCAAGTGCCTTCCCATTCCTTTTAAGTACTTTTAACAAGGGATGAATCTTGTGGGCTAACACCCACCATGGTTTTTCCCTTAACCGGGTTTCCACGTCAAAAATCTTGGTGTCAAATGTGTTGATTATGTTTATGCTTATGTGATGTTGTTTCATGCTTTAATGTTTACATCATTAATCAATTTGCAAATTGTGAAAGAAGATTAAAAGGAAGAAAAGGTTAATTTTTGGGACAATTGATTCACCCCCCCTCTCAGTTGTCTGGTCTAATTCCAACAATTGGTATCAGAGCCAGATACTCTAAAAGAAGCTTGACTGCTTGAGGAGATCCAAGATGTCCACTTATAAGAAGGAAAGTCCGAGATTTGATGGAACAAATTACTCCCTTTGGAAGGTACGCATGCAGTGTCATTTGGAATGTATTGGTAATGACTTTTGAATGATAACAAAGAATGAGTATAAGATTCCAAAGAATGGCCCTACTACTCTAGATGAACTCAGGGAAGCTGAATGCAATATTCGAGCTAAAGAAGCATTATTGAGTGCCCTGTCTGATACAGAATTGGAAAATGTCTTGGATTTGAAAACTGCCCATGAAATCTAGAAAAAGCTAGAAAATATGTATGAAGGTGACAAATATGTTAAATGTGCCAAGCTACAAAGCCTGAAGGGTAAATATGAAAGATTGGTAATGAGGGAAGATGAAAACATTACTTCCTACATGTATAAAGTAAATCAACTTGTGACCGATATCAGAAATGCAGGTGGAGTATTGGAAGAATCAGAAATTGTTGCCAAAGTGCTCAGATCCTTACCTGTAGCATACAAGCATAAAGCTGTAGCCATTGAAGAAATCAGGATAGTAACAACTGTCACAAGGGATCAGTTAGTTGGTAAGCTTTTAGCATTTGAAATGAGTGAGTTTGGTGATTCTCTCCCTAAGTCTAAATCTGCATTTAAGGCCAGTGTGTATAGAAAGCAAAGATATGATCTAGGTAAAAGTTCTTCAGGAAGATCAAACCAATTTATGAAGACAAGGAAGGATCTTGAAGATGATGAAATTGAGACTACAGATCTTGAAGCTCTTATTGCTAAAAGAATACCAAGAGGATCCAATAAATATGAAGGAAAGTTGCCACTCAAGTGTTTTTCTTGTAATAAGATTGGTCACTTTGCCTCAAGATGTCCGGAGAGGTTCTCAAAACCAAACCCTAACAGATATAAAGGTCAAAAAAAATGTTACTATGTCCAAGAAGCTGGAGAAGGAGTCACAAATGATGAATCTGATCATGGAGGTTCCACTAAAGATGATTGGGTGTTCATTGCTATCAAGGAAGAAGATCGGGTATCTACTGAATCTGCTAGTTGTACAAATGTGGAAAGTGTCTTGGCTGCTCAGGTTGTTGACAAGGATGAATGGGTGATAGATAGTGGATGTTCTCATCATATGACTGGTGATAAAAGTAAGTTTGTAAGCTTTGAAAAATTTGAAGGTGGAATTGTGAAATTTGGAGACAACTCAATTGGTAGAATCCATGGTAGAGGATCCATCTCTTTTGATGGTAAGAATAACACTAATGATGTTTTATATGTGGAAGGACTGAAGCATAATCTTCTCAGTGTTGTACAGTTGGTTGATAAGGGTTATGATCTTTGATTTAAGGATGGAAAATGTAGAATCTTGGAAAGCTTCAGAACTGAAATTGCATCTAGTACTCAAACTAGAGGTAACATCTTTCATTTAAGTAGTTCCGACAAAAGTTGTTTGATTGCTCAGTCAGATCAAAGTTGGTTATAGCATAGGAGGATGTGTCATGTAAATTTTGATAACATTGTCAAGATAAATTCTACTCAAGCTGTAAGAGATCTTCCAAAACTTATGAAACCTGATAACATATGAAGAGAATGTCAATTGGGCAAATAGAACAAAATTTCATTCAAAAGTAAAGAATAATTTTCAAGTGAACGGTTGGAACTTGTGCATACTGATCTATGTGGTCCTGCTAGAATTAGGAGTGTGCAAGGAGATATATATTTTATGTTGTTGATTGATGATTACTCCCGGATGATGTGGGTAACCTTCTTAAAAAAAAATTAGAAGCTCTTGACAAATTCAAGATATTCAAAGTTATGGTGGAAAATGAGATTGGTGTGAAGATAAAGTGTTTGAGATCTGACAGAGGTGGAGAATTTACCTCTGATGAGTTTGATTCATTTTGTGAAAAGCATGGAATTAAAAGATAGTTATATGTTCCTAGGACTCCTCAACAAAATGGAGTTATGGAAAGAAAGAACTAGACCATTCAAGAAGCTGCCAGGACCATGATGATAGAAACAAATGTTCCTCAAGTTTATTGGAGAGAAGCTGCGAGTACTGCTGTCTACACTCTTAACCGGGTGCAGATCAAAGGCAATTCTGGTAAGACACCTTATGAACTATGGTTTGGTCATCCTCGTACTGTAAGATACTTCAAAGTTTTTGGTAGTAAATGTTATATCAAAAGAGATGAGGATCTAAGCAAGTTTGAAGCAAGAAGTGATGAAGGAATATTTTTGGATTACTCGACTCAAAGCAAAGCATACCGGTGCTTTAACAAGAGGTTGAAAAAGATTGTTGAAAGTGCTAATGTCAGAGTTGATGAGAGCAAAGAAGGACATTCCAGATCTTACAGATATGATTTAGATGATCAAGATGAAAATCCAAGTTAAGAAAGGCAAGTGCAAACTTAGATCCATATCCAGATTGATCCAGAAAATCTAGTAATTCAAGAGGATAGTGTAGAAGTTGAGGAACAAGCTCAAGAAATAGAAGCTCAAACAATTCCCAAAACTCTCAGGTATGTAAGAATGAATTATCCTGAAGATCAAATTATAGGAGACATAAATAAAGGTGTCCGAACTAAAAGAAGAATTGCTGAAGATAAAGAAGAGATTTGTCTGATCTCAACTTAGATTGAACCAAAAACAGTAAGTGAAGCCTGCAAAGATGAAGACTGGGTAAAGACAATGAAAGAAGAATTAATGCAAATTGAAAAGAATCACACGTGGGATCTTGTTTCTAGACCTGAGGACAAAAATGTGATTGGAACTAAATGGGTCTTCCGAAACAAGCTAAATGAAGAAGGTGAAGTTGTAAGAAATAAAGCAAGGTTAGTATGTAAAGGATATTCTCAAGTGGAAGGAATTGATTTTGAAGAAACTTTTACTCCGGTGGCAAGAATAGAGGCAGTCAGATTGTTTCTTGCTTTTGCTGCTTATAAAGATTTTAAAGTCTATTAGATGGATGTCAAGTTAGCATTTCTAAATGAATAGTTAGAAGAAGAAGTCTACATTGAGCAACCAGAAGGATTTTAGTTGTCTGATCAGGAAGACATGGTCTGCAGATTAAGGAAAGCATTGTATGGACTCAAATAAGCTCCAAGAGTCTAGTATGCAAGATTAGATAAGTATTTGCTAAAGCTAGGTTACAACAAAGGCACTGCTGACAGTAATCTCTACTTCAAGATTGATCATGAGAATATTCTGATTGTTGAGGTATTTGTTGATGATATCATTTTTGGTGGAAATGAGAGTATGTGCAGAACATTTGTTGATCAAATGCAAAGTGAATTTGAGATGTCCATGTTTGGTGAAATGAACTTCTTCTTAGGTCTACAAATCAATCAGTCAAACAAAGGTATCTTTATATCTCAATCTAAATATGTGAAAGTATTGTTGAAGAAGTTTGGAATAGAAAATTCAAAGCCAGTACGTACGCCTATGGTAGCTAGATGTAAGTTGAGTAAAGATGATGACTCCCCTAAGGTAAATTAGAAAAGGTATAGATCAATGATTGGAGGACCACTCTATCTAACTCAGACCAGACCTAATATCATGAATGCAGTTGGGCTTGTTGCTAGATTCCAAGCTAATCCTAAAGAATCCCATGTTGTAGCAGTCAAAAGAATTTTTAGATGTCTCCAAGGGATAATTGATTATGGATTATGGTATCCAAAGGATAATGACTTCACTCTTCATGCATATACAGATGCTGATTGGGTAGGAGATGTGGATGATAGAAAAAGCACTAGTAGTGGTGCATTCTTCTTGGGAAGTAGATTGGTTTCTTGGCTAAGTAAAAAGTAGGAGGCAATTTCCCTATCTACAACAGAGGCTGAGTATATAACAGCAACAAACAATTGTACTCAAGTCCTGTGGATGAAGCAAATGTTGAAGGACATCAGAATTGTATTTGAGGAGCCTATCACAATCTTCTATGATAATTCAAGTGCAATAAGTATCTCAAAGAATCCGGTGTTGCATTCAAAGACAAAGCATATATCCATCAAGTTTCATTTCTTGAGAGAGAAGGTAAATGAGAATGAAGTCAAGTTGGAGTTTGTGTCCTCAAAGGATCAGATTGCAGATATTTTCACTAACCTCTTCCCAAGGATACTTTTGAGTATCTCAGAGAGAAGTTAGGGGTTATTACCCCTCCTGATCAGAATTAATATGCACTAGAGTGCATCAGTCTGGTGGAATTCACAGTCATATCTTGTGATCCGGATTGATGTTAAGGAAGCACTACTCAGGGGGAGTAGTCTACATGCAATTTTTGAGTTTGATCTGAAACAAAACTAAGGAGAAAAGACTACAAATATGTATTATTTGCCATTGATGTCAAAGGGGGAGAGAAGTCATGTGAAAAATTAGTTGCTGGTGAAAGGGGGAGCAATGAAGATAATGGTTATAGAAGTGATAAGAGAAAGGGGGAGAAGCTCTTGTATTGATGGTTGAATCAGTTTTTCACATCATATGTTGCCATCAATGACAAAGGGGGAGATTGTTGCAAATATGTGCCTAATTGGTGTTGTCATTGATGTCAACATATTCTTGTTGCCATTGGTGTCAACTGTATCCTATCTTGTTACCTGACTAGAAGACTGGAATGTTGAGGATATTGAGAAAATTAATAAAAATCAATGGATGTAGATCATAAGGAAGTATAGAGGATTGTGTGAAGTAGCTCCAGTCAGGATTTCAGAGGTCCGCATGAAGATTTGAAGAAACTATGGCCATTTGAGTAGAACTAATTTTGCAGTATTCAGAAGAGACAGAGCAACAGAGAAGTGGTCCAGATCCTTCTGGATATGTCAAATAATGATCTTTGGATCTAGAGGCATGTTTGGGAAGTTAGTGTGCATCATCCATTCAAGTGGTTCATGGTTTGGAGGTCTGCAAACAATCTTTCTAAGATGACAATCATGGCAGATAGTATTCTTGAGGTTCTAGATGAAGATGCAAGTGATCCTGATAATTTGGAGGAGTGATGATGTTTTTGTTGAATTCATTGTGCTTGTGGAGGTCTCTGGATCGTGTGACTGTTGTGTTGGAGGTTCGCATTGAAGTTTGAGCTTGTTGGTGAAGATTTCCTTCTTGGTGTTGTTGTTCTTCTCAGTCCTGGCTAACCGGATGATTCAAGCATATTGCAGATATTCTAGAAGCAATTCTCTAGAGCGTGGTGTGTTGTTCAAAGAAGATTCAAGTCTTAGTAATGTTTGGCCAACAGCTTAGTGATTCACATTAAGTAAGATGTTTGGTGTGCTGACCTTGATGTTTATTCCAAGGTTGATGAAGCATATAAAGGAGTGTAGTTGAGTCATGGAAAATCATCCTTGAGTGAAAATAATAAATCCAAAGAAAGGATTAGGAGCAGAGCTAAGAAGAGGAGCAGAAGAGCAAAAGCAGAATAGAGTGAAAAGTTAGTGAAGAGTTTGGAAGCAGAATATATGTTTTATGAGTATTCAATGAAACTGAACCAGGCATGAAGTAGATGTTATTTCTCAATTAAATCTTTCTATGTTAAACTTAAATTTCTTGTGGGTAGTGAGCCTCTCTTTTGAGTAGTGAGCTCTGGGCAGTGAGCTCGAAGGCAAGTGCCTTCCCATTCCTTTTAAGTACTTTTAACATGGTATGAATCTTGTGGGCTAACACCCACCGTGGTTTTTCCCTTAACTAGGTTTCCACTTCAAAAATCTTGGTGTCAAATGTGTTGATTATGTTTCTGCTTATGTGATGTTGTTTCATGCTTTAATGTTTACATCATTAATCAATTTGAAAATTGTGAAAGAAGATTAAAAGGAAGAAAAGGTTAATTTTTGGGACAACTGATTCAACCCCCCCCTCTCAATTGTCCAATCTAATTCCAACAGCTACTTGCCATATGTCTCAAAACCATTGAGCCCAAAATTAAATATTTCTCACAAATATTAAATATTTGTCGTATGTTTCCCACACATAAAATGTCTAACCAATTGAATGCAACTTTACAAGTGGTCCCAAATAAATATTTAATTTGGCTAAACACATCTCTAAATATGCACCATAATATTTATTTTACATAACTAAAATATTTATTTTCTTGTGCAAGGTGTACAACACTTTTTCCTAACAAACAAATGTTTCCCTTTGGTCAAACCTGTGTTGTCAATTCAATGGTTTGGTAAAAAAGATTGAAGATAACAAATAAGCATGAAGTAATGCTAGGGTGTTGATGTAATTTGATGATGTAATGTTACTACTCTATGTGATGATGCAATGTGAATACAAGGTCTTGGGTTGATGTTTAGATGGTCTAAAATGAATTAGAGTGTGTCCTTTAATACAACACCCTGACACATAAGTTAACAAATTTCGTGGTCAAGTCAACACATAATTGCTAGTTAGAGGGAGTTAAAGATGACTCAAGTTTATGTTTGAATTTTGGAAGTTTGGGGCCATTTCTATCTTTTATGGAACTAACTTGATAAATAATGAATGACTTGAGAATTTGAACTAGTCATCGAAAATATATGTAGATGAAATTAAGTTAGGTTCATGTTATTTGCCAACTTTTATGCTAGAATACACCACTTTTACACAAATCATTGGACTAAGATAACTTGCCAAAATGAGCCCAAAATGAAGAGAAAAAGTGTAGGATATGCATTTTTTACCATTACAAGTATTATCCTTTATCACTAAAAATATCTAATTAGTTAAAAAAAAAAAAAAAATTTCTAAAAAAAAATTGGAGTGTTTTATGTCAAATCTAGATCATTTTTGCAACTTGATATAAGAGCATGAGCTTAAGTTGATTCCTCTTCAATTGAAAGATAAGGATTGAGGGGTATCCATTTCACCAAAGTTGCCTAGGGCATTGATCCCAACATCATCCCTTATTTATTGTACCTTTAGAGGATTTGAACCTTGATGGATGGTGTAATTAAATAACAAACCATCATCCTCACCAATTGTGGTTCAACCAATTAAATTATCCCTTTAAAGAAACATAAAAATATTTAAAACAAAAAAAAAAGAAGAAAAAAAATATTAATAAAATTAAATGTATTTAGTTGAAGTAATTAAAAACAATGCTTGATGAAAAGCATAAGAATAAGATTAACATAACAGGGAAAACTAATCTTAAAAAAAACTACCCCATTGTGGATTGTAAGTCACAAGGTGGCCATTTAATATATTCCAAACTTTAAACAAAGCTACCCCTCCCCCTCACCCAAAAAAAATCCATGACTGAATTGATGCAGTCCATTGAGAACTGAAAGCACAAGAATAACTTTCAATACATTTCAGGGGAAGAAAAAGTGAAGTTTGTATGAAGAAGAAAAGTATCAGAATTCATTCATTCCTTGAGTCTGATAAAAGAAAAAGGCACTCGGACAAATCCACTGAGATGGCCTACTGTGTTCTGTCCAGCCATAACAATGAAGCTTGTCAAGAGCTAAAGGTGAGGGAATAACTCTGAAACCAATGATAAGAGAATTATTCAACTACTTTAAAGCAATTGTAACTGTGAGTACAATAGTCTCAAGTCAAAAAGAAGAACATAATACTTAATCTAGAAGTGATTACCTAGAATAACTTTGGCCCTTGGATGTCTGGGAATCCTTCCTAACAAGTTCTATCTGCAATCTTATAAATTTACTTCCTTCCCTGGTGTAGTCACATTCATTGCAGTTTAGTCAGTTGTATTTGGTTTACTGGTCAATAACTGAGTATCAAGCTTCAGTTTCTCAGTTGTCAAAAGGATCAAATATGTCATCTGCTTGGGTTGATGATGGGGTTGGAAAATTTGGTGGGAATAACGAGGTTTCACTTGTCCTTAACTTCAGAAAGGAGCTTCAATGGCTGAACGAGAAGCTCACAAAAGTAAGAAGCTTTCTCAGAGGAGCAGATATTCAAAGTGCACAAAATGGGTCAGCGAAAAACTGGCTGCTGGATGTTGCAGAGATTGCTTTGGATGCAGAGGACATACTGGACGAATGTGCTGTTGAATCTCAAGGTACTAATAATGAAAGCTCCCAATTGTCTTGTGTCTGTGCTTTCAGTTTTTCTCAATTAGTCTTTCGCTATAAAATGGCACGACGGATTAAGGATGTGAAAGATAGAATGAGGTCCATTATGGAAGATGCAGCGGAGCTGAAGCTTTTTCAAGATCTGATTCATTTAGATCAACCCTCCACAAGTTCATCTGGAAATGTAAAGTGGAAGAGAACAAGTCTAATGGAGAGCGATTCAAGATCAGTGACTATTGAGCCCAAGGTTAAAGAAGTTCTCCGCCTAGTTGATGACCCTGCTGCTCCTGTCATTGCCGTCGTTGGAATGGGCGGCGTCGGGAAGACATTTCTGCTGCAAAATGTTTTGAACAGAACAAAGGGCAAGTTTGAGAAGTCAGTCTGGCTTGATGTTTCTCAGACTTACTCCCTTAGAAATTTGCAAGCTAACTTGGCCTCGGAAATCAATTTGAATGAGGTCGTTAATGGGGTAGGGGAAATACGGGCAAGAGAGTTGATTCATGAGCGTTTAGCAAGAATAAGGTCTCTCATTGTGTTGGATGATGTGTGGAGGGCAACTGAGGAAGATAACTTGATATCTTCACTTGGCCTTCCAAGGGGGAAAAATAGCCAGTGCAAAATTGTGGTCACTACAAGGAGCAGAGATGTGTGCAGAAACATGAATGCCCTTGTTTATGAGGTGCAACCTTTGTCAGAAGAAGAGAGCTGGAACCTGTTTTGTGCTTTTGCCTTCCCTGACTGCCAGCAAAATCAACCGCCACATCAATTTGAAGGGATTGCTCGAGAAATTGAAGGGGAATGTGGGAGATTGCCCTTGGCTGTTAAAACAGTGGCAGAATCTCTGGCGGGGAAGAGATTCTTGAAGGACTGGGAATCCAAATTGGGGCAGCTAAGAGCGCCATCTTATACCAATGATCCAATTATGCAGATTATCAAGTTGAGTTATGATTCTCTCCCTGCTCATCTCAAACCCTGTTTTGCATTTCTTTCTTTCTTTCCTGAGAATGAGGAAATAGACTCCCATTATCTCATAAACCTGTGGATAGCAGAAGGATATATTCCTCAAGGGGAGGATCAGCTAGACATTGGATTGAGTTATATATATCATCTTCACAATTTATGTTTGGTGGAGAGAGCAGGGGACATTTATGATCAGCTAGATAAAAGCTTCAAATTGAATGATTTATTGCTTGATTTGGCTATTAGTATCTCAAAGGAAAGTAAATGTGCATTTAGTGTGGAGGAAGAAGCTTTCAACAAAGGTCCAACTATGCAAACCAGTAGCAGGTACCGCAGGATTTTATTGGGCAAGAAAAGCATAGGCGATGGTGATGTAGATGTAATGGCAAGAAATAGAGCATATTCTGCATCATGTCTTCGTACTCTGTCATTCTCAAAAAACAGAGGCATTCAAAATATTCCACCATTCTTGCTTAGCAGTGCAAGAGTACTGCGCATTCTTGATTTGAGTCACACTAACATCTCATCATTGCCCACTTGTGTTGGAAATTTGAAGCTCCTCAGAGTTTTGAATTTAAGGGGGACACAAGTTACAGAGGTACCAGAATGTGTAAGAAGTAATAAGAGTCTTCACTTCATTGACATTTCTAGTTGCCAGAGTCTAGAACAGTTGCCTGAGTGGATTGGTGAGCTTAATTCTCTGCAACATCTGGATATATCTGGGATAAATAGCATGCCTAAGGGAATATCAAAGCTTGTGTCTTTACAGGTACTGAGATCAAATTTCGACAACAACTGTAAACTATCTATTGAAGAGAATGAGTTCTTCAAGCTGGAACATTTTGTCTATTTGATCAACCTCCGCGAAGTGTACATAGTTATTCATCATGAGGCTGAATTGAAAGCTATAGAAAATGGGATTCTTGCCCTGTTAGTGAAGATGCGTAATCTGAAAATATCCAATGTGACTGCAGGTTATGTTGATGTATGCAATCTTCCTCCTCTACCGGAGAAAATGTTAGCTATGAAGAATCTTGAATCCCTTTGGCTAGATTGCTTTGCAGTGCCAAATTGGATATGTGGTTTCTCAAACCTGATGCAATTGACGTTATGGAACTGCCATTGTGCTGAATATCCAGCACTGGAAATGATGCCCAACTTAATAAAGTTGGAGTTGAATCGTAATTCTAATTGCAGAGCATTTGCAAAAGGGTTGGGGAAGCCCGGGGGATTCCCCCAGCTGCGTGTTTTTAGAATTTTGTACTTTCCAGTGTTAGAGAAGTTGCCAGAATTAGAGGATGGGGCGATGCCACGCCTTGAGATACTTCATGTAACTGTATGTCCCAATCTGAAGAAAGTTCCATGTGGATTGGAGCTCCTCAAATCTCTGAAACAGTGCAGGTTTATAAGGACTGGAACATATATACTCAATATTTTAGAGGAGGGTGGGGAATTATGGAGTAAAATGAAAGCCAATAACCCCAATGTCATCATAGATATCGACTAATTGGTAAGTGAGGTTGTGGAGGTTGGGGGTAGTGAAATGTAGAAATGGTGTATTTTTATAATTTCCTTCCCCAATCTAATTACCACTTCATTATTACATGCTTGATTTATATCAAATAACCATTATTTAAAGTTTGTAAAATGTAGGCAATAGAATAACTTGATGTATATGAAGAGGCGTAGATATAGATACAAACAAAGAGTGTTTGACAAAGAGGTACACGCTACTATCCACAAATCAATTAATGAGCAAAAACACTATACTTCATATTATACTTTTTCCCATTTTTAATGAAGAAGACAATTTATTTTTTTCAAAATAAAGGCCATAGGCTTGTAAATCCATCTATATTTGCCAACATATGGTTAAAGATCTACTCACAATTTCTTCAATATGCATTTTTATGAGTTATCCATTTAAGGTTAATAAAAATTGTTGTATCTAAATTGAAATGTTATTAATAATTGTGATTTTAAGGTTTTTATTGGTAATGAAGTTAGTTGAAATGTTACTTGGTATATTGTGTATAGATGTTTAATTTTGTAGGTGGGTAAGAAGCTAGATGTTAGTTTCATGGTGTTGGTTGTTACTTTCGAGGAGTCCTATTGTTATTAAATATAACATAGTCAAATGGTCCCATTGGTGAATCTACACAAGTTGCATTTTCAAGTTCGGTCTTTTATTGTTTAGATGATTCAAGGATGTCTACAACATCTATTTGTATTTTATTTGTAGATAATTTTAACATGTATCATCTAAATCATTGGGTTGCAACATGATGAATTAGATAGTTTATTTGTTTGTATTTATATTGTCTTTTATATTCTATTAGTGTTTCTTTGAGGCTGAATTGAAAGCTATAGAAAATGGGATCCTTGCCGAGTTAGTGAAGATGCGTAATATGAAAATATCCAATGTGATTGTAGGTTATGTTGATGTATGCAATCTTCCTCCTCTATCGGAGAAAATGTTAGCTATGAAGAATCTTGAATCCCTTTGGCTAGATTGCTTTGCAGTGCCAAATTGGATATGTGGCTTCTCAAACCTAATGCAATTGAAGTTATGGAACTGCCATTGTGCTGAATATCTAACACTGGAAATGATGCCCAACTTAATAAAGTTGGAGTTGAATCGTAATTCTAATTGCAGAGCATTTGCAAAAGGGTTCAGGAAGCTTGGGGGATTCTCACAACTACGTGTTTTTACAATTTTGTACTTTCTAGTGTTAGAGGAGTTGCCATAATTAGAGGATGGGGTGATGCCATGCCTTGAGATACTTTGTGTAATTGTATGTCCCAATCTGAAGAAAGTTCCATGTGGATTGGAGCTCCTCAAATATCTGAAATAATGCAGGTTTATAAGGACTGGAACAAATATACTCAATATTTTAGAGGAGGGTGGGGAATTATGGAATAAAATGAAAGCCAATAACCCCAATGTCATCATAGATATTGACTAGGTTGGGTAAGTGAGGTTGTGGAGGTTGGGGTAGTGAAATGTAGAATGGGTGTATTTTTATAATTTTTTTCCAAAGTCTAGATTACCATTTCATTATTAAATGCTTGATTTATATCAAATAGCTTCTATTTAAAGTTTGTAAAATGTCGGCAATAGAATAACTTGATGTATATGAAGAGGTTTAGTTATGGGTGTTTGATAAAGAGGTATACACTACCAAAATCAATTAATGAGAAAAAACACTATACTTCAGGTTATATTTTTTCCCATTTTTAATGAAGAAGACAATAATTTTTCTTTTTCAAAATAAAGGCCATAGGCTTGTAAATCCATCTATATTTGCCAACATATGGTCTAAAGATCTACTCACAATTTTTTCAATATGCATTTTTATGAGTTATAAGGCTATTTCTTAATCAGAGGAAAAAAATGTTAAGGTTAAAAAAAATTGTTGTATCTAAATTGAAATGTTATTAATAATTGTGATTTTAAGGTTTTTATTGTAGTGAAGTTAGTTGAAATGGTGCTTGGTATATTGTGTATAGATGTTTGGTTTTGTAGGTGGGTAGGAAGCTACGTGTAGTTTCATGGTGTTGGTTGTTACTTATGAGGAGTCCCATTGTAATTAAATATAGCATTACCAAATGGTCCTATAGGTGAATCTGTACAAGTTGCATCTTTAAGTTCAATTTTTTATTGCTAAGGTAGATGAATCAAGGATGTCTACATCATCTATTTGTATTTTATTTGTAGAAAATTTTAACATGTATCATCTAAATCATTGGGTTTGCAACATCATGAATTAGATTGTTTATTTGTTTGTGTTTATATTTTCTTTTATATTATATTAGTGTTTCTTTGTGGGTTTGTAGGTTTATATGGACAAACATGGGGATCTATTTACAATCATTGCTAGTAATTTAGTTGGAATAGAGAGCTTGCATGTCTTGCAAATGTGTTTTGTGTAGTTTACCATGTCTAGATAGATTATAGAGTTGACATTACCAAATTTGTATTCATAGAATTATAACAAAATTATATGCCATGAATATTCATTTCCAAATGAGAATTTAATAATAAAGATATTCAAATTCCTTTTGTCAAATGTTTGTGTATTTTCATATTATTCTTTGTATTTTATTAAGGTTTCTGCTAGCATCCCATGGGAGGAGGTCATGTTTCTATAAACAAGCATTTCAAATTCCATACATATAATTAGATAAGCATTGATGGGCATCTTGAAGTGGATTTTAGCTTATTGGACTACTTGGTGCCATTGCAACCCTATTTGTTAAATGTTGTATTATTGAATTTGGATAAAAGTATTTGTTAATACTTTTTTCTAGCATCCCCCTAATCTTAGTTCTCTAATGAGAACAAAGATACCATATTGGGTATTTTAATTTCTAGAGATGCAAATCTCAAGGATCAAATAAAACATTTGGTAGCTTGGTGTCTACAAAAGGTAGCAAATAGTTCAGATCTACCTCTCAAGGCAAGTCAAAATTCCTAGAAATTGTAAAAAGGGTAGATTTAAATTATAGGAGCTTTTAACACTGTATTCCATAGTTCCGTAGATATGTTAATTTTCATGTTGCTAGGTTTATTATGTTGTTTTCAAGCTTAATTTAGATGTTAATCAATGGTTTGTAGATTCTCCTCATGAGAAACACCTTGACATTCTTGTATTAAGCCTTGCACTTGAGAAATCATCAAGATTCATTAAAATTCACAAGGAACCAATGGTGCATCAAGGATTTCATTCATCATGCTTGGTGGACACTTGATAGTGGCTTCTTCTAGTCTCCAAAGAATTTTAAGGAAGTAATATTTGTTGAGGTTTCAAGGATTGAGATCAATCATCTTTTAATCTTCTAAAGCTAGCAAGTCAAGGGACTTTGTTATACATATTGAGATGCCTAATCTTCTAATGACATTTTTTTGTTTCCTTAACTACTTCTATTTTTGCATGCTAACCCTTCATTGATTTTAAGTTTAATCTACCCATATGTTCAAGTTCAAAATATAACTATAATTTAATATAATATGTAATGGTCCAATGGCTGAGTATCAACCATTTAAATTTGGTTCATTTTTGTTTACTTTATAATCCATAAACATGACACTAGATAGATTTCCTTAGAAGATATTCATTTTAATCTCGTTGCATCCCTTTGGAAATTTATTAAATTTTCTAATTTCATCCAAACAACCTTCTAATATGTTTGTACAAATTTATATATATAATACAAAACCACTTGCATCAAATAAAAGGGTGGAAACATAAAGGTGTTTCCCACATTTTGGCCAAGATAAGTCACTCAAATTAGCATTTTAAGTCAAATTTTTAGTTTCTGTCATTTATAGCAAGCAAACCATTAAGAATTTGAAGACAATGTGAACTAGTGATTCTTGAGGTTTTGTGTGTGGATTCTAAATATATATTTAAAATAATAATAATTTGTTTCATTTTTTAAAGATTTGTTAATAACTTATTTCTTATACATTATAATATTTTTAATGAGTGATATTTCCTTATCCAATATATAACTTCTTTTAGAAATTAAACAAATTCATAATTTTTTAAATATAGATCATTAACACTAATATCTAGGGCATGCATTTTTGGTGCATAATTTATTTATTATTAATATTTTAATTAGATAATTATAATTTAGAGTAATATTTTCCATCTAACATAACATTTTGTATATATCCAATTTTTATTTTTATTGAAACAATGACATTAATACAAAGGGTGAACCTATTTTTCATAGTTTTTCTACTTTTACTAGTTTTCCACATGTGTTGAACGAAGACCTTTATGTTTAGTAAAAAATCTACGTTCACTAGAAAAAAAAAATATAATAATTAAACAAAATATATTACAAATTATACATTTTAGATATCTTATTTCAAGGGCTACAATTGTGCAAAATCTTATGTCATGACATCTTCATTGGATTGTTGAAACCTTGCCTTGAATCAACACTGTTTGTTGAAAACTAGGTGTATAAAAGCTGATGGGCCACATAAGAGCTAACAAATATTGGGAATTAAGGTGTCTCAACCCTGGTAATTCCTTATATTATTTCATTGTATTTATTTATTTATTGCCTATTGTATAATTTGGATGCAAATCTTATGTTATCATATTGTGGGAGTTGGCACGGTGATACATGTCATCCTACCTGACATATGACCACATGTAATTTTGTCCTCACATGAGGAGATAGGCGTCCCACTTAGTGGTAGGAATATTTTGCCATGTGTCGACATCTTGGATGTTGTGTAAGGGAATGTTGACCGTAATGGTCATGATAGATTCCTATGACGAAGTTATGACATGTAAGAGTCAGAAATAGAAGCTTGTAAGATAGGTGAAGACATGTGTCGAGAAGCATCTTTGAAAAAGGCATCTTTGGGCACCCCAAGGTGGACTATGAAATGTTGTAATAGAATATGCTATTTATAGCCTGTGTATGATAGATTCTCTTACAACTGTAAGTTATGACAGCTATGAGAGATTCTATGACGGTCGTAAGAGTCGTAAGAGCATCTGTCATAGCCCATTTTGGAAATAGGTGACCTCTTTGGGATGGGGTGTGTGGACAAGTGTCAGATGCATCTTACAATGTTGACCAAGTGTCTATAGGCATGGGTTTTGGGCCATGAGGCCAAGTTGGACGCCCATTCCAAGATAGAGGTAATTTTGCCTTGTATTTTCTATATAAACAGGTCCTTTGAGGAGGAGATGTATAATGTGATTGGTAGGTACTGTTATGCTGCCGGATTGACTCCAGACACGAGTGTCAAAGACTATTGAGAGCTTGCATTGCAAGTGTATTGTAAACCATATTCAATTTTGATAATACATTGTGCAGGTTTTCAAGTGTGAGGTTTTTCACCCAATAAGGGTTTTCCCCACGTTATTTCTTGTCTCTCTTCTTTTGTCTTCTTTCTAGTTCTATGTGTATTGCTGTAATATCTCTATTATATGTTTCATGTTGCTATAATTGTAAAGATTAAATTGAATTTGCATAGCTCTCCCCTCATTAGATTGGTGTAGGAAGCGATTTCTACACACCTAGCTTCCTTTCAGTTGGTATCAGAGCTTGATCACCTTTGGTCCTAGTTGTTGGGTAGGAATTTTTTGAGCTGATCTTAAGTTGAGTGGGAGCCTGTGCAGATTATTCTGAATCTTATTGCAGCAAGGAGATGGCAAGCACATCTGGAAGGATAGAGGTGGAGAAATTCAATGGCACTAATTTTGAGTTGTGGAAGCTCAAGATGGAAGACATGGTTGTTGATCGAGACCTATGGGAAACCGTTGATGGCACAAAACCTACGACAATGTCACAAGATGATTGGGATCTCAAAGATAGGAAGGCTAAGGGTCTCACAAGACTTAGTCTTGTTTATTCTGTCATGTTAAATGTTCATGAGGAGAAAACTACAAACTTGCTTTGGAAGAAGTTGGGAGATGTGTATCAAGCCAAATCTCTGGTTAACAAACTTTTTCTGAGAAAAAAGTTGTATTCCCTTCGAATGGAGGACGGAGGATCTATTGCAGATCATATGAATTCTTTCAACATATTGGTTGCACAATTGACATCCATTGGTGTGAAGATGGAGGAGGAGGATCATTGTATGACCTTGCTTTGTTCTTTGCCAGACTCGTGGGATCATCTTGTCATGGCTATTGGAAGCACCACATCCACATTCAAAATGGATGAAGTGGTTTCTTTGCTATTGTCTAAAGAGATGCAGAGAAAGTCTTCTGAGGTAGCCAAAGAGTCTCTTGCAGTTTGTGGAAGACCCAAGGAGAAATGGAAAAAGAAGGACAAGAAAGATGAGAAGGGTAGATCCAAATCCCATGGGAGATCCAAATCTCTTAGAAAGTCCAAGGCTCTCTGTTGGAACTATGGCAAATTTGGGCATTTCTGAAAGGAATGCAAAGAAGAAAAGAAGACGAAGAAGAACCCAAATTTGGATTCTGACAAGTCACAAGATGATGGTGATGCTTTCATCGCAGCCCTAGCAACCCATGCATCTGATGATGTGTGGATGATTGATTCTGGTGCATCATTCCACATGACCTCGCATTGAGACTAGTTTACTAAGTATGAGGAGTTTGATGGTGGAAGGGTGTGGTGGTACCTGCATAAATATTTAGGTTTTAAGCATTTAAATATGCAGGCACCCTCCCAAAAAATCCAAAAAATTTCTAACAGTTTTGGCCTCTACAGTAGTAAATTTGTAAAATGCATGTCACTTTGTATATACAAGGGTTTTCGTATATACATGCAGGTCGAATATGCATTGGCGGGCTTGTGAAATCTCTATTGGCCTCCAAAAAATGATAAAGAATTGAGTTATATGCATTTTAGATGCATATCGGGTTGCATATACAAAGAGGGAATCTCTCGCAGATTCCTGGGAATATTCTGTAGTTGTATGCAAAGTTTAAATGCATATTGGTCTCTAAAAGGTGCATGTACAAAGAGAGAATCTTTAGCATATTCTCAAAATATTCCCTATTTGTATATCGGGTTGCATATATATTTGGTTTGTATGTTCAAACATACAATGGCTATGTACAAGAGAAAAGATACATTGCAGGCATATTTCAGGAAAGATTCCTTGTTTGTATGAGGAGGGCCATGTATAATCGACAATATACAGTGCGGCCAAGAGACATGTGGTAGGGCCTGTGGGTACATACAAACGAGTTTGTATATTCGGCATACAAAGGGAAGGTGCAGAGGTGTTTGCACATGCAGGCGGACAGGTACAAGGTGGACGCGGCCAAAGAGTTAGCAATGTATGTGAAATATTTTGAATTCTACCTTTGTATGTTTGGGATTGTATATTCCAAATACACAATCAAATGTACAAGCAAGAGTTACAAAGGAAGACATGCAGGGGCGAAATATGCATCGAAGATTCCAGGGATATTCGATGTTTGAATGTAGGGGTGATTGTATGTTTGAACATACAAAGATCATATGCAAAGAAAAATATACAAGACCTGACATGCATATGCAAAAAATAAGGATACAAAGGCAGAGATGCATTTGATGGGGCTGCCACTTGTATAAAGTGATTGTATGTTCGAACATACAATGAAAGTGCATTCCAAAGATGCAAGGCGGACCCAGAGTTGTTTTCAATTTGTTCTATAGCAGTGTGGGGTCTGCCTTGTATGATAAACAATTGTATGCATATGAGAAGGGGTTGATATGCAATGGCTGGGGCCCGCCGTTTGTATTTTGCGTTTGTATATGCAAATATACATTCGCGAGATGCAGGCCAGATTTTAGGATGTTTCAAATTTGCCTTATGATGTAGCGAGATCTGCAGTTTGCATGTATGTTGGGTTTGCATATGCAACATGCAACCTGATATACAAAGAGGTGACATGCAACCCGGATGCTGTGGAGGAATCAAATGCGGCAGGTAAGTGTTTGAGATCCAGCTTGTATATCAAACGATTGTATATGCATTTGAGCATGCATATACAAGGGCGAAAAGGAAAAAATGAGAGGGAAGAAGGCCAGCGATAAAAACATGAGGTGCCTACGTGGCACGATCTGACTGGTTGGCAACTTTCAGGGCATTTTTGGGGCCATCGATTTCAGCGATGGGAGTAAATCGACGGCCGTGTTTTGAGCCTACAGCGAAGGATGTTCTCCTGAGTGTGTGCGGCCATTTTTGAGAGAGAAACTTTCAGAGGTACGTTGTTGCTGCATTTTAGAGAGGCTGTGGGTAGCTGAGACATTGATGGCAGTTTCCAGAGGCATGATGGATCGAGTTGACAGGTCAACCACCTGATTGAAGAAGAAAATCTCCAGGCGGCGGTGCAGATCCCGAGCCCACCTGCTTCTTCTCTCTGTTTCTCCACTGCATTTAATTTTTGAGCGCCAATTTGAAGATGCATTGAATCTGGCAAATTTTTGACTTGCCTTGTAATTAATTCGCTGAGTACACAGTCTTGGTAAAAAAGCCAAACTGTGTTACTCATTGTTGTGGTTGAAGACTTGGACAATTTTGGGGGAAAAATAATGAAATACAGAGCATTTCCTATTTGTTGTATCTCTGTGGAGTTTATGAGTTGCATCTGAGTGTATCTTGCACATATGTTCAGTTTCTTGTCATTGTATATGGAAAATGTATTGTTGAATGTATTTATCTGTTTGTCTCCATTTGTTGCATGCAATTTCTTCTTTTGAATCTGGTTGCTAAGGGTTTCTCAGATTCTTGGGTATAAATTTCTGTATCACATGCCTAATCTCTAACTTCCATTCAAGGAGTAGATTAAATCATTTTAGGTTAAGTATGGAGAAGATTGTATGTCAACTGGGATATTTGTAAGTAGAGACAGTTGAATACTTATCCTTGGGTGGTATTTGTAAGGCAAACACCAGTCCTAACCCCTTAAAACTTGAATGACAGTTGCAAGCCATTCTTATGTATACGTCTAGTTGACTCCTTGCCCTGAGATAGACAGCGATCTATTCTTGTGAAGTAGTTATGATCCAAAACCCCTGTCTTGCATCCAAACCATAATTTCAAACCATTCCATAATTTCAACCTGTTAGTTGTAGGAGTAGGATTAGGAACCCCCTGCATACTCTCATCCATAACCAGACACACATGTCCAAGAGTGTTGCTAAACTTGTGATTTGTCATTCAAATCTTGGTCCATACATGAGAGTATTCTGCCTATTATCACAAAGCTAAATCTTCATGTCATTGGGTGAGTCAAAATGTTAAATCTTTAGCTATAGGGATAACCCCTTGGTGCGGCAGAACCAGAAGTGAAGGGGAGGTAGCTCACGCAACCTCCTGTATTCGTTGGCCGAATCTGCCTATTCATTGGAACTGGCAAACCCTCTGCTGATTCAGAAATAAATACCAACAAGGTGTACCTAGGTGACGACTCTCATCTAAAGATTGTTGGTCGTGGAAGAGTCTCTATCGAATTCCCTGATGGATGAGTGAAGGGGATCTCTGGGTTATGCACATCCTAGGCTTAGAACGGAACCTGCTTTTTGTAAGTATGTTGAATGATGCAGGTGTGTAGGTTGTCTTTTCGAAAGAGGATGCAAGATGACTAGAGTAGCTATGGTGCTTGCTAAGGGTACTAGGAGAGGTACTTTGTTTCAGCTGGAGGCATACATTTCACAATGCAATAGTTCTTTTGACTCAAGGAAGAGGGTAGCAATCACTTCATGCCCACCATCTGAACCAGCAGTGAAGAAATCTATTGTATCTAGTCCTGATGGTTGTATTCATGCTTTGGAAGTTAAACTTCCTGCTGAAAAGACAATGTTATGGCATAAGAGATTTGGACACATTGGTGAGAAGGGTCTTAGAACCTTGAAAAATAAAAACCTCATTGAGGGGTTAGATGATTGTAATCTTGAGTTTGACTTTTGCGAACATTGCATATATGGAAAACAAAACTATGTTCAGATTTATTTGAGTTCTCATAAGTCTTCTGGTGTTTTGGACCTTGTTCATTCTGATGTATTTGGTCCTGTTAATGTTCCTTCGTTATCAAAATCTGTATATTGTGTATCTTTCATAGATGACTATAGTAGAAGGACATGGATTTATTTTCTCAGAAGAAAATCTGAAGTCTATAGTAAGTTTAAGGAGTTTAAAGCCCTTGCTGAAAATGAGACTGGTAAAAGGATTAAATGTTTGAGAACTACAACGGTGGTGAGTTATGTTCTATAGAATTTGATAAATATTGCAAGGAACTTGGGATTGAAAGACATAAGACAACTCCATACACCCTGCAGAAAAATGGAGTTGTAGAGAGGATGAACAAGACACTGATGGAGAAGGCTAGGAGTATACTTAGTGGATCTGGCCTAGAACAAAAATTTTGGGCTGAACCTGTTGCCACTACTTGCTATCTAGTAAACAAATCTCCTACATCAACTCTTGTTGGTAAGACACCCATGGAGGTGTGGTCTGGTAGAAAGCCTTCAATAAGGCATCTTCATCTTTTTGATTGTGAGGCATATGCACATGTGCCTAGGGAGAAGCAGTCAAAATTGGAGAATAAGGTTGTTAAGTGTATCTTCATTGGCTATGGTGGCGGTGTGAAATGATACAAGCTTTGGGATCCTGTGGCTAAAAATGTGTTGTATAGCAAAAGTGTCATCTTCAGAGAACTAACACCTTCTTCCACTGTTTTATAGCTAGAAGAAAAAGAAAAGAAAGAGGATGTTGTTCAGTTTCCTTCTACCCCTGAGAAGACTGAACAGAAAGACAATGTTGGACCTAAAAATGAGGAGAGCTCTAGCAGCTCTGAAAGTTCAGAAGATGAAGTAGAACCTCCACCTCAGCCCTTGAGGAGGTCCACAGGAATCAGGAAGCAACCTGAGAGGTTTGGTTATACATTGCTTGATTCTAGTTGTGCTTTTGCTTTGCTTACTAACAGTGATGAACCTAGAACTGTGTCAAAGGCTATGGATATGAAAGATGCAGGTTCCTGGAAGGAGGCCATGGAGGATGAGATGGCTTCTTTGGAAAAGAATCAAACTTGGGACTTGGTGCCTTTGCTTCCTAGATGGAAACCCGTTGGATGTAAATGGGTGTTCAAGAATAAATTTGGTCTAAATGGCAATGTTGAGAAGTATAAGGCCAGATTGGTTGCAAAGGGGTATTCACAAGTGGAGGGTATAGATTATGGTGAGATCTTCTCTCTCGTTGCAAAGCTAGCATCCATTCAATTCATGTTATCTCTTGTAGCAGCTTATGACTTAGAGGTAGAGCAGATGGATGTGAAGACAACTTTCCTTCATGGTGATTTGGAGGAATGGATTTACATGTCATAGCCAGAGCATTACATGATGAAAGGTAAATAAAATTTGGTTTGCAAGTTAAAGAAGTCTTTGTATGGATTGAAGTAGTCTCCTAGGATGTGGTACTTGAAGTTTGATGCCTTTGTGTTGTCAATTAGATTTGTAAGATCGAAATCAGATCACTATGTGTATTATAAGTATGATGGTGATCGTATTCTCATTGTTGCATTATATGTTGATGATATGTTGCTCATTGGGAAGGGTAAGAATATGATTTTTGATTTTAAGTCTCAGTTGGCAGCACAGTTTGAAATGAAAGATTTAGGGGCAGCCAAGTACATTCTAGGAATGGAAATCAAAAGAGACAGAACTAACAGAAAACTTTGGTTAAGCCAAAGTATGTGAAGACCGTGTTGGATAGGTTCAGCATGGTAGATTGTAGACCATTGTGTGTTTTTGTTTCTTTGGGGATAAAGTTGTCTGTTAGTGATTGTCTAAAATCTCCTAGTGAGGTGGAGGACATGAGCAGAGTACCTTATGCTAGTGTTGTTGGAAGTTTGATGTATGCTATGGTTTGCACAAGACCAGACATTGCCCAAGCAGTGGGAGTCCTTAGTCAGTTTATGGATAATCCTAGATGGGTACATGGGATGTAGTTAAGCAAGTGTTCAGATATTTGAGGGGTACTTCCAAGTATTCCATATGCTATCATGGTAATGTTACAGGACCTCTGTATTCTATTGATATTCGTAGATATGTGGATTCAGATTGGGTAGGTGACAATGACAGCAGGAGATCCACCAATGCTTGTGTTTACATTGTTTGGTGGTGCTATTAGTTGGATGAGTAAGCGACAACCTGTGGTTGCTTTGTCCAGGACAGAAGTTGAGTACATGGCAGCAACTCATGCTTGTAAGGAAGCCATTTGGCTTAAGAGATTGTGTTCAAATATCAGTGTTGATGCAGGACAGATTACGATTTGTTGTGACAGTCAAAGTGCAATTTGCCTTGCGAAGAATCTAACTTTCCATGCCAGAACAAAGCATATTGATGTATAGTTTCACTTTGTGTGAGACATGGTAGAGGATGGGAAGGTAAATTTGGAGAAGGTAGATACTTTGAAGAATGTTGTAGATGCATTAATGAAACCAGTGAGCACAAAAAAGTTTAGAAGATGTTCAGAGTCTATGGGCCTCTCGGCCTATAGCAGTTAAATCCTGTTATTCTATTGGCTCTTATAAGGTGTTTGACAAGTGGGAGAATGTTGGGAATTAAGGTGTCTCAACCTTGGTAATTCCTTGTATTATTTCATTGTATTTATTTATTTATTGCCTATTGTATAATTTGGATGCAAATCCTATGTTGTCATATTCTGGGAGTTGGCACGGTGACGTGTCATCCTACATGGCATATGACCACATGTAATTTTGTCCTCACATGAGGAGATAGGCATCCCACTTAGTGGTAGGAATATTTTGCCATGTGTCAGCATCTTGGATGTTGTGTAAGGGAATGTTGACCGTAACAGTCATCACATATTCCTATGATGAAGTTATAACATGTAAGAGTTGGAAATAGAAGCTTGTAAGACAGGTGAAGACATGTGTTGAGAAGCATCTTTGAAAAAGGCATCTTTGGGTGCCCCAAGGTGGACTATGATATGTTGTAAGAGAATATGCTATTTATAGCCTATGTATGACAGATTCTCTTATGGTCGTAAGAGCATCTGTCATAGCCCATTTTGGAAATAGGCGACCTCTTTGGGATGGGGTATGTGGACAAGTGTCAGATGCATCTTACAATGTTGACCAAGTGTCCATAGGCATGGGTTTTGGGCCTTGAGGCCAAGTTGGATGCCCATTCCAAGATAGAGGCAATATTGCCTTGTATTTTCTATATAAATAGGTGCTTTGAGGAGATGTATAATGTGATTGACATGTACTATTATGCTGCTGGATTGACTCCAGACACGAGTGTCAAAGACTATTGAGAGCTTGCATTTCAAGTGTATTGTAAACCATATTCAGTTTTGATAATACATTGTGCAGGTTTTCGAGTGTGGGGTTTTTCACCCGACAAAGGTTTTCCCCACATTATATCTTGTCTGTCTTCTTATGTCTTCTTTCTGGTTCTATGTGTATTGCTGCAATATCTCTGTTATATGTTTCATGTTACTGTAATTGTAAAGATTAAGTTGAATTTGCATAGCTCTCCCCTCATTAGATTAGTGTAGGAAGCAATTTCTGTACACCTAGCTTCCTTTCAACAAAGGGCCTTCAACCTAAGGCATCTTCAAATAAAGGGCCTTTAGTCAAAGGCACCTTTGATCAAAGGTCCTTTGGTTGAAGGTTCTTCAAATGAAGGGGATCCAACTAAGAGCCTTCATATAAAGGGCCTTTGAATGAAAGCACATTTGAACAAAGGGCCTTTGAATGAATGGATTTTGGTCAAAGGTACCTTCAATTGAAGGTCCTTCAGTTAAAGGTGCCTATGGTTGAAGGTCCTTCAAATGAAGGTGCCTTTGATTGAAGGTCCTTCAAATAAAGGTATATTTGGTTGAAGGTCCTTCAAGTAAAGGTACCTTAGATCAAAGGTCCTTCCCTATAGATATTTGGGGCATGCAACATTAAAAATGGGGAAAAGATCCCTGTTTGAATCCCCCAGTCTTCATTTGAAGGCAACTTCATTCAAACATTATTTACACATGGTAGGATTTATAATTTTGAATTAAGGTCCTCCATTCAAATAAAAATCTTTATTCAAAGGTGTTCAATGATTTTTTCCTTATAGGACTCATTTTTGTGAGATGTCCCACAAGAGGGACATGACTTTATGCTTCCACCCAAAACCACAAGTTAAATGGAAGCTCATACCATTTCACACTAGCTTGAATGATACTTATTCATTACTTTTATGTTCTTTTAAAGGGTCTTGATGAATTCACTCACCATACTATTTCCATTGGTAGTCTAGTAGACTCCATTTTATTGTTTTTTTGTCTATCTAAATCACATACATTTTTTACACCTTGAAATAAGATTATGAGTATTGACATTATTTTTAGCATGGAGAAATATAGTTCTTGCATTTGGTTGTTCAAATTTAGGGCTTCATTGCATCTTTCTTGTATATTTTTTAGTGTCTTAAATTTCCACCCTTTGACCATAGATAACTTTAAGAAAATGGTCATACCTTTTTTATAAAATACTAGTGAATCATTGTTCAGTGCATTAATTCTCATGGAAAATCCTTCCCCTTTTCTTGAAAAAAGATAATTTTCCTAGCAAGTTTATGCACATCACTAAAAAGGAATTCCCTGGGAGTTACTAATCAATACTAAAAATAAGATAATTTGTTTGGCAACTTATTGAATGATACTAAAAAAAATATTTTTTTGGCAAATTTCTTAATATAGAAAAAGAAATTATTAACTTAGTTGAAGAAATGATCTTTGTGTAGGAATTGTATTAAGGACATCATCCTAAGTTATTTATAAGTATCATTTAACATCTAGAATTGGATTTATCTATTAATTCATAATAGTTTTGGTACTAAATTTTATGTATTCAACGTTGTTTTTAAGGTATTTTTCTATATTGGGATTAAATTTGGCCAATCAAAGATTAGATTTGTTAGAAATAACATGTTTTCAAAATAGAAAAAAGAAAAAGATAAAAAAGAAAAAGAAAAAAAATAGAAAGTGTCTCAACCTTGCAGGGAAATAAAAATAAAGCAAGCCAAGATTAGAAGATTTTGTGATAGGTGAAAAGCGACTATTTTGACAAGTATCTTTATATGGAGATAGAGATAAGATTGCTTTGAGATTTTATTAGATATTTTCTAAAAAGAAATGATTTATCTCTAGAAGGTTCTCATATGCAATGTAATATATATTGGTACTTTGAGATAGTCATTTGTGAAAGAGATGAGAGTTAGTTTGCAAGTCTGTATGTTGTTGGAATGCTGTTGAAATTCCTCTAGTTTGAGTTGAGGTGAAGACTCTTGTAAGAACTTGCATTGCAAGTGTGTTGTAATTTAGTTCAAGATTTGATAATACATTATGCAAGTTTTGGAGTGTGGGGTTTTTCTCCCGAAAGGGTTTTCCCCACGTAAATCACTGTGTTATGGTTTTGTTGTTATTTTGTTTATGTTATTATGTGTTTCCTGATATCTCTGTAATATTTTATTTGAAATTTGCATAACCCTCCTCTCAAGGTTAGTGTAGGAAGCGATTTCACACACCTTTGCTTCCTTACAAGATTAACCTTCAAATTTATTATGCTAGAGGCATAAATAGAGTGGGAGAAATGTATGGATGTGATGGTTTGAGTATGTTCACAAGAACTACTTAATTTTATAAAATAAAAATTTATCAAAAAATATTAAAAAATCTTTGGTAGTTGCCAAATGAAATTATTAATTAATGAAAGGAAGCTTTTCAAAAATAGCCCTATGTCCTATTGTAATGGTGAAATTTTCATACCTATGTCATTTCTCATTTATTTTAATACGTATTTGGAGGAGAGTGCCTTGATACATAGACATATCGACAAATGACACAAATTTGTGCAAAGTCAGGTCTCTTGTCACATGCTCTTCACCTACTCATTGTACTTAAGAACAATAGTGCATGTCCCACTTTTAGGAAAACCTTGATTTTTGCCTAAAATTGAGTTTTATTGAAAATTCATAGGGGGTTCAATCTAAGCCCAAGGGGGTTAGATCAAAACCCCTTTATGGAGCCCCAATAGAGTGTCTTATGCTCCTATCAAAATTCTATCAAAAAAACAATTTCACCTCATATGGTACAAATGATATCATCTAAAGACACCATTTTGCATGTATGTAGGCCTTAGTGTTAGCTTTCAAAAAAATATAATATGTATTATTTTTTTTAATATTATATTTTTTAAAAGTTTATAATCAATGTAGTTCCATTATGAAAAAGAATGATCTCTATTCAAGACACTAGAAAAAATAATAAACCATGTCAAAAAATGTATTGCACTCCACATGGATGTCCTTGTTTCAATGAAAACAAAATAATAATTTCAATAAATATTATAAAAGAAATATGTTATGATAAAATATGGGTCAAAAAAATTTCTTAGTACCAATTTAAAATATTCAATAAAATTACCAAAAATATATGGACTGGATATTGGAGTTTAATGACCTAATACCAAGAAACCATGTAAAGGTTTTATTTGTAGTGAAATTTATATGCTACAATAAAATGTCGCTCAATAAAATAGTTTAGAAAAAATAAAAAATATTAAAAACAAAAAATGATAGAAATAGTTCTTTAAAAAATTTAGAAAATTTATATATTAGAAAATACCATAGCTCGTTAGTTTACATTGTTCTTAAATTCTTGATTGTTTGTTTAGTATAATTGACACAATGTGCTAAATGCTAAAAAAATGTTATTTTGGTGGCCCAAAAATGTTGAAAAGTGGGACACAGTATTGTGATTTCACCCCACTATACATGTTCCTATGCACCTACCTTATCTTATGCTCACATATCCCAATATATTCCCATTAGCCATACATTTATTGACTTGACCCCTTTTTGGTCCTTGGTCAAGTCCATGGTCATGGGGTTGAACCTGGGCCTGCATAGTAGACCCCTTTAATTTCAAATTAAAAATTGAAGTTTAAGCAAACTCCCACAAAATATTTCTCTCCAAGGACTAACAAAGGATACTTTTGGGTGATTTGTTGTTATGTCCTTGTATTTAAAGGCATTCATTTTATCAATCCATGATTTGAGATCTATATCCATGTGTAATCCATAGTACACACTTCAAATGGTGAAATAAAGGGGATCTAGATCTATATGAGCATTCATAGGAGCATTTGTATGACTAAACAGAGTTGTCCTTGATCATTCTCTTTGTTTTCCATGAGTTGACCTAGGAGAAAATGTCCTCATGTGACATAATGATATCCTTCTCTAGGTATTTTTAAATTCAAGTGCTTAGATACTAGGAAAGGAAGAAGAAGTGCACATGGATTAGATAATTTAGAGAGTAGAGTTTTACTAGTAACCGAATCAATTCTATAGGGGAAGGACATATCTGCAATCACATACATAGTTCTAATCCTTAGACTTGACCTTGCACAAAAAGGAATATTTTGATAGGTAATACCTTATTCCATATTCCAAGGCATATCAAATTCAATGTCTACATTAGTTTTTGGACATTCATCAGTCATAGAACTACAAGTACAATTGTTTCTATTTTCATTTTCATAAGTTTATTTAATTACTATATCTGTGACCAACTCCTTAATTATTAGTCTAGGTTGATTTATGCTTATATGTATACATTTTATTGGATTGCCCTAGATAAAACTTAAGGAATGTTTATTTTTTTTCACATTTCGGTGAGATCGAGTGATCCCACACAACCTAGTTTTATTCCAAGGTTTCTTTTTATCAATAATTAGAGATTTTAGATTTGATATACCTTTGATTTATCACCTATTTTTAGATTTACTTAGGTTATTATTCCACATATTCTTATGCCTTTTACTTAGGGTTTGGGTACACATTGTCATTTATCTTTTACCCCACTCTACCACCCTAGATTATCCTATCACTATGGCACCTCCTAGGATTTGTTCCTTGGTTTGTCTACTTTCATATCCTATAATATATCTAGATCTTTGATATAATTATGACTTTCTATGCTATAGATATGCATGTTTCTTTTTATAGATGTGTTGTTCTATCATGTCCTATCTTTCCCCTCTTTCCTTGAATTGGATAGTGTAAACCCTATTGTAGTAGAGATACTTAATTCATTTATCCATGGTGATCCTATGCCTTGTAACAATGATGAGAAAATTCTAAGCAAAGATCTATCGTACAAATCACCTATGCATGACACTAGTGTAACTAATGATAATACATCTTATACATATCATTTTAACCCCATAGATTCATGTGGTTTGAATGAATTACCTTTTTTTTATACATGATGATGTGTTCCACAATGATCATTCTTCTATATCTCATATTGAATCTATGAATTCTTGCACTCCACATGATGACAATGATCATACATTAGTTCCTCATGTGGGTTTAATTGACACATTATTGCCTTACCACATTACATGATAGTGAGGAGATCTTACATGATGATTATGGTTGATCTCTCGATGCATCCTTACATGTGAAGTCATTCTTAATAATTATTAACATATATATGATGGCATCCTATTGATTAGTGAATTTAGATTGTAGCTAAGTGGTAGATATTTATAATGGTTTGATTTTTCTTACTTTCTCTAGACTTCTTTCCCTAGTTTGGTCAATGCTTTTATCACATATTTTTCTAACCCCAATTCACATGAGGATAATATGAACTTAGAGATCTGACTTCTCGTAATCTATCTTTCACTCGTAATCTATCCATTAATATGTCTTGTGTGTCTTTTGTTTGGCCTATAATCAAATTCATCTCTAAATTTGTGATTATGATTACAATTATGTTTGAATTGCTTGAATGAACTAAAATCATTATTGCCTAAAGCATGATATAGATAACTTGTGGTAGATGTTGTTTAAGACTCCATAGGTTTCATTAGAGTTGTGGAGGAATCAATCAGATCTCTTGGATAGTAGAGGATGATCTCAAGATTCTTGTCAAATTGAAGGAAGTGACTATAGAAGGCACTGCTTATGGAAACTAGCTTGTAAATGAATCAATTATCTAAGAATTTATACTAGTAGAAATAAATAATGTATTCTTTTCCTTGACTAGTCTATATTATAATAAAAAAGTGAATCTAATGATATCTTATAATGTTCTAGGAAATGTACGTAAGTTTTCTACTGTCCATAAACTAGAATTTGCAAACTAGGCGATCTAGTGCCTATATAAATATACCTAAGGCTTAGGTTTTGTAATTCTATATTTTGAATTCCACATAATAATAGATTATATTGGAAAGATAATTTATTAATTATCATAAGTTTTCATAGCATTTCTAAGGTTGATAATTATCTCTAAGTTGTTTATTCTCGTTGATTATAAGATTTGTAGTTTTAGTTAATGGCTATTTAGTGGTAATTTAGTAAGTGAAGTCTACAGATTAAATTTTGGAAGTTTTAGACATAGTCTAAATTTCTAGATGGTCCATTAGAGTGTAGGAAGTTTATTCCTAGTTCTTCACTCACTACATTGCTTTTTATTCATGATCGATAATTTATTTGGTTAGTCGAGCTAAGGATAAATTATTTTTCCTTGTTTTCTTGTAAATGCTTTGGACTTTAAACACGAATAAATTGTTAAGAATCACTTTAGGTTGGTATTATTTTAGAGCTCCTCAACCTTTTTAGAATATCTTAAATCACTATGAAGGAAGTAGCTCTAAAATTCCATTTTAATTCAATTAAGTCTAAGTTAAATCCAGTGAATCCTATTCATCGATTTATTATAACAATTCTTAACTATTAATCCACTTAAATTATTTCCTAGGTGATCCCACAATAGTGTGTCCCACTTGTGGGATGGGACATAAAGATGAGTTTTGGAAGGCAAAATCATTGAAGACCTTCAAATGAAAATTTACCTTCAAATCAAGGTCCTTTATTCAAAGATAAAATGCCTACCTTGTGTAAATAGGCTTAGAATGAAAGGGGACATTTGAATGAAGGTCCATGAAGGTGCTTCATTTTGAAGGTCTTTATGCTACCCTCCTCCTTCTGCTCATGTGGTTTTTAGAAGAAAGTTTTGTTTTAAAGCAAGTGTTGTACCATAAAATAGAGCCACAATGAAATACGATTTTACAAGATCATAGCCCTTGGAGTAAGCTTTCTAAAAAGTATAATTTGTAATATATTTATTTAATTATTATTTATATTTTCTATTTGCTAGTGAACATAGGTTTGTACTAAACATAAAAGGTCTTTATTTGAAGCATGTGGAAAAACTAAAAAATGTAGAAACAAATTCTTAAAAATACAAATGCACTCTATATTGATGTTCTTGTTTCAACAAAAAAAATAATTTGGATATATACAAAAAAGTTATGTACTATGAAATAATATTATTCTAGAATATAATTAATTTAAATTAAAAAATAATAAATAAAATATACAACAAAAAATATGAAAAAATACACATGCATTGGATATTAGTGTTAATGATCTATGTGTAAACAATTATTAATTATCTTATTTTTAAAAATACATGCATTATGGAATAATATCACTCATTCAAAATACTATAAAGTATAAAAAACAAATTATTAAGAAATGTCTAAAAACAAAACAAATTATTTTTAAAATTTTTAAGAATATATATTTAGAATCTACACATGAAATCTCAAAAATCACTTTTTCATAGTCATTTTCAAATTCCTAATAGTTTGTTACCAGTGTAAGTGGCAAAAAGTGAAAATTTGGTTTACAATGTTGATTTTATTATCCCATATAGGACAAAAAGTGGGATCACCCTTGGACAACATATATCCAAAAAAAGATGTTTTAGGGAGGTTTAACTTATGAATTTTTGGAATTGAATTTGGTTAAATGAAACTTTGTAGGGTTTTGACATCCATCAGAGATAATGGTATTGGAGAAATTAAACTAGATTGCTTTGAAAGGTCCTAGTGATCTAGATCAACCAAATCATTCCATGTGTCTACACTAGAGTAATGCAAGTTTTCAAAGTATTCTTGTGAATTTTAAAATTGAATGACTAAGTAAAATAGATATTAAGTACTTTTGCATCCATAGGAACAACTTATCTCAAAAGAAGAATAACTTAGCTTAACTAAACATGACACCCTTGAATTGCCCCAAGCCTTTCCACAACTTAAAGAAGGAAACACCTCTCTAACAAAGAAAACTATCAAACATTAGCATGCCAAGAAAAAAAAGGATAAAATTAGGCACAAGTTAAATGATAGATGAACTTGAAATCTACACAAAACTCCTAATTGAGTTCATTGACTTCCTTGCATGGGAATACTTGGATGTGCTAGGTTTAGATGTCATTGTTGTGGTAAAAAACTTGGTCACTAAAGCAAATGTAAAACTAGTTAAGAAAAGTTCAAACCTATTAAATCAAAGGTTTCTTCAATGGTAAAGGAGGATCTAATGAAATTTCTCAATGTGGGATTTATTAAACTAGTTGACTATTTAGCATGGATTTCAAATGTAGTACCAATTCTAAAAAAGAGTAGAAAAATAAAAATTTGCATTGAATTTTGGGGCATTAACAAAGCATTTCTTGAGGATGGCTTCCCCCTTTCCTCCATAGACATGATCATAGACACCATAGTGGGTTATGAAACCCTTTATCTCAAGGATTGGTTCTCTAGTTACATCCAAATTCACATTATGGAATGTGGCTAGAGGAGAATGAATTTCATCATGCCATGGCAAACCTTCTAGTATGTGGCAATGCTCTTCAATTTGAAGAATGTGGGTGTCACATACCAAAGGGATATGACCCACATTTTCCATGACCTTATCCATGATATAATGGGAACCTATGTCGATAATTTGCTTGCCAAATCAAAGAAAAGAGAAGAACATCTAGAAGACATGTGTCCTCTTCACTCAACTATGAATACAAAGTCAAATTAAATCCAAAAAAATGTGTTTGGAGTCACAACTAGAAAATCTCTAGGATTCATTGTTTCCCATAGAGGAATTGATGTTGACCCTACAAAGGTTAGGGTTTTCTTAGGTGCAACCCTCCCATGAGTTAGCACTCAATCATATCATTTTTAGGCCAATTTGGGGGCGGGGCATACAATGCTTCAATTCTAACCTTCAAAATCCACCTAATCAATAACTTACTCAAAAGGGAAAACCAAATAATGTGGATGAAGAATTGTCAAAAAGGCATTCAATCAAGTTAAAAATTTCATTCTACCACACAACCCATGTTGCCAAGAAGGGTCAGATGATTCCTCACATTACTCAACAAATTTAAATCAACATATGTAAGTTAAAAGTCCATCAAGGGACAAGCCATTGTTGTTTGGTTGGATAATAATCTATTCCCCAAACAAGCCCCTAAATGAGGACTTCTCTAATGAAGGAATTTTTTCCTTCGAGCATTCAATTTGCACTAACTCAGTATGGTAAGAACATATAATCAATTTTATAACTAACCACTCTTATTTAGAGGATGTTACTCTACTAATTTTTTTAGTGGTGAATCTTCGCTAATTGGCAATTAGTTGAAATTGGGGCCTCCATTTTTTATGAATAGTACAAGCTATAAATGGGACTAAATCACCCATTCTTTATGAAAATTTAGTTTAGTGTTGGTTGATTTGCGTAAGCATTATTTTATTAAACTTTTAAATTGAATTATTTCACCACAATAAATGATGTATGATTGGAGCCTAATCGCTAGTAGTTTATAATATAATTACAAATCGTAATCATAACCACCATCAATATTACCTTCCTTCGAGTACTTTTGCGGCCATATCAACATTACTAATAAATTCCCACTTACGTTTAGGGATATTTTTTCTTTGAAATTAACATTTGGCAAGATTTTCCACTTATAAATTGTATATAATGAGGTTTTCAAGCATTTATCTCCTTTATTATCATGGCCTCTAAAACCTAGATCCTCAAATCTAATGATTAGAAAGAATACAAATAGCATACAAAGTCCATCTACTAATATTATTTTTTAAAGTTCTCATGGATAAGAAATTGAGATTTTCTTTGTAATATGTGACAAGTACTCACTTTATATCATGGTTGTAATGGCTCTTCTATTTGGTAAAACCCACCTGAGAAAACTATGATCTTAACATTTCTACTTCTATTATCTACAAATAGTAAGTAGGAGCATCTAAATCTTTTGTAACAAATGCAAACTAGTTTCTAGTGACAAATACAAATTTTACTTTCTATTGATATCTATAGGCCTTTAGAAATCATGAACCATTGATATTGAGTTCCACATAAAAACTAGCGAATTTTGTAGTTTAAATGTGTGAAAGAATAGGGCTTTCATTTGCCAATGTTGATTTCCATTATAATCAGATGGCTCTAATCAAATTCTATGACACTATAAACTTGTGCCTTTTAAGAGGATTTCTCAGTCCGAAATTCCTTTTGGGCTACATGATTATATTATGATCAACCTTAACTAGGGAATTTTGTAGTTTGAATGTGTGAAGGAATAGGGCTTTCATTTACCACTATTGATTTCCATTATAATCAGATGGCTCTAATCAAATTCTATGACACTATAAACTTGTGCCTTTTAAGAGGATTTCTCAGTCCGAAATTCCTTTTGGGCTACATGATTATATTATGATCAACCATTGATCATAATATAATCATGTGGCCCAAAAGGAATTCCAAGATGAGAAAGCCTTTTAAAAGGCACATGCTTATAGTGCTATAGAAATTGATTAGAATTGTCAGATTAATAGTTAAATCTTAGGTGCATATTCACTCTTGTTTTAGTCTTTCTTTTTAAGTGTGAGATATTAAAATGTTAATCTTTGTGTACTCTAATGCCTTCCTAATAGTGTATTTGTGCTTGGTGGTGAGGGGCTCTACCCCTCAACCCCACCTATATTGGGACAAGAGCATGTTGGGGCCACTAACCCCCTTGACCCTACTAGTGGTTTCCACCCCCAGGGCCCTACTTCAACATTAGAAAAATTAAAATAATATATGGGGGGGACTACGTCGACCAATTATGCAAATTTTTATAGGAAGGATTCACCATTGTAATTAATTTCTTTAACTAGTATTCACTAGGATTCATCAGGATTTTATAAAAATTTCTAATAATGTGCACAAATTTGCCAAGAAAATTAATATTTTTTAAAAGAGATTCGCGAGGAAAATTAATGCACTTAGCTATAATTTACCATGATTTTATTAAAAGAATCTAGGGGTCTTTTCTTAAAGTTATCACTGTGCCACTCCCCAAGAAAATAAAAGGTTGTGTATCTTGTATGCAAAACAATGCAATAATTAGTGATACATTATACTGAAGAGGATTTTATGGACTCTTTCTTCATTGTGTCAACAAAGAGGAGTTTAAACAAGTCTTAGAATAGTGGCATAGAAGCATCTATGGAGGTCACTTTGGTTGTCATACCACCATAAAGCAAATTCACTATTTAGGTTAGTGTTGGCCTACCCGCAAGACTAATATGACAATAAAATGTGAGTATTGACAAGGATCTCCCTTTTGCTAGGAAGGGTTTGCTACTACTCTCAATGGGCTCTTAGGTGGTGGATCCAATTATGGTTGGCCCTATGCATCCCTCTAATGTGTTATTTCTACCTCAATGGGTCATAGCTTAGTCAACGAGGAATCAAAGGCCATCGTAATGCCAATCCTTTGATCACCTATTGAGCCCCCATATCTTGGTTGTAATGTCAATCCTCCTCAGTGTATCTCCTAGCCTCATCCTATCCAATCTCAACTTCAACCCCCTCCCCCACTATTTTTGCACCTCCTCACCCATGACCTCACCCTAAAATCCTCATTATAGATAGTCTAGGACTCAAAGGTCTCCAAATCACCCAAACTTCAAGTCCTAGTCTTGTTTCTCTAAAACCCTTATATACTATGCAAATAGTGAGAATATGTTAGTATAGCAGAACCAAACTACTAAGTCGCCCCATCTAACGGGTGGGTCTCCTATTGGCCCGTCTTATTGCTAATGTTAACAACACTCTAACACTAACCATCAAACCCATCCTCATTTTCCCACATGCCTCTCATATTAATATAAGGGTTGGCAAGGATATTAGTGCTAGTCAACACTAAAACACAAGTCACATGGTCCATAAATTAGGGTAACCTAGCCCATCGCATTGCCAAGATGCTCCTACATCAACACTAGGCATCTTCCTTTAATATGGAATAATGTGTTATAGAATTTAACCCATAATTAAGGAAATATGGTTGATGATCTAAGCACTTGATCAAATAATATGGTATAGATCTTGATAAATATGTGCTAAGATCTCAACATCCCATGCATAATAATACCTCTACTCCTACATACTACTAATGACAAGGACCCAACTATATAGAATTTTGTAAGAATCCTTGTTGTCTGCAAGCCTATTGGAAATAATTTCAATAAAGGCCTTCTAAATGCTTTGAATGGACACCCCCTCCACCAAAATCAACTCCATGCCTTGCTAGATCCCTACATCTGCCCATGTGTCCCTAAGTACGTTGTACCCACAACTCTATCTAATGTCTATCATGGGCATCAACAAGGTTGAGGGCCTTCCCAAGGATAAGCATGCCTAAAATCTTATATGACACGTCAAATAAAGTTATTATATATAAAAAGAGATATGATGGAATATGTGAATGCACTAGATGAAACCCTCCTTTCAATATAACATTCAAGGATAAAACTGAGCTTAAGTCAATACAAGATGGAAGAGGACTCAACTACAGATTTTGTGCTCTTGTTCATCAAGGAAAGATGAGATTCAACCAAGATTTTTATCAAACCCTAGGTTAAGTATGAGTAAAATCTTAGTTATGAGATAATCATCTTGAAATAAATGATCGACAATAGAAATCTAAAAACCAAAAGGATAGAGATGATCAGTAATATGTCGGAACCTGTCTCCTGAAAGAAGAGGTGTCGGAGGACAAATTCGGCAACCACCCAAGTCTAGAAGTGAGATTATGTCAGAGGTCAAAACTAAGAAGATGCTACAAATGATGCCCAAAAACTAGATCTAGAAGATGGAAACCTTGTGGACTAGGGTGCCAACCGCCCAAGTCTTTTCGAAGAGATAATTCGAAACTGTTTCAATATCCTGAAACTCTAATTCCTGCACTGCCTTCCTATAGCTTTCCCGAAACTTGTACCTATAACCTGCACACAAGACAACAATAGAGTGGTTTGGGGGTTGTGGTGTTTAGGGATTTGCCTCAGTCAAATCTTAGGTTAGCATTCAAGATTTCCCAACACTGTTGTTAATGAGAGAGCATGCCCTTGCAAGACAAAGGCTAAAGATAATCCAAATGATGAAATGATTCAAATGATTCAAATAGCAATGGTGTCACCTCGGAGGTGAAGTCCTTAGGAGGATGAAAGCTCTTCAACTCATAAGGATATGGATGATGATGCCATACCTGCAACAAACACACAAATACAAACACAAATCTACAACAATAACACAATGAATGCCTTGAATTCTCTTTGCTTCCATATCATAAGTCCATGTTATCTTTCTAGGTTTAAAATGAAGTCATAAACTCACTTATATATGCTTTCCCTCTAACATTTATAAATTTAAATTACAAAATCTGACAAGGAGAAATTTTTTGGAAGGGCCCAAGCTGACATGCCATTAGTTAGCCTCGACCAATCAGGGGAGACTAGGGCGAGTGGCGCCCAAGTCCAGGAGCCCAAATTAGGTTAGGGATAAGCTAAAGGAGGTCTTAAGGGTCCAAAATGTCATGGGTGTTGGGAAGTTTCCTTCAGGTTGATCAATTAGAATGAATAATGAAGAAAATAGGGCATAGGAGCTAAACTAGGAGGTAAAAAGGCACGTGTCCACTTTTTACTCCATAACATTTATCCCCCACTTTAATGTGTGTATGATATTACGATCCATACATGCATGAAAGTACGGTCAAAGCATATCAGACACATCAAACACACCTTAAGTTTGAAGACTATCGCTAGCCCCCAAGCTTAGGCAAACATAAGAAAGCGCTTAACAATCACATAAGACATAATGAATACAGTAAGGAAGCACACAATACATGAAGAAGACAATGAAGCACGTAATACATGGAGAATACATGAACGCAGTCACGCAATACACGAAGAAGACATGAAGAGAAGACATGATTAAGCAATTACATATCTACATATAATGCTAGCTAAAGTAAACAAAACACACATGTAAAGACACAAAAAACACATACAACGTGGGGAGGGACTCATCGCCACACAACTTTAGACCATGCCCAAAACACACAAGACACACAAATAAGACACGTAAAACACATGGAAGACACATGAAATATATGAGCATTGTATAGTATCTCATCGACAAACTATATGTCTTATACATGACAAACACGAGTGATAGGGAGAATCTCATCACTACTCCACTATCTAAAACATGCCAAACACACCTGATGGTTGAGCTACGCTACCACAACCACCAAAGACATGCTTAAGGGTGAATGAATCAAGATTCAACCCCATCTCACGATGAGGACTTTGTATAAAAGGATGTGCACTAGCTCAAGAGATACATCGTCCAGCCTTGTGATGAGGGATTTGTATAAAAGGATACACACTAGCTCAAGAGATATGCCATCCCGCCTCGTGATGAGGGATTGTTTCTTAAAAGGATGTGCACTGGCTCAAGAGATACACCATCCCACCTCGTGATGAGGGCTTTCAAACATGCTTTGTTAGTGTAAAAGTAATCAAGAAGATGCTATTATGTATGCCCCCATCTTAAGGTGGTTGATCCCACTTGCCAGTATCAAGCACATTAAGATAGAGTGAAAACACGTAAGGGAACAAGAGCTTTCACAAAGCCCATGCCCCCAAAGGTTACATGTGCCATGATCACCCAATGTTCCCACAAACACATCGTTATGATTTGCTAAGATCATCAACAAGAGATAAACTTTGGTTAGAAAATCTTTCTCTAAGATAACAACCAAATCAATTTGTAGAAGCTATGCATAAATCATATATCAGATCACATCAAAGCCCAAGGCTACACTTGTAGGTTTAGAACTGAGTATAGCCATTGGGTTGTACTACAGGTATCTTAGAACCGAATGTAGTGACAAGGTGAGATACAAAACAATCCAAAGTGCATTGAAGCAGATTGAGAGTATTGCAAAAAAAATTTACAAGAGATTTCACAATACGATACATCACACGGAGTGATTCTACTAGTCAAGCATCAGATATATATATCAACCCCATCTTCATATATGGACTAGGTCCATTTTTGCTTTCTTGCTGAAGGGACACATGGTTCCTATCAGTATTTATTTGTTTTCGTCATCCACCAAGTAGAATCATTGAAGAATGTAAATAATAAAAATGAGAGAGGATACAAGAGTGACTTACATTTACAACATGGGAAGATGCCCCCAAGACATCCTCCACAATGTTATGCCCCCACGGAACAACACAATAATAAAGTAGAGGGGAGACAAATAGAAGATTAGAGAAACATAGAGAAGAATGGTCACAACAAAGGTGGTCTCCTTGTATCCTTGACCTTACAAGAGTATCAAGGGTCATCCAAAGAGACCTAAACAACATATAACACAACATGGGGGAACACAACACAACATATATAAATATATATCTAAGAGAAAGCCAAACTTGCAAGCATCTTAGAGAGGTGCTCCATCAAGTGTGGCAAATTGTGTGAGAAGTTCAAACCTGATTGATGCTTGCTTCTAGCATGGTCAGATGGTGCTTGCTTCTCAAGACCTTGTATGTTTAAAATATTCTACTACTTACAAGGAGGGGAACTATTGCCATTACCCACTGAAGACAGTCACCTTGTTCTTTTCCTTTCTTTTGCCTTCTTAGTTTTATTAATGAGCCTTTCATGATGAAATGGAATGCTTCTCATCGACACCACTTTTTCTTGCTTCCAATGATCACATATAGGTTGTTCCAATTTCATATCTTGTGCATGTTGGTTATCTCCCAATCCATAAAGGGATAACAGAGGAGGAACCTCAGCATAGATACCTTTTCCCCATGGATGAGAGTGATCTTCACTTGTTTTCTTATCCACTTCTAACATACCCACTATGCCATCATAGTCAAGATAATCATCTTCAAGGTCTATTATATTTTGTTCCACCATATTATTATTGCTATGCTTAGGAAAAGGATCAATTAAGATTTATAAATTTTGATTCGGAAGTGCTACCGACTTATTTCCATTGTTATGCACACTAGTAACTTGTATCATATTAGAATCGATGAGGTCTTGAATTTCATGCTTAAGATGCATACATCTTTCAGTATCATGTCCCGGAGAGCGGTGATAGTGACAATAAGCATTAGCATTAAATGAAGGTCCTTGTGGCCTAGTACTGTCAAAAGGATGAGCAAGAGGAAGCTTCAAACGATTGTTATTCACTACTTGAGTCATTACCAAAAGGAGAGAATTTGATAATGGAGTAAATTGTCTTTGTTCCTGTTTGAATTGAAATGGTGCCCGAGGATGCTTTGTAATAGTAGACACTTGTGAGTGAAAATTATTTGAATGTTGTCCATTGATCTTGATAAAATTTATGTTGTTCTTCTTGAATGAATTTTAAGATTGTCTAGCTATGGTTGACCAACAGGAGCCGATGAGGTGTGATTCTCATAGTGACTAGCCGAAAGTTGGTAATCCTAGAGAGTTGTGCATAAATGTTGAAAAGAAGTATACTTCATCAACAATATCTTGTCGCATATGTTTGGTTGTAGATTCATAATGAATACCTTCTGAAGATCCTAATCTTTAATCAGATATTGTATTTGTGAGTTGAGAGCTTGATATCGACTAATCAACTCTGTTAATTTCTCTTTTGAGCCTTGTTTACAATGAACCAAGTCAATCAAGGAAACGATAGTGTAAAGGGTAGAATTTGGATAGTGGATGTTTGATTGGTTTGTGTGTATCGTCCTTCACCCTTTCATTCAAGGACCTAGGGTCGAGTTGCAATGTACTATCATACCCTAGCTCACTATGAGATGTAGGGAAACTTGAATTTTTATGATTTGATTCCCAATTATGTTCTCTTATGCTCAATTATACCTTAAAACCTTAATTATGCAAATACGACAGTAAACCCATGAATATTAGAAAATACTGCTACAGGAAGATGTAAAATGACAAATAACTATGAACCTATTTTCAGGGTTGAGAAGCCCCTTAGTCAGGGACTAAAGATCGGGCACCCAATTCCAATGCCCTGCTTTCTGTCGGGATCTGCAAACAAGATTTGCAACCTGTTCCTACTGTACCAAAGGTTTTTTTGTCACGGAACTTTGAGGACTAATGAGCGGACGCCCTAGTCCAGGGAGCTATTTTCTTCTCTAATTTACAATTCTGACACTCTATTGTACCCTCCTGCAACTTCACTTTGTCTGTAGCTCCAACCTGTAACCTGCAACCATGAAAATTTTGGGAGGGTATTGTGGTGTTTAGAAGCTTGCCTCAGTCAAGCCTCGGAGAGACATTCAAGTTTTTTGAACACCATTGTCAGATAGAGAGTGCGTACCCTTGTGAGGTAGAGGAGAAAACTAAATGATAAATGCTTACAAACACAATAGATGTCACCTTGTAGTGAAGATCTTATGAGAGGAAGAAGCTCTTCATACCATGAGGAGATGATTGCTGAAATCTACAAAATACAAACACACAAACAACACAAATCTTCTCCTGCAACACAATGAAAGCCTTGAATCACCTTTTAGAACACAATAGCTTGCTAGTAATCATCTAGTAGTCATCTATTTTACAAATGAATGCCTAAACATGCTTTTATATGCAACTACAAACACTCCCACCAAGAATTTCGTAATTCAAACTTGTCATGTTGGCATAGGACCTAATTAACGGTCACAAGCCGACACTCAAAATTTGGGACTGACCAATGTATTATCAAAACTGAATACAGTTTATAATACACTTATAATGCAAGCTTCAATAGTCTTCGACACTTGTGTTTATAATCAATCCGGCAGCATAACAGTACCTGTCAATCACATACTACATCTCCTCCTCCAAGCACCTGTTTATATAGAATATACAAGGTAAAATTGCCTCTATCTTGGAATGGGCATCCAACTTGGCCTCATAGCCCAAAACTCGTGTCTATGGACACTTGGTCAACATTCTAAGATGTATCTGACACTTGTCCACAGCTCCCATCCCAAAGAGGTCACTTATTTCTAAAATGGGCTATGACAGATGCTCTTACGACTCTTATGACCGTCATAGAATCTGTCATAGCAGTTACAACTTATAGTTGTAAGAGAATCTATCATACAACATGTCATAGTCCACCTTAGGGCGCCCAAAGATGCCTTTTTCAAAGATGCTCTTCGACACATGTCTTCACCTGTCTTACAAGCTTCTATTTCTAACTCTTACATGTCATAACTTTGTCATAACTGTTTCGGTCAACATTCCCTTACACAACATCCAAGATATCGACACATGGCAAAATATCCCTACCACAAAGTGGGATGCCTATCTCCTCATGTGAGGACAAAATTACAAGTTGTCATCTTCCATGTAGGATGACACATCACCGTGCCACATCCCACAAAATGACAATATGGAATTTACAATTAATTTACATCATAGGAAATGAATAAATAAATACAATCAAAATAATGCAAGGAATTACCAAGGTTGAGACACCTTAATTCCCAACATTCTCCCACTTGTCAAACACCTTGTAAGAGCCAATAGAATAACATGATTTAACTGCTATAGGCCGAGAGGCCCATAGACTCCGAACACCATCTGAACTTCTCTATGCTAACTGGTTTCGTTAATGCATCTGTAACATTCTTCAAAGTATCTACCTTCTCCAAATTTACCTTCCCATCCTCTACCATGTCTCGCACAAAGTGGAACTGTACATCAATATGCTTTGTTCTAGCATGGAAAGTTGGATTCTTTGCAAGGCAAATCGCACTCTGACTGTCACAACTGATTGTAATCTCACCTACATCAACACCAATATCTGAACACAATCTCTTAAGCTAAATGGATTCCTTACAAGCATGAGTTGCTGCCATATACTTAGCTTCTGTCATGGACAAAGAAACCACAGGTTGTCTCTTGCTCATACAACTAATAGCACCACCAAATAGTGTAAACACATAAGCACTGGTGGATCTCCTGCTATCAATGTCACCTGCCCAATCTGAATCCACAAATCCACGAATATCAATAGAATGCGAAGGTCATGTAACATTACCATGATAGCATATGGAATACTCGAAAGTACCCCTCAAATATCTGAACACTCTCTTAACTGCATCCCAATGTATCCGTCTAGGATTAGCCATAAATCAACTAAGGACCCCCACTGCATGGGCAATGTCTGGTCTTGTGCAAACCATAGCATACATCAAACTGCCAACAACACTAGCATAAAGTACTCTGCTCATGTCCTCCACCTCACTAGAAGATTTTGGACAATCCTCAACAAACAACTTTGTCCCCAAAGAAACAGGAACACACACTGGTCTACAATCTGCCATGGTGACCCTATCCAACACGGTCTTCACATACTTACTCTGGCTTAACCAAATTTTTTTATTAGTTCAGTCTCTTTTGATTTCCATTCCTAGAATGTACCTGGCTACCCTTAAATCTTTCATTTCAAACTGTGCTGACAACTGAGACTTAAAATCAAAAATCATATTCTTTCCCTTCCCAATGAGCAACATATCATCAACATATAGTGCAACAATGAGATTAAGATCACCATCAAACTTAAAATACACACAATGATTTGATTTCGATCTCACAAATCTAATTTACAACACAAAGGCATCAAACTTCAAATACCACCTCCTAGGAGACTGCTTCAAACCATACAAAGACTTCTTTAACTTGCAAACTAATTTTTTTTACCTTTCACCATGTAATACTCTAGCTGTGACATGTAGATTTCTTCCTCCAAATCACCATGAAGGAAAGTTGTCTTCACATCTATCTATTCTACCTCTAAGTCATAAGCTGCTACAAGAGATAACAGAAATCAAATGGATGTTAGATTTGCAACGGGAGAGAAGATCTCACCATAATCTATACCCTACACTTGTGAATACCCCTTCGTAACCAATCTGACCTTATACTTCTCAATACTGCCATCTGCACCAAATTTCTTCTTGAACACCCATTTGCATCCAATGAGTTTCCGTCCAGGAGGCAAAGGCACCAAGTCCCAAGTTTGATTCATTTCCAAAGAGTCCATCTCATCCTCCATGGCCTCCTTCCAAGAACCTGCATCTTTCATATCCAAAGCCTCTGACATAGTTCTAGGTTCATCACTATTAGTAAGCAAAGCAAAAGCACAACTAGAATAGCAATGTATAACCAAACCTTTCAGGTTGCTTTCTTATTCATGTAGACCTCCTCAAGAGTTGAGGTTGAGGTTCATCTTCTTCATCTAAGCTACAAGAGCTGCAAGAGCTCTCCTCATCATCAAGTCCAACATTGTCTTTTAAAGGGTAGCAGGAAACTGAACAACATCCTCTTTCTTTTCTTTTTTTTCTGGCTGTAAAACAGTGGAAGAAGGTGTTAGCTCTCTAAAGATGACACTTCTGCTATACAACACTTTTTCAGCCACAAGATCCCAAAGCTTGTATCCTTTCACACTGACACCATAGACAATGAAGATACACTTAACAGCCTTGTTCTCCAACTTTGACCGCTTCTCCCTAGGCACATGTGCATATGCCTCACAACTAAAAACATGAAGATGCCTTATTGAATGCTTTCTACCAGACCACACCTCCATGGGTGTCTTACCAACAAGAGCTGATGTAGGACATCTATTTACAAGATAGCAAGTAGTGGCAATAGCTTCAGCCCAAAACATTTTTTCTAGGCTAGCTCCACTAAGCATACTCCTAGCCTTCTCCATTAGTGTTCTGTTCATCCTTTCTGCAACTCCATTTTGCTGCGGGGTGTATGGAGTTGTCTTATGTCTTTCAATCCCAAGTTCCTTACAATATTTATCAAATTCTGTAGAACAGAACTCACCACTGTTGTTAGTTCTCAAACATTTAATCTTTTTACCAGTCTTATTTTCAGCAAAAGCCTTAAACTCCTTAAACTTACTATAGACTTTGGATTTTCTTCTGAGAAAATAAATCCATGTCCTTCTACTGTAGTCATCTATGAAAGATACAAAATATATAGATTTTGATAATGAAGGAACATTAACAGGACCAAATACATCAGAATGAACCAGGTCCAACACACCAGAATACTTGTGAGAACTCGAATAAAACTGAACACGGTTTAGTTTTTCATATATGCAATGTTCGCAAAAGTCAAAGTCAAGATTACAATCATCTAACCCCTTAACGATGTTTTTATTTTTCAGGGTTCTAAGACCCTTCTCACCAATGTGGCCAAATCTCTTATGCCATAACATTGTCTTTTCAGCAGGAAGCTTAACTTCCAAGGCATGAATACAACCATCGAGACTAGATACAACATATTTCTTCACTGCTCGTTCAGATGGTGTGGATGAAGTGACTGCTGCCCTCTTCCTTGAGTCAAAAGAACTATTGCATTGTGAAATGCATGCCTCCAGATGAAACAAAGTACCTCTCCTAGTACCCTTAGCAAGCACCATAGCTCCTCTAGTCATCTTGCATCCTTCTTTCAAAAAGACAACCTGCACACCTGCATCATTCAACATACTTACAGAAAGTAGGTTCCGTGCTAATCCTGGGATGTGCATAACCCCAGAGATCCCCTTCACTTGTCCATCAGGGAATCAGATAGAGACTCTTCCACGACCAACAATTTTCAGATGAGAGTCGTCGCCCAGGTACACCTTTCCACCATTGAACTTCTCATACTTAGTAAACTAGTCTTGATGTGAGGTCATGTGGAATGATGCACCAGAATCAATCAGCCACACATCATTAGATGCATGGGTTGCCATGGCTACGATGAAAGCATCACCATCATCTTGTGATTTGTCAGAATCTGAATCTGGGTCCTTTTTCTTTTCCTCTTTGCATTCCTTTCGGAAATGCCTAGATTTGCCATAGTTCCAACAAAGAGCCTTAGACTTTCCAGAAGATTTAGATCTCCCATGGGATTTGGATCTACCCTTCTCAGCTTTCTTTTCCTTCTTTTTCTCTTTCTCCTTGGGTCTTCCACAAACTGCAAGAGCCTCTTTGGCTACCTCAGAAGACTTTCTCCACATCTCTTTAGACAACAGCGAAGAAACCACTTCATCTATTTTGAATGTGGATGTGGTGTTTCCAATAGCCATGACAAGATGATCCCACGAGTCCGGCAAAGAACAAAGCAAGGTCATACATCGATCCTCCTCCTCCATCTTCACACCAATGGATGTCAATTGTGCAACCAGCATGTTGAAAGCATTCATATTTTTTGCAACAGATCCTCCGTCCTCCATTCGAAGAGAATACAACTTCTTTCTCAGAAAAAGTTTGTTAACCAGGGATTTGGTTTGATACACATCTCCCAACTTCTTCCAAAGTAAGTTTGCAATAGCCTCCTCAAGGACATTTAACATGACAGAATCAACAAGACTAAGTCTTATGAGACCCTTAGCCTTCCGATCCTTGAGATCCCAATCAGCTTGTGACATTGCAGCTAGTTTTGTTCCACTAATAGTTTCCCAGAGGTCTCAATCAAAAAGCATGTCTTCCATCTTGAGCTTCCACAACTCGAAATTAGTGCCATTGAATTTCTCCACCTCTATCCTTCTGGATGTGCTTGCCATCTCCTTACTGCAATAAGATTCAGAATACTCTGCACAGACTCCCACTCAACTTAAGATCAGCTTAAAAAACCCCTACCCAACAACTAGGACCAAAGGTGATCAAATTCTAATACCAACTGAAAGGAAGCTAGGTGTGCGAAAATCGCTTCCTACACTAATCTAATGAGGGTAGAGCTATACAAATTCAATTTAATCCTTACAATTATAGAAACATGAAACATATAACAAAGATATTTCAACAATACACATAGAACCAGAAAGAAGATAGAAAAAGAGAGACAAGATATATCGTGGGGAAAACCCTTATCGGGTGAAAAACCCCACACTCAGAAACCTGCACAATGTAATATCAAAACTGAATATGGTTTACAATACACTTGCAATGCAAGCTTCAATAGTCTTCGACACTCGTGTTTGGAGTCAATCCAGCAGCATAACAGTACCTGTCAATCACATACATCTCCTCCTCCAAGCACCTGTTTATATAGAATATACAAGGCAAAATTGCCTCTATCTTGGAATGGGTGTCCAACTTGGCCTCATGGCCCAAAACCCATGCCTATGGACACCTGGTCAATATTGTAATATGTATCTAACACTTGTCCACAACTCCCATCCCAAAGAGGTCGCTTATTTCTAAAATTGGCTATGACAGATGCTCTTACGACTCTTATGACTGTCATAGAATTTATCATAGCAGTTATAACTTACCGTTGTAAGAGAATCTACCATACACAGGCTATAAATAGCATATTCTCTTACAACATGTCATAGTCCACCTTGGGGCACCCAAAGATGCCTTTTTCAAAGATGCTCTTCGACACATGTCTTCACCTGTCTTACAAGCTTCTATTTCTGACTCTTACATGTCATAACTTCATCATAGGAATCCGTCATAACTATTTCGGTCAACATTCCCTTACACAACATCCAAGATGCCGACACATAGCAAAATATTCCTACCACAAAGTGGGATGCCTATCTCCTCATGTAAGGACAAAATTACAAGTTGTCATCTTCCATGTAGGATGACACATCACCGTGCCACATCCCACAAAATAACAATATGGAATTTACAATTAATTTACACCATAGGCAATGAATAAATAAATACAATCAAAATAATGCAAGGAATTACCAAGGTTGAGACACCTTAATTCCCAACAACTAGGGCGCGGATGCCCAAATCCTCCCCCTATTTTGGGCAAGGTTAGGTTCAATAGGTCCCCCTAGGTCCCATTTGACCTGAAACCCAGGGTTCATTCCATCAGGCTGTTGAAATATGATGTAAGATGTCCTAAATGCACACTAAAGACCTGGGAGCTAAACTTTATGAAGGAAAAGCCCCCAAGGGAACATTTTCCAATGTTACAGATAGGTCCAATGTTTGCTTGGAAATGTTGTAAGAATTGGTCAACTAGTTGTGAGAAGGAATTGATTGAATTAGGAGGTAAAGAGAAAAACCATTCCAAAGCAATATCGTTGAGAGATTGGGGAAAGAGTTTTGCTAACAATTCCTCATTAAAGAAGAAATCACTACACCTCATTGTGAATGCTGCCACATGTATATTAGGATCACCTTTACCACCATACTTTTCAAAGCAAGGAGTCTCAAATTTGTCAGGCATTGGAGTTCTTAAATTGCATAAGATAAAGGATTGAGAGCATGATATGTTGGTAAGGTAGGTTGAGAAGAAGAATTAGTCAAGTTTGTTGCTTTTTGTTGTAAGGAAGACATACTTTGCAAAAGCTGATTTAAGAGAGTATCATTGGATGAAGAGGTGGCTTGTGGATTTGAGAGAGCCGGATTATAGGGTGGTTGATAATGAGTGGAGGTGATAGGTGGTTGAGAATAGGTATGGATTGGTATAGAGACATGAGGTGCATAGTTTTGATAGTTAAATGCAACAGCCTTGTAGTTATTTTTAGTAGAGGTTTCCATAGTAGTGGTAGCATTACTATAATCATGTGGATTGGTGGTGAGAATTGATGATGTAAAAGTGGATATTCCAGTAGTCAGTATGGGTGCTAAAACTAGTGAAGCTAAATGCCAGTGTTGATACATTTTCATTGACATTTGCATGGCTAGTTGTTGGTATAATGTTATGTCCCACTATATGAGCTAATCCACAAAGCATATCAACACCTTCTTGACCTTCGTGTAATATCCCCTTTATTCCTTCATTAAGAGGTATCATTTCTTGCACTAGATGTGCCTTTTCTACAACTTGTTGGAATTCAGCTAGTTCTATGTCCAAATTCTTAATATTTTCATTAGGCACATGTGAAACTACATCAATGACATACTCAACATCATGAAATGTTTGTTCTCCCATTATATTAGTGTTTATGATATCCTGTAGAGATGTTGATTCACCCTTTTTAAAGTGCTTGTATAATGGATTTTTCGATGTTTATGCACTGTTGCTATCAATAGCATTAGAACCCATTAGTCTACAACTTCTTCTTACAAAGATCTTCCTAGTAGGGCAACGAGTTATACAACTGATGCAAAGCCCAATAACACTCAATGCACTAACTACTAGTATAATCAACAAGATTAAGGTAGTTATATTTGTTGAAATACACAATGTGTAATTGCAAAATTTGAAATCTAAATGTAAGAACACATGTAATGAAGCAACACTACAATTCAAAATCATATTTGAATGAGTGTTTAAAGGAGCAACAAAATTTGAAATAAGATTTTGACTACTAACCCTAGATTATTGTGAAAACTAGGTTATATGAAAAATGCAAAATTTCAACAAAACCTTAGCAAATGAGATATGCAAATGTAAGGTGTGAAATCATGAAATGATTAATTGTTGTAATTTATCTCAGATCTAATGTAAAAATACTAAAATTAAATGTTTCCAATGATATGCAAGGAAATAATGCAAAACCATGCTTTTATGCAAGCCTAGAATGCTTATTTTTTTCACTTTTTTTCAAGTTTATGCAAGATTTTTCAATGAAGGATGATAAGTATGATATGAATTAATGCAAAGACTAATTTCAACACTCAGAAATATGCCTATGTTCACTTCTACGAGTTCAACAAAATGTTATATATAAAAAGAGAGATGATGGAATATGTGAATGCACTAGATCAAACCCAAATTTCACTATAACAATCAAGGACAAAAGGAGCTTTAAGTCACTACAAGATGGAAGAGGACTCAGCTACAAATTTTGTGCTCTTGTTCGTCAAGGAAAGATGAGATTCAACCAAGTTTTTTTTATCAAACCCTAGGTTAAGTATGAGTAAAATCCTAGTTATGAGATAATCAGCTTGATATAGATGATCAGCAATAAAAATTCAGAAACCAAAAGTACAGAGATGATCAATAAGATGTCGAAACCTGTCTCCTAAAAGAAAAGGTGTCGGATGATAAATTCAGAAACCACCCAAGTCCAGAAGTGAGATTCTACTGAAGGTCAAAACTGAGAAGATGATACAAATGATGCTCAAAAACTAGATCCAGAAGCTCGAAGCCCTGTGGACTAGGGTGCCAACCACCCAATTCTTTTCAGAGAGATAATCCAGAACTATTTCCAAATGCCAAAACTCTAATTCATGCATTGCCTTCTCGTAGCTCTACTTTTCTTGAAACTTGTACCTATAACCTGCACACAAGATGACAAAAGAGGGGTTTGGGGGTTGGGGTGTTTAGGGATTTGCCTCAATCAAATCTCGGGTTAGCATTCAATATTTCCCAACACCGTTGTTAATGAGAGAGCATGCCCTTGTAGGACATAGGCTAAAGATAATCCAAATGATGAAATGATTCAAATAGTAATGATGTCACCTTGGAGGTGAAGTCCTTAGGAGGATGAAAGTTCTTCAACTCATAAGGAGATGGATGATGATGCCATATCTACAACAAACACACAAATATAAACACAAATTTGCAACAATAACACAATAAATACCTTGAATGTTCTTTCCTCCCATATCATAAGTTCATGTTATCCATCTAGGTATAAAATGAAGTCATAAATTCACTTATATATACTTTCCCACTAACATTTATGAATTTAAATTGTAAAAGCCAACAAGGAGAAACATTTTTTGAAGGGCCCAAGCCAACATGCCATTAGTTAGCCCCAACCAATCAGGGGAGACTTGGGCAGTTGGCGCCCAAGTCTAGGGGTCCAAATTAGGTCAGAGATAAGCTTAAGGAGGTCCTAAGGGTCTAAAATGTCATGGGTGTCAAGTGGTTTCCTTCGGGATGATCAATTAGAATGTATAATGAAGCAATGGACCTAGGAGCTAAACTAGGAGGTAAAAAGGCATGTGTCCACTTTTTACTCCATAACAAAAGTGATACTCCATTCTCCTTGACTCACAAAAAATTAAATTTGTTCTAATCTATGTTCCAATAAATAAACATGATGCATAATATCACACTACATGACATGATTAGCAGGATCTATGCCACTCTATCCAACCCAACCAGTACCAATATATCTCTCTACATCAAACAATGTATCCAAGACTCTCCCCAACTAGCTCTATTCTTGAGCTTTAGCTCCATCTAATATACTCACCTTACAACCAATAATGGAAAATTTGTTGCTTGGGTACAAGTAATGAATAACATTTACTATAGAATATTGCATTCACCATAACTTTTCCTTGAACAATAGTGGTGTTTTTCAAATACCACAACTTTTTTCTAACCTATCATGGTGTTCTGTGTTCACCAAAACTTTTCTCTAGTTTTTCAATTACCATAGTATTTCCCCAAACCCAATACAACATTTTGCATTTGTTGTAGCATTGACTTAAACTAACATACTGAAAGCCATTTGCCATAGCTTCTCAATAATTAATATAGTGAATGATCATTCACCATAGCAAGTAAAATATCGGCAAAGTGGTGAATTCATCCACTACACCCTAAAATTTTAAAAACCCCTTAAAAACATGAAAATCAACAAAAAAAATTAAAAGCACATACCTATTCTACGCCTAGACACAATCATTTTGACACTACACATTGTAATTTTCATTAATCACATACAACAAATATGAGGAAACTAGGTTTTTGTTAAAAAAGGGGGCTTTTTGAAGTTTGTGCACATGTTGCCTCACATCACGTGATGCACCATGTCTATGTTCCTCATCTTTAGCTCCTTTTGTAGGCTATTTCCAAGCAAAAAACCATCATCATTGATCTAGAGCTCAAATTCTTCCAATTGCACAAGCATAAATGACCTCTAAAAAACCTAAATTTCTCTAAAAAACCTAAATTTCTATATATATGTTGACCTAATTCTTGGCAAAGCATTAATTTTCATGTAGGTACTCAACATTGGATGACCCAAGTATATTTTTGAACCTCACTTTGATGTTACGCCCCCTTTTCCTAATTTCTATAAAATATTTTACCTAACACTATCTTTTATAAGTGCTTGAGTCTTTGTCATTGTTTGGTTTGTAAGTACCAAAATGGATGTGAAAGAGTGCATAGTCAAGTCGTAGTTCTAAACCCTACAGCAATAGTAAGTAATTGTGTCTACTTTATCTCTAAAATCATTGTATTGTACATGATATCTTGTCTCACTTATTGTAAATCCAAATGTAGGACACCAAGCCAAAGGTAAATACAATTATATCAACAACCTTATGTCACATTCAATAAATGACACCCACCAATTGTAATGAATTCATCAATGATATTTGATGCATTTCATCGTTGCAACAAAAGTTCTCCACAATAAGTTTTCAAAAGTTGTGGTCATGTATCATTTGTTGTAGTGTTTCTTTATATATTGCAATATTCCAAAATTCACCCCAATATTTTAGTTCATTGTGATGGAAAAAATACTGGTAAACTGACAAATTTGTCTTTCTTATTTGTACATGTGATTTTTCCCAAATCCACAAGCTTCTCTTCAATTTCTCACCCAATTCAACTTAGTTTAAATTCGAGAATCCTCTATTGAACTCAAAAAGGTTGTAGTTCATGCATATAGACCTTTGTTTTCATTATTAAGAGGTCCAAATTTTTGAAGTGATTCTCACACAATTCATAATTTGGGACCAAAATTCATTTCTTGCAGCCTTTGTTGAAGCTTATCTCATCGTTACAAATCTCTATATAGCTTGCCACCATCTACTATTACTAGTCACCATTCCATTCTCTGCATCCTTTATATAGTCACCAACATAATCAACTATACTCTACATTTGTAACATTTTTGGCTCCAAATGTGGAAGTTATATTGTTTTCATAGATTAAATTGGATTTGAATAGTTTAGTTGTGTTTGCAAAAGATTGTTTAAATTATTTATAATTCAAAAATCCATTAGAACAAGAAGGATAGATTTAATCCATTTTTTGCACTTCTTGCAATTTCTTCAAAAGCTATTTATTCACTTAATTATTGGAAGCTTCCCTAAAGAATTCAAAGAACAAATAATAGGAAGAAACATATAGAGAACATAGTTTTTCCCTAGAGGATCTTCTCATAGCGCCTTTCCTAGAAGTCCTTTAAGAAATTAGAGGTAAGCTTCAAGGAGGCATCAGATTTTTCTCAGTATATTAGTTTTTCCTAGAACAAAAATCAACAAACATCTTTTTGATTAATAAATAAAACTTCAAAATATTAATTCAAACACTATAATTTTACTAAGAGCAATTTAATTCCAAATGTCTTGTATGCCTAAAAGTGTGTATTGAAAAGATTGTCTATTATATTATTGAAAGGAAAATTTAGTGCTTCTATGGATTTTATTATTGTTCAAATCAAAGGAAGGAAAGTTTAGAGCTTCTATTAAACTAGTGCTTTTGTTGTTTGTATTTATTTTTTAAAAATAATTCAAAAGAAACTTTATTTTCTAACTAGTTAAATTATTTGCATTTTTTAATTAGTAATATAAACTTCATTAATTATAATAAAACTAATTAGCAAAATCTAAATAATTTAATATAGTCAATGAATTATTATTAATTAAATTTGTTAGTCAATTTAAGTTATTTATTTATTAAACCAAAAAAAAATTAAAAAATAAAAAAATTAGTTGCATTGAATTAGATTAATCAAATCAAATTAGTTAAATTCATTTATTGCATTTAGAACACAAAAGAACAAAGATAATCAAAAACCAAAAAAATAATTCAAACAAACGATCATTCAATCAAAACATACTCAAATAACCACAAATAATTCAATCCAACCAAACAATCATTTCAACACTTATCCAAACTGACCAAGTTCTAACCTTAGCATATCATTTTTTACTTAATCACATATGTCATGGATTGAGGCTTGATTTGGTGAAGATCTTGGGAGAGGTAAGCAAGATCTTGCGAGAGGCTCCACTTATTCCTCCCTCATCCTCAAATAAGTAATGATTCTAGAAAACAACTATTATCCACTCATAAACATCACCTTTGGATGGATCCCAAGGACCCCACAGTATGTCCAAACAATGCCCTTACTACCAATCATCTACTTCTCTTACCTTGAGAAGAGAACAACCTAGTCAATAGTCTAGTCACCCCTCCATTCAACCAACTTCTACCACTAGCAACAATGAGTGCTAACATATCCAAGCAACATGAACATTCATGTATACCTATTTTTGGTCTATATAATGTCAAGATTTCAACAAAGTATCTACCAGATTGTTAACTTATCAACAATGTAGCTTACCAAATTGTTGTTAGGATAGATTTGTAAAGCCAAGTGAATCCCACAGTTGCATAATTGAACTATCCTAACATATTCCTTACTAAGCATAATCGAGTCATGTGATAATCCATTGTGTTAATTATGGAAAGAAACTAGAATTGTAAGGGAGGCTAAAACTTTCCGAATAATATTCCATACTAATCTTGTGGTAGCTTTGGATCACTCAATCCTAGAGGCCAATTGTTTAAACATTGAAGAAAAGCTCAATGAGCTATAGGAACCTAGCTAGGTAATGTTGAAATTTCAGCTAGGTAGCCTACCAGATTACTATTAGGATAGATTATTGTAGCTAAGTTGAATCAACAAATCCAAACCTTGTTGTTAAGCCTTAAAGAAAGATAACTAAAGGTAGATAACTATAAATTGTTAAGTGAACCCAAACAAGCCTAGCTATGTAATGTTGGCATTTCAACAAGGTGGTTATAGGAAATTAGCTGGAACTACATGTGAATGTCATAGCTAAAAATGAACTCATTGACTCCTAATGAATTTATAAGTACCAAATAAATTAAGATAAACCAATCTAGAATGTAACTCAACATGACAAGAATGTATGTACAAAAAAATTGGTTTAGATTATATCATTATGTTAAAAAAAGTTAATCTTAAAACAAAAGAAACTTTTGTGAGCCTCCTTATAAACTATGCTTCTTATGAATCATCATGGTTATTATTCTTTGAATAGATTTTAACATTATATAAACCATTTTTTTTAAAACTTTTTTTAATGTATATCCATATCCTCAAGAGCTATGTAATCATTTGGCAAAATTGTGGCAAGGCAAGCAACATTTCCTCTCGTTGTGGACTCATTAATGCCAAGTGCATGCAATTGTCTATCTATTGAGTTGAGTGAAAGTATTAAGGGACAAATCTCAATCCTATATACATCATGAAGCAACATTTGAAGAGTACATTGTTGATTGACTCTTCATAACATGATACCTAATACATTGAATGTTCGAATTGGCAAATTTAGCATATTGATGCATTCTTCAACATCTACCATTATCTCGATACATTTAGTGCTGTCATGCTCTACTTTGTCACAAGAATATCAATTCTTGTATCTTCTATAACTAACCAAATAGATCATTTAGCTTCATCCAAACTTTCCCTAGGGACAAAAGATGGTAAATATAAATTTCAGCTCTCTAACAACACAAAAGACAATCTATATGTAACTAGTAGTGAACTATAATCTATATGTAATGTCTCTTCTATAACTAACCAAATAGATCATTTAGCTTCATCCAAACTTTCCCTAGGGACAAAAGATGGTAAATATAAATTTCAACTCTCTAACAACACAAAAGGCAATCTATATGTAACTAATAGTGAACTATAATCTATATCTAACTAGTAGAGAAATAGTTCAATGTATTTTATTTTGTTTTTGCATTCCAACATAGAAGTATCATGGTAGGTGCTGAGTCAATGTGTTTCATGAGCTTCCATTGTAATTATTATGTTGTTTCCATCTTTCCCAAGATAATTTATAGGGTGCAATTAAAACTTTATTAGGTTGCAATTCATCATATCCTAAACAATTTATATATGTTCCCTAACCACTCCCTAAATGGATTAAGATATGCTTTTGCCACCCCTTTACATTACTTGACAATTGATTCATATCCCAATGATTATTTTTTTAGTTTTGTACGCACTTCATAAATGTCTTAAACAACTCTTGCACCATGCTAGACTCTTCTAAATTCTTGAAATTGGCCCTACAACATCCCATGATCAACACAATCTCCCATTTAATGTTCAACCACCCAAATGAAACAACGAATCCGTGATCGTAGCATAGAATCACTCATGAACATGGAATTGTATTCTGTAATCTGGAAGTTTTTAAATCTCTAATCAATTATCTGGAAGTTTTCTAATCTGTAATCTTTTATAAGCTTAATACAATACCAAATAAAGAACATGGAAGTATAACAATAAAAATAAAATCTCTTCTTAATAACAATTTCTAAGCCAAATTAACAAAAACCCCATTGTTCTGAACCAACCAATGTCATTTGCAACACCAAAAAAAAATCACAGAAATGATAATTCAGCCTATTTCAACTTTTTCATCTGCGCGAGAGATATTTTAATAAACAACCCACATTACTAGGTGCTCATACGAGTCTTCAGAAAACGACAAAGCTGACTAAAATGAAACCCTAAGTTATTGAAAATATCTTTTCCCGAGCAAAAATATGTTTCAGACTGTAAACCCTAGACCCCAAATTCATAGCAAAAAGTCTTCTGCGAAAAGATTCTAGAAATCTCAGTGATAACACTACTGTTAATATTATTTACAGAAAACCCTAATCATTAAAAGAAATGCCATTTTCTCAACAGCAAAACCTTCCAACGAATAATTTGAAACAAAATGTGAACAACACACAGTTATATTTACTAATATTCAAATCAGGTTGCTTCCAACCTATCCAAGAATGCAATGAGAAATTTATCAGACAACCCGCTTTTGTTTCCTAACTTGTTTAAAAAAACAAAACACAAAATTGAAATTTTCTTCATACCCAAAACAAATTCGAAAAACACAAAATTGTCGGCAGGGTAGATCGACCGCAGGGGACAGCCATTAATACTGAATGCCTTCATTTTCAATCTGAATAAACAGAAGAAATGAAAACTTGCCTTGAGTTATTGAAATTGCACAGAAAGCACCAAAATCCTCAATGCTTGAGCTGCTTAAACTTCCCATGTCAATCCACTACCAAAGCCCACACAGCAGGGTAAAATAACACAAACTGCTCAGAATTACGAAAGAAATCCACCATTGTAATTGACTTGCAGGATAAGGGTTTTACTTAGATTCAAAGTGGGCACGCAAATGTAATCATCACTTAACCCAAAGGTTCCAATCAATCACATCACAATTAAAAAATGTTCCAATCTTAGTACAAAATGGATTAAAGCTCTGAAACGAATGAATGCCTAATCCTGATAAATCAATGCCTAGTGGGAAACCCATTTAAAATGTCATCTCCACGACAAACAGTGCTAAAAATGCCCTTAAATTGAGGACAAACATCATACCAGAATAGGAATTTGTCGGTACATAAACGTTTACAGATTGTAAAGTTCAGAAAAACTGTACATATATTAGTTGCTTCAATATATATCTTATATTTTTTTAAAAAAAATTAACCATTCAGATTTGTTTTAGGGTTGATAGAAGATAAGATTACAGTGCTTCAATGACCAAAACCGTTGGCAAAGACTTTAGGAAAATTGTTAATTGAGGAGAACAGAGATTGTCTTCGAGAAGCATCGGTTAAAACCCTAGCCGCATTGTTTCAGGGTTTACTGCTGACTCGGCCATTGATAGGAGTTCCAATGAGACTGGAGGTGTCGTTCGAACAGACACAGGGCTAAACGAAATCGAGGTAGAAGTTTTGCAGGAATTGGAGACGGCAAAAAAATACCCGAGTCACTCCGCGAGTTAGATTATGAGAGAAAGGAAATGTATAGAATTAATTTGGAGACGAACAGGAATGGTAATGGGGAATTGATAACCAGGAATATAACCGCCAGTAACAGCGAGGGAGAAGTAAAAGGAGATAGAGGATCAAGGCAGCGAAGAGTAGGGAAAACCCTAGAATTCTTGCTCCGCATGTTCTCTCATTTTTTTTTAAGGGTATTTCTACGGAGTTTTTTTTTTAATTATTTTTTTTTATTTTTCCCGATGAAAATGTTAAACTATCTATTAAAATATAATAACATCTTCACAAAAAATAAGCGGGTGGTAAAAAGGCACACCCCGAATGTCAAATGGGCCAAGCATAGAAAGTTCTAGAGTATCAATGTATCAAAAGGTAAACACCAATATAAAAACATAACATAAAACATAAAACATAAATCAATTTGTCAATGCCACCCCTGCAGATGGCGGATCCCTGTCATCCGGCTTCCCCTAAATTCCTGCGGGGTCCGGGTTGACATCAGGAGGCGCCCAGCCATCATTATTCTCATGTTCTTCATTCTGTGTATTTGGCTCCTCGTGCTGAGGTGAGATAGCCAAATTCAACCTTGGAAAAACTTTTGTATTGTCCCAACCAGTATTGGTTGGATTAGAAGGATCATGAGCATTCCAACCTGGATTATCAAGTGTAGACCAACCAGCATTATCTCCAGTGGACCAACTTGCATTATCCCCTGCAGCACTTGCAGGACGGCCTGAGGTTCATACACGATGACGTGGAGAGGCCGAGTGTCTGCGACGGTGAGCTCCACGAAGCTGAGCAGGCTGGGAGCGGGGCCGAGAGTCTCTGGCCACTTCTTCGTCTGTGACCCTACGGAGGTGAACGGGCTCTGACAGAGGAAGGAGAGGGAGGAACCCGTGCCACAGTACAAGGAGCATTCCCCCAATGATCCAGTAACTCTTGTAATTGAGCCACTTGTATCTGCAAAAGAACATTAGAACAGATAATTGTTTTAATGTAAAGAGAAACAGATGTCCCAATTTTGCTTTCTGAAAATAGACAAGAATTATGATCTTTCCATAATGTAAAAAGAATCTCCACCCTGAAAATATGCCAAATCTAAGTAAATCTTTCAGGAAACCTGGGAGAATCACCCAGATGGATAATTTGCCATGATAAAGGCTCTGGTCTGAAAGGGCGAAAGAAATCATGAATCCATAGCCATAATTGCTAGGCTCTGGTGCAATACCAGAGGAGATGTTGAATCGTCTCAGGTTGCCCACAAAAAGGACATCTGGGATCCTAAACCCCAAGATGAAACAGCCTAGCTCCGACAGGCAGGCCTTGAAAAAGAATGCACCAGGTGAAATGAGCTAACTTAGGCTCAAGTATGAAATCTGGTATGCCAAAGAACCATAGAGCTATGAATAAGCCATCGCTTATTAAGCGTGTCAACCATTGGCAAATGGGGTGAAAGCCATCTGTAAGCCATCCTTGGCTTGAAATGATGCATTGGTGTTTCTAGATACCATTTCCAGTCCTTCCACCATGGCTTGTTGGACTGAATTCCAACTTTGTGAAGCATTTATGGTGGAATAGCTATGATGACTATATCATATGTAGTCTAATCAGTTCTTGAAAGGCCAAATTTAACTTGAAATGGCTCCCATGCCATGAGGCTCATTGTGGGCCGATGAAACATATCCTGTAAGGTATGAATACCTTTTTTATGAAATTTAAGAGCCTTTAAGCTAGGCAATTTGGCCAAAGGTTGGCCTGTAGTGGCTAAGAGAGGTGACCACCATATATTAAGGTGATTGAAGGAAAGACCAACACGAAACCCGTCACCAAATCAGCATAGCCAAGGTTTAACATTCTCCCGGGCTTTCCAAATGCTTTTAACCACAAACGTGCCCAAGATCTGAATTGGCTCTCTCATGACAAGGAGAGTAGAAAAGCCAATTCCTTTCCAAGCAGGTTTGTGTAAAGGATGTCCCATTTCAATGTTGTGCTGGAGTAAAACTTTCCATGCCTCGTTGCCAATGAGAGCATGAATGATCCACAGCCAAGGCAGTGCCTTGGCGTTGAATAGAAAGGATACCAAGACCTCCAGAATCATTGGGAAGGTAGGAAAACTCCCATGCAACACGGTGAAAGCCATGGCGAGTCTCAAAAGAGGTCCAGAGAAAATCCCTCAAAAGTTTTTCTAGTTTGGCATATGAAGCTTTTGAAGGAGCCCAACAAGAAGAGTAATAAACATGGGTTGCAACCAAGATCTTAGAACAAACCTGGAATTTACCAGCCAGAGAAAGTGGCTTAGTAATCCAAAGTACAAGATTTTGTTCCACACGGGTAAGAACAACTTGCCAAAGAGTAGCAGAAGTGCCCTGGAAGGTAAAAGGAATACCAAGGAATTTGAAAATTTCACCATGGCCAACCCAGCGCTAACCATATTGCTGGAGCCAAAGAGGAATGGGAAGAATTGACTTCCTGTAGCATAAAGTTTTATGCCATTGAATGGAAAAACCTGAGGCTAGGCAAAAGGTCTCTAGACAACCAAGAGCATTTTTGGCAGTATTTTCTTCTTCCAGTAATGTTAAAAAAGAGTCATTAGCAAAATGACCATTAACTAGCTGTCTGGAATAATTTGGCAGAGAAATTCCATGAATAAGCCTATTGGAAACTGAATGAGCAAGAAGGTATCCAAAACCTTTTGCCGCAAGAACATACATGCTTGCAGCAAGAGGACATCCTTGTCAGATTGATCGAAAAAGGCCAAAAATATGAGACTGGTGGCCATTGATAGTGATACATGCGGAGGCATTCGAGAAGATGTAACATCCCGCCTTGCGAACCCCGAAGGGTAAGGGCCAAAAGAGGACAAGATAATTTTTTTTTTGACATGAAGTGATAACATACACATAAGATGGTTGTCAATTCGATATGTCGACAACGTTCAGAGCCAAGTATGGCCAAATGCACAACCCATAGGAGAGGACTAAATCACTCTCCAAAGATACATTAATAAACTACATTCCTTTTAAACACCAATTCAAATGTTCCTAATCCCATTTCCAAATATAAACATGAATCCATAAACACCATATTACAAGCGGATCCGATACCCACATCGGAATCCGTAAGTCAAATAAGAGGCAACATCACATATCTTCTCATTACTATAATTTACATCATCTCTCGCAAGAGAGTACAAAATTACATAAAGGAATAAACAAGAACAATGGCATAGCCATGAAAGATACAATAACTGAATGGGTGCATGACTGATAAAGTAACAGAAAGAAAGAGAACATCTTCAAGTTGGTGCTTCGATAACCTGTTCGCCGATCCCCAATGGTGGTGGCAACGCCTCCCAACCATGTGGACTCATAAGAGACCACCCCACCGTGCTCAGAGGTAGTCACAAGGCCCAATCACAAGCAGACAAACAGTGGGGAAAGGAGACTCAGAAACTAAACCACACAAGGGAGACCTCAAGGTCACATAGTTCACAAGAACACATCAAGCACGGAGCAGAAACGGCACACAATGCATAAGGCCAATGTCATAACATAGAGATGAGCAAACCCAGCAAGGTTTAAACCTGGGATAGGCGACCATAATCATTACAACTAATTTTAGGCTAGAAACACAGATTTGATCTAATTGAGTACTATCAAAATTAACCCGCAATGATATGTTTCAAGGTGGACAAAACAAGGTCTTAGACTATGGTGCAACTCACATAGAGAAAAACATACTCATAGATATAAGCCACTAACCTTCTAAAGAAAGAACAAAATATTGTCTTCCCTCAAAAGAGTATTAGTCCTCTTCAACAACACCACCGGAATGGAAGGGAAAATAAATTAGCTTTGGTGTACTTAGAGGTATCCAACTGCCTTGTGGGTAGCATGTGGTTTCTATATTACACATAATTATCTTATATATCTTCTTCCAGCCAGTCCCTTGGAAATATTTTTAAGGTGGCTGAATTTCTTTCTTGATGAGTGAGGGTTTACTAGGTCCTTACACTGAGAATAAAAAGGTAGGAAGATAAATGCTTTAGTACCCAAGATGAAACAAAGATGGAGGTAACATAATCAACATAAAGGCCTCAAATGACTATTCACAATCTTAACATCCATACAACTTAACAAAACATAACAATAACCCTACCCACGTCCTCTCTGCCTGTGCCAAAATGGCAGCATAGAGAAGGCATGTCAACTGTTTAACAGAATGCCTTAGAATGATGTCACCTGGGCGCACTGATTTCAGGATTCACACAAAATGGATTTGTTAAAAAGGCCTTAGAAACTTTTAAGCAAATGCCACTGGCTGATGTAAGGTCAAATACCACAGCCACAGTCAACATCCTCCTTTCTTGTCCAAAATGGGAGCTTTTGGGAGAGGTTATGGACACCCAACAAAGTATAATAGAAGGGAATTATTTGTCAGATGTTGTAGCTGCAAGTACATTGGTATACATGTATGCAAAAAGTGGAAGCATAGACAAGGCACGTAACTGCTAGGTTGAATGCCTCAGACTGATGTCCTCTCAAGGAATGTAATGATTGCAGGATATTAACAAAATGGGTCTTTTCAAAAGGCTTTAGAAACTTTCTGGAAAATGTAATTAGCAGGTGTAATGTCAAGCTTCATAGCCGCTGTCGTATCAGTCATACTGACATCTGTGCATGCACTGGAAAACCTAGATGTTTATTATATCACACGAGATACAACTTAATCCATGAATTTAACAGTTTAAGTTATTCCCTGTCACCTCAAACTTGATTAAAATCCGTATCACAGAAGCCCAATCATCTAGATATCTCACACGAAAGTGGGATTAGAATATAGTTTCCATCAATATTTTAACATCCCAGAGGGATAGGACAAACCCTCTTGCTAAGTACCAAAGGTAAGACTGGTGGATTAGTTTACGGTGTTGGAATGATTCTCCATACAATTAGGTAGATCACCTACATCAACCACATTATTACTCCTAAAATTATTTCTCTACAGTCTAAAATTGATATTAGCCCTTTAAATTTTCATATAAGATCTACTGTATATGCCGTCAACCACCAATTAAAAGTTAAAAGTTTGTTTTCTGAGACAATTTCTACATGTTTGCCATTTTGAAACAGTTTATTCATAAGATATTTTCACTAGCAATAAATCAACCAACCTGAAGGCCCTTGCAGCAGCTGTCCACCCTTGACCAAAAGGGATATCTCCGCACAAGGATTTGTTTCTCTCTGTAGCAAACTGGGATAAACCAAAATGCGAACTGTTTGGTCTGAGATCTCCTGAAAATGCGTGTTAATGCCATTCCCCACACTTTGCCTTTTTCTTCCTTCTTGCCCTCCTCCCAAAACCCTCGCTCTCCTTTTTCTTCTTTTTCTTTTCCCTAATTTTTAGAGCAGGTACGTTCTTGTTTGAATAAATTGAGGTCGTTTCTAGTTGGCATGACCTCCAGATTGTAATCAAAGCAGTAGACATCACCTCTATCCACTCTAGCTCGCCAGATCGATCCAATCCCCATGAGAAACTTTCCCATCTTTTTACAGGTAATTTTCTATATTGAATTGGAGATTGATTGAAGGCAACAAGAGCCATTTGTCCTCATGTAAAATCAAATTGATCTGCAGAAGCGATGTATAAACAGTTAACAAGACCATTTTTTTGTCCAATGACAGAGTGTATATGAAAGAAAATTTTATTAATTGAGGAAACCCTTAAATTTGTGTTCACCCACGCAAAGGAAGCAAATGTCCCATCATCCTTAATGGAGTTTGCAAGGTTTAGACGGCCCACGATTTTGCACGTCCTCCCTCTCTTGTCTAGTCATCCGAGCCTCATAATGAGGAAGGTGAGGGAGCCCCATGCCTCAGTAATGACATGGAAAAATGGGGACTTCTCCTATCTTGTGCCCATACTCTTTCCATTAATTTTGTCTCCTCCTAAATGTGCATTGACTGCTCTCTTCCCTTTGCAATCACTCACTCCCCAAAAACATAAATTTGCACCTTCTTGCCAGATATTTTCCTTCCCGCATTAGCGAACTCTCCCACCATATTTAAGAGCCATCGTATTTTATAAGGGAGGGTTGTTACATCCTAACCCTCTAGGACTAGGCTTACTCCTGGAAGCCTACAAACAGTAAGATGCAGCCAAAGCACACACTAGTCCATGAAACTCAATACAATTATAAAAATCAAGTTATCACATGCACAATTATATGCAACCAGACTTAGAACATGGGTAAGGAATAAGCAAGACATTCATTCCTACAAAATATGCATTAGCATAAAACAATTTCCTCCAATCAAACTAAAGAATGATGCCAAAGAAACCACATCAAACAATCAACGGAAACCAAGGAGAAAATCCTCAACCACCTCACCGGAAAACTACACATGGCCATAAGGGGCAATCTGAACATTATCGTTAGGTAACCGGATGATAAGACAACATAGAAACACTGCACTAGCAGGGTACAACAGCTAGGGTAGGGAATAGGGCCTGTGACTATCTCCAGTAACCACCATCAGGGATAATAAGAGTACGCTCAGGCCTGTGAGTCCAGGTGCAGTCGATACCCAATACCTGCATCACTCCAATCACACGTCAAAGCACATGTGCATATAACATATATCGTATAGCCGAAGCAACATCAATCATCAGGAAGAGGGTCATGATATCATAAGCCTCTCAGATATGATTGTTACGGCGTCATCCCTTTCCTGTCCATAATCATACAAAAGTAATGATATCAGTATATAAACATATAAGCATGTAATCCAACATGATAACCAATCATGTCAACATCATAATAGTATTGGAATCCATCAAGGAAAATCAACAACCATCAATTTGCACATTTATACTAGAATAAATCACATAGTTTTCTCATAATTTACAAAAATTGCACTTTCAAGACATAAAATTTTTCAATTCTCTAACTTTTATATGCAGCTATCCATAAAATGGAGTACACAACACACATGTACATAATTTCAACCTTTGATTTCATAGAATGCATGACATCTCTTTACATATAATGCAATAGTTTGTCACTTTTCAAGGCATAATGATGCAAATTTTGTTCTCTTCTATATTTTAATATGCAACTACATACATGACAGTTGTTCCACCTACATATACATACATACTCATTCTCATCACAATGCTACATAGGGGTTCACGTGGATGTCGTAGAACCATCCATATCCAAAGTAACCATGAGTCCATGTAACCAATACCCATGTCCAAAATCCACAACCATGTGTCTTGATGGCATTGACCCACCTAGTGAGCCATCCATACAAGCCACAATGACATGTCTCTTGTTTGTGTAAGGGTTTTAGCCTCCAAGAGATAGTCAAACAATAGGAAGGTAGTGAATTAGAGCTTAGAACAGCTCACACATACCCCCATCCGCAAGGGTTTCCCTGCGTCTACTTCCTCGTATACACTAAAACGGGTGGATCTCACCATACTCGATGAGGAATCACATCACAAAAAAAGACCAGCATTCAAAAATAGAAAGGTCAATGAGTTTAGCCACCAAAATATAAATAAGATAGACTAAATCTCAATTTCAACAATAAGGTAAGAAAATGCGCATAGTTTCAACAATAAATCAAATGTAACCACAAGAGTTACACGTCAATGAAAATCATCTATGGCTAAACCAATACAAGCAAGATAACCAAGGTGCCGGTCCACACAAGCAAAGTGAAAGTCACCAATAACTGAAAAGAAGATTCACAACCTTTGAAATATATACATCACAACACTACGTGACTATCGCTAGTCACCACACGAGGAAGGAGGAAAACAAGCGTGACTATCTCAACAGTCCTTCATGTGGGTGTGGCCTACTCACACAACCCTCACATGGAAAAGTAATGTGCCAGCCACCCAGGTCACATACCTCATGTGGTGCGACCGTGCATGGTATACGTCAAGCAGAGAAAGCACGCAAGTTGAATATCGCATGACAATGTCCTACTCATAGGAACATCCCGCATAGTGTGTACCCACGGAGAAAACACATGCAGTAACACACCGAGCCAGAGGTGCACATGGCTAGATTCCACTCACATGCCAACCGATCAGAATCGAGGCCCTCTTGAGCGAACCCTCTACTCTGTGCGAGCAACCACTCCTCTCAGCACAAGTAGGAACACAACATATATATTACGCCTTCACGCATCTAGGTACGTGGCATCGTGTCCTCGAGCTCAGCTCGCTACCATCAGCGACATGGCATCCTCACTAGCATTGTGTCGGAACACCAGTGGGGGGGTGGCATCATATCTAAAACAATCACATTAGGGTAAGATCATAGCTGTCACAGTTGCTCATACCATAAACTAATATCATCCTCAAGGACTGTGTAGATTAGGCTAACATTGTATGAACCAAGTATCTGGTCCATTAGTAAGGGGAAGTAGTGAGTACTTTCCTGGGAGGTTGAAACGATCGCCATCGTTTCGCGCCACCATTATACGTACACCATGTAATTCCCTCCCAAGGAACTTTGTTGCTGATACTACCCCTCCACATATTGACCTATCAACAACCCTCGGGTTGGTAGTCAATAGGGTGACAACAGAAAACACATAAATGGTATGGTTTTCTCCCATTCACATAATCCAAACATATCCTCCATGGATGGGTACGTAGTATCACCATCTCATGGGCACACATCCCAAGCACTGGTTAATCACAACACTCAATAGGAATACATCAATGGATGTTCACATAATAGGTAATACAATCACAATTTCTCTTACCCAGGCATAACCATAGCCCACATATGACTATGCAACATGATGCAAAATATACAACTTTACCCAAACATAAGTACTCCCAAATAGCCATACCCATTTTCCTCTTTTCACAAGGGCAACTCATTACTCGTAACATCATAAATTCACTTTGCAATTTTATCAACATAACACAATATTGTATGAACATGTATAGCATCATCACTATCACTTTTACATCAATGCATAAACATAAGTAACATTTTTCACATTCATTATTACAGTCACTTCTATAGTCACATAATGATATACATCTCATAATGACACATAATGCAACATCATGTCACAAGTCACAGGAATACCACTCATTCACAAGAGAATCGGATGCTAATAACATAATGGAATGAGTTTTGTTTGAGGAACTCTAATCATTTCTCTACATTCGCATCCATACATATTCGCTTAAGTAACCTTGGCTATGTCAAGGCATGCAATTGCTAATCAAGCAAGATATGCAACATACTTATTACTCTAACATGCATTATTTTTAGTTTGCATTAAATACAAGAATTCACTTATATGATCTCATTAAAACCACAATGCGATTGAGGAGATCAAATTTCATCAACAAGATATACCCACTAAGCAATTACTATTCTCATGTAAACTAATTAAGTAAGGAGTTTCTCATAAACATCTAATCACTTTCAATACATAACCATAACAAGCATAAGGTCTTATTCACTCCTATCTCATTAGATCTTTTACTTATTGCAATTCTAACATACTAGTTAAATCCATATGCCATCAATCTAACATCTTGTCAACTATTGAGAACTAAGAAGAGGAGAGAAAGATAGGTTTCATCTCAAGTCAAGACATTAAATGCCATCCAATATTCATTAAGCACCCATGCAAATTCTACTAACGTAAAGTTTAAGGCACCATTAGTATTCTAATGACTTCAATATGTTATCAAGGATGATAAATGGTAGCAACTCAAGCACATTAAGAGGTTATAAGAAAAATCAGCAATCATCCAACACTTACAAGAGAGTATGGAGCAATCAAACTAATCTATCCACATCTGGAAACATCTACATCCTATCATCCTTTACATCTATAATACAAGAAGGAATTCCAAGAGCAATTCATGACCAATTAGGGTCATTTCATTCACTAGCAACATAAAGGAAGATACAAGAAGAGTATATCCAAGAAAGGGTAATTAGGCAACCCAAGTTACCTTCAACCCGCAAACATACAAGGCAGAACATTCCTATCCTCATCTTATAACATGGGAGAGTAATCACTCTTAACCATGGGAGACTCTCAACCAAGGTTAGCACTCTAGTCCCATCGAGTAAAGTAAGGCCAAGGAGGCTATTTCCTCCATGATCTCTAAGCATAGGGTTATAACTTAACCCACGAATGCCATGCTAAGGCATGAAAGCCATCAAGACTATAAAAACAATATAACAAGCTCACGCCACTCACACTAAACACAACAAAACATAGAAAGCTCAAGTACGCCAGAGCTCCCAATGTGTGAACATGGGCTCTGATACCAGATGTAACATCCCGCCCCGTGAACCCCAAAGGGTAAGGGCCAAAAGAGGACAAGATATTTTTTTTTGACATGAAGTGATAACATACACATAAGATGGTTGTCAATTCGATATGTCAACAACATTCATAGCCAAGTATGGCCAAATGCACAACCCACAGGAGAGGACTAAATCACTCTCCAGAGAAACATTAATAAACTACATTCCTTTTAAACACTAATTCAAATGTTCCTAATCCCATTTCCAAATATAAACATGAATCCATAAACACCATATTACAAGCGGATCTGATACCCACACCGGAATCCATAAGTCAAATAAGAGGCAACATCACATATCTTCTCATTACTATAATTTACATCATCTCTTGCAAGAGAGTACAAAATTACATAAAGGAATAAACAAGAACAATGGCATAACCATGAAAGATACAATAACTGAATGGGTACATGACTGATAAAGTAACAGAAAGAAAGAGAACATCTTCAAGCTGGTGCTCCAATAACCTGTTCGCCGATCCCCAATGGTGGTGGCAACGCCTCCCAACCATGTGGACTCATAAGAGACCACCCCACCGTGCTCGGAGGTAGTCATAAGGCCCAATCACAAGTAGACAAACAGTGGGGAAATGAGACTCAGAAATGCAACCACACAAGGGAGACCTCAAGGTCACATAGTTCACAAGAACACATCAAGCACGGAGCATACACGACACACAATGCATAAGGCCAATGTCATAACATAGAGATGAGCAAACCCAACAAGGTTTAAACCTGGGATAGGCCACCATAATCATTACAACTGATTTTAGGCTAGAAACATAGATTTGATCTAATTGAGTACTATCAAAATTAACCCGCAATAATATGTTTCAAGGTGGACAAAACAAGGTCTTAGACTATGGCGCAACTCACATAGAGAAAAACATACTCATAGATACAAGCCACTAACCTTCTAAAGAAAGAACAAAATATTTTCTTCCCTCAAAAGAGTATCAGTCCTCTTCAACAACACCATCGGAATGGAAGGGAAAATAAATTAGCTTTGGTGTACTTAGAGGTATCCAACTGCCTTGTGGGTAGCATGTGGTCTCTATATTGCACATAATTATCTTATATATCTTCTTCCAGCCAGTCCCTTAGAAATATTTTTAAGGTGGCTGAATTTCTTTCTTGATGAGTGAGGGTTTACTAGGTCCTTACACTGAGAATAAAAAGGTAGGAAGATAAATGCTTCAGTACCCAAGATGAAACAAAGACAGAGGTAACATAATCAACATAAAGGCCTCAAAAGACCATTCACAATCTTAACATCCATACAACTTAACAAAACATAACAACCCTACCCACGTCCTCTCTGCCTGTGCCAAAATGGCAACATAGAGAAGGCACATCAACTATTTGACAGAATGCCTTAGAATGTTGTCATCTCATGGGGCGCACAGATTTCAGGATTCACACAAAATGGATTTGTTAAAAACGCCTTAGAAACTTTTAAGCAAATGCCACTTACTGATGTAAGGTCAAATACCACAGCCACAGTCAGCATCCTCCTTTCTTGTCCAAAATGGGAACTTTTGGGAGAGGTTATGGACACCCAACAAAGTATAACAGAAGGGAATTATTTGTCAGATGTTGTAACTGCAAGTACATTGGTATACATGTATGCAAAAAGTGGAAGCATAGACAAGGCACATAACTGCTGGGTTGAATGCCTCAGACTGATGTCCTCTCAAGGAATGTAATGATTGTAGGGTATTAACAAAATGGGTCTTTTGAAAAGGCTTTAGAAACTTTATGGAAAATGTGATTAGCAGGGGTAATGTCAGGCTTCACAGCCACTGCCACATCAATCATACTGACATCTGTGCATGCACTGGAAAACCTAGATGTTTATTATATCACATGGGATACAACTTAATCCATGAACTTAACAGTTTAAGTTATTCCCTGTCACCTCAAACTTGATTAAAATCCATATCACAGAAGCCCAATCATCTAGATATCTCACACGAAAGTGGGATTAGAATATAGTTTCCATCAATATTTTAACATCCCAGAGGGATAGGACAAACCCTCTTGCTAAGTAGCAAAGATAAGACTGGTGGATTAGTTTACGGTGCTGGAATGATTCTCCATACAATTAGGTAGATCGCCTACATCAACCACATTATTACTCCTAAAATTATTTCTCTACAATCTAAAATTGATATCAGCCCTTTAAAATTTCATATAAGATCTACTGCATATGCCGTCGACCACCAATTAAAAGTTAAAAGTTTGTTTTCTGAGACAATTTCTACATGTTTTCCATTTTGAAACAGTTTATTCATGAGATATTTTCACTAGCAATAAATCAACCAACCTGAAGGCCCTTGCAGCAGCTGTCCACCCTTGACCAAAAGGGATATCTCCACACAAGGATCCGTTTCTCTCTGCAACAAACTGGGATAAACCAAAATGCGAACTGTTTGGTCTGAGATCTCCTAAAAATGTGTGTTAAATCCATTCCCCACACTCTATCTTTTTCTTCCTTCCTACCCTCCTCCCAAAACCCTCTCTCTCTTTTTTCTTCTTTTTCTTTTCCCCAATTTTCAGAGCAGGTCCGTTCTTGTTTGAATAAATTGAGGTCATTTCTAGTTGGCATGACCTCTAGATTGTAATCAAAGCAGTAGACATCACCTCTATCCACTCCAGCTCGCTAGATCGATCCAATCCCCGTGAGAAACTTTCCCATCTTTTTATAGGTAATTTTCTATATTGAATTGGAGATTGATTGAAGACAACAAGAGCCATTTGTCCTCATGTAAACCCGAATTGATCTGTAGAAGTGATGCATAAACAACTAACAAGACCATTTTTTTGTCCAATGATAGAGTGTATATGAAAGAAAATTTTATTAATTGAGGAAACCCTTAAATTCGTGTTCACCCATGCAAAGGAAGCAAATGTCCCATCATTCTTAATGGAGTTTGCAAGGTTTAGATAGCCCATGATTTTGCACGTCCTCCCTCTCCTGTCTAGTCATCTGAGCCTCATAATGAGGAAGGTGAGGGAGCCCCATGCCTCAGTAATGACATGGAAAAATGGGGACTTCTCCTATCCTATGCCCATACTCTTGCCATTAATTTTGTCTCCTCCTAAACGTGCATTGACTCCTCTCTTCCCTTTGCAATCACTCACTCCCCAAAAACATAAATTCGCACCTTCTTGCCAGATATTTTCCTTCCTGCATTAGTGAACTCTCCCACCATATTTAAGAGCCATTGTATGTTATAAGGGAGGGTTGTTACAGAAGAGCATGTTGACGGATTGGATAAAAGAAGGTCCAAACCCTAATACTGCAAGCATTGCAAGAATAAAGCGCCATTCAATGCGATCATAGGCCTTTGCAAAATCTATTTTTAGAAAAATGGCCTTTTGATTTGATTTTCTTTCCCATTCCATTCCCTCCTAGACTGCAATGGTATTATCTAAAATATATCTAGATTTAATAAAGCCAGTCTATTTAGGGCGGACAATCAAAGGAAGCAGGTTGCAGAGTTTGAGCGAAAGGACTATAGCAATGATTTTGTAGGAGACATTGAGGAGCGTAATGGGACGCCAGTTGCAAATATCCTCCAGATCGCCAGCTTTAGGTATGAACTTAATGTTACCTTGATTTATAATATTTCCTAAAGAGTTTGATTGAAAAGCTTCAAGGTAAACATTATGTAAATCTTTTCCTTAACAATCCCAAAAGGGCTTTGTAAAACTAACAAGGAAAGCCATCAATTCTTAGAGCTTTACCATCAGCCATAGAACAGACTGCTTCCTTAAGGTCTTCAATGGTCAATAATTGATCACAAAAGTGTGTCTGGCCTGAGGAGAGCTTTTTTGGGACAACTACAAGACAATCTTGCAGAGCAGTCTGTTGCTCAGGAGTATAATCTTGGGTTGTGAAAACTTTTTCATAATGTCTTAGAAAAGCCTAGAGAATGTCTGGCAAATCAGTATGTACAGTATTATCCTCTTTGATTTGCTTAATACCATGTGAGGAATGTCTATCTCAAAGAGAGAGAGAGAATTCCTTAGAAACACGGTCTCCAATCTTTAGCCAGTGCATCCTGGCTTTAAGTTGCGCTCCTCCAGTAACATGACAATCAGCCATTTATTTTTGATGTCGTAAATTGGCAACATTGATTTGCATAGAAGGAGAAAACGGGTCGACTGCCAAAGCTGATGAGGCAGATTTCAAAGTAGTAACAGTAGCCTCATAAGCCCGTCTCCTGAAAGTGGTCAGCTGACGGCCATAGATGCGAAGAAACCTCGTAGTGCGGGTGATAGCATCATTCCACCACTTTATCCAGCCAGTAGAATGCAAAGGGTGGCATTCTAAATTCCATATAGTTGTAATGTGTGCCAGGGTTGGTTGATGAGCTAGCAAGGAGGTGTTCAGAAAAAATTGAGATTTCATGGCACGTGGCTGAGTGAGTTGCCACTCAATGGCAAACTAAATTCGAAAGTGGTCTAACAACATCACATCCACTAACGGTTGCACAGGAAGGGTGGATGACGTGGCAAAATTGAAAAAAGATTGAGCTGAGTTCATGGCATGATCAAGGCATTTAAAGACCCTGTCAGATCTAGTTCAAAAATTGCACCAAGTATGCCAGAAAGGACTGGAGTGACAGTGGCCAACATTGAGATTAAAAAGTCCCAATTTATTGCGCATATGAAACCACGCCTCTCTTTCACCAGCTGGCTAGCGAAAAGGTAGAATGTCATCTTTGTCATTAGCCATTTCAACCATATTAAAATCCCTACAAATAAGCCACGTGGCCACTGGCAACCGCCATAGAATAGATCTTTCTGACGCATCATTCGATGCATATATATTAATAATCGCAAAGGAATGATTATTAATGTTAAGAAGAGTCCAGACTAAACAGTTGGTGGTGTCCACCCCATGAGCCACCACTGAATCATACCACCGAGGGGACTAAGGGGTAGCAACACCACCTTTTCCAACTTCATGGGTGGTGGAGAACAATTTACCGGCTAGCCAAATACAACGGCAAGCCGAAGACAAGAGAAAGCCTATAATTTTAACTTCTTGCAGGCATAGAATGTTAAGAGCAGCATAGTGATGGAGAGTATCATGAACAAAATACTTCCTAGTGAGGTTAGTTAGACCTCGAACATTCCAAGAGAGAAAATTCATTTAAAATCCTCCATCATCTTCCCAGAATCCAGACTTTCAAAGGAAGCAAATCTATTCTGAAGAAAGTCAGTGGGATTTGACCCAAATTGGAGAGGAGGAATTTGCTAGCTTTTAACCTCCTGAACAATTTCACCCTCCTTAGGAAGCTCTCAACTACGAGAGCGCCGTCGAGGTGATAAAGATGGATTGACACATGCTCGTGCCCTGGGTAGGGACCTTTGCTGCAAAGGCAACACAGTTGGACTCTTAAATTTGTCCTTCCCACCATTCGCAGAAAGTTTTGAAACATCCTTAGCTGACTCAGTAGCTTTAAGAGCATCCACAGAGGCTTTTTCTTTGTGTTTGCGATTGGTAACAGTGGCCCAAGTGTCTGTTGGTTTGGAAACCACCTCCTTGGACATAGTTTCCACTGGACGTGCCTAAACAATCTCCCTGGGTGGAACCCAGGTTCGAGGCACAACAAGAGGGCAGTCCCTAATTTTATGCTCGGCTGACTAATAGCGATAACAAGTATTGGGCAAATTAAAGTATGTGACTTTCTGAGTGTGCCAAAGGGGGCCAATTTGAATGTCAATAAATTCCTTGAGGTCTTTCCAAAGATCCACCTCAACACAGATGCATTTTTGAGGGTGCACTTGAAAGAACCTATCTAGTTCAACTCAAATGACTCTTCCTAGAGAAGAAGCAATGTCATGCAAGAAATGCAAGCAGGGCAAAGGCAAGCCAGGAAATTCAATCCACACAGGGACATGGTGTTTGGTATCATCTAAAGCCACAAAATCACAAGTCCACTATTGGAAAACTAACAGGGAAGACTGAACATACCAAGGACCTGCTGGCAAGAGACACTGCTACGCATAACAAGTGTTGTCATTGATGGCAACTAAGACTATTCCACACATCCACATAACATAATTTGTTCATACCGGAAGACAAAATGAGAATTTATCTAAGTCCGGGTAGCCAGAAACAGAGTATATGACAGAGTTCAGTATGTTGGTCAGTGGATCTCTCCAGTTAATCATTATGTGTTGTGAATCTAAGGGAGTGTAGAGGAATGTCAGGACAATCTAAATCTAATATTTTAGCCTCTGGTGACAAAGGGATTAAAAGTTATGAGCATCTAAGTACTGGGTCCTAATATGACAGAAAAGTTCAGTGAAGAACATGCTGACTTGTGTTAGATCATTGTGCAGATCTAGTAGAAGTGTTTTGATGAATTGCGTAGGGGATATAATGATAGTAGCTGACATGTATGGTGACCTGCAAGTGATATTTCTGGTACGCATCAATATTGGTGTATGGATTCAGCCGACAGAACATAGTACTTGTACTGTTTGTTAAGTTCTTCACTAGGCCGACAGAAAGGTGATTGAATTCCTTGAGGCTAATATTTATAGCCGATGGATTCAAGTGAATTGTGTGGGAAAGTGATGTGAGGTGATAAGAAGTGCGAAAAAGGCAGAGAGAAGAAGGAAAAAGAAGAGATCTAAGGATCAGATTATGGCAGAACAGTAAAACAGGACAGAGTAAAGATGAAGTGTACCAAGTCAGTATTTTGTACTTAACCAAAACTGAATTTTTGCATTGGCAAATGCTATTCATCACTTCAAGCAATCTGTAATCTTCTTGTAAACATTCTTGTAGGCAGTGAGCCTCTTTGAGCAGTGAGCTCTGGGCAATAAGCCCGAAGGCATGTGCCTTCCCATTTGTAATACTTTTAACAGAGCATAATATTTGTGGGTTAACCCCCACCGTGGTTTTTCCGTTAATTGGGTTTCCACGTTAAAAATCTTGGTGTCAAGTGTGTCATTTATGTTTTTTCTCATGTGTTATTGATTATTGCTTTTCATGTCAATACACTTTAATTGTTAATAAGTGGTAAAGAAGAATTAACTGCAGCAAGCATTAAAGTTTTGAGACAACTGATTCACCCCCCCTCTCAGTTGTCTGTCCTAATTTCAACAATTGGTATCAGAGCAAGGTTCCTTGGAAGAAGCTAAACAGTTGAAGGAAGATCTAGGAAAGAGTTTCAATGGGTTCACTCCGGGATCAACTTCAATTGGCATTAGAAGATCTTGATCAGTCCAAAGCAGAAGTAAGAGAACCTTAAAGATGCTGATGACTGCATTGAGATGTTAAAAGAGAAACTTAAGAAATCTATGGAAAAGAGGAAGGAACTACTTTAGCAAATACCTAATCTTACTGAAGATAATGGCTTGAATGAAGCTTTGGAAGAAAAGAGTAAGGAATGTGAAAAGCTGACAAAAGAAGTTTCTATTCTAAAACATGAAATGGAATCTGGGGTAATGAGGCTAAGCAAAGAAATTGAGCAAAGGAAGAAGACTGAAGAAGAATTGAATCAAACTCTGAAGGAAAGAACTGAAGAATGTTGCAGAATGGACAGGACAATTAGGCACCTTAAATCTGAACTACAAGAATGCAGATTTAATGAGGAACTTGAAAGACAAATTGTTATTCTCAGACATGACCTAGAAGTTACAAATGAATATAAGGAGAAGTTCAAGATAAGCTTAGCTAAACTTGAAGTGCTGCTTGAGAGTCAAAAGAAGGTTGATGATAAACATGGTCTTGGGTATGAAAAGGTGAAAGCTCTGGATCTAGACAAGAAAATTTTCAATCAAGAAATGGGAGAAACAAACCTAGAAGACCTTCGGTAAGACAACCTAATGCTCAAAGGTATCCATCTTTCAATGGCAATTGCTTCAAATGTCATAGATATGGTCATAGAGCCAATCAATGTAGAAGTCAAGTAAATCAATCATCCTTCTTCGTTCAATGCTTTAATTGCAAGAGAATAGGTCATAAGGCTGAGGAATACATAAATGGATTAATGAATCCTCATAAAAACATGCAAGTGTTCAATGGAAGATGTTTTAGTTGCAATAAGGTTGGGCATATTGCAATACAGTGCAGATCATATTGCAATATAGTGCAGATCTAAACCTGCTCCAACATGTGATTATCAGAAAAACAAGATTGTGTGTTTCAACTGCAACAAATCCAGTCATATTTCAAGATTATGCAGAAGCAGAAATATTGAAAGAAGAGGTTTGGTAAACATAGATCAGAAACAAGACAAAGGAAAGGGCGAAGTGGATGCGGATGAGATTCAGAATGAAATCAACAAAATCTGGGTGAAGAAAGGTGTAATGAACAGTGGTGATGGGTCCGCACCGGAATCCGGTGCTAATAATTCCTCTGGGAACTGAATTAGGAGCTCTAGCTCAAGGGGAATTGCATCAAAAATCAAATTACCCCAGCTAGTAAGTGGGTGCCTAAATCTGGCACAATGAGAAAATATAAATTGGATCACTGCAGACCATTTGAAAGGATTTCTGGAACAAAAGGAGTGAATCTACTGATTTGAGGAGCAATTGAAGGTCGACTGTACACAGAAACAATGTAACCTAATGTGTTAGGGCAGAGCATTTATTACAAAGACAAGTTAGGTTTTGCAGAGCATAAAAGGTCGTTCATTCTTCATTTGAATCACTTCGCATTAGAAGAATGCAAGAAGAAAAAAGGCAAATGAGTTCTGAGTTGAGAATCTCCAAGAGTTGAAGTGCGAAGAGGATCTCCAAGCAAAACCCTAACCTGTGGAATAAGAAAGATGATAATCTCAATATCAAACCAGAGTACAAAGTGCTAGAGGATAAACATTTCACTCAAGGTATTTAGTTTCCGTCTTTTGGTGAGGATGAGTGGGTCCGATATGTGTTGAGTAGAATACATGGAAACTTTATATGGTTAAGGAAGCCATTCAAAATAACCAAAGACACAATCAAAATTGTAATAGGGTTGAACTCAATCAGAGGATTGCCCATGCTGAAGTCCATAAGAAATCAGACAGTTACAGAGGTCATCGGATCAAAATTTGACAAAAGGGCCATGACCATCAATGATATAACTAATCCGGCAGGAAAATTTGCATCCATGGTACTAGGCTACAAAATCTACCACTCCAGTAGAGAGAACTTAGTCTTCAAGACTGCAATTTATGCAGCCTATCAAATGGTGAAGGAAAACATAGATTATGACCTATGTTAACTCCTATTGAATTAGTTAATGGAGAATCTAGGTAAGATAAAGAAAGATAGGAAGAATACCTTCAAATATGGCACCCTTGTTATGTGCCTATATTTTCTACTTCATGAATGAAATGCCCAAGACACCCAGTCTTTACTAGACAAATAATGAACCAGTGGCCCTGCAGATCAGGAAATACTTGTATAGTATTGGAGATGTTAATGCCCAAAAGACGACACTTTGGGCCTATTTCAAAAACTTCCAGAGCACTATGCATGCCAGGGAGAGAATCCCAAAATCAGTTGTAGAAAGGTACAAAAGCCCCATATGTTTTATGATAGATACTGATGAGTGCCTGATGGAGGCAGTAGAGCCTAGGACAGTATGGATCATGCCTATGGGCTATGAGGTAGATGAACAGGTTCTTGAACTATATGCCCAACACTTGTTAAGCAAACCAAAATATCTTGAAGTAGAAAGGTTTGGAACTTATGATGAGTTGCATGTGAAAATACATGTAGAACTCCGGAAGGATGAAACCAAGAGAAAAGTCCAGAAGCAAGTTGAAATGTATGTTGAAAGCATTAGCATCACAAAAGAAGTTGTAAGAAAGAACAAAGAAAGAATTGAAAAGATGAAGAGACGAACTAAGCAAGCTTCAGAAGTGAGGGGAGAAAGTGAACCAGCAGCTGCTCCGGAAGTCACACTTAGCTCATCAAGAAAAATAAGAAGTTCTACAACTGTCTCTGAGCAATCCAAGTCCATTCCCACTGAGACACCGGAAGCCAGACTATCTGGTGAAAGAAGAAAGAGAAAGAAAACAAAGGCCACAAGAATGTATTTGAGCACAAAAGATGATGAGGAGATGGAGACAAATGAAGAAGTTAAAGAGATAAGATCTAAGAGAGCCAAGATTCCAAAGGTTTCTAAGGAACAGTCTTCCAGAAGAAAAAAGGCAAGTAAAAAGAAAGAATCAGGCAAGGTTGCTATGACAGTTGATGAAATTGTAAAAACAATTACTGTTCATGGAAATCTAAGGCCCATCAAAGAATATTATGATAGTTTTGATAAAGCAAATAAGAAGATCTTGGAAGATGCCACCATCCTATACTTGAATAATTTTAATAGAGCTCTACTGGAAATTTTGTAAGAAATTCCTAAAAGTCTTAAGGAATATACTAGAGATGAGGAAGGAAGAAGCCAAGGCTAAAGACCTAGAACTCGTAGAATATGTCCTCTCCACCTTGTGTCCAGTAATGACTAGAAGAGAAGCAAATAAAATCCTCAAGGAAGTAAAGGATGAATTTAGAAGCAAGATCCAGATGAACAAACTAATGCTTGGTGAAACTGAGGAAGTTGTGAAAGAAACATAGAAGATTTTGAATAAGGCCCTAGATAAAGATAAATATTATATTGTTTCAGAGGAACAAGTTGAGAAAGAGGTTGATAATGAGACTGATCCATCAATTCCGGATGCTGATGAAATGAAAACTGATGAGCAGCAAACCAAGGTTGATGACTCCTCTGTTTTAGAAGAGGAGCAAATAAACAAGGAAGATAAAGAGATGGTGGATAAAACTAATGATGCAGGAGATACTCTAACTCCTCCTGATCAATTTGAAAAAGAAGATAACATGGAGACTACTGCTGCTACACAAGATCCTTCAGAACAAATTGCAAATGGTGAGGACAAAAGAAGGAATCCCCCTGCAGATGACACAGAGAAAGGTAAAGCAGAGGAAGAGAAAGAAGAGGGTAAGGAAGATAAAGCAAAAGAAGATGGTTCAAATGTTGATGCACTCAAACAAAATAATCCTGATACTGACACTGAGGAAACTCTAGGAAAGAAAGGTGATCCAGGAATTGTGGCAAGAGACACTGCAGAGGCAATGAAGAGTTTCTTGAATAAAGAGATACTAGAGTTTGATGAACCAGAACTGATTCAAGGACCAATCAACCTGGCTACTCTCTCTCCGGTCCAAATGATGAAGGTAGCATCTTTCACTCAAGCCAAGGCAAGAGAAAAAATATTGAAATCTCACCTAGAGGACAATGAGCTATTAGGCCTTGCATCTAGTATATTGGAGAAGATAATGCCAACTTTCCAGAAAAATCCATCTGATTCTCCCTCTGAAAATCTGAAGAACCTTGTAAAATCTGTAAGTACACACTTTGAGTCCTTTGAGAAGTCTGCAGAGAGTAAGGTCCGGAATGAATTTTTGGATAATAGATTCAATGAGCTAAAGTGTCTAATAGGGAATGATATAAGGGTACTTGATATCAACATAAAGAGTATTCAAAATGCTCTTAATAATGGAGGTGATATATACAAATTTTGCCTATCTTGGCCCAAAGTTATTAAGGATATTGAGAAGAAGATAAAGGAGTGGGAACAAAAATTGTTGAACTTATCTCAAAATTTTGATCCTCTAACAGTTTCTCTAGTAAGTCAGGAGTGTCAAGTAATCAACTTGATTGATGAAATAAATAAACTTGTTAAGGAAAAGAGAAATATTGTGGAGAGAATGTGTGAACTCCAGGGATTGATTGCCCCCAAGTTAGAAACAATGTTTACTGCTTTATCAGAAGCTCAAGTTACAGTCCAAACAAGTGATCCTTCAGATCTAAAGAGAGCAGAAACACAGACATTTCTACTAAGTGAACACATCTCAATTTTGGATGGCATTAAAAGAAGTTGGTCCTCTAAACTTGAGCAGATGAAAAATAGTTTTGCAGATATTCTCAAGTTCATGTAAATTTAATACATTGATTATTTGTATTATGCGACCTTATATACAAATTTCATGTGTAAATTTTGGTTTGTGGATCCCACCTTTTGCCATTGATGTCAAAGGGGGAGTGAGAGACAGTGAAAAATGAAAGAAAATGAGGAATCCAGAAAAGGGGGAGCTTTGGAAATAGTGGAAAGCACAAGTGTATAGAGTAAGGGGGAGTAGCTTTGACACTTAGTCATTTTTCACTAAGTGTTGCCATCAATGCCAAAGGGGGAGATTGTTGGCAAGAGACACTGCTACGCATAACAAGTGTTTGCATTGATGGCAACTAAGACTATTCCACACATCCTCATAACATAATTTATTCATACCAGAAGACAAAATGAGAATTTATCTAAGTCTGAGTAGCCAGAAACAGAGTATATGACAGAGTTCAGTATGTTGGTCAGCCGATCTCTCTAGTTAATCATTATGTGTTGCGAATCTGAGGGAGTGTAGAGGAATGCCAGGACAATCTAAATCTAAGAGTTCAGCCTCCGGTGACAAAGGGATTAAAAGTTATGAGCATCTGACTACCGGATCCTAATATGACAGAACAATTCAGTGAAGAACAGGCTGACTTGTGTTAGATCATTGTGCGGATCTAGTAGAAGTGTTTTGGTGAATTGCGTAGGGGATATAATGATAGTAGTCAACATGTATGGTGACCTGCAAGTGATATTTCTGGCACGATATTGGTGTATGGGTTCAGCTGACAGAACAGAGTACTTGTACTATTTGTTAAGTTCTTCACTAGGCCAAAGAAAGGTGATTGAATTCCTTGAGGCTAATATATATAGCCGATGGATTTGAGTGAATTGTGTGAGAAAGTGATGTGAGGTGATAAGAAGTGTGAAAAAGGCAGAGAGAAGAAGGAAAAAGAAGAGATCTAAGGACTAGATTATGGCAGAACAATAAAACAGGGTAGAGTAAAGATGAAATGTACGAAGTCAGTATTCTGTGCTTAACTAGAACTAAATTCTTGCATTGGTAGATGCTATTCATCAGTTCAAGCAATTTGCAATCTTCTTGTAAGCATTCTTGTAGACAATGAGCCTCTTTGAGCAGTGAGCTCTGGGTAGTGAGCCTGAAGGCATGTGCCTTCACATTTGTAATACTTTTAACAGAGTATAATCTTTGTAGGTTAACCCCCATCATGGTTTTTCCCTTGACTGGGTTTCCATGTTAAAAATCTTGGTGTCAAGTGTGTCATTTATGCTTCTGCTCATGTGTTATTGATTATTGCTTTTCATGTTTGTATACTTTAATTGTTAATAAGTGGTAAAGAAGAATTAACTGCAACAAGCATTAAAGTTTTGAGACAACTGATTCACCCCCCTCTCAGTTGTCTATCCTAATTTCAACAGGACCATGGTTCAGAATTGCCTGAACATGGCTAACTTTCGCAAAGTAGAAAAGGAAAAAACCTTTGGTCAGATTTTGGACCATATCAAGGCAAACCCCATGAGGGACCCAAGCCTTTTGGACCCATTCCTTGAGCATAGATTCAGGGGGAGTTCTCCCTATAAAGTAACCAATGAGAGTATGTTGTTCTAACCATAAACAAGCAGTATCAAATTCATGTGATGGCAAAATAACATCAACAGGAGAGATTGAGGGCTTACCTCGTGAAACACCTTTGGAACAAACTTCTGAGGATGCTTGGTCGATGGAGGAGCCATTGTGCAGAGCCAAGAAACTACCAACACCAGCAACAAGTGCTGGGTTAGAAGTGGTAGGAGGCATTTAAATGGCCAAAAAGCCACAATAAATGTGAACGTACAAAAATAAGGCTATATTTCCTGCACCTAGAGCGCGATATGGTACCTAGAGAGAACAATAGTGGTCAGCTTTAGAGAAACCCTAGCAGAGGAAAAAAAACTCACCTAAATCATGCAGACCTTCTACTTGAAATTTTCACTCTTCTACCGATGAATTGGGAAAACGGGGGTTGGGAAATTGAATCATAAAGGGGGTTAGGGAAAGGGTATGTATCATGTACGTTTAATCATGTATAATTAGTATTACAATATGGAACTTGGGTCATTTGCGGGTAAGTCCGTTATCTGCAAGCTTGGAGTTTTGATTTCCACCTTCAAGGGCCATCCAAATCTCATTACCTTATGTGGATTCAATTGTCATACCTTAATTTAGCTTTTAGACTTTTGTAGGCAAGTCTTTTATCTACAGGCTTGAAGTTTTGATTTCCACCCTCAAGGACCATCCAAATCTCATTACCTTATGTGGATTCAATTGCCATACCTTAATTTAGCTTTTAGACTTTTCTTAAAGGATATTATGGCATAGTTCACAAAAGTAATTTGGTGTTAGCTTAATACATATAAGTTTTCTAGGTGAAGAGTTCATCCTAGGGTATGTGTGGAAGTGGACTTGAACAAACAATTGCTAGAGAATATTAAACTAATTGGTCCCAGGTTTGAACTAGAACAACCTATGGTTTATTTGAATAAGTCAAATGCGTGTTTCTTTTGTCGAAAAGAAGGCCATCTGATAAGAGATTATCCTATCAGAAAAAAATAGATACACTCAACCATCCCCATCTTTCACTCTAGTCAAACAAGACTCCCCTTCTCTCTCTCACCCCTTCTCTCTCTAGTTCTACGCCTTGTCATAAGGAGTCTCCTATTTCCCTTAAACCAATCATTTCTTCCTTGTCTTCTCATACTAATAAGTCCCTTTCTAAGACACCTTCCAATGTTGTACCATCTTTCAAATATGCAATTATGACTGATAGGTGGAGAGTGGTTAGGAAGAGAAAAGAACCATATGGTTCTTTTACTCCTCAAAATACCCATTCTTCATCCCATGCTAGACTACCATCTCCCTCCTCCATCACTCAAGTTCAACACTCACACAAGTCTACCTCTCCTCCACCATCTTCCCGTCAAAAGTCAAGGTCTCCTTGTTTATCTTCTAAAGATAGAATTAATGGAGAACATCATGTTTCTCTTGTCAATTAATCTGATATACTGCCTCAAGAAGATGACCCTATTATTTCATCTATATCATGATATGCAATATTCTCTCTTGGAATTTAAGAGGGATTATGCTCCCTCATTAGAAGTTTAAAGTTAAAGATGCAGTTATAAGACGGAAGCTTGATATTCTATTTTTACAAGAAGTTAAAATTAGTGGTAGCCGACTTAACGCATCTCTATTTAATGTATGGAGAGCTGTTGTTTTTCTACATACATCTCATAAAGATGGCAGAGGAGGCATTGTTATTGGAATTGTTTCGTGGGTGGCAAAATAGATTATAGATAAAGGGGAGGACCCCTCACACAGTTGTGTTTGGGTTCTTGCTTTTATTAATGGTCAGCCATTGGATTTTGCTTTGTGTAGCTTCTAATAATGCTAAAGAGTAGAATGGCCTTTGGGAATGGATGTCTAAACATTTACCAAATGTTATTTGGGTTCCAAGTGGTGATTTCAATATGGTGGAAAACCATAATGATTGCAATTGGTTCAATCAATTTAAAATCAACTGAAGAATTTGATAAGTGGTTTTTTTGCCACAACTCATTGGGAGTAGTAGATCCTATTTATGACAAATTTTCTATCCATGTTAATTGTTGGTATACATGGTCCAATTGTAGATTAGGGGGTGAGAGGAACTAAGTAGACTTGACAAGTTTTCTCTATCTCCTAACCTACAATTGGTCTAAGCAACATCGGGTAATTGGGTCCAAGTGGATTATTCTACTACTCTTTTAGATCATTTTCCTATTTTTTGTACTATCTTTATTTCTCAGATGTCTAATATTGTCCATATACTTCCTTATAAACTCAATACTTCTCATCTTAAAAACACAAAATGTATGACTACATTGGAGGGAATTTGAAATTCTATCCCCAAACCTCAAGAACAGGAACCATGGATTGAGTGGTGGTGTTCTACTATTTCTCAATGTATTATGTTCTTACATTCCTTTGGTAAGAGAATGGATTGGAAACATAAGCGCAAAGATAAAAACTGAAAGGGAAATTGGAACATGCAAGGAGACAACTCAAAGCAGTTCCTAGTAATATTAAGATTCAAACAATTATTGCAGACATTGAGGCACAACTACACAATCTTGATAAATATAGAGGTATGGGTGCTAAAATAAGAGCTCACTTACATTGGATCAAAGAGGGTAACAAAAGTTCTAAATTATTTTTTAATTATCTAAATTATAAACATAAAAAGGAGAAGATTAGTGCTATCAAGGATTAACTTGACTCCTTACATATAGATCCAAATGAGATTAATATGACATTTTAGAAGTTTTAAGAGAATCTTTCTAGTGAGAAACATAATTGGAATGATATTCAGAAAACATTGGAAGATATTGTTAAAGAGTTCATCCCCAATCGAAATGGCCCTAGTTACAATCAGGTTTTGGACCATTTGCTTTCTTTGGAAGATTTAGAGCATGCTCTTTTTTCTATGGCCTCTAACAAAAGTTTAGGTTCTAATGGGTTGCCAATGGAATTTTATCAAGCTATGTGGCCTTACATTAAAGATGATTTTTATCTTTTTTATTTGGAAGCTTTTGAAAAAGGTTCCTTAGGTCCAAATATTAATAGAGGCTTAATCAGACTTCTACCTAAGGGGGAAAATGAAGATTCCATTTTCGTTTGGTGACCGGTTACCTTATTAAATACCTCTTATAAAATTATAGCCATGTAGATCAAACTTGTGGTTCAAAGTATTGTTAGAGCAAAACAAACAAGCTTTTTAGGGTGGCAGATTTATTCTTAATAATTTAATTTTGACATGGAAAGTGAGTGAATGAGCCCAACAAACAAGTAAAAATACCTTAGTGGTCAAACTAGACTTTGATAAATCTTATGACAAAATGTGTTGGAGATTTATTCTTAATATGTTGCAATAGCTTGGTTTTGGCCCTAAATATGTTATCATATTCAAATGTTGTGCAAAGATTATAATGCCTAGTTAATTGTTAATGGTCACATGTCTAATCCTTTTCCACTACAATGTTCTATCAGATCGAGATGCATGTTAGCTCCTTTCTTATATGTGTTAGCATCTGATGCTTTGGGTTACTTGCTACATAAGGCTAACCAATTGAATCTCATTTCGGGCATATCCATTCCTCAAAAGGTTGTTATTAACTCTCACTTTGTTGATGACAATATGTTTTTTCTACAAAATCCAAAAAAAGAAATGAATAATTCTCAACATTAAATTTGTATTGTTTAGTGTCAAGTTCTCAATTAGTTCATGATAAAATTGAGTTTCTTATGGTTCAATATGGTCTTATCCCCCAATGGGTTCCTAGTGAATGGAAACAAAATAAATATGGAGAGATAACTAGATATATTGGCATTCTCTTTGGCCTAGGTTTTTCTCTTCATGAGATATAGAATTGCTTTCTTAATAGACTTAAAAATAAACCTTTTAACTGGGGTAACAAGTTTCTTTACTTGGCAGGAAGAATTCAAGTTGCCAACATAATTTTTCTTGCATCTAATGTGTATTATTCTTTGTGTTAAATGCCTTCAAACAAGGGCTATGAGGATTTGAACAAGCTCATTCACCGGTTTATTTGGTCAAATTGAAATGACAAGTCTGGCTTTTATTATGTCTCATCGTCACATGGCATTCAACCTAGAGGGAAAGGAGGATTGGGATTAATAGATCCCAAGTCTCAAGAGATATGTTTGGATGCTAAATGGATAGTCAAAGTGAATGAAGGTGAAGAACCATGGAAAATCTTGGTGTGATATAGAATATTATATGCTATTGTTAAATGTAAATGGCAGGACATGAGCTAGTTGGATAAGATCCTCCTAGCACCCTTCTTTCATATCAAAGCATCTCCATCCTTACAATCAATTTGGAAGGCTTGGCAGAAAGTTTGTCAATCTTAAAGTGGAAGGAGTCTTCTTTACAAAATGGATTTAGTTTTGCTACCTCATCTATTTGGTGGAACAAGCATGTTCAGTACCAAGGACAACCTTTGTCTATTAGCTTTCCCAGGCAAGCTTACTTGTTAATTAAAAAAGGTGTTCGTCAATTTGGAGATATATGGGACTTCAATTCTTTGAGTTGGTCCCCTTGGCATGTTAATATGGAATTCTTTGGATTGAATAATGAGGTTGAATGGTTTCTTATCTTTGTTCAATCTTTAGTTTCAAAGGAATTAACAATGAAGCTATGCATGTCGGCTCGGTGTAGTTCTTTAAGGATTGGCTTTGGATATCTACTAACCATTTCAATTACTTCACATTAAAGAAAATTTATCTTTCTTTACTTCTTTGTATGGAAATTAATCATGAGCTAAGTCAAAAATGGAAATATAAATTTAGGGACAAATCTTGGATTAAGCTAAGTTCTCAAATTTGGAAAACTAAAGCTAATGAGGATGCTTAGGTTATGGTGTGGAACATTTGAGATTGCATGCTACCTATTGGAGATAGGTTGAAATGTATCATAGTCTAGCCAAACAAGTTTCTATTTTGTCTGTGTAAAGAAACCATGAAGCATATTTTTTGGGAATTCTCATTTATAAAAAAATGATGGTCTATTATGTTTAAAATTTTTCCTACTATTTTTTATCATAAATTAAAATGAAAAGAAGCTTTATTAGGATTTGGTATACATAATAACATGATAGTTGATTCTGTCAAACATGACATTTTATTTCATTTATGGAAGACTAGATGTTTAGCAGTGTTCTCTAGTCACAACTTTAATTTGGATTCAATAATTCTAAGGCTTTACTTTGATATCTTGTTTCAGATTGCATCTATGTTTTCATAGCTATAGGGATTATCGAAGAAAAATGTGAAATTGACTACCATTTCAATCAAATCAAATCACAAATTTCACATATTCTAAACAAGAGTTCCTTAACCTCAATTCAAATAGGAAGAATTCTGAGATGGATGCATTGATTTGTGTTTTTACCCTAAAATCTCCTTTTCTTTTCAATCCCGGTGTTGGTTGGCTTTAGTTCCTTTAGTTGGGGTAGATTCTTTATAACAAGTATTTGTTGGCAGAGTGCTAGCTTGCTTTACTTTCTATAGACCATGTATAGAGGATTCTAGTATTGTGTTGTTATTTCCAAGGGACTGGTGGTACTACTCATTCTTGCCTCTATGGTGGTTCTAGATTGTAGCTTTGGATTTTGTTCATATGTCATTGTTTTCTATCCTTTTATGCACATATTTGTGCCATTGTTGATTCCAGGCCTTAGGATTTCTTGTGGTTAATGGTGGTTTTTATCTTATTGTTGTTGTTCATAGGGTGATTTTATCTTATTGTGTACAATTTTGAAGCCAAGTTGGAATGATGTTGCACTTTTTCTTTTGGGATCTTTCTATGTCTGAATTGGTTCTTTTATTCTATTTTTGGTTTAAGAGTCCTTATTTCTTTAGTAGGGTGTCCTTTTTGGGTTTATAGTTGTGAGGTGTCCTTTTAACATGGATAGATGAGCAATTTGTTTGTTGTTTGTATTCATTGGTTTTCAGTCATGGTTCTAGTTGATTAGGCAATGTGTGTCATTGTTTCAGCAAAGTAACTATTATTCAAGTGTTCTTGCTACTTTATACATGGTAGGCCTTTTTTAAAGACATTGATCTTGAGGGGGATGGCAGATTCAGGCCTCTATGTTGTACAATGTTATCTTTGTTATATTTGTTTGTTTATGGTCTGTATTGTTTATCTATTCTTTGTAGTCTATTGACTATCTCTTCTTCTATGTAACCCACTTTGTTCAATATAAAAAAAAAACATTGGAAGAATTCTAGTTCATAGGAATTATTGATTTGAAATCAAACAATTCCATTTACACTATAGAAATTTATCTTGAACATATTTTATAAATTGGAAGATAATTAGCATCCATAAAATGGATATTTTCAATTTAGAGTCAAGGATCAATTGGTATTTTTTTAGTTTAAAGTTAAAAACATGTAGCCATTAATTTTTTCACTTAAAGTTAAGGATTGTGGGGTATCAAATTATTTTTTGGCTTAAAGTTAAGAATTAAGTATCAAATTTACTTAAGATTATCTTATTCCTAGTGCATCTTTTTAGGGATTACTTCCAAGGATTGAAAGGTATTAAATTCTCTTTTGACTTAGAACAAAGGTTTGAAAGTAGTCAATTTTTTTAATGCTTAAAACCAAGGACTTGAAGGTATCAAATTCTTTTTGGACTTAAAGCCAAACACAAAGGAGTATCAAATTTTCTTTTTCTTGAGAGACAAAGATTGAGAATATCAAATTCCTTTTTTTCTTAAAGTGAAGGACCCTATGGATGTCAAATTCACCTAAGATTGAACTCAATCTCATCGCATAAGATTAGGGGTATCAAATTCCTATTTTCCTTAAAGCGAAGAACCATATGGATGTCAAAGTCACCTAAGATTGAACTCAATCTGTATCACATATAGATTTTTTTGGCATAGTACCAAGGATCAAGGGGTATCATTTTTTTATTAGTACCAAGGATTGAGGGGTATCATTTGTATTGCCAGTATTTAATTTGACTCTATCTCTTTTATTATGCTACAAGCTTCATTTTGTTTTAGTTGTATTGTTTATCTATAGCTTTATGCTAGTAGTTGTAATCTATTGCTTCACATCTCTAATCTTGCTTGTTCCACCATCTTTCTTGGTTTGTCTAGTTTGACAATGTAGTAAGTTTATGTTTCAATTTTGGACTGATATCTTGCAACCCTTTATGTTGCTTATTTCCTTGTAATTTTCTTTGATTCAATTAAAAAAGGATTGAAGGGCATCAAGAAATATTTATTAGTAGATGTATTAATTGTTTTCTCCATTAGCACCAAGAACTTAGGGTATCAATTATTATTTTTACTTAACAACAACTTAGAAGTTAATTTTTTAAGTTACAAGTGGTCCCATGCAATGTTTAACTAGAACAATGGATAATTTAGTATCTTCTCCTAAATTAGTAGAGGAACTATAGTTTAGGATTTGAAAGTTCAACTATAGATTAAGAGGGGAGCTAAAGTTATGTAGCCACTACTCAACCACAAATTTGGCACATGGCTACATATTTTGTCATCTCTCCCCTTTGACCATTTCTTTAAAAAATTAAAATGAAGTGTTTGATTTCTTACTCTAAATTCTTATTAACACAAACCCTAAAATCCTTTTTGTGTTGGATAATGATATAAATTTAGAAGTAGATAAAGAGAGGTACATGAGTCCTCCTTATATGCATGATGCATAAAGGAACTTTGCAACTTTCTTCAAAGGAGGATATTATTATCATTTGAGACAACACCCACCAAAATTTATCATCACTTTAGGTAAGTCTCATTTATAGTCCTTTCTCAAAGCTTTAGCGTATAAAATTTTAGTGAAATTTAGTTGATAATTGTTAGGAACCCGTGTTTAACCCTTCTCTTTACTTTGTTAGTATATTACATTTGGAAGCATATGCTTTGTAAGTCGTCCCATGAGTATATTGTATTATCCCACATTCATGGGAAGTAATAGTTGTTTAGATTAGACTTAGTATATAAGTACGTGTTGAGGCCAATGAAGGCATCCATGAGTTTATTGTATTGAGCTTGCTCAAAGGAGGTTGCCCCCTCAAAGTGGCCTGCGATCAATAAATTCCTTCTGTGTTCTGCTATTTCTGTTATTTTGTGCATTTTTCGTTATATTGTTGCAGGAGGTTCCTCTCATCTGGTATCAGAGCGCTTTCTTGGGCTCGCTGGGTGGAATTTCTGCCAAATTTTTTTTTTGCAGTGGCCTCCAGGTATTGTGATTATTGCAATAGTTCTTTTTTCTTTGCATCTGTATTGTTTATTTCAATTGAAGGTTTAGATCAGGGAATAATCCCTATCTGCTTAACTATGGGAAGTGCCTGGGCATAGCCCTAAAACACATTGTGAGTACCACAGGAACCCCGAAGTAGCTGGCCCATTGAGTGGACCTGCCAGCGAAAAGGGGCAACGGCCCCTCCTGATTGACTAGTTCCCATCCATGAGGTAAACCAAGAGCTATCGTTTATGGCAAAGCAGTTATTAGTTTTACCTGAGCCGTGGAGTGAGGGGTACTGCCCCAATACGCAAGCCATTAGACAACATTGGTAGCTGAGTGAATCCCCTAAACCTTTAGGAAGCTGAACATACCTGGGGTCCATATCTATTTCCAGCTGACAAATCATAAATTGAATTTGTCTAGAGCCATTTGCAGATCCCGTTGCATATCGTTTCTAGAATAGAAAAAAAAATCTATTTTTTCACCATATCTTCCTTGCTTTAGCTCCATTTCCTCTGAAAATTCACTGGAACCCCTGAAATTCCATTCTGCATATTTCGTTCCTTGAGTACCCTATCCCAAATTCCACTTATTGAAGCCAGAAATCCCACATTTGTCTATTTTTAGGGTTTGCCATAACTTCTTTGATTCTCACCAAATTGCCTTCAAATTTTACCACAGTGTTCATTTCCTATTTTTGCTCCTTTGTCCCTCTTGGACAAATTTTCCCATTCTTTCACCCTGCTTCTGAAATCCCCATTTTATGCTTCCCTGTCCCTCAGAAAGTGTCCAAAACCTAGTCAAACCCCAATTACCTAGTCAAACCCCAATTACCCATTAGAGTTTTTCCCAAATCTGAATTTTCCTTTATTAATAAAGTTTTTGTTTTTGTTTTTCTACCCATTCCCAAAAAAAAAATCCTAGTTATGGTTGTCACCCGCACAGGAGCAAAAAACATGGAGGAGGAACTTGCCGCCATCAAGGCCAAACTCCATGATCTGGATGAAAAAATTCTCGGGCTCAATCTTCAACATTCAACCATGAACAATAGACGATAGCCAGAGTCTTCTGCAGATTAGGGTTTTCTTCTTCCGATAATTTTCGTGGACCGAAGCTTGATTTTCCTCGCTTCAATGGTGATGATCCGACTAGATGGATATACCAGGCAGAACAATATTTCAATCTGCATAATACTTTTGATGTCAACAAAGTCCCACTTGCCTCCTTTTATTTGGAACATGAAGCCCTTCAATGGTTCCATTGGTACATCAAAGCTCACGAAGAGCCAAAATGGACAGATTTTTGCAACGATTTGGCCCTAGTGCTTTTGATGACTTCACAGGAGCACTCACAAAACTGCACCAAATAGGCACTGTGAGAGAATATCAAACAGAATTTGAAAAACTAGCCAATCACACAGAGGGATTATTTGATGAATTCTTCAGGAGTTGTTTTGTCAGTGGGTTGAAGGATGCAATTCGCTCTGAGCTTAAAATGTTCTGTCCAAGCACACTAATGGAAGCCTTAGGGTTGGCTAAGTTGGCGAAGGACAAGATCACAACTCAACAACGCTCCAAATCTAATTTTGTTCCATTCAAAAATATGGATCCCCAAAGCCCTCAAATAATGCCAGCTCCTAGAACAACTCCTATCAAGCATTTGACTAAAGCAAAGATGCGGGCACGTAGAGAAAAAGGGCTTTGTTATAATTGTGATGACAAATTCATTTCGGGGACATAGATGTGTTGAGCAAAAGCTCTATCTCTTGGCTGTGGATTCTCTGCCTGAAATTGAAGTTTATGCAGATGCTCAGGATACAGTAGCTGATCAGGTTGAAACTCAGCAGTCACCTGTTGACCCTACTTCTTAGGAAGACCACCTAGAGATCTCTCTCCATGCTGTAGCAGGAGTCACCACCCCACAAACCATGCGGGTCCAGGGTTACTTCAAGAAGCTCCCTCTTACAATACTCATTGATTCTAGTAGTACTCATAACTTCGTTGACCCTCGAATAGCCAAATAGGCTAATTATTTTGTTCATCCTTGCTCAAACTTTGAAGTCATGATTGCTAATGGGGGCACATTACCTTGAAAAGGGAAGTGTCGCAATGTGCGTATCTCTATTGGAGATTATAACCTGTGCTTTGACATGTTTGCCTTGCCCTTAGGTGGATGTGATGTGGTTTTGGGCACCCAATGGTTATGCACACTTGGACCCATCTTATGGGATTTTGCTAAACTTTGGATGCAGTTTTTAGACAATGGGAACAAACACACATTGAAGGGCTTTCAGCCGGGGTCTCTCAGCATCATAAGTTCACATCGCCTGGAAAAGCTTCTTAAGGAGAATTCACATGGTGTCATCGATCAGCTTCACTCCATTTAGATGCAACCATCCGTGGTCTCCACTACTCCTTCGACTCTACAACGAATGATGGCTATTTTACATGCAGTACAGAAGTGGCGGCCATACCTACTAGGGAATCATTTTTGCATCAGGGCTGCTCACCAAAGCCTGAAATATTTCCTAGAACAATGGGTCCCCTCCCCAGCACAACATAAATGGATCAATAAACTCATGGGTTATGACTATGAGATCACTTACAAGAAGGGTAAGGACAATATTGTGGCGGATTCTCTTTCTTGCACATGTGATGACCAAGCTTCTCTTTCAGCTATTTCTATGTCTATTCCAAATTGGTTGGAATCTCTCCCATAGGCTGTCTTCTATGAATTCTATGTTTCTCCATCGGTAGGGCACTCTGGGTTCCTCAAAACTTATGAGCGGGCATGGCATCACTTATTTTGGAAGGGAATGAACAAGGCAATTCAACAGATTGTGGCTGCATGTGATACCTCAGAACAACAGCATCAGTGGGCAAAGTGGCTCCCTCTCATTGAATGGTGGTACAATACCTCATACCACACTGCGTCTAACATGACCCCATATGAAGTAGTCTATGGTCAGGCACCACCAGCACTCCATCCATACTCCCCTAGCAGTTCATGAGTTCAGGTAGTCGACACGGTTCTTCGTACCCAAGATCAGATTGGGGATCATAAGCTAGCTCCTTTCTGTGTTCATCCAATATTGCATGTCTCTTGTCTAACAAAATTTCTTGGTGCCAACGATAGAGCACCAACTATTTTACCACAACTGGATAATGAATGATCCATCCTTTTAGAGCTAGAGGTAATCCTCGATAGGGGAACTCATCCTCTTCGCTCCCAATCCATTATAGAGGTATTAATTCAGTGGCATGGAATGCACCCAGAGATTGCTACAGGGGAACCACTCCTTTAGATTCAGCAATAATTTCCACATCTTACGCTTTGAGGACAAAGCTTTTCTAAGAGGGAGGGGATGTTAGGAACCCATGTTTAACCCTTATCTTTACTTTATTAGTATATTACATTTGGACGCATATGCTTTGTAATCTGTCCTGTGAGTATATTGTATTATCCCACATTCATGGGAAGTAATAGTTGTTTACATTAGACTTAGTATATAAGTACGTGTTGAGGCCAATGAAAGCATCCATGAGTTTATTGTATTGAGCTTGCTCAAAGGAGGTTGCCCCCTCGAAGTGGCCTACGATCAATAAATTCCTTCTGTGTTCTGCTATTTCTGTTATTTCGTGCATTTTTCATTATATTGTTGCAGGAGGTTCCTCTTAATAATATTTTGGATATTTAATCTTTCACTTTGACTGAATGTTCAAAATGAATTTGGAAGAAATTTGTAATATCATAAAGGGTTTAAAAGTATGTTTAATTAGAGATATTAACTTATTCTAAGTACCTTTGTAGAGTATTAGGTATGTTCTATTATGGTTCAATGATACATTGAGGACTTTTGTTCAAGTCTTTAGGGATAGGGGGTTATATCCAAAACAATTTTAGAGATCTTGGACAAGTTTTAGAGAAAATATATTAAGTATAAAGTATTTTCTAGACACTAACATTGAAAGAGTTGGTCCTAGTCAAAGCATTCAAACATTTTTAGAATAATTCTTGTTGTGCCTTGCACACACGTCCCATTTTTCTCTAATAAAATGTGGAGCCCCTTATCTTTTGCTTAGTCCTATTCTTTTTTACAGTTTCAAATCCTTGTACCAAGAGATATTATTTCCAAGATTTTGATGGTTGAGTATTTGATTCATGAAATGTTGAGGTTGTATGCAAAAAGTCTTTGGTGTTTTACCTTAGTCAAAACTTTGTTTTTAGGCTTTTGCAAAAGGTTGCAGACTTTTGTCCTGTAATTAGATGTGGAGTTCTTTCTAGTTATTGCACATTACCCATCCTCTACATGATTGTTTTAGCCTACTTCTTTTTTTGCAAGTTCCCATGGTATTGTGGGATATATGTCTTTATCTGTCTGAAATCACATTCGATTGTCTTTCGCCACAAGCATCTTTCACCTCTTATTGTCTTTTACAAAAAATCCACATGAGAACTACACATTGTAGAATTGTCTCTCACATCTGGATCCATGTAGTTTCCCCACCAAATCCACATCTGGCTTGCTTCTCTACAAATAAGATAAAGTCATCTATTGGTATTTTTGTGGAATCCTGCTCACCTTTCAGACATCCCCTATTTTCTGCATCCCAACCAGGCCCCAGTTTCTACTCCTACAAAAAGGTAATAACCTCAAAATTTTGTCAACATCCACTTACCTCCCTCTCTTGCATTAATGGTCATTGAATTCAAGATTCTAAAGGACCTTTAAATTCAATTTTTATGTTCATTTTTAACACTTCACAATTGAAACCTTTGAGATCTTTGCATTTGCCTCTAGCAATCGAAACAACCTTTGCTACAATGTTACATAACTCAAATTCATTTTATTTGCAAATCCAGTGTTGATAGAACAAATTTCAAATAACATTCATGAAGAGTATTCAAAGACAAAGTTTGATATTCACAAGAATCACTCTCAACTCCTCATCAGATTCTAGAGCAAGTAGGTTGAAATCACCTTCCCTATTCAGATTATGAAACAAAGAACTTTAAAAGATGAAATTCAAATGTATTCCATTGATTCATATTTTCAGTTTGAATTTTAATCATTGGTCATGATTAGGGCACACTAAACCTTATTTTAATACCTAAACCCTAGTTTAATTTGATAATTCTCAAGATTGGGATATAATGCTCACATGCAAAAGTCATGTCTTACCCTAGTATAAAACATAAAATATTGCCCTAAGGTGGAACTAAGATCTTGAAACCCTAACCTAAAACTATTTAAAATCTATGAGTCTTGTTTATTCGATGTGTTCTTAATATCTTGTACCAAGATATTTTTTTTTATGAATTTTCAAATTTGTATAGGTTTTGGACACAATGGGAGTTTTATGATAGTTAATGTCAAGTCCAAAAGCTTAATCAATTTTTGAAATGTTTCTCGACTTGGACAAAAAACTAAAATTGTAAAAATTTAGAGTGAAGTCAAAAGATAGATTTTAGAGAGTTATGTTTTGGAACAATTAAACTTCCCATTAAACTTCCCATGAAAGTGTATTCAAGTGAATAAATTATAGGTCACAAAGTTTCCCTTAGGAAGTGAGTTTAGAATTTAGCATCCCTTACTCTTAGATTTACCTACAAATCCTAAAACTCCTAATTTTCCTATAAAAGTGCATTAAACAAAGTCTACGGAGATTAAATGTAGGATGAGAATTTAACACCTTAAAATGGTCATATCCATGACCTATGATATTTTCCACATCCCGTCATAGACCAATCTTTCACATAAAACTTTTTGTGGGATCCCGATGGTGAACATGATATCTTGCACTTTGAGTAAAACATCCAATCCAATCTTGAATCTGTTAAAATGGGAAATCTCCACTAGCAATTGGATTTAACAAATAAAACCACCTTGTCTTGCACACATCCATATTCCCACATCCCAATTCCATTGTTGTGATTTGAATGACTATCTTATGATACTACAAAGTGATTCCAACATACGTCATATGTTCATTTGCATGAAAATTTGAATTGGATGAAATGTTATGAAATTTGAAAACTTTTATTTTCTATAATTTGACATCTTGTTCTATGGGTAAAGTCCGTAAAAGTTGAAAATGTGTGTGTAGATGAAGAAAATTGAAATAAATAAGTTATTCTAACTAGCATTCAATTCTAATCACTTACACTTAGGATCTAACCAGTCCCTAAGAAGAGTAATCTACTTATGTCCACTTAGGAAGAACAAATCAACCTGGCCAGGTCTGATTCTACTCTTTACTAGCAAATTAACTAATATAGAACTCTAAAGAAAAGCAAAAAAGTGGAAATTGATAGAGATATAAAAATAATTTTAAAAAGTTGATAGTAGAACCAGAAAGGAGATACAGGAAAGAACCCGGTGTCCAAGCTAGGAAGCCTCAACCTCAAATACCAACGCATCATGGGGACATCGGCGCATGGTGCTATTATCCTGAAAGCAGTAAAACCCAAAAATATGTACAATGCAATGAAACTGTAGATTTATAACATCATCCAATTTGCATCATGAAATCAAATAACCTTACAGGAAAGATGTTTGAACCTAAATCACTTGAATAGTGCATCTAACATAAAGAAATATATTTTTAAAAAATGAAGAGGAAGGAAAAACAAAGTCTCATGCTTTTGATTTTCTTACACCACCTGCACAATACACAGACAATGGAAAATCTATTGGGGTTGTTTAGGGGCTTGCCTCGGTCAAGCCCCTATTTTGGTTTTCCAACCTCCACGGTATAACTAATGATACAAGAAAAATAAAAACACAAGTGTGTGCAAGCTCTTACCCCAAGTGCATATAGGAGATAAGAGTAATAACAAAATACCAATCTATAAACATTTATCCCTAGTCTATAGGGAAAACACCCTAGTGTGCATATGGTAAAATGGGTGGTGGTCTATAGCACAGGCATTTGTCAAATGATGCTATTTGAAAGTAATAACAATAAGAATCACACTATTCTAAAACCATAGAACAATGTTACCCGATATTGGTGGTGTAGAGGAGATTACAAGCTCCTTAAGGATGCAATCTGTTGTTGAACAACACAAACCTTTGAGTGAAAGAGCCTCTTCCCAGCTCTAAATCCAATCAACAACTCACAAAATCAACAATGGGAGATTCCACAATGTGACAAGCATCCAAATATGTAGACTCTATTTGCAAGAGAATTTTTAATCCTCCAGTAGTGCTTGATAGAAGATTTCTATATTTTTTTTAAAGAGCCAAAGGAAAAATTGATCCTCTAGAGGTCCCCAATGTTCAAGGGTTTCTCTTTTGTCCATCTTCCTCTTTTGCATGCAAGAGGAGAATCTACCAAGTTGGGTATGCCATAGGGACTGTTCTGAGGCTGCGTGAGCATTAGCTTCTCCCAAGATTCTAGAAATGGGTAGGAGAGTCTTCGTTTGAAAATTTGGCATATTCAAGATGCCAACATGGCATAGAGACGTCCATGCGTGGTGCTTGTGTCCTACGAATATTCCTCCAAGCTTCGCATGAATTCTTAGAAAATGTAACAAATAAATGTCTGATATGCATTTTTTGCAAATAGTTGGTGATGAGGGAAAAATAAGCCAAATGGTCAAGTTCGGTGACTCTAGAACATGCTACGGGTGTAGACACTAAAGTGAGTGAAACATATCATGAAATTGCAAGGGTACACAACTTTCTATGTTATAGTGTGATATCTCATTCAATATGAAAACTCTGCAAAGATTCATAACAAATAGAAATGTGTATTTCTTGGGACTTCAAGAGGAATTCATTGTGCTTTCTCCTACAGGGTGATATCCTATGCAAAAAACATGAGGTACAAATTCAAAGGAATCTCCCCAACTTTAAAGATTAGTTCTACAAGGAGCAAAGTCTTAGACACTGACCTTGGACATACTGACCTATAAGAATTCAAACAAAGGATGTATGGACCCAATCCTACTAATAGAGAAAGAAGGATGGTAAAGAATGACATTGCCCAGGTAGTAGGGTTTCCAACTTTTGTTGAATGTCCAAAATTAGTAATGGAATGTGTGAAGCACCATCACCTAGGTTTGAGGAAAGTAATTGCATATGACAACATTGTGCTAGATGACCTCTCCACTCAGGTTAGTAGAATCCTTCTTCATCCCTATTAATCTAATTATGGTAGATCTTAACATGAGGATGCACTTCTACAACCAAGGATCTAAGGGCTGCAAAAGAAGCATCAATTCTAGGTGGATGAAAACATCTAAATATGTTGTCTTAAAGCTTCCAAAGACACTCTTTAGGATTTATTTTAAAACTAAGATTAGTGATATGATGACCTTTACTTAGCAGAGTAATGGGTTAGCCTTCAGCTTCCACCTTCCACCCATGGGTGTTCAAGTTCATACATGAAGTATTTGAAAAATAATGAGATGATCCATTGGGCCAAGATCACTAGTTACAACTTGCATATTAAATTAACAAGGGTAGGAGTGACAAGGAAATTCCTTATGACTTCCTACCTATTCTACATGCTTGCAATATATGTATTAGACCCTAGATTGACAAGAGGAGGAACCATTGGAAATGGACCTGGATAATTCAAAGTTTATGATTGTTACCCCTAGTTGTAAATGGAGAATGCCCTTAATCATTATAGAAGAGTAGATGATGAATTGACTATGTATATCACTAGGCATTTGGAAAGTGATTTGAACAAAATGATTTCAATGTTCGTTGGTGAACTAATCAAGAAGTATGGAAGGTTCATCTAGTTTCCCAAGTTTTCATATATCAGGATTGAAGATTTTATTAGTCCTACATACAAACTGCCCAAATATACCACATATGAGATCATATTGTTAGAGCTAACCAGAAAAATCTATGAATCTTGATATCTTATAACTAAGAAGCACAGAGTAGAGGTTCAATTCCCTTTGATTTGAGGTGATGGTATGTATGCTTGCTCTTCCTTCCTCTTAGCTAAAGAATCAGAAGTAGAGATCTAGAATCACAATTTTCACTTCTACAATGCTAGAGTAAGTTTTGACCCACATGGCAAGATGGAGCAACTAGTGGGGAAGGAATATCAACATGCACCCCATCTAGAGGAGTTTTGGGATAATTGTACAAATGCACATGAAGTGAGGAGAAGAATATATTGTAGGTTATCTACATTTTATATGAAGATGTTCAACATACACCCAATTATTAACCAAGTGTCAGATGATGGAAAGGTGCTTTAAGATAGTGAATATAACAGTGTTCAATGACCCCATTCCTCCACCAAATTGGTCTAAAGAGGAAGTCACCTCCCTAGAATAAATTATGAGGGAAGTCATTAGATATTGAAAAATATGGGTTGATAGCAAAGTTGTTGAGTTGGTTGAGCAAGGAGTCCAGCTAACCTTCACTAAGGATAAGTCCAAAAGGCAAAAGAAGAAAAAGGAAGCAGAAGCAATGGTTGTTGAGAAGAAGGAAAAAGAAAGAGAAGCCTCTAAGGAAAAAGGGAAAGAAATTAAAAATTATGATGGAATCACTGAGGAGGATGAACAACTCCCTCCCCCAAAGAGAAAAGGTAAAGAAAAGAACCATGCTTCTATAGCTCCTAGAATGAGAGGTGCAAAGAACCTCCTCCACAACAATAGGTATACAAAAGAAAGAAAGATGCAGTGGAAGAAGAGCCTAAAGAGAACCTAGAGCCTCAGTTGATAAGGAATAAAAGGAAGAAGAATGATGTTTCTATCATTGTAGTTGCAAAGGCCCCCCTCTCATTGACCTATTCTCCACCTCCTTCACCTCAACCACCACCATCTCCTGTTTCTCTAATGCATTCTTCTTCTCCCTCCATCTAGATAACCATTCCCATCTCCATAACCCATCCCACCTCCACTATCCCTTCCTCTATATCTCAACCATCTTCTTCCCTGCCACGTCAAACTCCTATTCTATTTTCCTATCCTTCACTGCATCAAGTATCAGTTCCCATTTGTATCCCCACACCAGTTGTAGCACCTATCGTACCTACAATTACTTCTTCCACTTCCACTTCTTCTACCATTTCATCCACTCTTCCCATTTCCTCTATTTTAGAAACTCTCCCTTCCTCCTCCATTCCACAAGTTCTCCCCACTCCATCAACCTCTCAAATCACTTCCACTTCCTTCCATTGCTCCCATACCCACCATTGCTACTACTTTCTTTGTACCTCCTACTTCATTCTTTTCAAACATAAATAAGTCTATTGTAGAGTAAGCCAATATTGATTTGGTCACTCCTCCTGTCTCACCAAGAGAACCTCTATAGACACTTTCTTTGGATAATATAGATAGAGTTATGAAGGATCTTGATGAACAAGAGGCCCAACCAATTGTAGAAACAACCTCCAAGGAACCACAATGGCAAGGTGAATTGGTTGAAGAAAGTCAACAGGTGGTCCAAAGGGAAATTCATGAGGTAGTTCTTGAAGAGGTCCCACAACAAGAGATTCCATCTACAGTACCTACACAAGAGAAAAAGAGGCATCTCTCCAAGATGATTCAAGTGATCAAATTGTAGTAGAGCCACCAAATAAGGGCCAAGGCCTAAATGATGGGAAACAAGTTGGATCAATGCATAATGCTTAGGTAAATAAGCTTATTGAGGTACAAATTGATCAAAATTTAGAACAACAATTACGAGATTCTCCATCATGTAATGTAACAACAAGAAATGGAGACAATAAATGACGATTCTTTAGTGCCCTAATGGTTGAAGGTGAATATTCAAAATAGGCAACTAGTAATAAAACTTGCATCCCTAAACATCTCCAATGTTATGACAAGAATTGATAAACCTATAGGGAGAAAGAAGCCAAGAGTGATGTCTTACATAACAAAAGATACAACAGGATCAAGAATTGCACATGTTGTAACTCCAAATGTGGATAAGGATGACATAGATCTACAAGTAGAAGATTATCAAATAACTACTGTCAAACTTAGACAAGCCACTAGGGCTCAAGAAATTGAGGATGTGCAAGTTCCTATTTTCCTTAAATTGAAGGACCCTATGGATGTCAAAAGTCACCTTAGATTGAACTCAATCTCTATCGCATATAGATTTTTTTGGCATAGTACCAAGGATTAAGGGGTATCATTTTTTTTATTAGTACCAAGGATTGAGGGGTGTTATTTGTATTGCTAGTATTTAATTTGACTCTATCTCTTTTATTGTGCTACAAGCTTCATTTTGTTTGAGAAATGTATTTTATATATTTTACATAGATAAGTGTTGCCAAAAGAGGCTGACTTGCCTTAGGGAAAGTTGTATTTTTTTATGCAAAAGTCAAAGGCAAAATTAAATTTGTAGCCATTGGATTTAGGTTAGTTGAAGATGGGCATCCAAGATGAATCTAACTCCAAGCATTTAATTGTACTTTAATATGGACCATTGGTGAAGGATAAATCTTAGCCATTCATTGTGTACTAAGTGCTCTTGCCTCCTCTATAAAAGGCAATCACTCTTCTTTGTATAGGTGATCTGGTATTGTTGAGACTGGTCATACTTTTGAAGTCAACACAAACAACTTACTTCATGGTTTCTTGCAAACCCTTTGTTGGAGACTGTTGATATTTGTTGAGCTCTTGTTATTACTTGAGAAGTTTGCTTCGTGTTTCATTTTTATTTAGTTGATATTTTCTGTTAAGGGAAATTATGCATAAATATCAATGATATCGATAATACCCATAACTCAATGAAATATAGAAATAAAGAAGATTTAAAACAATGAACAATACCTCAACAAACCTCTTTGCCTCATGGTTTTCATTGGTGACCTATCGCAAATGATCTTGTGTATGAGTATGCCCTCAGAAGGTGCACTTCCTTGCTATTCCAAAATGTCAAGTGGGAATGGCCATGATAGTTTATTGCAATGAAGGTGAGCTTCACAACAATGGTAATGGTGATATGGTAACAAGTTGATCGCAAGCAAATGGAATGACTTGGGTGCCAAAGGTGCGCTGTAATTCTTGCAGAGTAACAATATTAAAATCTTGGATCGTTGAAATGGAAGAAGAGGGTTCAATTTATAGACTTGAGAGAGAGAAGATCAACGGTATAGAAAGAATGAGAAGATCAATGGTATAGAAATCTTGAGAGAATGTGCGCGAATAGAAAGAAGACAAGTGTCACACAAAAACTGTTTTGTTTGAGTTAACTGCTTTCTTTTATAAAGATAAGATATGCTTTCATAAATTAGAATATTTTTTGTAATTTAAGAGTTATTGATAAAAACAAGGTTGATTGAGGTAGTTAACTCAACTTGAGATTTGCTTTTGCATGATTTGAGAGAAATTATATAATAAATTATTTAATTTTGTGTGCATGAAGAAGAAGACTTATTTTTAGAAGATTTGGAAGATATTTTTAGAAGAATTAGAAGATAAGAAAGCAAATTAAATAAATAGATTTATTTAATTGTTTGTGCATGATTTAGAAGAATAAATAAAATATTTGATTGTATTTTATTTTTAGAGATTGAGAGGATTTAAATAAATTTGATTGATTTCTTTAAATTTGGAGGAATAAGTGATTTGACTTAATTAAATAATTAAAATTATTTAATTGTTTGGAGGAATTTAATTAAATAAAGGATTTTATTTAATTTTGACTTTAGAAGAGGTAATTAAATATTTTGATATTTAATTAACTTTAGAGGAATATGAATCAAATAAATAAATTTGTTTATTTATTTATTGATAGAAGAATTAGAATGGAATAAATATTAAGAATATTTATTTAGACCGAGTCGTGTCAATTTTAGGCATATACATTTTACCCCTCTTTGATGCAATGTGTTTTATCATGTTACTTCAAAGAATAAGAATTCTGATAATGATACATGCCCCAGTTTGCCCCTGGTACAAGTTTAATGACGATAGGATGCCCCCTCAAGAGATTGGATGGGAAGAAGGCAGAAGGACATGAGACAGACAATCTCATGATGAAGGAGAAAAAGAGGTTAGGGATCAAGAAAACTGGTTACAGTTTAGAGAAATGGGAAGAAACAAGCTTGGGAAGTAGTCACGGTCGCCACACAACCAGTTAGGGTTCACTTGCTATATATAGGAGCTGGGTCCACAAGACAAGTCATTTGCACACTTGGCTTTTGTTGATAGGTCCTTGAGAGCTTATGAGAGCAGAAGAGCATAAAGTAGTCAGCATAGAGATGGATATTCCATGCGAGGAGCACCACTTTGAGCGAGTTCAATGGTTCGATCAGCTAGCCGAGGCAGGACCACCGGTATGTAGCTCAAAAAAACTCACCTAGGGTCATTTATTAGTACAATAAATGCTAGGGAAAGTTAGGCAAGATAGATGAGCAGGTTAGCAGTTCGGCGCATATGCTATGCAAAACTGCGCATATGATATTCTACGGCGCATTTAAAATAAGAAACTACGCATGCATTTTTTCTGCGCATGTACGGTATGAGTCGGCACATACATAAAGAACTTGTGCATACGATATGGGAAACTGCGCATATGCAGAAGCTACGCATACAAGATATGTTGCGGTGCATTTATGTTGAAGCTACGCTTTTGATATGAAGTTGCGCATTTACTCAATGTGGCTGCACATATGTTTTAGATAATCAACTTACTTAACGAAATTGACTCGATTGGCATCTTGCTTGATGCGTCAATCGATAAGCTATCTCCGAGATTGTAGGAATCTAGTCAAGAGACGTCGTATGCTGTTTTGATCAATTTGTTTAGGTTAAGTAGTGATGTGATGCTTTAGATATGTTGAGCAGTTTTGTAGTTTAGGTTGACGCATTGCTTTGCGTGCTTACAGGAGGACATTCAACACGTTCTTATGTTGTGAGAACAGTTTCCCTTACCGATGTTGCAGCACTATATGATCACTGAGATAGATCGGGAGGCTCTCGGTGCTATGGGTCTAGACTATGTTTGCTTCATGCTCGAGGTTCGTGCAAACCTCAATTTGTTGACTGCGGTAATGGAGCGATTCCACTGCGAGGATGGGACCTTTCACTTACCGAATGGTGAGATGGCGATTACTCTTGAGGACCTCTATAGGATTCTACATTTGCCAATACAGGGTCAACTTGTAGAGTATGACCTACAGCACGATGCAGGATTGGTAGAGTGCAGGCGAGTTTTTGATGACCCCAAGTTAGAGGGTCAAGTTATCTCTTGGCAAGATATTTATGACTATTATAACTACTTCCCCAAGATAGTAGCAGGGCTGATCGGAGGCGTTGTATGCCCTGATAGGAGGTAGCATGGGTTCCCTATTGGTTGGGGACAGATTATGGAGAGGATGATCACAAAGGGCACCCGCTATGCATGGTGTGTCTGTGTCATACCACGATATGCATCAAGTGGTATACCACAGGGGTGCTAGTTTTTCGGCAGGTGTATCTCTTTTACAGTTTTGGCTATGGTATCACATTGCTATTACTCGGCCGATGTGTGTCTTTGCTAGGTAGAGGGGTGAGCTGTACAGCTATGGATACACCAGAGTTATTTCCCAGCATAAGTTGGGAAAGCTCGAGTACTAGGGACACGCGCTGGACAATGTAGATAGAGTTGTCTGGCATCCCTATCTAGATTGTGAGCCTTGGGATGACGAGGATGATGAGTTGCTGTATTACTTTCCGACTCAGTGGCTCATTGGGAGGATACGACATATACTGGAGAGACAAATTGTGAGCAGGGTTCGGAGGCAGTTTGGGAGGATACAAGGGATGCCACAGAGGTAGGCCCAGTTTGCGCACACACATGCAGAGAGGTTCAGATGGGGCCCAGTTGCTTCGTATGAGGAGGCGCTAGCAGAGTTCTAGCAGACTCCTTATGTGGTCTAGCCGATGCGGAGGGAGGTGATAGATGCAAAGATGACTCCTAATTATGAGGAGTGGTTTGCAGCTCATCCATTCCTGAGGTACTCACGACCTGGAGAGTTGGTTCCGCGCATAGATGAGGAGGATTCAGATGACGAGGATGGGGTCGGTAGGAGGAGGAGATGGAGGAGGGGTAGAGGAGGACGAGGAGATGGAGGTGATGGAGGTGGAGGAGGTGGAGGAGATGGTGGAGGTGATGGGGGCGGGGGAGATGGAGTGAGGAAGAGGAGGAGAGCTGGGGAGGGACCCTCCTAGTAGCAGCAGGTAGTGCAGCAACATGTTCAGATGCCGGCGCCGCAGCAGGTGCCCCAGCAGGTAGTGCAGTAGCCAGCTACACCACAACAAGTATAGGGATGAGCACAACAGATGCCCCAGCAGTAGGTGCAAGGACAGGTCCCTCAGCCTGACTTATAGCAGCAGGCTATTGCTACGTTGGAGGGTCAGGTGACATAGCTTAGAGCACACCTCAGAGCGGCGGAGTCTCGAAGGGAGACAGATGCAGGTGTTATCTCAGGGCTCAGGGCAGAGTGAGATACAACATTGGTGAGGGTGCAGGATCTCAGACTAGAGAGAGACAACTTTAGCAGCTTTGGGTACAGACGGTGCTATTGCATTCTTGGTTACACATGTGCAGCAGGGACAGGCCTAGGTTCATTAGCTGCAGACATAGCTGGCATAGGCATAGAGCGAGCTTGCTAGAGTGCAGGCTCAGACATAGTATTATAGAGGATTGTACCATGGGGCAGTGCCGGCAGACCAGCGTGCACCAAGTTATAGGAGCTAGTCTGTGGCTTCACAGAGGGCAGGGGGTTCACAGTCAGGAGCTTTGGTGAGGGGCTCACAGTATTAAGGAGTTGATAGAGGAGAGGATAGTGCAAGAAGCAGTGTCCCACGGCAGTAGGGCTAGCCATTTGCTTGTACCGATTTTGGCTTTATGTATATATTTTTGATAGCTCAGATAGCCTGATATGTATATACTTGTATCATTTTGTATTAAGACATGTATCATTATTTATGTGATGTATACTTTATAACTTGTGACTCAGAGATTGACTTTGATATTGTACATTTGGACATGTTTTATGTTATATTTATATGATGATGCAGCTATTGATGCTCTACATATGCGGTTGTGTATGTTATATGTCATGGATGTAGTCTATTTTTATGATGTTGATATGTGATGTGATGTTTTACATGATAAATCAATGATGATCTAATGCAGACTTAGATGTTTTACTTGATGTTCTAATATGCAAAATGTGAGATGTTAGCTATATGATTATGCAGTTTATGCGATGATCTACATGTCTTTGCTTATGTTTTTTATTTTTCTGTGGATATTATGCTATGCTTGATGCAAATGTATATGGATGATCTAATACACCTATTATGTACATGCAAGAATGATTTAATCATGTAAGATGACTATCTCATGTGATATGATATGCAACAAGTGCTATGATTTTGTTATGTCCAAATGTACTCAATCGATACAGAATAGACAGAATGATAGATAGAAGACTGACTGATGGAAGAACTGTGAATGAAAGGACTCACAAGCTTTTACTTGTATTGATACTCTGCATTGTGGATCTTTATTGTATGGATATGGATGCTTTTATGGATGCGTAATGGATGCGAAATGGATTTTTGCCATCTTGATACTGCAAGTATTTTTTAAGTGCTTATTTCATCATTGGGCGATTTTTTTTGGGTACTTTTTTTGAATGTTGTAAGTTAATACAAGCATCTAGGTATAATTGAACCGAGATGACCTGAGTATTGCTTACATGGATTTTCATTTAGCAAGTTAATACAAGCATCGAGGTATGATTGAATCGAGATGACCTGAGTATTTCTTGCATATCAACAGACAAGGATTGCCCCCTTTCATGTTAGACCTTTGATGTCCTTGATGATCTTTTGCCGATCATGTCGTTAGACAAAAGTCATCACATTACTAAAGATTAATCCACAAGCAACAGACAAAGAAAATAATTATGCCCTCATCATAGCATCTCTAGTTTTTGACATCCTCAAGTAGCATAGAAAGACATAATAACAAAAATCAAGGCTCTGTAACCTAATCTGATCACAACCACAAAGCATTCTTGCATTTAGATGTGTTTTTCTTGCCATAATATAGATATAATCAATTTGAGTGTTTTAAGTACTTGCTTGCTTTGCATTGGATAGGTTGATGCTTTGCATCAAGATTTTTTCTTTGGAAGTGGGCTTTGCTTGTGCTTGCATGCACGCGTGGTAAAATAGACCCTAAGAAATTGACCTAGTGCCTCGGGGGCTCATTACTAAATGGCCTTGCCTACGTGACGACGCAGAGGCAATGTAGTTCAGGGTGAACTCTAATGGACCTAAGACCTAGGCGATAGAAAGTGGTGCGGACTCAGATAGATAGAAGGACCAAATATGGGATGGATGAGAAAGCAGAGCCTCGGGGGTGCATTGGAAATGGCCTTGCCTACATGACAATGCAGAGGCAACGTAGTTCAGGGTTGACCCTATGATACTGATGATAGACGCTAGTACATGCTGACACTATGGATATGCTACTTTGACAACCTTACTTGATAAGGTGATAAAAAGAGATATGGAACATATATGGATCAGATAAGAAATGATGGTAGGAAGAATGTGATGGTGTCAAATTGTCATTGATGTCAAAAAGGTCTTGCAGGAGATGTGGTCTTGCAGGAGATGTGGTTTTGCAGGAGATGTGGTCTTGCAGGAGATGTGGTCTTGCAGGAGATGTGGTTTTGCAGGAGATGCGGTCTTGCAGGAGATGTGGTCTCAATCAGTATATCTACAAGCATGTTAAGGTTGACATTGTTGACAGGTTGAATATGATGTGGTGTGCTAATTAGGTGTTGAACAAAGATGCTTGCATTATATATATTGATCTCAATTTCAGGATATCTTTTGAATGACTATTGGATATCAATATGGTTTTGAATTGGTGCCTTCATACATTAGGAATTGTCATATGATCATATGAATCTTCACGATCTTATGTAGACTTCATATTGTCTATAACTGGTTCATACTTGTTTATGTTAATCATTTCAAGAAGTTCAAGCATTGTCGATGCAGGATGTTCAAAGAAGATATGAGGACATAAGTTTGTCATGATTTCATCCAAAGAGGTTACATAATATAGATGTACGTGCTCTCATGTCATAAGTTATAATCAGGATTGAGTTGAAGTGTTTAGAGCTATCACTTGGATAACTCATAAGGTGTTTTGTTATGCCTCTTGATAATCAGTGAGAAGTTTTTTTCTTCAAGATGTTTATAATTTGCCACAAGACAAAGTTGTTTGTAATATATTGTTGTTGATGTGCCTCAAGGTTGACACAGGTTGATTCTCAGTGATGAGTATTCATTCAAAATGAACAGTGAGTTTCTTGTATTATGCCATTCTCTGTAGTGGCACTTTGACACTCTTTGTGTCATGAGACAAAGCAGAGTTAATAATTCAAGGTTGAGATGTGTTTTCAGGACTCAGAGAAAGTAAGGTTCAGTTGTGGATTTTCAGTAATCTTTAATCAATGGTTGATATGATAATGAAGTGGTTGATATGATAATGAAGGATCGGACTTGATATGATCAAGGAGGATTAGACTCTAATATTTTGAAATCAATTTTTATTATTTATCTTAGCCCATTTTGCACTTTATGTTTTAAATTATAGGGAACTTGGTATAGCAGGTTTATAACTTATAAATTACCTGTTGAAGGCTTTTTGGGTCATTGAGGTGACCGGTCCTTTCCTTCCTCCTCACCGATGCCACAAATTCCATTTTGTATTTCTTGGCGGCAAGAAAAGGCAAACCGGTGGTAGGTAAAGTTTTTTTGAAAAAGCACGGTGTTTTTTTTTATTAAAAGAAACATTCCTTATAAGAATGTTGGGCCCGATTTCTTTTGGCATTTGGAGTATTAAATAAGTTTTATTAAGTGTTTTTTGTTTTATTCGAAAGGGGAGATAAGGATAAGCTATATTAATAGCTTTGATAAAAATAAAAACCTTGTATTTAAATTACTCCCTTTATGTCATATGGCCACCGAATATTTTTTTGGAAATTTTTTTAAAAAAAAACAAATTTCTATTTTATTTGCCTTTTAAAAAGGCATGAGACCCATTATAGAATGTAGAGGAGTTTTTCAAGGAGTTAGTGATTTTTTTTTGAAGCAAATTTTAGTGAAGAATTTAGTAAAAATTTTGAGAAGATTTTTATCAGAGAAGACAAAAAGATTTTTTTTAAGATGAACAAAATTTTGAAGAAGATGAAAGAAATTTTGTTTGAAAAGATATATTTTTGTTTGGAGATGGATTTTTTTCTGTGAGATGTTTACAGGTGCTTTGTTGAAGTAAATTGATTTATTGAAAAATAAATTGATTTGTTGAAGACATTCAATCTGAAAATTGAAAAGAAGATTGAAGAGTCCTGAGGAATATGAAAGATGAAAAATGAAGATGTTTGTAGAAGATGAAGCATTGAAATTTTTGTCTTGTGAGAAAATCAAATTGAAGATTTTATTTGCAGGAATAATATTGAATACAGAAATTGTCCAAATTGAAATGTCAAAGAATGTGAAGGATCATGTACAGAGAAGAGGAAGATCAAAAGATTTTTTTTAATGCATAGAATTGACGAGAAGATTTTTTGTTTTAAAGATAGAGAAGAGAATATGAAAGGTTGTGAAAGTATATTCAGATTTTACAGATTTTTATATAGTGTTGTGTGGATTAACAAGATGAAGTGAGTGATGTTGTGCAGATTGATGATGAACTGACAGGGATCAAATACAGATATAGAGATTGACAAGGTGATTAAAAAGACAATATGCAATTGTATTGACAATCAGGTGCATGAATCATAAATTTGATTGATCAAGACATTGAGACTTGTAAGACAGAAATGAAACAGACAGAGTAAAGTAGTGTTGTTGAGCATATTGGAATACAGGATTGATATTCAGTGTTGTTGAATGGAGGATTAGAATACAAGATTGATATGCAGTATTGTTGAATGGATCTGATTAATTTGCAGAGAAAATTGTTTATAGATATTTGTATATGGAGCTTGTTTTGATTTGAAAATCTAACAGGAGGTATAAGGTTGTATACAATGGTGCAAATCTGATTGAACAGCAATCATGTCTTGCACACGATGTTTGATGTTTTGTTTATAGTGATTGTGTTTGCCAGTGAGGCACAGTATGCCTATGAGGCTTGTGGTCAGTGAGACCTTTGTATTTGTCAGTGAGACAATTTGTATTGCCAGTGAGGCATGTTTTCCAATTAAGCCAGTGAGGCACTTTATGAGTGGTTTTTCTACCCCTGAGGGTTTTCCACTCGGTAAAAAGGTTGTGTCTGGATTTCTTCTATGTGTGTGCATATTATTGGTTTGATCATGTTTTGTTTACATCTGTTATTGTAAGTCTTGTGCATATAAACTCAACAAATCATTAATGTATTCCTTTCCATCTGTTCTGTAAGAGATAGCTTGCAAAAAGTTGTGAAATGTTTGAAAATTAATACAACACTGATTCACCCCCCCTCTCAGTGTTGTCCGGACTCCTACAGAATGGACAGAAGGTGATTGGATTCCCAAAGATGGAGGAGGCGGTTTATCACAAATAGTGCCTGTTTACCAGGTTTTCACCACTTGCTTTATTTGCACAAAAGCTAAAAGTACACATGACACCTGTTTGCTAGGTTTTCATCATGGTACCTATCCAGGGCACTTGTTTGCCAGGTTTTCACCAAAGGATGATTTTTTGTTGTTTCTCCATTTTTTGATTTTTTTGGTATTTTTCTGATTTTTATTTTATTTTTTAAATTTTTTCCCCCTTACATTGGGGTTCTCTTAGGTATAGAACCAGCGAAGATGCATACTGTTGATTGGGTCATCAAACAACTCACTCTCTAATGTTGCTAACTGATATGCTCCTGACCCATAGGCTGCAATGATGACGTAAGGACCAAGCCAGTTGTGCTCAAACTTACCTTTCTTTTCCTGATCTTACTGATTGCGGGGATTTTCCTTAAGTACTAGATCACCAACATTGAAGACCCTTGGACGGACCCTGTGATTGTAGCTTCGTGACATCCTCTGTTGATATGCCTTGAGATGGTTAAAGGCCTGTTACCTTCTCTCTTCTAACAGCTCTAACTCTTGCAGCCTGGAAACTCTGTAGTCTTCATCAGTGATAAGACCTTTTAGCGACACCCTTAGAGATGGTAACTTGACCTCGATGGGCAAAATGGCTTCTAATCCATAGAAAAGGGTGTATGGGGTAGCACCTGTGCGAGTGCATATACTAGTTTGATAGGCCCAAAGAGCGAGATTGAGTTGTATGTGCTAATCACGGCCAGCATCGTTGACTGTTTTCTTGAGGATTTTCAAGATTGTTTTGTTGGATGCCTCTGCTTGGCCATTGCCTTGTGGATAGTAGGGGGTGGAGAAATGGTGTTAGATTTTGAATTTGTCACAAAGCTCTTGGACATCTTAGTTCTTGAAAGGTCCTCCGTTATCTGTGATAATGGATGTGGGAATTCTATATCTGCAGATGAGGTAATTGAGGATGAAGGAGGCAATCTGTTTGCCTGTGACATTGGTGAGTGGAACGACTTCAATCCACTTGGTAAAATATTCAGTGGTTGTTATTATGAACTTGTGGTCGTTGGATGATGGAGGGTGAATTTTGCCCACAAGGTCGAGTCCCCATTGACAAAAGGGCCAAGGTGTCGTTAAAGATCAGAGCTCTTGAGCTGGTGCACGTATCAGGTTTCCATGTATCTGGCACTACTTGCATTTCTTCACAAACTGATAGGAATCCATTTCCATGTTCGACCAATAACAACCCAAATGCATGAGTTTCTTAGCTAAAGAAGGACCACTAGAGTGTGTTCCACAAATTCCTTCGTGTACATCTCATAAGGCGGTTTGAGATTCTTCTTGTTCTAAACATCAGAGTAAAGTACCATCTAGACCTCGGCGGTATAGGGTATCAGCGATAATGGTGTAATAAGAGGTTTGGCGAATGAAGGTTCGGCGTTTGTTAGAAGACAAGTCAGGCAGGAGGGTGTTATCCTTGAGGTAAGTGTAAATCTTACCATACCAAGGTGAATTAGATCTGACTAATAGGCATATGGAGTGTGTTGCAGGAAGATCATAAGCTGGTTGCATAACTGATTCCACCAAGAACTCATACCGTGACTCATTCTCTAGGATCTCAAGGAGTGAGGCGATGGTTACCATGGCATCTATTGCTTTATTTTCAATGTGAGGGATCTACTCGAAGGAGATGATCACAAAGTACTCCTTAAAGTCATCAACCATACGCTTGTATGGTATTAACTTGTCATCTTTGGTTTGATAATCATCGTTGACTTGGTTGATTACCAACTGGGAGTCGCCATAGACATGTAGCTCTTTATTTTCCATTCTGCTGCCATTTTGAGACCAATGATCAAGGCTTCATACTCTGCTATATTGTTTGTGCATGGGAATAGTAGACGATAAGACTTGGGTATGGTGTCGCCGTAAGGAGTGACCAAAAAGATTCTTGCCCCTAATCCATGGTTTGTATAGGATCCATCAAAATAGAGTTTCCATGAGTGTGTTGTGATACTGAATATGGCTTCATCCGGAAACTCAAATTTCATTGGTGTGGTATCCTGCTATGGTGCCTCTGCTAACTAATCGACAATGATTTGACCTTTGATAGCCTTTCTTTCTACATACTCGATGTCATATTCACTTAACAACATTACCCACTTGGCTAGGCGGCCTGTTAGAGCTGCTTTGCTTAATAGGTATTTCAGTGGATCTATCTTTGCAATAAGCTTGACTGGATGTGCTAGCATGTAATGTCGTTGTTTTTGGGAAACAAAAACTACAGCAAGACACAATCTTTCTATTTGAGAGTATTGCAGTTCATAGCCCACCAATGTGCGACTGATGTAATAGATAGCTCTTTCTTTGCCTTCATAATCCTGTAGTGCTAATAGGGCTCTGAGAGTTGTTGGCATAGCAGATATGTAAAGTAATAGTGGCTTGCCTTGTATAGGAGGCATCAAGATAGGTGGATTCATAAGATACTCCTTTAGTTTTCCAAATGCTTCTTCGCACTTCTCATCCCACCTAAATGGAATGTTTTTATGTAAGAGATGACTGAAAGGTTGGCACTTATCTGCCAGTTGTGATATGAACCGATAGATAGCCTGTAGCTTTCCTTGTAGTGACCGCAGTTGAGTGATATTCTTTGGTGGTGGCATTTCCATGATAGCTTTGACTTTGGCAGGATCCACTTTGATCCCATTTGCTGATACAATGAAGCCTAGGAGCTTGCTGGAGGTGACTCCAAACACATATTTCTTCGGGTTCAACCTGACTTTGAATTGTTCTAGTCTCTAAAAGACCTTCTCCAGTACATCTAGGTGGGATTCTCTTGTGAGTGACTTTGCAAGGATGTCATCCACATAGTCCTCCATTGTGACGTGCATCATATCATGGAAGATAGTGGTCATGGCACGTTGATATGTTGCTCCTGCATTCTTTAACCCAAATGACATGACATTCCAGCAGAAGGTGCCCCATGAACAAATGAAAGTTGTTTTATGTTGGTCTTCTGGTGCTATCCTGATTTGATTATATCCTGAGAAGCCATCCAGAAGAGAAAACATGGTATGTATTACTGTCAAGTCAACTATGATATCAATATTGGGCAATGAAAAATCATCCTTGCGGCAAGCTTTGTTGAGATCTCAGAAATCGTTACATAATCTGACTCTGCCATCAGGTTTGGACACTGGCACTATGTTGGATACCCACTCTAGATAGTCTATTGCCTTGACGAACCCTACATCCAATAGCTTCTTGAGTTCCTCTTTTACTAGTAATGCAATGTGGGGATGCATCTTCCTGAGCTTATGTTTGACTGGTTTAACCCCAGGATCTAGTGGAAGATGATGTAGAATCAAATCTGGATCTAAACTAGGCATATCTGCGTATGACCAAGCAAAGTTGACTTTCTTTTTCTTGAAGAATGGTACAAACTTTGTCTTTTCTAGTGGAGATAGAGATTTTGCAAAGTGAATGATCTTAGGATTATCCTTTGTTCCAATGTTGATAGGTTCTGTAGGTTCCACAACAATCTGAGACTTCTCCTGGTACATGTCATTGGGGAGAGTGTCAAGCCTTCCATCATCTATTGCCTCAGAGAGGTTTTCACCATCCGATGTGTCCTTTATTTTTACTATTTTGGGATCTGATACTTCTGCAGAGTAATTTTCACCATCAGATCCATTTTTAGTTTTCTATTTTTGTGACTACAAGGCGTGGCACCCTCTCCAAAATAAGCCACGGTGTTGAGTTCAATGGTGAAGCCAACTTTATGATCCCCTGTAGGTAGGTGGTCCCTAAGTTCCATGTAGTCAATATAGGCATCATCATTTTGGAACATGTCTAGTTGTGGGGTTCCTCGTAAATCCCAGTCGATAAGTTCATGATGCACAAGGGGGAGAAGATCGGAAGATAGATCTAATTCATTGGGCGTGATAGTTTGGATAGATATAGGATTTGGATTGATAGGGATAGGATCTAGAATGGTACTTTCCTCGAGATTGTTTATTGCGATGGAACTCTAACCTTCCTTGAAAGTCGTACTCTCAGGAGTTGGTGAATCAGACTCTAATGGTCTATGTGTTAGCGTTTGTCCCTCACGGTAGGGGCTATAAGTTTGAACGGTCTCAACTTCCTTGTCCTCATAGGAGTGCTCTGTTAGTTCATCCCACTCATACTCATTAGAGTCTGTGTCACTGTCATCTTGTAGGGCATGGATCTGCTCCACAAAACAAGCATTGGCCTTAGCTTTGCCTTTGTCCTTGTATCCTAACCCTTTTGTATTTCTTGCTAATGAGGATGAGGAGGGTTGGATGGGTTATATTATTCCTTCTTTTCTTAGCCCAATGGGACCTTATCCTTCATAACCCATTTTGTGCAAGATAGACTCACCACGCCCATAGATTTCTGTTGGGAGCTTAGGTGGTTCTTGTTGTGTGTTATCTTCCTCTATGTAGAGCCATTGTAAGACATCTCTTTCCTCTGTTTCATCTGATAGGGTCCCCCATTTGACAAAGGGAGCTATGGGATGTTCAGGAGGAGCAGATGGCTTTAGAAACTGTTTAGGGCGACCAAAGGATCTAGGAGATAGAGGCATTTTGGCTAAGTTGAGGCTGTGCTCGATGGATTATTCTCCTACTCATGTTTCTTTGATTGTGATTTTCTGCTCTTTGGGCTTGGATGAGAAAGCTTTGGAGGTAGAATCATGTTGTGAGATAGGGGATGTAGAAGCTCTATTGTTGGGAATGATGTAATCAGGCTTTGAGTGGACAGAGTTGCAATGCTGAAAGGGATCAAGATCACCTTGGATGGTGATCTGTTTGCCGTTATGAGGGAATTTTATGCATTGGTGGTAGGTAGAAGGCACAGCTTTTAAGGCATGGATCCATGGTCTACCTAGGAGGATGTTATAGGCTAGCTCCTTATCTAGGACTTGGCAAACAATGTCCTTTATTACTGGTCCAACTTGTATTGGTAACACCACTATTCCTTTGGTAGTTCTTTCTTCTTCATCATAGGCCTTGATAGTGATCTTTTTCCTAGGATCCACTGCATTTTCAGAGAACCCCAATGTAAGGACTAGCTTGAGCATGCAAATATTTAAACCGGCTCCTCCATCAATGAGAACACTTTTGATACAGTGTTTATGAATGAAGGCGACGATATGCAAGGGTGTGTTATGGGGCTGAGACACTGAGAGGTCATCCTATTCAGTGAACGATATGGTACTAGAGGAGGTTAGATTTCCTACCATGGCTTGAAACTTCTCTTGGGCCAGGTTCGTGGGTACAGTCGTTTCCACTAGGGCTTTATCAAGAATTTCCTTGTGGGAAGGAGACAGACCCAACAACTCTAAGATAGAGATGTGGGCAGGAGTTTTCCGAAGTTGGTCTATGATACTGTACTAATGGGGGTTAGACGGAGAAGGTGACAACCTTGGAGGAAGCGTGTTTAACGTGACTCTACCACTGTGGGTGATGATGCTGCAATTATTTTTGTTGGGTCCTGATGATTGGTTGAATGTGACCACGTTGACTTGCGGAATGTGTTCTGATATGCAGCTGACGGTATAATTGAATGGTATGCTTGCATAGTTATCATTATCATTTTTTTTGTTTTGATTCTGCCTATTGTGGTTGTTATTGTTGTTGTTGTTGTATGGCCTGTCATGGTTGAGAAGCAGATCCTTGTATGCCACATGTGTCTCGTTAGAGGTATGTTGTTGAGTGCCTACTTGATTTTGGTCAAGTATGTCTTGAATGATGTGTTTGAGATAGATACATTTGTTTGTTGTGTGGCCTCTTCCTCTATGATATTCACAGAAATTAGTGTCTTTCCAATAGTGAGGTTTTACTTGAGGTTCATAGTCACTAGTGGGTGGAAGAGTGATTTCATTGTTGGCTAGCAGTTTTCTTAACGCAGACTCTTGGGACTCCCCTAGTGGTGTGAATTTTCACCTAGGATTGGAGGTAAACCATTGTTTTGGTTCGCGAGGGAAGGTTTTGTAGCATTGCTTGCTTCTCCTTTGAGAGTGAAGATTGGTTGCTATTTGGGAGTCGCTACTTTGGCATCGACCACTCCATCATTGACGACATTTTTATTCTTTGTCCAAAAATTTGACTTGTCTGTGGTGTATTTAGAGTTATGGGTGTCCTTGTACAACTTTATTTGCCCCTTAGCGATCATAGCTTTCTCAATAAACAATCCCATCTCAATGACTTTCATAAATGAGGTAGGGCATTAAATTTAGATTTGGTAACTTAGATCAGGGTTAAGGTTGTGGACAAACATCTCCGTCATTTGTTTCTTAGGCACGTGATATGAGTATTTGCTCACGAGTTGTCTCCACCTTTGTAATAAGGCAGTGAAAGATTCGCCTCCCTTCTACTTTGTATTGCATACGTCAAGCATGGAAACTTCGTGCTCAATGTTATATGAGAAGTGTTGGATGAACTTGTTGACTAACTCATCAAAAGTTTTGATACTCAAGGGAAGTCTTTAAAACCATTCCATGGCTTGACCACTTAGAGATCTAGGGAATAGTCTCATTAGGTAAGTTTTGTTGTGAGCTACTTCTAGGCATGCGGCGTTGAATTTTCTAATGTGATCTCTTGGGTCTCCTTTTCCTTTGTATTTGTCAAACTTAGGAACTTCAAACTGAAAGGGGAAGGGTATCATGTTCAAGCTTTTGTCAAAGGGATACGATGTGATGTCCTCCAATGAGTAAGTTTTAGTGGGTAACCCTGCTTGGAGATCCGCCACTTTCTGTGTTAGGCTCTCTATTTGTTTGAATATGTCTAGAGGTATGTTGGGGTCTGCAGCCTTTTTACCTTTATCTTGGTCAATGGTTTTATCTTCACTTGCGTGGTCCTCATGAGTTTCTTTGACTACGGTTTCTTTCAGTTTGTTGAGATCAAAGTCCAAGGGGAGTTTGAGTCCTAGGTTTTTAAGATGAAGAAAGTACCTTTGAGGGTCCTCTTTGAGCATTTTGTCTAGCATGTGTTGGAATTTCCGATCTTGGAGGGCTCTTTGGTAGTCCTCATGGGAGATTTCCTCATCACTATCATGAGGGGACACAATTCTCTCAGATGTTCCAACCATTTCGAGTTGTTTTTGCTTTTGTAATCTAGTTAATACCATGCAAGGTGACGTGGGAAGAAGTGGGGTGAAACTAGAGATTTTGGTAAGGTGCTTGTGGAGATTGTTGAGAAGAGGATACTTGTGGTGACGAGATTCAAACAAGGGAATCTTTTGATCAATGATTCCAAATAAGACGGTTGATACAAGACGATAGCCACAAGTAAGGGTAGTCGATACCCACTTTACTGTGTAGAGACTAGTCGTGCACCAAGACCACTAGCAAAGTTTTGTGACCTACTATGGTTACTTAAATCTGAAATGATCTGAAAAAGGTCTTGCACTAATCTGATATAGGATACTTTTAACTTGTTTTTGGAAGACCTGGTAGAAGGTGGACGAGACGACCAATGAAAGAGAGGGTTTGCTATGGAAATGGATGGAAAAGTGACTGCACGGTAAAATCTGATCTCAAAAACCTGGACAAGGCTGAAATGGGTATCCAGAAAGGTTAACAATTTTTTCTCAAAAGATGTGGAAATACTCACTGTCAGGGATGTGCAAGAATAGATGAACTGAAACAGAGGACAAATGCACAAGTCGATACAAATGTGCAGTACTGGTAAAAAGCAAATGCGTAGTAATAGATGATAAAAATGCAGACAATCGATACAGATGCGCAGCAAGTCAAGGTAGATGCTCAACTCTGGTTTTTTTTTTACTATTTTTGTAATTTTTTGGCTCATTTTTTTATGTTTTTGGTTTCTTGGTTGCAAGATGGTCTTTTTGATTTGATTTTCTTAATTATGGCAAGAAGACACAGCAAACACAAAGAATGATTTCATGGTTTTTTTGATTTTTTTGTAGTTTTTTGGACTCTTTTTTACTCGAAAAGAAAGTACAAATCCTAGATTGGAAAACACAATATTTGTCAAATCCCCTAGCTGTGCATATTCAAAGCAGATAGCTTCAGGATCTTGGTAGCACCGGCTCCTCTCCATGGCACACACTTCTCACGCATACCAAGATCCAGGTTTCCTAAGGCTCGTACCCCCACCGAACCTTAAGATTGTCCCTACTATCTCTACTAAGAACCACAAGAATCG